>CM030361.1:46743331-47343331 GCA_017893485.1 Hemerocallis citrina
CTCATTTCTCAACAGAAATACACATCATATATTATCTCCGCTGCATGCCTTTCTGACAGTAGATCAGCCGATACACCCTTAGAGCTTCATGTGAAGCTTCGTCCCACTGATGGTGAGCTCCTTCCCGATCCCACTAGATACAAATAGATTGTTGGACAGTTTGTCTACTTATGCATGACCAGACCCGATATTGCTCACGCAGTCAGTGTTGTCAGTCAGTTTGTTTCTGCTCCTGCATCTGTTCACTACGGTGCTCTTCTTTGGATTCTCAGATATCTTCGGGGCACTATTACTCGCTCATTATTCATGTCTGCTACATCCAAATTAGAGTTGAGTGCATATTCTGATTTAGATTATGTAGGTGATCCTACTACCAGACGGAGACGGTCTACCACCAGTTTTTGTCTATTTCTTGGTAATTCGCTGATCTCATGGCGAAGTAAGAAACATGCAGTTGTTGTATGTTCTTCGACTGAAGCTGAGTACAGAGCAATGACAGATACTACTAGAGAGATTGTTTATGTTCGTTGGCTGTTATCAGATATGGTGTCACTCTTATAGGAGCTACTCCTCTTTATTGTGATAACCGGAGTGCATTGCACATTACAAGTAACCCGGTCTTTCATAAGCGAACAAAGCATATAGAGATTGATTATCATTATGTTCGTGAACATTTTGAGGCAGGGACTATTTCTCTCCATTCAGTTACATCTTCCCAGCAGACTGCAGACTTCTTAATCAAATCTCATATTGTTCAGAGATTTAGATACTTAGCAGGCAAACTCACACTGTTTGAACTATCATGAGTTTGAGTGAGGGTGTTAGATATTATTATAGTCCCATATTGGTTATGGAGTTGTTTTGATATTTGTTCTCCTCCTATATATAGGTGGTATTGTACTTGGTTGAACTTAATTCAATATTCAGTATTGTTTTCATCACTCTGATTTATCTTAACATTGTCTTTCTTTTCATTTTGACTTTTATGTTCTTGTCTTTAATTCTTTTCTCATTCTCGAACTTGGTGGCCAGCACAATATTGAATTCAGCTTTGTATGGGTTGGTTCAATTACTCTCTTATTAATGGAACCAGGTGGCATATTGGAATGGACCCCTACACACACAAAAAAAAACAAACTTGGTAACATGTTTCTTTTAGGAAATCAACTTGGTTTTTCCTTAAGCAAATAAACTCTATTATGGTAATGTTTTTCCTTAAGAAAATAAACTCTTTTTTTTTTTTTTTTTGTAATTTTGAAAAACATTTACCTACTTGGCATGGTTTGGTTTGCTGTACTTGAAGAGAAAGAAGAGGAACCAGTGCAAGTCTCCCCGGCTGTGAACCTAAACCAAATGGAAAGCTTTCGCTTCTAGGTGAATTCAGTGCTTCACAGTTGAATCTTATAATGTTTCTGTGTTATATCGATATCAAGGACAATTCCTGTTTATTTAACTTGTTTGTATAATTATATCACAATTTTATTGTAATCTTATAATGTTTAATTTAATTATGTATGTAGCTGGAGCTTGTGATTATGATTCATTAGCATCCAGCCTAAACAAAGGCTTTGCTGCTGCCAACCCAGTCATATAAAGAGACGAGATCCGCAACGATGGCGCTTCCAAGTGAGATATATTCTAACCGTGTTTCAAATTGTTTAGATTTGGTTTGGTCCGTATTATGAGTCAAGTTTTTTTTTTGGCTCGTCTAATTTGTTAGGGAATCATTCTCTCTAGAGAATCTTGTTGAGTTTTCAACACAATCAACACAAATCATCAAGCAAATACTATATCATACCAATCACACAAAGCACACAAGAATTGTTCCGATTGGGACTTTCGCCTTAATCCGGGGGAGGAAGAACCGATATGTTATTTCAACTAGAGAAGATACAAGAATATTATAATTCTCACCACGACCCTCTCTCATGCCTAACTGGAACTTGCTTGCTGTTTACAATGGAAAAATCTTTAACCTCTTAGATGAAGTACTCTCTTCTTATATTCGGCACTCAATAAAATTATATGTTTCTTGAATCCGTTACAATGAATATATAAATGCAGAGAAACCCTAGTTTAGATACCTTGATTCAATAGACATTCGAAATATACTGAAGATATAAACATCCAATTAGAGTCGTACGATCTAACCAGCAGAGGAAGTGGGCTTCAAACAAATCATTCAGACTCGGCCCAAAAAATCCATCAGCGCCACGCTCGGTCGACCAACCAAAAGGTGCAGTCGACTGTCCCCTTTGCGGGAAATCCTGCACAGTCAAGCAGTCAACCGACCCCTAGTGCAGTCGACCACAACTACTACTATTGCTATTGCTGACTGCTTTCATTATTCTTCGATCCCTCTCTCCGAACTATTTACTTGTATCACCATCTTCTTTTCACACCGAATAAATATGCAAGACATTAAACCCAAAAATCTCCACTTTCGATTGCATATGCATGAATCCATATCTGTGTGATTTAAACTCTTCTAGACATTTCATATATGTCTTTTTTTAACAACCCACTTCTGTGACTTCTTCTGTTAGTTAAATCTACCTCCACATGTTTTTCTCGAGTCGTATGCCCCCTCAAGGGCACACTCCAGTAGATGTTATCATGGAGGTGCCACTCTCCACATGAACTCCACCTACATCAAGGCTCTCTCCACCTCCCAACAGTATTCGAACTTTGCAATCTCGTTTTGGTGATTCTAGTGATGACTTAATAGATATTTAGGAACAATGAGCTTCCATACACTCAGCCAAGTTTTTCTGCTCCTACGAAGTTGGTAGAGGTTGTGCTGACCCTGCCCAATCCCCCTCTTACCCTTCATCACCTTACAATGACTATCTCAAACTGTCAAAACTTCACCTCAAGCTGTGTACCTACAGCCCGATCATCAAGAGTACCCAAAGATATAAGATTCCGTTTTATCAAAGAAATATGCAAGCTTCCTTCTAGTATGAACCATTTACCATCTGGCGTATCTAATTCAACTATTCCATCACCCACTACTTCGCAAATCCCCCCTCTAGCCGTTCTCACACTACGACCTGTTGACGATTTGTAAGTAGAAAACATCTCCCTCTTGGAGCAAATATGAGAAGAACTTCCCAAATCAAGATACCAACTCGATCCACATCTGAAAAACTTAAAACAAGAAGACATAGTTCAAAGTTACCAAATTCACCTGATTTACCTGAATCAGTTGCACTAGCTACGTTGGCTTGATCACATTCTCTAGTAGCACTCTTCTGACTCAATCAGTTGCGACAGTCTCTCTTGTAATGCTCAATCCCTCTATAGTAGTGGCAATGTATCTTACCATTGTGTGTCGTATCCTTTCCAACTGAATTCTCACCATCCATCGCAAAATACCCTGCATAAATAGACCCTCCTTTATGAGTTTCCTTCCTTAGTTCATCTTCTTTCAGACACTTAATCACCCCAGCTACTATAAGTGTTTCCTTGGCTGATTTCCCATGTAGCATGGTAGTAATCAAGCGATTATAAAAAGTTGGCAGTGAATATATCAAGTTGAAAGCTTTATCCTCTTTGCTAATATCATTAGTGTTACTTGCCTTCAGTTCAGATATTACCTTATTGAACTGGACATAATGTGATATTAAATATGGGTATCTTCCTTTATTGAGAAAAAAAATTTAAGTCTCATCCATAGACTCTCCGTACTTATAAATTATTCTTTGTCTAAGCGTCCTCGCTGAATACGGGGCATGCCATCTAGCTTAGGATCATTCTTTCTAGCCGATGTGGAGCGGGAGTACCCTGATTCAGCTAATTCTGAGCTTGATTCAGCTAATTCCTGGCCCCACTGACCATAGCTCCCTCTCAGGCATACATCGAACCCACTCGGTGTCGAAAGTCGGCTCTGATACAATTTGTAATGCCCCGCAACAAAACTCAGACAATTGTCATTATTTTTAGAAGACAAATTAATACTTATAGTACAACTGCCCACCACAGGCTACCTCTCAAAAGGTGGTTAACTAATTAGGTGACTCTTGATCATAGGCAATTTTATTTATATTAAATTATTCTTTGTCTACTCCCGATATGGGATTACTTTATACAATTCCTCCCCAAATCTCATGTACCCAGCAAGCACATGTACACGTCACCATACTCCAAAGACCAAGACTCTGATTTTCCTTTCCGAAGTCAAATCCCGAGGGCCCCCATAGGGATGACGTCATCATCCCAATAAACCAACAGCACTCTGGCTATTTTTACCTCTTGCCGTGGGCCCCCTTCAACCTCTCTCCCCCTTTTATTATATATATATATATTTATATATTGGGGGAAAGGGGTATGAGCAACTTGCTCATTTAGTAAATAAGCAATTGATGATGTGGCATACATGTGATTGAAAAATCCTTAAAAGTGTTAGTTGTCCGATGTATCACATGCGTGCCACATAATCAATTGCTCATTTACTAAATGAGCAAGTTGCTCATATCCCTTTTACCCTTATATATTATACTTTTTATGAAATACGGGGTATTACAGAGTCTTCGACACAATCAACACAAACTACCAAGCAAATACTATATCACACCAATCACACAAAGCACACAAGAATTGTTCTGGTTGGACCTTTCGCCTTAATTTGAGGGAGGAAGAACTGATATATATTATTTCAACTAGAGAAGATACATGAATATTACAATTCTCACCACGATGCTCTCTCAGGCCTAACTGGAACTTGCTTGCTGTTTACAATGGAGAAATCTCTTACCCCTCAAATGAAATACTTTCTTCTTCTATTTGGTACTCATTAGAATCATACATTTTTTGAAGCCGTTACAATGAATATATAGATCTAGAGAAATCTTAGTTTAGATACCTTGTTACAATAGCCATCCGATATATATTGAAGATATAAACATTCAATTATAGCCATACGATCTATCTAACAGAGGAAGTGGGCTTCAAAGAATCAATTAGACTCGGCCTAAGAAACCCATCAGTGTCGCGGTCGGTTGACCGACCCCAAGGTGCGGTCGACTGATCCCCTTGCGAGAAATCCATGTACAGTCGAGCAGTCGACCGACCCCTAGTACAGTCGACCGTAACTGCTACTATTGTTGCTGTTGACTACTTTCCTTCTTCTTTGATCCATCGCTTCGAACTCTCTAGTTGTATTACCATCTTCTCTTCATACCGAATAATTATACAAGACATTAAACCCAACATAACTATCATTCAAAATCAGTCCCAACATAACTATCATTCAAAATCAGTCGACCTAGTAGCTAGAGGGTCTGGGCTATACAATATGAAGCATAGTTATTAAAGAAGGATTAAGGAACCGTGGTTGAAAGGACGAGGAATGAGGCGATAAATTGTAAATTAATTAATTCAAAATGAAACTTTTTACAATCGTTTCGATTTGCTGACATTGAGGTTTTGGGTTTTAATCTGTATTTGGATTTGTTATCAATTGATCAGGAAAAAGATTATAGTGATGTTTGTTATGTATGCTTATGATATGGTATAAATTACATGGTCTCATCTGGGCCCTCAGATCTCCTCGAATTTCGCTCTCCTGTGATCATCAGGTCAAACAATCCCCACGGGCTCCCACCAGCTCAGGCCCATGAGCAAACGGGTTCAACCCGGCCCGTTAGGATCTCAGACCCGTTTGCTCTTGCCTATAAATACCAGACTCCCTCCTCACTTCAAAAGGTAATCAATTTTTCTCCACCTGAACCCTAGCTATTGTTGCTTTCTCAGTGACTGATTAGATCGTCGGATGACATGTCTCCGGAAACTCTTCCGGTGTCTCTAGGTATTGTGCAGGTCCGAAGATCCGAGCCGAGCTACGAGCCTCAACCTATCTCCTGCTACTTCCGAGCCGGTCCTACCACCGGGGATCAGATCAACGTCAGTGTCATGCCTTCTGCTTCATAAATTACAAGAACTCTCATATGTTACCCCCACATCTAAAGAAAACAAGCATCATCAGCTTAATTATTTCTTGGTCGTTTGTAAAATAGTGGAAGAATACTATTTTGAAAAGTTTCAAGACGATAAAAGAGGGAGAAGGAATTTAGATGGATGCAAGAGATTTTGGAATTTTTTAAACAACTTTTGAATAAACTAACGGCAAGTTATCACCTTGTCTTTTAATTATTATTATTTTTTCAAATGTATTTCATAGTTTGAGCAGAGAGAAACAATGAAACAACACTATCTATAGCGTTAATTTTTTTACATATGTTTGCTCAGTTCATTTTTTTGTTAGTTGTTTTGTTCTTTTCTTTGTATTTTCCATCCATCTTACGTTCAAAGAATCACCTCTCAACTAATATGCTAGATTGCTTTTCTTCTGTCACTTTACATTAAACATTAATCTATATAATAAAACACAAAGAAAGCTATCTCCTTCAACTTTCTCAGAAATCAAAGGTCCAGATCTAACACCACAAAACATATTTTTCCTTCCAAATGTTTTTCCTGGAAACTCAAATTTAAATCCCCCACCCAAAACAACTCCTATATTTATTTAATTTTTTTTTTTCTCTCTTTCCCTCCCTCTTCTATTTAAAAAATTAAGAAAATAAAAAATTTAAAAAAAATAAAAAAAAATAAAAAAAAATAAAAAACTAAAAAAATCAAAAATTTAAAAACTTTAAAAATAATTCAAAAAAAATATAAAATCATATAATATGTGATGCGGTTTGTTTTTAGATGGAGTATGGATGCACCAGGTGTGAGTTCGGACTCAATTTGTAAGAGGGGAAGGGTTCGGTAGCGGACGGTGAGCTGTAGGCTCACCTCGGCACTGGAGGAGAGGCTCGGGTTGCCTCGCCTCGGGTACCTGCAGACGGTCTAGAAACACCAGGGTTTATCCTGGTGGCAGACCCTCCGACGATCTAGTTAGTCTCTGTGAGAGAGTAGCAGTAACTAGGGTTTTGTGGGTGAAAGATTGATTACCTTTGAAGGTGGGTGAGGGTCTGGTATTTATAGATAACCCAACCGGGTTTGGATCCGCTTGGGGGCCGGGTCCGGACCCGAAAGCCCATGGGCCTGACGTGACAAGAGGCCCAGGTGGTTTAGGGCACACGTGGCAGAGCCCAGAGCGGTTTAGGGCTGACATGGCAAGAGCCCTAAGTGGTTTTGGAGCTGACATGGCGGATCGTAGGGGCCCGGTGTCTTGGGGAGGATCAGAGGGCCTAGGTTGTGCCAGGTCATCCTCCTCCCTTACCCGGCTGAGTGGACGGCCCGTGAGACCTCCGGGGATCGGAGACCGAGGGTCGCAGAAGGTCGTCGAAACGGGAGGGGCGTGTTTCGTGGTGGTGAACTTACGGTTCGGCACCGACCCTGCAGTGGTCCAGGGCCGAGCCGGATTGGCTTGGAGCGAAAAGCCATCCTGGGCCCCAGGCCATTTTTATCCTACCTCATAAGCCCCCCACTCCTACGGGGATGCGAGAGTTGGACGTGGAGGAGTAGTTTCGGGTCGTGTGGGGCCTTTGCAGGAGGGCTACCCCGGTGGGAGACCCTACCTCGAGCTGGCGAGGGTTTTACGGGTCGGCAAGGGCGATGGCGAACCGTTTTGCCTTTGTGAGAAGGCTACCCTGGTGCGAGACCCTATCTCGAGCTGGCGAGGGTTTTGCGGGTCGGCAAGGGCGATGGCGAACCGTTTTGCCTTTGTGAAAAGGCTACCCTGGTGCGAGACCCTATCTCGAGCTGGCGAGGGTTTTGCGGGTCGGCAAGGGCGATGGCGAACCGTTTTGTCTTTGTGAAAAGGCTACCCTGGTGCGAGACCCTACCTCGAGCTGGCGAGGGTTTTGCGGGTCGGCAAAGGCGATGGCGAACCGTTTTGCCTTTGTGAAAAGGCTACCCTGGTGCGAGATCCTACCTCGAGCTGGCGAGGGTTTTGCGGGTCGGCAAGGGCGATGGCGGACCATTTTGCCTTTGTGAGAAGGCTACCCTGGTGCGAGACCCTACCTCGAGCTGGTGAGGGTTTTACGAGTCGGCAAGGGTGATGGCGAACCGTTTTGCCTTTGTTAAAAGGCTACCCTGGTGCGAGACCCTACCTCGAGCTGGCGAGGGTTTTGCGGGTCGGCGAGGGCGATGGCGGACCGTTTTGCCTTTGTGAGAAGGCTACCCTGGTGCGAGACCCTACCTCGAGCTGGCGAGGGTTTTACGGGTCGGCAAGGGTGATGGCAAACCGTTTTGCCTTTGTGAAAAGGCTATCCTGGTGCGAGACCCTACCTCGAGCTGGCGAGGGTTTTGCGGGTCGGCAAGGGCGATGGCGGACCGTTTTGCCTTTGTGAGAAGGCTACCCTGGTGCGAGACCCTACCTCGAGCTGGCAAGGGTTTTACGGGTCGGTAAGGGTGATGGCGAACCGTTGGGCCTTCGTGAGAAGGCTAAGCCGATGCTAGCTGACTTCGAGGAGCATTAATGGTGCTCCGGGATTTGTGCGGCGTTCCCACTTCCCGTGGTCATTAAATGGCTCCTAATAAATGTGCGGCACTTCGACTCCCCAGGCGTAGTGGCTGGTCCTTGGGGGGAGGCTATAAATACCCCGCTCCCCCCTGTAGCTTTGATCTCAGCAATGGTGGTTGATCGACCACTGGAGGTGTCTGCCTTGGGTAGACGCCTGCTCCTCTGAAAAATTCTAACCCTGAGAGGGTCAGACGAGTGGTTATTCTCGCGCCTTGTTCTTCTCCCGATCCTGACGGCCCTGACGGGGTAGTCAGAATCGGGGGAGATCACGGCGCGAGGGACGACCAATGATGTTCGGCCCCGGGGGGTGGGCTATTCTCCCGCCATGGTCTTCTCCTGGCTGTGACGGCCCTGATGTGGTGGTCAGAGTCAGGGGAGATCAAGGCGGGAGGGAGGCCCAATGAGGTTCAGACCCGGGGCAGGTTGCCTCGATCGGATGGGTTTCCTCCGATCTCTGTCTTCCTTCCGGGCTAACGGCTTCTGATGGTGGTCAGCCCGAAGGAGTTAGAGATGGGAGGTGGGCCGATCTGCCTTCTGACGGGGTCCCAGGCGGTGGTGGCTTTTCTACCACCCTCGAACAGTTCGGGGTTTCGACTTCCGAGGTCGTAAGCCCCGAGTTGTTCGCGGGTGAGAGGGGAGCCGATTGAGTCCTGGGGTCCGGGGCACTCACCGAGGGTAGGTGCCTTAACACAATCTAAATTTTTCCTTGCTTTCGGGGACGGATGCTGGGGTGTTCGGATCCGACGCACTTCATCCGGATCGACCCTTGTGCCTGGCTTCAAGGTGACGTGGGTGACGTCAGCGGCGCACGTTCCAGGGTGACGTGGCGTGATTCTATAGGTGGCAGTTTCACGCCAATCGAGGAGCCGTTACGCGAAAAACGAGGAGTCATCCCTTCCTCTATAAATACCCCCACCCTTCTTCCATACTGCTCACTTCTCTCTTGCTTCTTTCTCCAAAAATTTCAAACACTTCGGCGCTTATTACTGCGGCTTGCGGCACCAGGCTCGTCCATCCGAAGCGCTCAAGGTTGGTAAGTTTATTTAGTTAGGCATGTCCCGGGCTCAATCTGGTTCGTCGGCATCGACGTCTAGAGGGGAAGGGCCCCCTGCCACCGGGCTTTCAGACTCGGAATCGTGGGAAGAGGAGACGGTGTATGACGTGAAGCCTTTGCGCTCCCGGAAGGTGTTCGTGGTGGAGAGTAGTGATTCCGGCGAGGGGAGTGACAGTTCGGACGAGGTCCAGATTCTAGAATTGGTTTCCGAAGAGGAGGGTGGCCAAGGCGAGGGTGAAGCCGTCGGGGCTCGGACAGGAGGTGCGGGGGGGAGATCCACAGTTCAGGGTGTGGGTTCGTCCTCCACGCCGGCCGGTCTGGGGCGCTTATCCACCCCCTTGCCGGAGAGGGCCAGGAAGAAGAGGGTGCCGAGGAAAAAGGGGTCGAAGACCGGTGGCCCGAGCCAGGCGCCCATATTCCGAAACTTGGTGACAGGGTCGCCGGTACAACCGAAGCCGTTCCGACGGTACCCCGACGACCTCTCTGATAAGGAGCTTTTTGGGGTTCAGCCGTCTTCGCCGAGCGGAAAATGGTGAAGATGGACGCGCTCCCGACTATCTTGGAAGCTGGTGACTTGGAGGTTGCACAGTCGGCGTACCACATTGGGTCCGGTTACGAACTCATGTTGCCGAGCCCTACCCTGCGCCCGACCGACCCCCTGTATGCTTGGTACTGCGTCTTCCCTGTGGACGCCTTCAGCTCTGGACTGAGGCTGCCGGTCCATCCGTTTGTTTGGGAGGTTCTGAATTGGGCGTCCCTGGCTCCGATGCAGTATGGGCCAAATTCCTGGAAGCAGATCATCTGCTTCGTGCTGCTGTGCGAGGAGCAGAAGGTGCCCCTTAGGTTGGGTGTGTTTCGGGCGATGCTGGGGATCAGCTCGTCGGGTGAGTCGGAGGGGGTTTATTATGTCTCGCCTCGGAGTAAGGGGAAGGTGGTCCATGGTCACCCGGACTCCATCAAGGAGTGGAAACGAAAGTATTTTGTGATCCAGAGTGAGGAGCCTTGGGACATCCCTACTCGTTGGAATCACTACAAGCCGGGCTTTAAAGTGCCGAGGCCGAAGGACCTGACGGTCGAGGAGTGGAAGTTTGTTGAGCGTCTCCGCCTGTCGCACAGTATCAGCTGGCCGAAGGTGACGGAGGGTCACCTGGCGAGCGTTGGACTGAGCCCGGCCATGCTTTGTATGTAGTTGTTTCTTTCTCTCGGTTTTATTGTTCTTTTGTGCTCATTTTCCTTAATGGATCTTTTTACAGGTATGGATCCGGAATCAATCAAGGCTCGGAGGCTCACCTTGAAGCAGAAGAAGGCCGAGGAGGAGGGAGGTGCGAAGAGGGCGAGGGGGCCGAGCCAGGTTGCGTCCGAGGCAACGCTTCGGCCGAGGGGCAAGAGGACTCGCTCGGAGACGAGCAAGGAGGCGGAAGCTCAGGGGAGCTCGGGTCAGGCCAAGGTTTCCGAGCACAGAGAGGGGAAGGGTCCCCTGGTCGAAGGCGAGGGGGTGGACAAGTTGACGGAGGAGCTGCGGCAGCCGTGGGTGCCGGACTGGGCGATCCGGAAGGGGGATTGTCTAACTCGTGGGGCCCAGGCCGTTGAGGTGGCGGAGAAGCTGGCGACTCCCCGGGATCGTGCGGAGATGAACACAGAGACCTTGGAGCAGGCGTACATGCGCCTCGTGCAGGCCAATGTGCTGGTAAGTCCGCCGACCCCACTTGCCTTGTGAATATGTCTTAAAGGAGGTTTCCTTAGGAGTGCTTGGTTACTGCAGGCGACCGTGCAGGGGGCCCACGTGAGAGGTCTTTATGAGGCGGCCTTGGAGCGGGAGCGACTCCGGGCCGACAAGGCCTTGCAAGAAATGAAGGAGATGAAGATAGAGCTCGACGGCTCGCATAAGAGGGAGCAGCAGCTGAAGGTTGAGCTCCATGCCCGGGATACCGAGTGGGGCAAGAGGGTGTCCGCCCTGAAGAAGAAGTTCGCGAAGGAGAAGGAGGAGCTGACGACGACGGGGCAGGACCTGGTGATCGCAGCCCAGGACTCGGTTTATGCGAGGGCCCTCAGCCATGTGCGGCACTTCTACCCGAACATTGACCTAAGGGGCTTCGACTACGACATGGAGGTCGAGGGGCCACCGAAGACCCCTGACGTCGACCTTCCCGCCGATCCTCCCATCGTGGGTGCGGCTGCCGACCCTCCCGTGAACCCGGATGATGCTGAGGTGACGATATAGGCTGTCTGTTCCTTTGTTTTCTATTTCTTTCTTTCAAATGTATTTGCCGAACGCGGACTGGCCACCGCAATTTTGTACGAAGATTTCAATTTATAAGAGTGGATTTTTGATTGGCCAAGTCTCTTGTACGCGGATTTTTTCGGACTCCTTTTGTGGATGTGTTTTGAGATGTGGTTGGTTCTCTTTTAGGTAGCGGCTATCCTTCCCGAGCCGGACCCTCATCGCTCCGACGTGGCGTGGCTCCGAAGTAGAATCAAAGTTCTGGAGGCCACGTTGGTCCGTTATCACAAGGGGGCTCGCGACCAGGACGCCGCCTTCAACTATTATCGAGAGAAGTCTCAGGCTTTGAGTGCCGAGGCAAACCGACTGAAGATGGCAATGGTAGATCGGGACCTCGGAAGTGCTAGCCTCGGGTTCACTATGTCAAGTGCGTCGGTGCAGAGGCCCTCGTCCGAAAGGCTTCTTCGCGACGTCATAGTGGAGAAGGAAATGGAGATACACCGGTATAAGATGATGCTAGGTGTGTCCGGAACGAGGATGGCATCCTCCTCGGGAGATCGGTGGGCGGAGGGAGTTCCTTCGGCATTACTGCAGCTGGAGCGCGTCCGACCGGCTGATGCCCAGAGCTCCGTTGCTGGTGTGTCGACCGTTGCTGACTCTAAGGACCATCGCGACGAGGAGAGGGATCCTAGTCGTTCGATTGGAGTGGGAGTGCCATTCCTAGGACCGGAGGGGCCTTAAGACGGGTTCCTTCTTTGTGAGATGAGTGGAGTGTTCCTGTAAACGGTCTCTATTTGTTTTCTAGAACTCAATAAGGGAGTATAAATAAGGGATTTCTTTTCATTTGTTGCCTCGGCTAATAGCCTATTGATTGGTGGGGGTGAGGTTCGCCTCTGCCGACCCGTGAGGGGATCGACATCAGGTGCAGCGGGAGGCTCCATGATGACTTCCCTGGCCCGAAGCCGATTTGGACCTATCGAGACGTTGGGGACGATACCGGAGTGGGGACTCGGGTGCCGATCCCATTGTCCGGTGTTAGGTCGGGCCTGCCGAGGCGTTTGGAGTTGACAGAAAGAAGACCTTTTCATATATGATAGGGATGGGCGCTAAAATGGCCCTTTACACATGAAAGCTTACAAAAAATATTACTTATATTAGCTAAGCCGGGACCTATGACCGTTCTTCTAGGAACTTCATAAGGTGCTCGGCGTTCCAGGGCCGCTTGATCGTTCGACCCTCCATGTCCACCAGCCGATAAGTGCCGAGCCGTATGGCCTCGGCTACCCTGTATGGGCCCTCCCAGTTGGGGGCCAGCTTCCTCTTCTTGGTGGGATCGGAGACGGACAATTTGCGCAACACCAGGTCCCCGGCCCTAATGTCTGTTGGGCGGACCTTCTTGTTGTAGAACCTCTCGATCCGCTGTTGATAGATGTTTCTTCGGACGGATGACTTTTCCCTGACCTCGGCGACGAGGTCCAAGTTGGCCCTTAGGCCGAATGAGTTGTCCGCTTCGTCGAAGGCCATGATCCGAGGGGAGGGCAGGCCGATCTCTACGGGGATCACTGCCTCGGTCCCGTAGGTTAGGCTGAACGGTGTCTCCCCCGTGGGGATCCTCTTGGTGGTTCGGTGCGCCCACAGCACACTGGGCAGCTCCTCTACCCACAACCCCTTGGGGAAACTGTCGAGGCGCTTTTTTAGGCCGTCGAGGATTTTCCTGTTTGCATTTTTCGCTTGGCCGTTGGACTGAGGGTGGCATATGGCGGAGAAGCGTTGTTGGGTGCCGATGTCTTCGCAGAACTTTCGAAAGTTTTGGCCTGCGAACTGGGTCCCGTTGTCCGTAACGAGGACCTGGGGGATCCCGAACCGACAAACGATATTCTTCCAGAAGAACTGCTGTGTTTGGCGCTCGGTGATGCTGGACAGCGGCTCGGCCTCGAGCCACTTTGTGAAGTAGTCGATGGCGACTATCAAGAATTTTCTTTGTCCCGTTGCTACGGGGAAGGGGCCCACAAGGTCCATGCCCCACATGGCAAATGGCGTAGGACTAACCAGGGACCGGAGTTTGGCTTGAGGAAGCCTCTTGATAGGAGAGAACCTCTGGCAGGGGCCGCACCTCTTGACCAGGTCTTGTGAGTCTTGGAGCATGGTGGGCCAGTAGTAGCCCTGTTTCAGAGCTTTCCGAGCGAGGGACCTGCTTCCCATATGGCATCCGCCGATCCCTTCGTGAAGTTCCTTCAGCACGTAGCTGGCTTCGTCATTGGTGAGATAGCGGAGGTACGGCTTACCATCGGCCAGGGTGTACGAGCGTTTGAAGAGGATGTCGTCTATCATGACGAACCTCTCCGCTCGGATTCTGACCCGTCTTGCCTCGGTCCGGTCCTCGGGGAGCTCGCCTCAGACTAGGAACCTTCGAATGGGGGTGGTCCAGTCGTCCGGGTCGACACCGCCTTGTACGCACATTGCCTCCTGATCTTGGTCATTGATACTTGGCTTTAAGAGGATCTCGATGAGTACCGTTTGGTCGAGGCCCTCGAAGGAGAAGGAGGCGAGTTTTGACAAGGCGTCTGCTTGAGCGTTCTGCTCTCGGGGGACCCTAACCACTGTGGAGCAGCAGAAGGATGCTAGGAGCCGTCGGACCACGGCCAAGTATCGCACCATCCGATCGTCGCAAGCTTCGTATTCCCCGGTGATCTAATTGACCACGAGCTGAGAATCGCTGAAGGCTCGGATCTGCTTGGCTCCGGCTCGGTGTGCTAGGGTCAGTCCGGCAATCATGGCCTCGTATTCTGCCTCGTTGTTAAAAGCCGGGAAGTTAAGGCGAAGGGAGTATTGAAGGAGGAATTGGTCAGGGCCTCGGAGGATGATTCCGGCACCACTCCCGGTTTTGCAGGACGATCCGTCGACATAGACCTCCCAGATTGGGTCCGACTCTTGGACGCTCGGCTGCTCAGAAGCCGTGCACTCAGTGATGAACTCGGCGAGGGCCTGGCCTTTGATCGCCATCCTCGGCTGATAGCCGATGTCGTATTGGCTGAGCTCTATTGACCACTTGACCAAGCGGCCAGAGTTCTCCGACTTGTGGAGGACGATTTTCAGTGGCTGGTCAGTTAGCACTTGGATGGTGTGAGATTGGAAGTAAGGGCGGAGCTTTCGGGCCGCCATGACCAGAGCATAGGCCATCTTTTCGATTCTTGCGTACCTCGTCTCGACGGGGAGTAGGACCTTACTCACATAATAGAGCAGTTTCTGAACCCCGTCCTCTTCTCGGACGAGGACGGCGCCGAGGGCGCTGTCCGAGGCAGAGAGGTAGAGCCACAGGGGTTCTCCCGGCTTGGGTTTGCTGAGGAGAGGAGGGTTGGCGAGGTATTGCTTTAGCTGCTCGAAGGCTTCTTGTTGAGGGGCACCCCATTCGAAGCCCCCTTTGCCGCGCAGAGCCTTGAAGAAGGGGAGAGATTTCTCCCCCGATTTGGAGAGGAAACGACCGATGGCCGCCAACCGGCCCGTGAGTCTCTGTACCTCCTTGACGTTCCGGGGTGGGGCCATGTCTATGATGGCCTGAATCTTCTCAGGGTTCGCCTCGATGCCGCGCTGGCTGACGACGAAACCCAGAAACTTTTCGAAGGAGACCCCGAACGCGCACTTGGCAGGGTTGAGCCTCATGTTATGGCGCCGGAGGATTCCGAAGGCTTCCTCGAGGTCTGCGACGTGGTCCGGCCCGGCCCGGCTTTTGACGAGCATGTCGTCGACATAGACCTCCATGTTGCGGCCAATTAGGTCTTTGAAGATTCGGTTCACGAGCCGTTGATAGGTGGCTCCGGCATTTTTCAGCCCGAAGGGCATAACGCGATAGCAAAAAAGACCCTGGTCGGTGACGAACGAGGTCTTCGCAATGTCGGGCGGGAACATCCGGATTTGATTATACCCTGCGAATGCGTCCATGAAGGACAGCAGTTCATGTCCTGAGGTCGCGTCGATCAGGGCAACGATGCTGGGGAGGGGGAAAGGATCTTTAGGGCATGCTTTGTTCAGATCCGTGAAATCTATACAGATCTTCCATCCCTCGGTCGCCTTTTTAACCATGACGACGTTGGCCAACCACTCGGGGTAGTTGACCTCCTGAATGAACCGAGCGGACAAGAGTTTGTCCACCTCTGCTTTCACAGCTTGCTGCCTCTCCGGAGCGAACTTGCGCCTCTTCTGAGCGACCGGCTTGGATCCCGGGGTGATGCTCAGTCTGTGCATGATCAGGTCTTCGGAAATCCCGGGCATGTCAGAGGGCTTCCAGGCGAAGAGATCGATGTTGCGGCGGATGCAGTCAACTATGTCCGCCCTCAGACCTTCGGAGAGCGAGCGGCTCACTCGGAACCACTTTGATTCGTCTGCGGCCCCGAACGGGACCTCCTCCAGCTCGTCGGCTGGCTCTGGGGTGGAGCCGTTGCCCTCGGACTCGAGCTCGACGGCATCGAGGGGGAAGACACCACCTCCGACGGCGGTCATGTAGCAGGACCGCGTCGCCTCTTAGTTGCCTCGGACGACACCGACCCCTTGTAGGGTGGGGAATTTTAGCTTTAAGTGATAGGCCGATGGTACCGCCTGAAGGGAGCATAGCCTCGGTCGGCCAAGTATAGCATTGTACGCCGCCTTGACGTTCACCACCATGAAGTCCATAGACTCGGTCCGCTGAACAGGAACCGAGCCTGCGGTGACGTCGAGGGTCACGATCCCCTCTATGATGACAGGGACGCCAGAGAACCCGTGCAAGGTGTATCCGGCCGGTTTGAGCTTGCCTCTGGGCAGTTTGAGATTCTCGAAGGCTTCGAGAAAGAGGATGTTTACTGAGCTGTCGTTGTCGACGAGGACCCGGCGTACTTCACAATTAGCCATGTGGAGGCTAATGACGAGGGCGTCGCAGTGGGGGAGGCGGACGCCCTTGAGGTCCTCTCCGGAGAAGGAGACGGGTACCAGTTGCAGCCGAGGTGAGGGGAGATCTTGGACAGCATTTACCTCACGGACGAAGGCTTTCCGAGAGGTATTCGACTCTCCCCCCATCGGTCCCCCGTGGACGCAATGCAGGATTGCCGGGGTTCCGGTTCCCTCGGGGTCGGGATCCCGCCCCTGAATGAACTTTGGAGTGGGGATCGGAGGCGAAGGCCTCCGGTTCCTGGTATCTCATCGATCCTGTTGATTCTCTTTCGTGAACTCCCGAAGGTACCCTCGTGAAATGAGGGCCTCGATTTCGTCTTTCAGGGCCCGACACTGGTCGGTTTTGTGCCCATGGTCTCTGTGGAAACCGCAGTAGAAGCGTTGGTCTCGCTTCTTGTTGTTGCTTGGTCGAGGAGGGTGTCGGACAAGGCCCTTGTCTTCGATTTCTAAGAGGATGGCGGACACGTTCTGTGTCAAGGGAGTGTACCTTTCGAAGCGAGGGACCGGAGGAACCCTCTTCGCGCCGACCCCTTCCTTTGCCGCTTTCCTGGCGGGTTTGATCTTGTCGACCCTACGCTTGCCCTTTCCGACAGCTTCTTTGCTGCCCTCTAGGTTCAGAGCTTCTTCTGCTCGTATGTACTTCTCGACCCGATTGAGAAGGTTAGGGAAGTCCAGAGGTGGCTTTTTTGCCAGGGAGACCTTCAACTGACTATGCTGGACATTGTGTCGGAAGGCGGCCGAGGCGACCCTGGCGTCGAGGGTAGAAACGGATCTTGCCTCGGTCGTGAACCTCTTGACGAAGTTTCGGAGTGATTCCCCTTCCCTTTGGCAGAGGTCGAGCAGGGATGCGCTCGTCTTCTCGGCTTTTCAGCTGGTGACGAAGTGGCCTAAGAAGTTGGCTTCCAGCTGATCGAATGAGAAGATTGAGCCCGGGGAGAGTTTGGAGAACCATTCCCTGGCCGGACCTCGGAGGGTGGCTGGGAATGCTCGGCACAGCAGGGGATCCGAAGCGCTGTGAATCATCATGAGGGTCTTGAAGCCCTCAATGTGATCAGTAGGATCACCCTCACCGTTGTATGTTTCGAATTGCGGAGGCCGGAAATTCCGGGGGATCTATGCTTCTAAAATGTTGACGGAGAACAGTGGCCGGGAAGGCGCTCGGCCTAGTGCGGGATTCGGTGTCCCGTCGCCGATGCGTTCGAGGCGATTCTCCATCTCAGTGAGGCGACGGAGTACCTGGTCTGCGCGCTCTGGTGGAGGGGGCGGCGCGTGAGTGTAGCTCCTTCCTCCGTTCTCTTGACGGGGTCGGTCGAACGTTGCGGACCGTGGCGCTCCTTGGAGAGCCTCCATGATTTCCTCCCGAAAGCTTCGGAACTCGGCCCTTGTGACCGCGCCATGGTCAGAAGGGTCGGGCCGAGGTGTAGGGATTCGGCCAATGCGGCTGTGTACCGACGGTCTTGAGTGGTTCGGGGCCGAGTTGGAAGCGGTCCCTCCCCTGGCCTGACTAGCCCTTCGGTTCATAATAACCCGACGAAGGTCGGGTTGCTCGGCGTGAGGTTCGCCTTACTGGGGTCCGAGGTTTGCCCCTGGATTATTTGACCCTTGCCCTCCCGCGAGGGGGTCCTGATTGGGAGGCCCGTTTCGATGGGAGGAAGAGGCCGATCTCCGGGCTCTGGGAGGCATTGAAGGGTGAGTGTCGGAGGTGAGACTCGGACTGTCGTCCCTAGCGAATAAGTAGATTTCCCACAGACGGTGCCAACCTGATGCGGTTTGTTTTTAGATGGAGTGTGGATGCACCAGGTGTGAGTTCGGACTCAATTTGTAAGAGGGGAAAGGTTCGGTAGCGGACGGTGAGCTGTAGGCTCACCTCGGCACTGGAGGAGCGGCTCGGGTTGCCTCGCCTCGGGTACCTGCAGACGGTCTAGAAACACCAGGGTTTATCCTGGTGGCAGACCCTTCGACGATCTAGTTAGTCTCTGTGAGAGAGTAGTAGTAACTAGGGTTTTGTGGGTGAAAGATTGATTACCTTTGAAGGTGGGTGAGGGTCTGGTATTTATAGATAACCCAACCGGGTTTGGATCCGCTTGGGGGCCGGGTCCGGACCCGAAAGCCCATGGGCCTGACGTGGCAAGAGGCCCAGGTGGTTTAGGGCACACGTGGCAGAGCCCAGAGCGGTTTAGGGCTGACATGGCAAGAGCCCTAAGTGGTTTTGGAGCTAACATGGCAGATCGTAGGGGCCCGGTGTCTTGGGGAGGATCAGAGGGCCTAGGTTGTGCCAGGTCATCCTCCTCCCTTACCCGGCTGAGTGGACGGCCCGTGAGACCTCCGGGGATCGGAGACCGAGGGTCGCGGAAGGTCGTCGAAACGGAAGGGGCGTGTTTCGTGGTGGTGAACTTACGGTTCGGCACCGACCTTGCAGTGGTCCGGGGCCGAGCCGGATTGGCTTGGAGCGAAAAGCCATCCTGGGCCCCAGGCCATTTTTATCCTACCTCAATATGTTTTTTGCTGGATCCCCAAAAGTTTCTCATATAATATGTTTGCTACTTCAATTAATTTGCTGGACATTCAAAACTATTTTATATGATCAAATAAGGTGCACCGTTCCGAAGATGTGCCGTAAGGACGTGCCAACGGGCAAACCTAGTATGTTAATATCCTATAAAAGAAACTAGCAATTAATTATCCGAATTAATGACATGTAATTATCAATTAACAAAAAATGCAATATTTATTGTTCTTCTTCATCCAACTCATTGGACCTAATATGGTAGATTTAAAACATCTAATCTATTCAGTCCGTCAAGTCAAATGCTTTCAGACCAAATGTGGCCAATTTAAAAATAGAACCTGACCATTGACGGAACAATTAAATGGTAAATTAAAGTAAATTACCGTGATCTTTTTGGGGTCGAGCTCGAACTGTGTGTCAGACTCAGATTGGTTTGCTTCCCTATGCGTTGGGATTGATTGTCAGAGATGCATCAATTGAACCTTGGATTAACCTCGAAAATCTGAAGTAGAAGAAAACAAGGTTAAAGTGGGTTAGCTTAATGAATAATCCTACTTCCGTCTCCAAAAGTCAATGCATGTTGGAGATGAATAAATCATTTTAATAAAAAAGTAATGCTACATCCATTACCAATTTCACTATATTTCTCTTCACTATCTTAGGTAGCACACTCCAATAGGTAGGAAAAGATGGAGTAGGTGGGGAAACTCTCCAATAGGAGCATGCCACCTAAGGTGGTGAAGAGAATGGTAGTGAAATTGGTAGTGGCTAAAGCATTACTCTTAATTAAAACTAGTCTTACCCTGTGCAAATTGCACAGATTTTACTAAAAATATATTAAAACATCAATAACTTTCAATAAAAAATTCGGTAGAACCTACCATACATACAACTTTTTTTTCTGTATAATTATAATCCAGTATATCAACATTCAACAATTATGTAGTAAAGATCTTGCAGAAAATACAATCTTCAAATTGAAGCATTTGATGACAATAAGGCATCTCCGAACTCAATCACAATAATCCTCAAAATGACCAAATACTTAAATCTCAATTATATGTCCAACGAATGGCTTAAATAAATTGTCCATGATGATAAAAGAGTCAAATCCAAACAGTTAAAATCTTAATTGAAAGCTCGAACTTGCAACCTAAAAAATCTGTATGTAAGAACATTTTGTTAAATCTTATAACTTAATAATAGTAACAATGAAACTCTACAATTATTCATATCCAAATTCATAGATATGAATAATTGTAGAGTGGGGGAAGAGGGATTAAAAGTAAACCATCTACAAAATCTAATTCCAAAATTTTTGAAGTAGACAATAGTCCTTCCTATTAGCATTTAACTTCAGGAGACCTTTTTCTTTTTCTTCTGCTAGTACAGCTAGAATAACCTAGGAAGTATTCACTATTCAGTTTTTCTTCTTAATCCTACATTTTCTCCCTCTTATCTTTTACTTTAATCAATAGATATAGCACACACATGATAAACGAATTACAGCTAGAAAAGAAACTTCAGCTGTGCACTTGGGTATTTTTTCTCGAGGTGTGAACCTAGACCTAGTGGATAACAATAAGAGTCATCGACATCAAGCACCAAACCTCCTACAGAATTATGTTGAAGTGGCTTCAAAGAAGCTACCATTATATCCATCATTGTCTTTTTCCTTTAAATGTTGGAGTGTTTATAGAAGTGAACCTTCTTATAATTATCATGACAAATCAATAAATTTATTTTGAAGAGCGTGGCCATGTCGACATCGTTAGCAATTTTTACATTTCAAGTTTAATAAAATAAACTGGATCAAAAAATTAGGGTATCGAGTCAGTATATTATTTACCTAGTATACAGGAATGGGTCTTCTCCACAATGCCGACGGACTTCAGATTACTGATGACTCCATTACTCTCATTCAGGACAAAATATGTATCCAGCTTCTTCTTCATATAGGGCTGCATTAACAAACACATAATTAGCGTCATAACATTAATTCCAGGTTTAGATAAACTGGAACAGAAGACTGAGGGTTTCGAGTGAGTGTATTTTACTTGACTATATTCAATAGATCTTCCGGACAATGCCAAGTGACTTCAAATAGTTGATGTCTCCCTTCCTCCCTTTCAGTCCGAAACATATATCCAAGCTTCTTCTTACATAATGCTTCGTTGACAACAGAGAATCATCGAAGAGCATCCTCTTTCTCTGAATCTTGGTCACAACAGAAGTAAAGGAGATGATACAATACCTAATTAAAGTTAATTGTCAGTCTTATTTAGAACACACAAACACTTACAATATAGACTATAGAAACAAAATCTACGACTTAATAAATCATTAACAGCCTACAAAAATTAAAGTTTCAAAAGGTCAGACATTAACACAAACACATAATGGGCATCGTTAGTAGTTTTCACATTTCAAGTTTAAATAAACAGGAGTGAGAAAGTAGGGACTCGAGTGAGTGTATTTATCTTAGTGTACGTGAATGGATCTTCTTCACAATGCTGTGGGACTTCCGATTGTCGATGACTGCATTCCTCCATTCAAGACGAAATATTTATCGAGCTTCTTCTTCATATAGGGCTGCATAGCCAAACACATAATTAGTATCATTACATAACTTCAAGTTTAGATAAATTGAACCAAAAAACTAATTAAGGGTTTCAAGTGAGTGTTTTACTCTGTGCAAATTTCACAGACTAAATTAATTTTGGGGGACTTATAAAATTATATAGAAATACAAAATTTAGGAATATTCCTTAACTATTTTGATCTCAATATAATAATAAAAAAAAAATCTACAAATGAACCAATTTACACTTTCAAACCAACCAACATAATTGAAAGGAAAATAAAAAAAGTCAAATAATTACCGAAGTTGGGATGTGGCTCTTCTCAGACTCCTTGATGTACTCCATTATCTCCTTCTCAACAATGTGCTTCTCAACCGCTTCCTTCTTAAATCAAGCATTACCTCTCAAATTAAATATAATTAATACCAAAAATGCATTGGGAGAACAATAATTGATAATTAGATATATCAAAAGATGACAAATATATAGAAGATGAGGGTTTTTTTTACCGTATATTGAAAATATGGGGTTAGCATGGGTTAGTCCCTACTTTGGCTCTCCTTTCTCTATTTCAAAATACAGAAAGGATGGAGGGGGTAGGCCTATTTTCTTAATATATAGTATAATACCCAAGCTCAAAAGTGTATCCTTTCACATTGCCCTTCGTCACAACTTCAAAAATCTAAGAATAACCCAACAATCATTTTCTCATCATACTCTTAAAACAATAAAGAACAACATTTTCAATCATCACTATAGCATTCATCCAAATCCAAAGCAATCCAATTTCCTAAACAAAATTTATTCCACCTAATCATCATCAAATAAACAATTACTATACTCTAAAGCACACAGACCAACACGTTCCATCAACCAACAACCATAACCAAATCAAATTCAATTCACAGCACACACATCTCAAACAGCGAAAGCATTTAACTGAATCTCAAAGCACCAAATGAAATAATTACCTTCGGCTGACGGTGAGCATGGAGGTCATCAGCGCCGATGCGGTCACACTGTGCCTCGGCTACAGTGATTCAACGCAGAAGCTCAGTTCAGCTGGAGACCTAAAAATTAAACAAATTAAAAAACATTCAAGAAACCCTAGATTCGGTTAAAATTAAGAAACCCTAGATTGGGTTTAACAAACCTGAGGATGCGAGGAGCGGCGATGGGTTTCGGGAGGGAGAAGGAGCGGGAGGGAACGGCGGGGGGCTTGGAGGCAATTTTGGCGGCAGCGGAGCGGAGGGAGGATGACTGGAGAGCGGATCGGAAGGCGGAGGCAGCCATTTCTAGTTTTCATTCAAGAAACCGTAGATTCGGTTAAAATCAAGAAACCCTAGATTGGGTTTAATGAACCTGAGGATGGGAGGAGCGGCGATGGGTTTAGGGAGGGAGAAGGAGCGGGAGGGGACGGCGGGGGGCTTGGAGGCGATTTTGGCAGCGGCGGAGCGGAGGAAGGATGACCGGAGAGCGGATCGGAAGGCGGGGGCAGCCATTTCTAGTTTTTTATGCACAAGTTGGGGTTTGTGGGTTTGGAAGAGATTTGGTAGAAAAAAGTTTGTTATTTGTGTTTTTAAAATTAATTCTGTTTTGGTATTTGGTATTTGATGTGGGCTGCACATGTTAACTACCACTTTTGCTCTCCTTTCTCTATTTTAAAATGGAGAAAGGAGAGAAGGGGTAGGCTTATTTGCTTAAGATATATATAATAGCAAAAGATTGTGAAAAGAATAAGGTGACAGTAAAGAGGTAGAAAGGAGGCGAGGTGATTGTAGTGGTAGTGATGGCGGTTGGTTATGGGCGGACAGCGAAGATTCGGTGACGTCCTGTTATAAGCGGAATCAGTAGAAGAAAAAAAAAGAAATGGAATCTCGGAGACGTAGTGGGGGTAGCAGATCACGAAAATCAAAGGGTGATGGTCTATTGTAAATGGGGATCGATCGGGTTGAAAGAGAAAGAAAGGGGACTCTCAGGTGGGGACGACATATCACGGAGACTTATTAGTGATGTTGGCTTGTTGTAAGCATTGATCGGTTAGTTGGAGGAGAAAGAAAGGGGAATCTCAGAGACGTAGGGGCAACCTGGGTGGCAATGAAGAGAACCAGATGAGAAAAGATGAGAAGGCGGCAACAGTGTAATGATAAGAACTGTTTCTTTTCACATATCAGTCCTAGTACTTACATATAAGTCCTTAATAGATTATCTTTATTTCAGGGTTGTTTTTGCATAATTAGCTAGTGTTTTGTATTATTGTATGAAGGTTAAGGCGTTTGTTTCTTTTGTCAGGGTAGTGGGATCTTTTGGAAGCACGGGCAATGCACGCGTCTTCGTCCCCTATAAACCCAAGTCCTGTAATAGATTAGAGTATGAATGAATTGAATTTGCACTTTGTTCATCTTCTTTTCCTTGTTTTTTGTGCTTGTTGCACTTGATTTCATTCCCACCATCGCAATCGTTGACGATGGTGGGGCCGACGGGAAAGATCCACCACCGGGTTGGATTGGACTTGTAACAATGGTATCAGAGCCATTGCGTCCAACTTCGATGCAAGCCCTACCACCCTCCCCGATTCTCTCATCTTCAGCCTCAAAAGCACTCCCAACCCTCATCTTCTTCTCCAAAAAGCCACCACAGCAACCACCACCACTTCCGTTTGCCACTCCACCTCCTCCACTGGCACCTCAAGACCCACCTTCCCAAATCTCCTCAACCCTCTTCCTAGCCCTCGACTTCTTCTCCCCCAAATCCACCCAAACCCCTAACCCTAATACTGCCCTCTTCATCCCCAAACCCAAAAAGCTCGCCCTCCTCACCTCCCTCTTCTCCTCCATCGGTAACCTCACCATGCTCACCCGCCTCGAGCTCTAGTCCAACTCCCTCACCGGCCCCTTACCTTCCTCCTCTCCTCCTTCGATTTCCAAGACACCTTCTCTCCTTCCATGTTTTCATCGTCGTCTCCCTCCTCCATCACCGCCTCCAACTTCGCCAGCCTCCATCCCTAACTCCTTCAATGCCTCCGACGGCATTTACAACTGCTGCTTCTCCGAATCCCACAACTCCCTCGCCCCCGCTGCCATCACCGACGGCTCGCTCAAGCTCTACGACCTCAACCTCCCCCTCACTGCCCGCCTCCACCTCCACGACGTCCTCAGTATTCACTTGGGCCTCGTCGCCTCTTCCGCTATCAACAACGACATCAATAGTGGCACCCCCCTCACAACCATAACCCCCCCCCCAACCTGGCCGCTACCTACGTCCTCAAGCCCAAGCACCTTACCCTCCGAGGGGAACCCACATCCCCTCCCTCCTTCTCCATTGGCAAGTGGTGCTTCGACAGCTCCGACTGGCCTCCGATGGGCACAGTCACACTCCTCTCTCGTTGCCCTTCGCGAACTCCCTGTCCGAGTCTGACCATCTCACCCTCCTCGTCCTCGTCCAAGATGAGCACCGTCGTGCCCTGTTCCCTCCTCTTCGGCCCCTTGTGGCATTCCCCACCTCATCTCCTCCGACTCTAAGGAGCTTTCCTTCACCTCCCTTGGCTTCTTCCCCCAATCGATCAACCACCAAAACCATCCACGAAATTCACGCTTTCGATGGGATTCTGACTCCTCAACCTCACAACCGTCCATCACTTCAACCTCCAAGGGGAATCCACATCCCCTCCCTCCTTCATGTGCCACGTTCTTGGCGACGATGCCATGGAGTTCTCTGTCCTCAAAACCCTCCTTTCTGTTGTCACCTCCACCTCCATCCGCATCCATGGTGACTGCCCCCTCCAAATCGTTCGTACCTGCTACCGCTACTACAACGACTGCTGCCCCTTCTTCGTTCTTGGGCTCCTCATCATTGTTCGGTGACTCTTCTTTTGCAAGGTCTAGTGACCCACCATGTGTTCGATAAAATTTTCGAGAGTACCAAGGAGAGTTAGATTCCTCGCCCTTGACTCTTTATCTTACCACTATTATCTCAGCTCTTCCCGCTACATTCGATCGTACTAAAACTTCTAGTTCCAGACTTCGAGCATCTTCTGATGAGGTCTGTAAGTATCTAATAGCGGGTTTGCCAAATTTTGAGGGATATCAAGTCTCTTTAGTATCAGTTGGTGTTGTTGGAGACATTGGTTGTTCTTTGGATGAAAAGGTCCTTCCTTATTGTGATGGAAACATCGCTAATCTTTTGAAGGATTTCTCAAATGCCGTGCCTCATCAATCTGTAAAACCCCTGATATTGTCGTGCTTTGGGGACATTGCTCTTGCACTTGGTGAACATTTTGAGAAGTATGTGCCCTACATAATGCCTATGCTACAAGGAGTTGCAGAACACTGTGCTACAATGGGTACATCTGATGAGGTGATAGATGAATTGGGAGGAATGGTTCCTCAAAATTTGAAGCAACAGATTCTTGACAGCATCAACTCCGAGGGCAAAACATTGGCCTTTGTGTTACCAATACTGGAGTCACTAATAAATGGATCTTCTCAAGATTCAAGGAAGACAGGTTATGGAAGGACTCGATGTGTTTTGGTATTTCTACCTACTAGGGAGCTTGCTAAACAAGTACATGTCAACTTTGAATATTGTGGTGGGGTAGTGGGATTATTTGCATGTAGTGTCTATGAAGGAGCTTCTATGCACGATCAAGGAAAAACCCCAGCTGCTACTTTGACAAGCTGGCATCTTCTAGTCACATTTTGCTCCCTTCCTGTGGCATTGTGGATGAAGTTGTTTGAACATGAACCTTTTGACCCAAGAGTTGTGATGGGCTTTGGGATACTTAATGGAATCTCCATTGGGCTACTAATCTTGAGCTTGGGTTTCAACTCAATTGGATTCTATCAGATGACAAAACGGGCAATCATTCAGTGCACTGTTCTTTGGGACACTCTGTTCTTTGAGAAGAAGTTTAGTAGGAGAATCCAATTCTTACTTACCATCCTTCTTCTCGGTGTCAGCATTGCCATTGTGACAGATCTGCAGCTCAATGTTCTTGGGTTTTTCTTATTGCTGCTTGCAGTTCTCCCAACCTGCATTGCTCAAATTGTGACCGACAACACACTTCAGAAAAGGTACAAGGTCTCATCACCCCAGCTCTTGTATCAGTCTTGTCCCTATTAGGCTCCTACTCTGATCATGGTTAGTCCATTTCTTGATGGACTTCTCATAAACATGAGTGTTTTGGCATTCCACTAAATACCTAAAGTCTTAGTTTTCAATGTGTTGTCATTCTTGATATCCGTCTCAGTCAATTTGAGTACATTTCTCGTAATTCGGAAGACATCGCCTGTCACTATATATGTGCATGATCGACTCTACCTGGTTTTACTTGACTTACTATGTGGTAGAATAAGAGCTTATAGTCGCTTCCCCAATTCTCAGAAGAGTAGGGAAACTCTTTAAGGGGGAAGGATTGATACAGTTTTATTAAGAACTGTATCGTTTCACATATCAATCCTAGTACTTACATATAAGTCCTTATAAATTATCTTTATTTCAGGGTTGTTTTTGCATAATTAGCTAGTGTTTTGTAATAAAGTCCACTGTTACTGTATGAAGGTTAAGGCGTTTGTTTCTTTTGTCAGGTTAGTGGGATCTTTTGGAAGCACGGGCAATGCACGTGTCTTTATCCCCTATAAACCTAAGTCCTGTATATATTAGAGTATGAATGAATTGAGTTTGTGCTTTGTGCATCTTCTTTTCCTTGTTTTTTGTGCTTGTTGCACTTGATTTCATGGCCACCATCGCAATCGTCGACGATGGTGGCGCCGACAGGGAAGATCCACCACCGGGTTGGATTGGACCTGTAACATGTAACCCCAATTTGTTAATGCTCAAAAGGTGGTTGATGATATGCTCATGAAGAATTTTATGATGATGTAGGATGCACTGTTGATTTATAGCAGTAGAGATGGTATTAATCTTGATCTCATTTTGAAAGATTTTATCTTTTTTTCCTGTTTATTTGAATCGGTGGGATTGGGAGGAACAACATTGTAGATTTTTAAGGTTTTGATTGGAAAGATTTGATTATATGCGATTGGCACGGATCTAGGTTGGTATGTTGACGGTTGTGACATTTAGAGTTTCGGTTTAGTGTTTTACTGGTTGATGACATTTTTTGTGAGTTTTCTCTTATTGCTTCACATTTACGGTTTTAATTTGTGGATAAGTAGTTTGATTAGGGTTTCAATAAATGTAAAAGTAGGCATGCATTTATAAGTGTGTATGCGGTGGCTACCATATTCATCTACTATATTTAGCATTGTTATATTTTTAAATATTTTGATGAATTAGTAGTATGTAATCATGTTGGGACCGAGTTTCACGCCTTGCTTCCCAGTATATGGAATTACGAGCACACAACTAAGGCCCATCACATTATACGACATCATCCATAAGATGTACAGTATAAACTCAACAAGATAATTATAAACACATCCATGCAGACAATAATAGTGATAACATGAACAGGAAATAGAATAAAACTATCCAAAAATAACCACCATATGGAAATACACAAACTTTGGGTCAAAATGCCCAGGAATAGAATGTACTGAAATAAATATAATACGATAAACAGTTCGCTACGACTAGCTAGATAAAGTAGAGAACAAAAATAAAATAACGATAACACAGCAATTTCATCACGATCGTCTAGAAAGTCTGCTCACCAAGTTTCTATGATATTTCACCATCGATACTTGCATAATCATCACCTAAGTTTTTTTTTTTTTTTTTTTTGTGTGTGTGTGTGTGTGGGAGGGGAGGGGGGAGGTCTGTTAGAGCAAGCTTCGAAGAACAAATATTTACAAGCAGTATGGTAGTAAAAACAACAAGGTATAACATAGAAGACAACAAGAAATAGCAGTGTAAATACTGAAATAGTATGATCATGTACGATGCAAGTAACAAGTGTAAGTAAGTGCAATCAAGATTTCAATGTATAATCAATCGGTAACAAGGAATCATGTAATCAAGAGTCATGTCGATGCTCAGTCTCAATCTTAAGTCTATCAGTTTTATTAACCTATCTAATGCACGCAATCCTGCATCTCATATCACAGGTTCGGGTGCATAACAATCAAGTGAACATTTGGACTTAAATGGTGAAGTCTACATGATTATGTAATTGAGTCTTCTAGGGACGGTATCAATAAACATGACATGTAATCAAGAATCCGGTAATCAATAATCAATAGTCAAGAATCACTATTACGGAAAACACGGGCCCCTTCTGAGTATACTCTCATATATTGTTCACTACCAAGTCGTACCCTTTTGTAATCCCGTCTTATCATTCTTTTACTATGATGAATTATGAACATGCAATTGGTGCAATCAGTGAGAACAGTGTTATCAAGGCAGTAATCATGAGCATGTCAAGAGGTGAAAGCAAGTACATGTATCAGGGTAGTATTCAAGAAGACACCAGGTGGTAGATGCAATGCAAAAAACATGAGACAGGGTAATCCATCAACCCACTACATCAATATAAGCTATTATCACATGCGTAATAATATATATATAATCAAGGAACACTAATTATAAATCTGGACAGCAAATATACGCATGCACTAAACCTTGCTTTTCCGCTCCTACGAAAATGCAAATTCAATTCCGTCAGGGGTTTTGCAAAGAAGACTCTACCAGAACCAATGCCTATTCACTCGGCACAATATAAGTTCCGCAGCCATGCCTATCAGTCTGTTCTTTATAGGTCTAATGTTCAGGTAGTAACATAAGGTCAAGTTCTCATGCATATAATTCCAATGAAAAATCGTTATTAAATCTCATAAAAATCATAATCTGATTCCTAACAGTGTCCATAAACACTTAGGTTTAGATAATGTCAAAATTCCACCAAAAATTTGTTATTTCACGTAATTTATCCAGACGAAACACTTCAAATAGTAATATGGAATTTACGACGTATCAGTACTAAAACCTTAGTATCTCACAATCTAGAATTCGGATTCTAAAAGTGCAAGAAGCTCTGGATTTGAAACTTAAAGTGCTGCAACATGCATATATACAACTCCAAATTTGGTTATAGAAAATTGGGTCTAATCTCAGTATAAAGCTATACATTCGACAGGGTAGAAAATCTGAATACTTCATGTTAAAATCTCAACTCTCAAAAATAGATCACTATGACCCGAATTACACTTGATTGGTCATTAAAGTCAAAGTTATCAAATAACATGTCCAGAAAATCATTGCTCGCATCATTAAATTTATGAATCCAATTATACAATAATACTCATGCACAACAATACAATCTAAAATATATCTTATTACATAATATACAACTAGATTCGTGATTATAAGTGCTGTGTGCAACATGATGATCATGACAAGGGAATTTTGGGGGAGCTCTTACGGATATCAATTTAGGAAACAATGAACAAAAGGACGGAACAAACGTGAGTATATCAATCGATTCAAGATTTAAGTAAATTAATATGACATGAATAGATACATGAATAAAATTCGATAACACGACGAATTGTTATGAAGAGGATTAACAGCTCAAGATTTGAATCAATAACATGGCACAAGGAAACTACAAATAGAATTTGACGATAAAATATGATGATAACGAAGCCTACTTGCTAAGAGTTCAAGGGATCCTTGTCTCATTTACGAAGATCACAAACGAGAAAGGAACACGGGGAAGAAGGGATGAAGGGGTGACAGCAAGGAAAACAACACCACAGCAACAACAACAGCAAGAATCTCATTGCAATCAAAGATCTTGATCAGGACAAAGCGCCAGGCCCGGATGGGTTTCCCATCTTCTTTTTCACAGCCTTCTGGGATGTCACTAATGGGGACCTATTCCACATCTTTGAGGAGATGTTTGAGAATCGGATTCAGATAGAGCGTCTTAATTATGCGAATATCGTGCTAGTTCCCAAATCCAATGTCGCTAACGTGATTGGGAATTTCAGGCCCATTAGCCTTTTGAACTCATCCTTCAAAATCATTACTAAGTTCTTGGCTAACAGATTGAACCCGTAGATGAATTCTATCATTCATCCAGCCCAAAGTAGTTTTATCCCTGGGAGAGATATCTTAGACAGTATCGTTACTGCCCACGAGACCATCTTTCAATGTCATAGAGCTAGAGAAGAAGGGTTTATGCTTAAACTCGACTTCGAAAAAACATATGACACTGTGGAATGGGAAAGTGTAGTAGAGGCACTACATTCGAGAGGCTTCGGGGCCAGATGGATTGGGTGGATCAATCTGTGCTTAACTGGTGGTAAATCTGCCGTATTGATTAACGGGACCCCAAGTAATCTCATTTTTTGTAGAAGAGGGCTCCGGCAGGGTGATCCGTTATCTCCTTTGCTATTTACCCTGGTCGCTAACGCATTGTCAGAAATGATTTTACACTGTACCAATCAAAATCTTTTACGTGTTATTGGATGTTTGGATTGCTCTAGTGGTATTCCTATTATGCAATATGCAGACGACACACTCCTTTTTGGGAAGAACGACACTAACGAGGTCTTGATTTTTAAAGGTATTCTTCTGTTCTATGAAGCCTGGAGCGGACTGAGAGTTAATTTTGAGAAAAGTAATCACATTGGTCTTGGGAGAGGTGATGCTACATCTATTGCTCTTCTGGCTAATGTCTTGGACTGTAAAGTGGGTAAATTTCCCATTAAATATTTGGGAGTTCCGTTGCGTCCTGGGAGGCTGACTCAAAACGATTGGAATCATCTTTTGGAGCGTATTCACAAGCAGCTTCCTAGATGGAAGAAAAATCACGTGTCCTTAGGTGGTAGAATTACCCTGATTAATGCGGTTCTTTCTAATATACCTATTTATTGGATGTCCATTTATGAGTTCCCCTCCTGGGTTATCAACCAAATTGACAAAATCCGTAGAGATTTCTTTTGGAAAGGGAGTGGAGAGGATGGTAGGGGCCTTCCTTTAGTTAAATGGAGTTTGGTCTGTAGAAGTAAAGATTTCGGGGGTTTGGGCATCATTAACCTCCGACAGATGAATCAAGCCCTTCTTTGTAAGTGGTGGTGGAAAATTCATTCCCGCTATTCTACCAACCAAGGCTCTGTTTGGGCTCGTTACCGAGGGTGTAGATGATTCAGGTTTTGGGGGGGGGGGGGGGGGGGGGCAGCATCGTCGAAGTATTTCTCCTGTTTGGAAGGGGATTGACAAATTGGGAGATATCTTTCATGCCAACGCTCCAAGTAGGGTAGGGAACGGAGTCGATATTCGATTTTGGTTAGACTCTTGGGTGGGTCCCAATACTCTGAGTTCTCTCTTTCCGGAGATTTTCAATCTCGCACGTAACAAATTTGCCTTGGTTGTTGACTATTGGATTAGTTCAGTTTGGCAAATCAACTTGGTGGCTCCCAGTGATGTTAATGTTCAAATTCTGTGTGGCCCCCTTCTTACACTTTTAGAGACTTCGGACTCTCCCAACTTGAATTCTCAAGATAAGAGGAGTTGGCGATTGGATTGCAACGGTCAGTTTACAGTTAATTCCATGTATCGAGCTCTGTATGATGGGGTACGCGAAGTAATCTGGAGGACGAACGCTCCTCATAAAGTTAAGGCTTTCATGTGGTTAGTGCTAAAAGAAGCAGTTCTAACTAGTGTAAATTTATTTAAGAAGGGTCTCATCGCGTTGGCTTTGTGTCCGAGATGTAACGCTCTAGACGAATCTATTGACCATCTTTTCTTGGAATGTACAGATTCTAAACGTATTTGGGATTTCATCCTCATGGGTTTTGGTTGTAGTAGAGTTCCTAGCAATGTTCCCCAGGTGTGGAGAGATTTTAGAGGTTTAGAGGTAGCAAAGGAGAAGTTGAGGAAATGGGATTGCGTTGTGGCTGCATCTTTATGGGCCATTTGGCTTGATAGAAATGATTAATGCTTTCGAAACCATTCTTCCAATTTCGTGCAATTGATTTATCGAATCGTTTCTCTTACCACTTCTTGGTTTAAAATTCCAGGTGTTAGGAAGAAAGTTCGAGTTGGTCCTCTGTTTCCAGGAGATGGTGTCAACAACTAATCGGGTTTGGTCGGTTCGGTGGTAGACATGGAGGTGTTTTCAGATCCTGGACGGTTTAGTATATATACCGTTTTTTGTACCGAAATCTTTTGTATTTTGGAGTCTATTTGTAACTATTTTGATGTTATTGTCATATCTTGGATGTAACTATTCATGTACTTTTTGATGTATTTTGGGTGTATCTTTTGATGTATTTTGGGTCTATCTTTTGATGAATATATATAAAAGTCGGATGACACTTCTCATGCCATTCTTTATTTCCACCAAAAAAAATAAAAAAAAAAAAAAATAATGGCAACAATGATAGCAACAACGACAGCAATGACAACAACAATGACAGCGATAACGGTAGCAAGAACGACAACGACAATGATAGACAATGACAATGATAGCAACAACGACGCGAGGACAACAAGCAAGGTGTCGGGTATGGAGTTGCAGTTTGGGTTTTAATGGAGGTCGGGAGGAGACAACAAGGAGCTCAGGTTTGTGATGGAGGCAGCTAGGGGTTCAGGTAGATGAAAAAGGTGGCTATCAGATGTGGTTGATTGGAGGACGGGGATTGAGATGGGTGCAATGAATGTCGGGTGGAGTTGCTGTTTGGAGGTGGTGTGCAGGTTGGAGTGGGTGAGGCTCGAGATTGATGATAAGGTTGAAGAGGAGGTTGGAAGAAGGGGCAGGAAGGAGTTGATGGGTTGTAATTAATGGATGGGGTTCGGGAAGGAGACAGTGGATATGGAGATGAAGAAGGTGGTTGTTGATTGGGGAAGGAGATTAGGGTTAAGAGATGTGATTAGGGGATTAAATAGATGAATAGGTGATGGAGATTAAAGTGGTTATATGATAGCAGTAAGGAGGGCGGTTGATTAGGTTAAATAATGGAGAGATAATTAGGTTAGTGAATTATGATTTGAGCTTGGGCTTGGGTTTTTTTGAGATTAAATCAATAAATTGGAGTGGGCTGGGCTAGAAAATTTGGGCTTTCCACAGGAATTAATAAATAATTAGATAATCTAGTGCATGCAAATGAGATCAAAAGAAAGGAAAAAATATAGACAATCGAAATAAAAGAAATACATACTGATGAATCAGAAGGTTACACCGAGAAAACATCATACTGTATTGAACAAAAAATATCACAGATATAAAAGAAAGCTCAATAATTAATAGAGATTATGAACTAATATCATAGAAAGAAACCAACAAGCAAAGTATACATGATTATCAAGTCTTTATCCTGAACAATGTTTAAATTATGTACACATTTCTTTGATATCGGTATGTTGTTAAGCGTTTTAACTGACTTCATCCCCCTAAAAAACTACAATAATTAGTCTGCGAGGATAGTAATTATTGTTACAAGTTAAGAACATATATGTGCCGTATTTGAGTTACTGCTTTCTAAAGAGGTGATCATATTGCTTCTAACATTTATTAGTTCAACAACATTCACAAATTTAACAACATTGTTTTTTTTCGTCGTATAATACTTTTTTATTTTGATATTATATTATGAAATGCTCCTATGTTTTTGTAGGCATGCATCATACGATGCATTGTACTAGTAGTAGTTTAATGCAAGTCTGCAATCCACCCAATACTAAACCTGACACTTAACGGGCCAGACCGAGCCCGAGCCGACTCAGCCTCAGCCCAATTCCCATTCCTATTTAAACATCTCCACCCACTTCTTGAATTATTTATCCTAAGCCACAAAATCCCTACCGATCTCCTCATGAAAACCCCCGCAGAACAGACCATGAAGAAGAACAGGATCCGACTTCGCTTTCAGATACTGGGGCCGTGTGTGATGATTGGAAAGAAGGTAACTTTTCGAAAGTGTTTAGGTGTTTACGATACATATGAGGAGGCTGTTGCCGCTTGTGAAGCTGCCGTTAACATGAGCAGGCCAGACTCAATATCAATTAAGATGAGCAGAACATACTCAAAGACGGAGGAGACTTCGGCATTAACGGCGGCAATTAACGGATTGACGGTCGGGAAAAGGAAGGTGCTGATTTGTGTGGAAGGTGGGAAGTGTTAGAAAATGAGTGTTTTATACACCATTTACGAACCAATTTTTGAGCAATTTTTTGAGTAAGATCCTCAATGAATTATTGAGAGATCTTGATTTATTTGTGTTTTCCTTCGTGAGTAGATCAAAATCATATATTGGTTTGCTAAAATCGGTTAAGGGGTGAATGAGAAATTGTCTCTCAAAGTGAGTAGTTTTCATTCTTGAAATGGATTAAGGGAACTTAGTCCCACATCGAAAAAATCAAAAGAAACAGAAGAGGATATATAGCAACCTCCTTCTTATCATTGTAAGATAGCCAGAAAAGAGGCTCTCTCTCGTGCGCGCCGGGGTGCAAATCTCGGAACATGCGACTTGTGTGCGCCCGCACGAACGCCGGACCGATTTGACCCCACCCCGTGCAGAGCCACTTTTTGCTACAGTTTTGATTTTTCTTTCTGTAACGTTTTGTCTGCCGTTACACTTAAGGCAGTGAATGATGTCTGCCGTTACAGTGTCGGCATTCAATTGGTTGTCTGCCGTTACATAGAAGGCATTAACAGCCTTGTCTACCGTTACGATTTTAATCCAGGCTCTATAAATAGAGGCCTCCCCTCTACTTTCTTCCCTGCACAATAGATTTTCTTCCTCCCCTTCTCTAAGTATTATACTGTTCGTTTCTTCGGTTCTTGTTTTTATTGGTAAGTCGGTGGTAGAGTTCAAACGCTGCTACTCAGTTCGGGAGTGCTACGTGGTGCCAATGTGATCGCTCCGGTCGTTGCATCCTGGGAGACAGACTCCTTCGTTTATTCCAGCAACCAGAAGAGGCGAAATCTATTTTAAGGACACTGTGTGATACACAGGCCTCGACCTCTTCACTTGTAATCCTGAATTGTTTTTGTAAGTTGTTTACTTAATTTTCATTTTCGTTTCTTTCATTTTTCTTTCTCTTCTGTTCCCTTCTCTGTTTTCTGTGCCTTCAATCTTTTTATTGTAAAAAAAATTATATAAAGAATTTTTGTAACAAACTTAAAACAGATTCTTCGATTTTCTTGATTTCCGGTTTGAGGCACGGTTTTTCTTTTTTTTTTATTTAATCTGGAAAACTTACACTCGTGTTGTGTAAATTTCAGAATCAAAATGACTACTGCATCGGACAATGCTGCTGTGTCTGAAACAGTCTACGTGCCAGTTGCTGATACGACGCAAGAACCAATGCTGCTGCGGCACGAGTGCCAGTGCCCACCGTTGTACCTGTCTCAGTCTCCCATGGAGAGAAACCTGAGAAGTTTAACGGGCAGAACTTTAAAATGTGGCAACAGAAAATGGTGTTCTATCTGACCACACTGAATCTTGTAAGATTCTTGAACGAAGATGCTCCAAATCTTAAGAAAGATGAGCAAAATAACCAAGTCATTGCCGCTGTGGATACTTGGAAAAATGCTGATTACTTGTGTAGAAATTACATAATGAACGGATTAGCCGATTCTTTGTATAATGTATACATTGACAAAAGAACAGCTAAAGAACTTTGGGAATCACTAGACCATAAGTATAAAACTGAGGATGCCGGAGCCAAGAAATTCATTGTGGGCCGCTTCCTAGACTATAAAATGGTAGATTCTAAAACAATGATCAATCAAGTTCAAGAACTACAACTCATCTTGCATGAGATTCATGCTGAAGGTATAAACTTATGTGAAAGTTTCCAAGTGGCATGTATAATTGAAAAACTACCACAATGTTGGAAAGACTTAAAGAATTACCTAAAGCATAAGCGAAAAGAAATGGGCATTGAAGATCTCATTGTCAGGCTTCGCATTGAAGAAGACAATAAAGGATCTAAAAAGGTTGGACTCGTCAGTCATGCAGCTAAGGAAAATGTAATGGAACATAAACAACGTTCTAACAAGCACAACAAAGGTCCCAAGTTGGGGCCCAAGGGAGGGATCTCCAAGAAGCCGAAGTTTCAAGGCAAGTGCTTCAATTGTGACAAAATGGGTCACAAGTCTACTGAATGCAGACTTTCCAAGAGGAACAGGAACAGAGAAGCAAACTTGATTCAAGGGATTGCTCAAGATGTTTCCGATATCAGCCTCTCAGCTGTGATATCAGAGGTGAATATGTTAGGTTCAAACCCGAAGGAATGGTGGATTGACACTGGAGCTACTCTACATGTGTGCTCCAATAGAAGTATGTTCTCCACTTTCGAACCATTAGAGAATGGGGAGAAAATGTTCATGGGGAACTCGGCTACTTCATAAATAAACGGCTAAGGCACGAATGATGTGCGCCTGCACGAATGCCGGACCGACTTGACCCCACCCCGTGCAGAGCCACTTTTTGCTACAGTTTTGATTTTTCTTTCTGTAACGTTTTGTCTGCCGTTACACTTAAGGCAGTGAATGATGTCTGCCGTTACAGTGTCGGCATTCAATTGGTTGTCTGCCGTTACATAGAAGGCATTAACAGCCTTGTCTACCGTTACGATTTTAATCCAGGCTCTATAAATAGAGGCCTCCCCTCTACTTTCTTCCCTGCACAATAGATTTTCTTCCTCCCCTTCTCTAAGTATTATACTGTTCGTTTCTTCGGTTTTTGTTTTTATTGGTAAGTCGGTGGTAGAGTTCAAACGCTGCTACTCAGTTCGGGAGTGCTACGTGGTGCCAATGTGATCGCTCCGGTCGTTGCATCCTGGGAGACAGACTCATTCGTTTATTCCAGCAACCAGAAGAGGCGAAATCTATTTTAAGGACACTGTGTGATACATAGGCCTCGACCTCTTCACTTGTAATCCTGAATTGTTTTTGTAAGTTGTTTACTTAATTTTCATTTTCGTTTCTTTCATTTTTCTTTCTCTTCTGTTCCCTTCTCTGTTTTCTGTGCCTTCAATCTTTTTATTGTAAAAAAAATTATATAAAGAATTTTTGTAACAAACTTAAAACAGATTTTTCGATTTTCTTGATTTCCGGTTTGAGGCACAGTTTTTTTTTAATTTTATTTAATCTGGAAAACTTACACTTCGTGTTGTGTAAATTTCAGAATCAAAATGACTACTGCATCGGACAATACTGCTGTGTCCGAAACGGTCTACGTGCCAGTGGATGATACGACGCAAGAACCGAATGCTGCTGCGGCACGAGTGCCAATGCCCACCATTGTACCTGTCTTAGTCTCCCATGGGGAGAAACCTGAGAAGTTCAACGGGCAGAACTTTAAATGGTGGCAACAGAAAATAATGTTCTATCTGACCACACTGAATCTTGCAAGATTCTTGAACGAAGATGCTCCAAATCTTAAGAAAGATGAGCAAGATAACCAAGTCATTGCCGCTGTAGATGCTTGGAAAAATGCTGATTACTTGTGTAGAAATTACATAATGAACGGATTAGCCGATTCTTTGTATAATGTATACATTGACAAAAGAACAGCTAAAGAACTTTGGGAATCACTAGACCATAAGTATAAAACTGAGGATGCCGGCGCCAAGAAATTCATTGTGGGCCGCTTCCTAGACTATAAAATGGTAGATTCTAAAATAGTGATCAATCAAGTTCAAGAACTACAACTCATCTTGCATGAGATTCATGCTGAAGGTATGAACTTAAGTGAAAGTTTCCAAGTGGCATGTATAATTAAAAAACTACCACAATGTTGGAAAGACTTTAAGAATTACCAAAGCATAAGCGAAAAGAAATGAGTATTGAAGATCTCATTGTCAGGCTTCGCATTGAAGAAGACAATAGAGGATCTGAAAAGGTTGGACTCGTCAGTCATGCAGCTAAGGCAAATGTAATGGAACATAAACAACATTCTAACAAGCACAACAAAGGTCCCAAGTTGGGGCCCAAGGGAGGGATCTCCAAGAAGCCGAAGTTTCAAGGCAAGTGCTTCAATTGTGACAAAATGGGTCACAAGTCTACTGAATGCAGACTTTCCAAGAGGAACAGGAACAGAGAAGCAAACTTGATTCAAGGGATTGCTCAAGATGTTTCCGATATCAACCTCTCAGCTGTGATATCAGAGGTGAATATGTTAGGTTCAAACCCGAAGGAATGGTGGATTGACATTGGAGCTACTCTACATGTGTGCTCCAATAGAAGTATGTTCTCCACTTTCGAACCATTAGAGAATGGGGAGAAAATATTCATGGGGAACTCGGCTACTTCAGAAATAAAGGGCCAAGGCAAGGTGATCTTGAATATGACTTCCGGAAAGGAACTGACTCTGAACAATGTTGCATATGTTCCTTAAATCCATAAGAACCTGGTATCTGGTTCGTTGCTTAATAACCACGGTTTTCGTTTAGTGTTCGAGTCGAACTAATTTGTTTTGTCAAAAAGTGGAATGTATGTTGGTAGAGGATATATGAGTGGTGGAATGTTCAAACTCAATGTAATGACCATGGTCAAGAATATGAATAAAGCTAGCTCTTCTACTTATTTGCTGGAGTCTTCCAATTTATGGCATGGTAGACTAGGACATGTTAATTATGATACTGGGCGAAGACTAATTAACTTGAATCACATACCAACATTCCAAATTGATTCCAAACACAAATGTAAAACTTGTGTTGAGGCAAAACTAATAAGATCATCGTTTAAAAGTGTTTAAAGAAACACCAAACCACTTGATCTAATTCACACTGATATTTGTGATTTGAAAATGATACAAACAAGAGGTGGTAATAAATATTTTATTACCTTCATTGATGATAGCACAAAATATTGCTATGTATACTTGCTTAAAAGCAAGGATGAAGCTATAGAGAAATTTGTTCTCTATAAAAATGAGGTTGAAAACCAACTCAATAAGAAAATTAAAGCGCTAAGAAGCGACCGAGGTGGAGAGTATGAATCGCCATTTGCTGACATATGTGCTAAGCATGGAATTATACATGAGATGACAGCGCCTTATTCTCCTCAGTCCAACGGTGTTGCTGAGAGAAAGAATCGTACATTGAAAGAAATGATGAATGCAATGTTAATAAGTTCTGGTTTGCCACCAAACTTGTGGGGAGAAGCTATTCTTTCAGCTAACTACCTTTCGAATAAGGTGCCCAAAAACAAAGAAGAGAAAACTCCATATGAATTATTGGAAGGAAGAAAGTCATCCTACAATTACTTGCGAATGTGGGGATGTCTTGCCAAGGTGGCAGTACCTCCACCTAAGAAAATGAAAATAGGACCAAAAACAGTTGATTGTATTTTTATTGGTTATGCACTTAACAGTAGTGCCTATCGGTTCTTGGTGTACAAATCCGATATCACTGAGATATCAAAGAACACGATAATGGAATCTAGAAATGCATCGTTCTTTGAAGATGTATTTCCATGTAAGTCAAAGGAGGAAACAAGTTCCTCTAAACAAACACATGAGACTATCAGTGAAGATAGTGAAGACCAAGATGAAGAAGTTAAGGAGGAACCTCGACGCAGTAAAAGAACAAGAACGGAAAAATCTTTTGGTTCGAATTTCTTGACTTTTATGCTTGAAGGAGAACCCCAAACCTTCAAGGAAGCGGTGAACTCTAGTGATGATCCTCAATGGAAAGAAGCCATCATGAGTGAAATTGATTCTATCTTGCAAAATCATACTTGGGAACTAGTGGATCTTCCACCGGGTAGTAAACCTTTAGGTTCCAAGTGGATCTTCAAGAGAAAAATAAATCCTGATGGATCAATTGATAAATACAAGGCAAGACTTGTAATTAAAGGTTATAAACAAAAGGAAGGTCTTGATTACTTTGATACATATTCTCCTGTGACGAGAATAAATTTCATTAGGATGGTACTTGCCGTAGCAGCTCTACGCAATCTTGAAGTATATCAAATGGATGTAAAAACAGCTTTTCTTAATAGAGATTTAGATGAAGAAATCTACATGGAACAACCTGAGGGTTTTTCAGCTCCAGGACATGAAAAGAAAGTGTGTAAACTGGTGAGGTCATTATATGGCTTGAAACAAGCTCCAAAGCAGTGGCATGAAAAAATTGACAATATCATGATGACAAATGGCTTCAAGATCAATAAATGCGACAAATGTGTATATGTCAAAGACACAGAAGATGGATATGTCATTATATGTTTGTATGTAAATGACATGCTTATTTTTGGAAGCAATGATCAGATAATTAAATCTGTTAAAAACATGTTAAACTCGAGGTTTGACATGAAAGACATGGAACTAGCTGATGTTATATTGAGAATTAAAATCACAAGAACATCAGACGAGCTTATTTTAAGCCAGTCACATTATGTTGACAACATTCTTGGAAAATTTGATAAAGATAATTCTGGAATTGCCAGAACTCTAATAGATCTAACTTTACATTTATCCAAGAATAAAGGGGAGAGTATTTCTCAAGTACAATACTCTAGAATCATAGGCAGTCTAATGTACTTAATGAATTGTACAAGACCAGACATAGCCTATGCAGTGAGTAAACTAAGTAGATACACGAGTAATCCTGGAAGCGAGCATTGGCAAGCAATTATAAGAGTACTGAAGTACTTGCGTTTTACTCGTAACTACGGGCTGCACTATACAAGATACCCGGCTGTACTTGAAGGATACAGTGATGCGAACTGGATATCGAGTGATAATTCAAAATTCACTAGTGGCTATGTGTTTACACTAGGTGGTGCAGCAGTTTCTTGGAAATCCTCGAAACAAACAGTAATCGCTAAATCTACGATGGAATCTGAATTTATTGCATTGGACAAATGTGGGGAAGAGGCTAAATGGTTACGCCACTTCCTTGAGGATATTCCAAGGTGGACGAAGCATGTGCCTCCAATCTGCATACATTCAGATAGTCAATCTGCAATTTGTAGAGCACAGAGCAATATGTATAATGGTAAATCTAGACATATTCATCGAAGACATAATACCATTAGACAACTACTCTCTACTGGGGTTATCTCTGTGGACTATGTAAAGTCAAATGATAACATTGCGGATCCGCTAACCAAAGGGTTAAACAGAGAGTTAGTTGATAAATTATCGAGGAGAATGGGACTAAAACCCATGAAAGAATAAGTCGATACAATGGACACCCAACCTAGCTGACTGGAGATCCCAAAATCTAGGTTCAAAGAGATAACTAAATTGTAAAGACCAAGTTGGATCACTGTGGGGATTTTCCCATGTCCATTCCCATGATGAAATAGTGATGCCCGTAAGGTAACAGGTTAAGCTAGGCTTTTAATGATTCTTATGCGTCGGATATCCAAGCAGAATAATGCGGGTTACTCTTAAGTAATAAATCACCTATGTAAGAGGAAATAAGGGCCGCTTCCAAGGGAATAATATAGGACAATATTCCTGTTAAACTCTTGCAGAACCAGACGTATGTTCATGGCCAAAACGAACATAACAGTGAGAACTGAAAATGCGTTAGAAAGATTTCTGTGTGAGATATGTTATCGTTTACACAAATAACAGAACAGTTCAAAGACATCGTGTCTACTGTTTAGTTAGCAAAGTAAACATATTTTCATAAGGGAAGGTTCAAAGGGTAACACCTACCTATCCTAAGCAGGAATCAATCGTTGAATTCTATCACCAAGTCTGTCATGTCAGTCTGTCGTGTCAATCTGTCCTATCTGTGGTCGTCAATTTTCATTCATGTGGAGATTGTTAGAAAATAAATATTCTATACACCATTTACGAACCGATTTTTGAGCAATTTTTTGAGTAAAATCCTCAATGAATTATTGAGAGATCTTGATTGATTTGTGTTCTCCTTCATGAGTAGATCAAAATCATATATTGGTTTGTTAAAATCGGTTAAGGGGTGAATGAGAAATTGTCTCTCAAAGTGAGTAGTTTTCATTCTTGAAATGAGTTAAGGGAACATAGTCCCACATCGAAAAAATCAAAGGAAATAGAAGATGATATATAGCAACCTCCATCTTATCATTGTATGATAGCTAGAAGAGAGGCTCTCTCTCGCGCGCCCAGGGGGGGTGCAAATCTCGGACTGGATTACATGCGACTTGTGTGCGCCCGCACGACTTCCAGACCGACTTGATCCCACCCTGTGCAGAGCCACTTTTTGCTACTGTTTTGATTTTTCTTTTTGTAATGTCTGAAATGAATGGAGAAACGGTTCTGTCTGCCGTTTCAGTGCTGTATTTAACGTTTTGTCTGCCGTTACACTGAAGACAGTGAATGATGTCTGCCATTACAGTGTCAGCATTCAATTGGTTGTCTGCCGTTACAATGAAGGCATTAACAGCCTTGTCTACCATTACGGTTTTAACCCAAGCTCTATAAATAGAGGCCTCCCCTCTACTTTCTTCCCTGCACAACAGATCTTCTTCCTCTGTTGTCTGCCGTTACAATGAAGGCATTAACAGCCTTGTCTACCGTTACGGTTTTAACCCAAGCTCTATAAATAGAGGTCTCCCCTCTACTTTCTTCCCTTCACAACAGATCTTCTTCCTCTCCTTCTCTAAGTATTGTACTGTTCGTTTCTTCGGTTCTTGTTTTTATTGGTAAGTCGGTGGTAGAGTTCAAATGCTGCTACTCAGTTCGGGAGTGCTACGTGGTGCCTATGTGATCGCTCCGGTCGTTGCATCCTGGGAGACAGACGCCTTCGTTCATTCCAGCAACCGGAAGAGATGAAATCTGTTTTAAGGACACTGTGTGATACAAAGGCCTCGTCCTCTCCACTTGTAATCCTGAATTGTTCTTGTAAGTTGTTTACTTAATTTTCATTTTCGTGTCTTTCGTTTTTTTTCTCTTCTGTTCTCTTCTCTCTTTTCTGTGCCTCTCAATCTTTTTTATTGTAAAATAAATTATATAAAGAATTTTTGTAACTGGAAGCGAGGCGTGAATTGTTAAAGACTACTGGTTGTCGAGGAGGTTGTCTGTTTAAGTAATTCTTGCTGCTTTCAATGGTCATAACCATGATAATATGATAATACGAGACTTTTATTCAATAATATTACTCTCATATTTATTTATTTATTTTTATTTATTAATTAAGGGAAGGCTAAATCTCTTTATGTTGATGCTATGGTGGTTCTTTGAGGCTGCGCAGTGTCGTATTTGCGAATTTCCAATCATGAGGTCGGCCGAAACCATAGCATCTCGGCCCTATCACATCTTTAATCGACACAATATCCGTCATCTCTTTGAGGTCTTCACCGTAGAGTTTCATGTTAAAATAAGCCAATGTTTGTATCTAGATTCTTCAACTTCGTTGTTGTCCGTGGAAGTTGAAATTAATTTCAGTAAACTCTCATGTATGATGTTTACAGTTAGTTTCTCTACATGCAATCTAACTAGTGAGTTCTATAGATTGCAGAAAGCATTATACCCTGGGATGGGAAGTTGGAAACCACATGACTCCCTTAATGAAGAATCCAAGCAAATAGCAAGCTGAGGCGGGGTACAGTTATATGTGCTTTGCAGCCAACTTATCTAGTCGCGAGTATATAGAGATTTGTTTTTCTCCTAGTTCTGGCCATTCAATCTTGGATGAGTAGCCTGCCAATTTTAGACTGATAAAATTATGCAGAGATTTTTGCTTGAGTTTGAAATATTTAAAAACATGTAGGAGTGTATGTATTTAAGTGAAGCGAAAAAAGGTTTACATTTTTTTTTTTAATTGTCATAGAACTTGAAGATACAATATAAATAATTCCTCTTCGACCAAAAAATCCACGACTAGAGGGCCCTGTATAGATCTATTTCTATGCATGCCTAGTTCCGTGAAATATGTTAATACCAGTTCTATAGATCAGAGAGCATCTAATACAATCTTATAACTGTTCTTATGTCCACTATTAGCATGTAATTAACTGGCTACAAAATGATCTGACAATTTATTAAACTAGTATTATACACGTGCTGTGCACGTGGGAAAAAATTGGGAGAAATGAAAAGGGCAAAAAAAAATTTACCTATACGTGCGTTGCACGGGTTGGGTTAAGGACAACGGCCTTCTCCCATTATAGTAGTAGAGATAGAGATGTTTTGATGGATGGCTGCATAATCTAGTGGACTCTTCAGTATTGAATGCTTTCATCTTGCAGTAGATCATCCACTGCGAGAAGAAAACACAGATTTATAGGGATAAGAATTGAACCTGCATAGATGTACTACCTTTTCCTCAATGTCGGGACTCCAGATCGAGGGACGTACTAGTCCATTTGCACTGCAGTGAGGGATGCACCGCATGTGCCCGCCCGCCCTATTGTATCCGGTTGGACTACCATGACAACCCAATTTATTTCACCTTCCCCTCCTTTTAGACATTAGGAGTGTCAAAGAAAGTAATTCCCTTGGTTGAATTGAACGCAACTTAGTTTAATGATGGCGATTCCAGCTGCATGCTTCTTTAATGAGATTGTTGTGTAGTAGTTGCTGCTTTGACCTGCACGTACAACTGAAACCCAACTCAGACACCTACCACATGCAACTAATGTTTACTTAGTTCAGTACTATCCTATCGGATGGACGACCCCGGCCCTCTACTTATGCGCTATCCTAAGATTAGTATGTGTTGGCAGTGTTGCTGGTAGTACAATTAGCGTGACAAGGTGCTGAGAGCGCAATTTCACACTGGTTCTGGGATCTGTTTTGCCCTGCCATTGCTAGCTCCTATATGTATAACTATTAAAAAAGCAACTTTTATCTGTATTTTTATCTCTATGAAATAGTTCATGTTTGGATTCACTGACATCATGGATTTCCAATGCTGAGGGGTGGTTTGTTTTGTTGAAAAACCACTGCTGGAAATCAATTCAATTCCTTATTAAGGGTAACACTGTTGATAGCTTTGTTTAAAAGTAAAAGAGTTTGGATTTGGTTTTCCTTGCTGGAATATTGTACCACTTTTAGGCCAAAATGTTTTTAATCCAAAATAAGAGGAAAATAGAGTTGGAACACTATTTATGAGATTTAAAATTGTTCTCTCTCTCATCTCTCTTTCAATTATCTAATAAAACAACTTCACCTACTCATCTATACATTCTACAGTTATTCTTTTACTACTGTTTTAAAATTCTTTTTCTATCATTTCTATCATATTCTACAATATTCTACAGTAAAACTACATCAGATCAAGGAAGAAGCTGCGACTAGGAGAGGAGGAAGAGTAGTCTGCAAGCGGGGGGACATTACACGTCAGGAATTGGGACATCCAGCTTTTGGTCTTTTCTAGTAGATGCTCTTCTTTTGATGTATTTTGTTCTCTGTTAGGGTTGTTTTGCCCTAATTAGATGTTCTTTGGTGTTGTTCGCCTACGGGCTCTTTATGTATCAACTATTTCTATTTCGTTAATTACTCTTTAATGAAGCGATGAGTTTAGTCATCTTTTAATCAAAAAAAAAAAAAACTACATCCAAACCAAAAAAAAAATAGTATTTACAGTAATTGGATAAACTTTACAGCCAACCAAACCACCGATGAGTGTTGACATGCTGAAGTAGTATGCATGGCTCTATGGTATATATCAGTTTTCTCTGGTAAAAGAAACTATTACAGATATCTGCTCTTTGCAGACAACTCTTAAATCAAACTACGTAATTCAGATGGGCATCTAATGAATGTCTGGTTGACAAATCTTTAGTGAATGGTGAAGTCTATTCATTTTCTTCACTAGTCATTTCAAGAAGACGCAAGTGTTTGTATATCCTTTAAAAGAAATTCCAAACTTCACCATCTCTCCTAGTAGAAGTCTAGTGTGTGTTGACTGTTAATTTGTGATACATTCTGCTTCTGTTCTGCCCTCGACTCAATTTCAACTGATTAAATTTGATTCTGTGGAATATGTCTTGTTTAGGGTGCATTCAATTTTGTATAACTAATCTCATCAGAGCTCCATTTCATATCGTCTATCAGATGTTTGTCATCCTTCTGGTTGCAAATACAAATACAAATACAAATACAAGCAGATTGAACCATCCAGGATACAGAATAAGAATATTAGTTATAGTATGAATCAGACATTACTCACTAGTACTCCTTTTTGAGTCTGAAATCCATTTTTGTCAAATATTTCTTTATTTTATCCGAGCAGAATCCATACTTATACGTATTCTCATGAGTATGATAATGTGTATGTGCACCAATTTTAGTAAATAATCAAATAATCTAACAATCCATTGTAAATGATCAGATACTGTTATATAATGCAACACCATAATCACAGACAAGATGAGAAGAAACAAGACCGAAACACGGTAGCAGCATACTCAACCTTCTGATTTTAATTTAAAAAATTATTGTCATCTCATTCGAACTATTAATAAGTCTCGTACATTTACTTGTACATTCCTGTTGTTAATAATGAAATTAATCCTCCTTCGTAGTAGTTAAGTTCAGGTAACGAAATAGAGTGGAGTTTGCTTCATCTTTTATTTCATTTTTATTGAAGTACAACAAAAATAGAGGGGTATGATGTAAAACTTTAAATCCTTCAATCAGATGCGTCAATTTGGTGGAGGTGTGTTTGCATGGATCCAGTTATAGGATTCGAAAGAAGTAAAGGACCTTGAACCAGCCACATCTTTTGCAGCATCTGATATTTCTTGTAAGTCCTCTTTTGTCAGTTTTACTTCCACAGAGCCAATGTTCACATCCAGGTTCTTGATCTTGGTAGTTCCTGAAAAATGTTGCACACAAGAATGGTAGTAATAAAGAATTAGCAAGATTATCAGTGATAAGATATTACGATAATGGCCTACCTGGAATAGGAGCCACGTCATCCCCTTGATGAAGAAGCCAAGACAGGGCTAGCTGAGCCGGGGTACAATGATGCTTAAACGCCAACTTCTCAATTTGTCGATACACAATTTTGTTCTTTTCCAAGTTTTCTCCACTAAACCATGGATGTGAAGCCTATCATAAAAGAGAGATTTAAAAAATTCAAAAAAAAAAAAAAACTGTTTTTGAATATGAAGCAACTTAAACATATGACTAAATCAAATGTACATACCGTTGCTAAGACAGAATTAGCAGGTACACCATCAACTGGTTTTCCCCCGAAAAAACCACGACCAATAGGGCTGTATGGAACTATTCCGATGCCTAGTTCTCTATTGAAGAAACAATGTAATATTAAATTCAAAAGTGAATCCGAACAGATGTGAAATTTGAAATAATCACCCCGTAATCTTGCCATTTTAGAACAATTTGATGATTTATGGAAGTAATTCATGAGAGATGAGGTCAACTGAAAGTAACATGTTGTGCAAGCTTTAAGCTTTAAAAGCAGTGGTGCCCTTAATATAATTAATATTCTCTTCAAATCACTCTTTCACCAATTGTCAATAAACTTTCATATGACAAGAAAAGCACTGCAACCACTTAATCAAGATATGAGATATACCTTATTCCCTTACCTAAGTCAGCTTTGGCTATCTGAAAACCCAATTGAAAAGAAGTGACAATCTAGATATTTATCAGAATATGGAGCAGTTAAAATCCCAATCTTCAAATGGTCAGGACAAGGGTAAATGGTTCCTTTAACAGTGCATGCCCATAAAATCACTTACCTTATGCATCTTCTTAATCTTATTCTATACTCACTGTATGGATGCTACATGAAAAAACTAATCTGTTTCTGAACAATTTCAATCACATGGAGAAGAATAATATCTGATTTTGAACTAAGATATTTTCATGTAATTGCACGACTTTTGGTCCTTATTTAGATTCTTCGAGTTGCTTTCTATATTGACAAGATTCAACACCTAAATAGCTTTAAACCTGCAAAGTGGAACAATCTCTTGTTCAATGTCACGAGCCAAAAGCGACCACTCCATTTGAACTGCAGTGATAGGATGCACAGCATGTGCTCGCCTAATTGTATCAGGGCTGGCCTCCGACAACCCAATGTACTTCACTTTCCCTTCTTCCACCAATTTCTTCATCTCTCCAATCTGCCATTTTCCAGAAAATCGTAACAAATCACAATTTCATTTAGGTAATTTCAGAGAAGCCTATAATAATGTAACTTACAAAAGTTTTTATTAGGTTGCTCAATAATGGCTAATCTCTTTTAGTTATAGGTCCCCCAGTCTGTCAAACTAGTTCAAGTATCCAAATATGTCCCCTTAGTTGATTAACATAAGTTTAAGTGGCATAAGTTTTGATGCAGCAGGACAAGAACTCATCATTGTCCATTTTGCTTAGTCTCTTACCACGATCAGGACATTCAGATGAAAATTTACCCCTTGAAGGCCTCGTTTCATAATATAGTGGTTCTGAGGGTCCTAATAGATATCTCTATATATCTCTATATATAATGGGAGAGTTGGAGTTGTAACTTGTCAACATACAAACCCGTGCATTGCACGTGTAACTCCAACTCTCCCATTAATTACAACAAAAATAAACAAACAAACAAAATTTCACCTATTTAAACGTGTAACGCACGTGCAAAATAATTTTAAAATATTTTTTTAACACCAAACAAACACATGTTGCACGTACTACTCCAATTCTACTTATGAACACATGCATTCTACGTACAAATCATAGCTTTTAGCTTTTTCTTCAAAATATTTTTCTCAATTACGTGCAACGTATGTCCAACTCCAAAACTATTTCTTAACACATATATCGCACGTGAAAATTCTCCAACTCTTATCAAAACGTGCATTGGACGTGAAAAATACAAGTAATGTTTAATTAGAGACCTAGAAAAAAAATACTTGTAAAAAGGGGCTTATATGAAAGATACAAATTTTATTAACAAGGCAGCGACTGCGTAAATGTTAGAATACACTTACAGTATGTTCTATAGGCACGGTCTGGTCGACTCGATGCTGATAATAAAGATCGATGTAGTCCACTCCAAGCCGTTCCAGGCTTGCCTCACAGCATGCACGCACATATTCAGGTTTACCATTCACGATCATCTTTCCACCAACATTGGCAATTCCAAACTTTGTGACATTGGCAATTCCAAACTTTGTGGCCAGTTGAACCTTGTCCCTCGGTAATTGCTTCAAGGCCTACCATAATTATACATTATATGAAAATAGTTTTAGCAATACTTTTCTGGTGCATTGTAGCTTCCAATTCAAGATTTTTTCACTTAACACTAAATGTGTTGACTTCAATAAATAGTATTCAAGTTTGAAAGAGGAAATGGGAGATTAGCGACCATAGGAGGATCCCGCCCATTTTGCTCAAAAACTTCAATTTCAACATCACACTGCTCAAAGTGATCTCTAGGCCATATAATTGATGTGAAGGAAATAAATTGAACACAGCATCTACAATTAAGTAAATTTGAATTGCTTTATTAGTTACTATCATTCTTATTTTTTCTTCATGAGATAACTTCTCTCTTTAATATCTTCTCTCAAATCGCCAACTATTAAAATATGTTTTATACCATGATTTTTTTAAATCTCTAATAATGTTGCTGTAGATTACAAGTTTAGGTGAGTAAGCATGTACATTGCATTTGTTGAGTTCTAACTACGGAATAACTCACCAACAAGATGCAAAACAATAGAATCAAGCAAGAGTACAAAAGCCAACACACAAGAACACATGAGTGCAATGGCTACTCATGAGATTTCCACTAGAAATATGAAGAACAAGTTTACAAATCTTTCAAGAACTCACCCAAAGGTGTAGGGTTTCTCTCTATCTCCCTCTCTCTCTTTTACGGCTGATTGATCTCTTTTTTTTTCCTCATATCCCTAAAATCATACACAATATAATATATATAGGTTTACTTCCAAATAGATCTCAGCCGCAGATCAAACAGCGCCGCGCGGTCGACCACAACTTCGGACTGCCGACCGCAACTGTCATGCGAGTGGACATGGATCCAACAGAGAGTGGCACGGTCGACTAGTCATTCCTTCAAGTGTATAGGATTGCAACAGAGAGCAAGACGGTCGACTGCACGGTCAACTGTACAGTTGTTTGTACATGGTAGTCGGGTGTGCGGTCAACCGCAACTCTGCCTGCAACTACAAGCTGATGTGAGCTACTTGCTCCTATCTTGACTCTTCTTCTCGACAATCTTCTTCAACCCATTATCATGTATTGGATCCACAAACCCCAACAATCTCCCATTTGGAGACATATACACGAAGTCTCTAGCCTGTTCTTCATTCTTCCATTGACCTAGTCTAGGCTTGTGCCTCTACGAGTCACCTCATCTATTAACCTGGAGACAATCCGATAGCGGTATAGCAGAATTGATGCTTCCTGTTGTCCGCTACCTTCGTGAGCATGTCCGCCGGATTCTTAGTGCCAAGAATCTTTGATAGCTTCAATCATTTCTTTTCAACCGACATTCTAATAAAACGATACATCATTTGAATGTGCCGAGTTCTAAAGTGATATGCCAAGTTTTTTGCCAAGAAAACTGCACTTTGACTGTCACGCCATAGCTCTTCTATGGGTTACTTTCTGCCCAACTGTTTCATAAGCTTTGAAATCCACAACATGCTTTTCGTTGCTTCTGTAAATGTCATATACTCTGACTCCGTAATTGACTATGCTACAACATTTTGTAACTGTGAAGCCCAACTAATAGTTGTACCTCCAACTGTAAATACATATCCTGTAGTACATCTGCAACCGTCACGATCGTCCCAAATATCCGCATCCACATAACCATGTATATGTAAAGAATCTCCCACAAAACAAAGAGAGTGATCTGAAGTACCTACAAGATATCTAAGAATCCACTTCACTGCATCTTAATATTGTTCACTCGGATTCTTCATGTAACAGCTGACAACTCCCACTGCTTGTGTGATGTCTAATCTTGTAGACACCATCACATACATCAAACTTTCAACGACTGAGGCATAAGGAATATCAGCCAATTCCTCCATCTCTGCCTCCATTTTAGGACACAAGTCCGTCGATAACTTGAAGTGAGCAGACAATGGACAAGAGACTGACCTCTTGCCACCCATATTGAATCTTTTCAACACCTTCTTCACATAGTCCACTTGAGAAAACCAAAGCTTCTTGCTTTTCCTGTCTCTACTGATCTTCATGCTGAGGATTTGCTTTACTTCACCGAAGACCATCAAAAACTCCGAAGCTAGTACCTTTTTCACATCCTTGATTTTCTCCATACATGAACCTGCTAACAACATGTTGCCCACGTACAATACCAAGGTAACTATATCATTGTCCTCATATCTACGAACATACACACAATGATTCATTTTGCATATCTCAAAACCCTTTGCTTCTCATAGAACAGTCAAACATATAGTACCATTTTCACGGTGCTTGTTTGAGCCTATAAAGTCTCTTCTTTAGTTGACACACCATGTCTTCTTTACCTTTTGCTTCAAAACCTGTGGGTTGCCTCATGTACAGCTCTTCTTCGACAACAGCAGGAGAAATGCTGTTTTCACATCCAAATGCTTTAAGTGTAAGTCTTCAACTGCCACAATACTAAGCTGAACCGTGATTGAAACAATCTTCACAACCGGTGCAAAGATCTCATGTAATCGACACCTTCTCTTTGAGAGAACTCTTTCATAATAGGCTTCGCCTTATACCTCTTACTTCCATCTACCTCATCCTTGACTCTAAAAATCTATTTGTTCATAAGAGCGCATTTTCCTGCAGATAACTTGGTCAACTCCCAAGTTTGGTTTTGTTCCAAGGAGTTCATCTCATCCCTCATGGCTAAATCCCACTGAATTCAAGCTTTCTCATGAGTCTATGGCTCTCCTAAATCTATGTACAGAACATGCTTGTGAACAACACTAGCTGATAGATCAAATATCTTGGTTGACCTTCTCTCTCGTGTTGATCTCCTCAATATGAGTACTGATTCATCGACCGGTTCAGGTTCTCCAAACTGCTCTGGCTGTACATGTTCATCTTGGATAACCTACTCATTCCTAATAGGCTCATCATGAGCCTCATGTGATGTCTGCAGTACATGTACCTGTTGCTGCACTGTAGGACCCCCACCACTAGGGCCACCTTCAGAATCTGAATCTGAATCTGACTATGTACTAGTTGTACTGCTTTGACCTATGTGCCTGTCCTTGTACAACACCTCTTTATTGAATACTATATTTCTGCTGCGAATGACCTTGTTATCCACAAAATTTCAAAGTTTGTAACTAATGACCCTACCGATGGACCAAAATTCCGAAGTTGTGGTAACAGTGAGGGTTTTAATATTTATATTCTAACACGCCCCCGCAAGTTGAGGGCCATCTTTTTGGGCCAATACTTGGACTATACGCAGCGGTATTATTTTTTTAATCTGCATTTAAATTGCGCAGCCAGTGAGATTCGAACCTGGGATGCTCTGATACCATATTAATGACCCTACCGATGGACCAAAACTCCGAAGTTGTGGTAAGGGTGAGGGTTTTAATATTTATATTCTAATAGTAACCATACTGATCGCCGCCTAGCCAATGAATACACACTTTCTGAATTTAGAATCCAGTTTCTTTCTTTCTTCACCGTCAATTAGTGAATATGCAATACAACAAAAAACTTTCAAATGAGAATAATTGACAGGTTTACCTTACCATAGTTCTTGCAGAATAGCCCCATCAAGAGCACTAGACGGGCAATGGTTAATCAAGTACACTGCTGTATCCACTGTAGCGGCCAAAGATGGACCGAAAGACCCGCACGAAGTTTCATGCATATACAGATGCACTAATGGATTGATTTTGCGACACCACATTGTTAACATGTACATTAACATTAAATTTATTAACCGGACCTTCTCCGACATCCTCCTCCTCCTCAACTTCAAGCCTGTGATCCTCATCTTCTTTCTCTTCTACCAAATCGTTATTAACAATGGCGTTGTCAAAGTCTTGCATGACCATGTTGGTGGGGAGAATAATTTGTGTCGAGGTGGAAGGATGTACCGGCTTATATTCTGTGGTAATAGGTTCTGTTGGAGTTGTGCTAGTGTCTTCTTGTGTATTTGGTATTCTTGCATGTGACTCGGCAAATGGTTTCAAACTCCTAACGGGGTTTAGAATTGAAATAACAAATGCCCTAGTATTTGGAAGCTTAATTTGCTCAATATATTACTCCAATGCAGTCCAATTACAATTTAGATCAAGTTTCCTAGCAATCATGAACCTTAGTGCATTATCATTATCTACAGGCACCACCACAAAATATTGTCCTCCTTTATCGACAGCATAACGGACTTTGATTTTGACACTCTATTCACCTCTATCCCAATTCGTAACTTCAAATATCTTATCTACTAGTTGTAAGTATGTAAAGTTACGGGGAGCCCAAATAATGACCGGTTCAACATCGTTATAGTAATATCCAATCTTCGGATCGAATTATTTCATCCCCAAAATGTAACCAAATATGTATATCATAATCCATACATAAACATAAATGGACACATATTCAAGTCATTAACTACTGACAAACATAATCTATGCATACATATAAAACATATGGTTATAAAAATACCTTCAAATTAGACCGTCACTTGGATAGTTTGAAAATACGTCGTGGATGAAGAATGGGATGACTATATACAATGTTGGAGATTTTCAGAATGGGGGAGTTGAATTTCGGTGGGAGAGGGAGAGGGAGGTAGGAGACATGAAGTTTGAAAGAAAACAAGTGTGAGATTTCGGGTTTTGGGTTCGGGAGTTTGGGGGGGGGGGGGGGGGGGGGGGAATAAATCTAAAGTGAAAGGGGAAGAGAAGAGGGGTCACTATTTATATGCAATCACTATTATAACTGATGTCATTATCCTCAACAACGACAGCAGTAATACGAATGTCATTATTGGGGATAGCGACACCAGCTATAAGATTTTCTCATACTTGAAATTTGTTTCCAAGTCAGAGAGTACACGATTGGGAAAAAGTTAACTAATGTCGTTACTCCAAATAGCGCCATGTGAAAGACGAAAAAAATTAGAGATGTTGCTATTGGAAACAACGGCATATAAATAACCTATGCCGTTATTTCCAATAGCGGTTAATGTTGACGTGTCCTAAATTGGGTTAGTTGGGTAAATATTTTCGAAAGTGGGCCAGATTGATCAATATTTTGAAAAAGTGGTTCAGTACGGAAAAAAATTCTAAATAGCCCAGCACTATAAGATAAACGCAGATAATGGTCTGTAATATTAATCAATACAAATAACAATCCTGGTACTTGGTAACTCATTAGTTGACCATCTGTTGACCGAATCAAACATAAAAAAACATCTTTGTTTTTGTGACTATTTTATCCCTCATATGATGTTTAATGAACATTTAATGAGCCAGAAAAATGATATATTTGACACCGTCAACTGACACCATTACCCACCAATAAGATACGCCAGTTTTTTATTTGTTTTGATCAATACTAGAAGAAATAAATCTAAAATCTTTAATCTCTAATATTATAATGGGAGAATTATAATCAGAGAGTTGGAGTTGTAGTTTGTAAACATACCAACTAACGTGTATCACCCGTACAAAACTAATACGAAGGAGGTCGAAGGTTCGAAGCCAGACTACGCCGAAGTTTTTTATTTTAAAAAAATACTAATTGAGACATCACACGTGTAAATTATTAGCAAATAAAAAGAAGAATTGGAGAAACAATGAAGTCACCTTGCCGTGTAAATATCATCTGCCGTGCTTGATTGTATTGTTTTGTTAAATTCTCGTTAATGAAGCGCGGGGGGATAGTACCCACCGTTTTCAATCAAAAAAAACAATGAAGTCACCTTGCCAACAATTATCTCATTAGTTTGGGGCCCATAGAAGTCAGAGGTGTCAAATAAAGTGTTGTCGTTGGCGAATGCATGCTGAATGATGGCTACTGCGTCTTCTTCCGAGGCTAAAGAACCATAGTACCCAGCCAAAGTACCACACCCAAATCCCAACCAGAGTACCTAGCCCTCAATGGAATCACTCCACCTGACCTCTCCAGCAACAATGACTCTTTGCTTTCAGCCTACAAGGTTTTTCCTCTTCGCCATTCTATTTTCCAAAAACCCCAGTTTTGTCTTTCCAAGCCTTCACACAGATCTGATCTGCCCAACACCGTGATCCGCTTCGGTTTATTTTCTTCATCCACTTCCACCATTATCAACGTAGAATTTCCTGGCGCCTACCATCATGACGCCATCAAGATCCCTTACATATTTGATCCAAGCATGCATCCCAAAGCAAAAATCCAACTTGGCTTCTTCCGACGACGATGATCGACTTCAGTGTGATAACTCTCATATATGCTTTGCCATTTAATATGAACCTTACATGCAATATGCAGCCCACAGCCCGGGCCGTTCGACTTTTGTACGTTGAATCCAACACAGGATCAGTTCCGACTTCTGTACGAACACTCCACGCAACGCATCATCTCGGTCCGTCCGAAATTCATACAATGCTGCAATCTTGATCTTCCCAGCCTTTCGTGTTGTGCGGAATACAAACTAACCAACAATCAAACGAGAGAAACAGCGAGAAAAACAGAAAAGCAAGCAACACAAGAACACACAGATTTAATGTGGTTCGGCAAAACACATGCCTACATCCACGGGGCGGTTGGGGTTTCTTCTTGCTATAATCAACGATGGGCAAAACAAAGTTTACAAGAGATGACGGCTGCAAAATCCGAAAAGAGGTCTCTAATTTCGTCTCTTATTACAAAACCCTAACGGGTCGTATTTATAGGGAAACTATTGGGCCTTTCGAAATGGGCCTATTCTGGATCCAAAACCCGCCGACAGTCGACTGGTCGAATTACCAGTCGACTGGTACTTCCTTCGGGACAGTCGACTGATCAGTCGACTGCTGCAGCTGTATCTTTAGTCTTTGAAACTCCTCTGGACAGTCGCCTGATCCTCCAACCCAGTCGACTGATATACTGGAACTTTCATTTGCTGCAGATACTCCAAAACAATCTGAACCAGAATCGAGCCATTATCCTACAATCTCCACCTTGGCGAGATCTTCCAAGTAGCCCAAGCAATCTCCACAAATATTCCAAAACAACTGCTCATCACCAAATGTAACAAAAGAACCCAAACTCCACCTTAGTATGATATCACATACTAAACAAACCAATAGCAAAGCACTATCCCAACTGCCCATGCCAAATCATCAAGCATGCAAAATATTAGCCAGGTTCATGCAATGCTTGAACTTGGCTGCCCCAACAACTTTGGTCAACATATCAGCAGGATTATCAGCTGTTCCAATCTTCACCAAATGAATATCACCATCCTTTATCAAATCACGCACAAAATGATAACGGACATCAATATGTTTGGTCCTCGAATGATGAACTTGGTTCTTCGCTAAATGAATAGCACTCTGACTGTCACAGTGTACCTCCACCTTCTCCCGATGAATTCCCAAGCTCTTCAAAAGTCCATGTATCCAAATGGCTTCCTTCATGGCCTCAGCAACCGCCATGTATTCAGCCTCAGTAGTAGACAACGCTACAGTGGACTGCAAATTGGACCTCCAACTTATAGGTGCTCTAGCCATAGTAAACAAATAGCCTGTAGTAGACCGCCTCTTATCTAGATCACCTGCATAGTCCGAATCAACATAACCCACCAATAACCTGCTAATATTGTCATCCCTTTCAAACTTCAAACCCACATCTGTGGTGCCACTTATGTACCTCAAAATCCATTTAGCTGCTTGCCAATGCTCTTTGCCTGGATCATGCATATATCGACTAACCATACTCACCGCCTGAGAGATGTCTGGTCGAGTACACACCATGGCATACATCAAACTGCCAACCACACTAGTGTAAGGTACATTTGCCATATACTGTCTCTCTTCATCTGTACTTGGAGACTGAGAAGCACTAATTCTGAAATGAGGAACTAAGGGTGTACTGACTGGTTTAGTTTTCTCATCTATACCAAACCGTTTCAGCACCTTCAAAAGATATTGCTTCTGTGTCAAACTTACTATGCCCTTTGCCCTGTCTCTAGCTATCTCCATCCCAAGTATCTTCTTGGCTTCACCAAGATCCTTCATCTCGAATTCAGAACTCAGCTGATTCTTCAAATTTTGAATCTCCTTAGCATTTTTAGAGGCAATCAACATATCATCCACATATAATAACAGATATATGAAAGAACCATTCTGCAACTTCCTGAAGTAGACACAATGATCATACTCACTTCTGGAATATCCCTGCACTTTCATAAACTGATCAAACCTCAAATACCACTGCCTTGGAGATTGCTTCAACCCATAAAGAGACTTCTTCAACCTGCAAACACAATTTTCCTTCCCAGCTGTCTTAAACCCATCTGGCTGCAACATATAAATTTCTTCATCTAGATCCCCATGTAAGAACGCAGTCTTCACATCCATCTGTGTCAATTCAAGATCAAACTGTGCTACCAATGCCAACAAAATCCGAATAGAGGGATGCTTCACAACTGGAAAGAACACTTCATTATAGTCAATACCTTCCTGTTGAGCATACCCCTTTGCAACGAGTCTAGCCTTGAACCGAACACTGCCTTTTGGACCTTCTTTCTTCGTATACACCCACTTGCAACCGATAGCTTTCTTCCCTTTTGGCAACTGCACTAGATCCCAAGTCTTATTCTTATGAAGAGAGTTCATCTCTTCATCCATAGCAACTTTCCAATCTGCATTTTCAGAACTTCTAGTAGCATCTTTGAAGTTGGAGGGAACTTCATCATCCACAATGGGAAGAGCAAATGCAACTGTGTCTGTAAAGCGAGATGGTCGTTTGATATCTCGTCTTTGCCTTCTTGCTGCAATTGATTCTTCCTGCTGGATAGGAACTTCTTCATCATTCTCAGTATCAACCACATCATCATCATTTTGGGCAGGATTTTCAACTGAAAGCTTTTCTAACTCCACCTGTTGGAGAACTCTCCCATTCTGCTGCTGCTGTCGATCATCAGTCGACTGATACTGTACACCAGTCGACTGTCCCGAGCTTCTGCTGCTCACCTGTTGGAGAACTTTCCCGCTATTCTGCTGCTCACCAGTCGACTGTTCTCGACCACCAGTCGACTGTCCCGAGCCTATCATGCTGGTCTCATCAAAGGTCACATCCCTGCTGATTACTAACTTTTTCTGTTCTGGACACCACAACCTGTAACCTTTGACACCAGTACTAAAACCAACAAATATAGCCTTTTTGGCTCTTGCATCAAGTTTAGTTTCAGTTACATGAAAATAAGCAGGACAACCAAATATATGCAAAAAACTATAATCAGATGCAGGTTTACCACTCCATACCTCAATAGGCGTTTTGCCTTCAAGTGCTGCTGATGGTAAACGGTTGACAATGTGGCTTGCATATATAACAGCTTCTGCCCAAAATGTCTTCTTCAATCCAGACTGTGCTAGCATACATCTCACCTTCTCAAGTAAGGTTCTGTTCATCCTTTCTGCAACCCCATTTTGCTGTGGAGTCTTCCTAACTGTGAAGTGCCTCTGGATCCCTTCATCTTCACACAATTTCAGAAACGGATCGTTCTTGTATTCCCCTCCATTATCTGACCTCAGAACCTTAATCTTCCTACCAGTCTGATTTTCAACTTTCTTCTTCCAACTTGTGAACAATGTCAAAACTTCATCTTTGTGCTCCATGGTATATACCCAAACTCGTCTGGAGTAATCATCAACAAAAGTAACAAACCAGTGTCTACCACTCATAGAAGGTGTCTGAGTAGGGCCCCAAACATCTGTGTGCACATAATCGAGGATACCCTTTGTCTGATGTACAGCTGTACCAAATTTCACCCTAGTTTGCTTACCCAAAACACAATGTTCACAAAATTCCAACTTGCACCCTTTAGCATCTTTAAGCAACCCTTGCTTCACAAGCCCCTGCAAGGCCTTTTCTCCTGCATGCCCGAGTCGCATATGCCACAACCTAGTAGAGTCGGGAACAACCTGTTTAGGCCTTTCAATTACACTGGCAGCCTGACCCAAATATGTTTTTCCCTGCAAGAAAAACAAGTTCCTTTTTCTTTGCCCTTTCATCACCACGAGTGATCCGCTAGTCACATTCAGAATGCCACCTTCACTAGCAAATTTCAATCCACTGGCCTCCAAAGCACCAAGTGAAATCAAATTCTTTTTCAAATCTGGAACATACCATACATCTGAAAGCTCCCTAATAAGACCATCGTGCATTAGCAATTCAATCTTCCCGATTCCTACCTTCTTACAAGGTGCATCATTTCCCATCAAAACTACACCACCATCCATATACTCTAAAGAAGTAAACCACTCCTTTCTCCAAGACATATGATAGGAGGCTGCTGTATCAAGAAACCATACTTCTTGATAAAGTGAGGGACTAGAAGCAAGTGCAAAAGAAAAATCCTCGCCACTACCTAAATTATCAACAGTCACATTTGCAGTCGAATTTCCCTTATTTCGTAGCTTTGGACAATCCTTTTTCCAATGCCCCCTTTCATGACAGAAAGCACATTCATCTTTGGCTGGTATTTTCCTGTCCTTCGAAACTCCTCTCGATTTGGAACGAGATTTGTTTCCCTTTTTTCCAGATTTGGACTCAGATCTGGTCTCAGTCCTGCCCCTTACAATCAATGCTTCAGAAGTTTCTCTATCAACCATTTATCCCTTCTCCTAGTTTCATTATTCAACAAAGCATTTGCAACATCTTCATATTTCACAGTATCTTTTCCATATATTAACGTTGTTGCTAAATGATCATAACTTTCAGGTAATGAATTCAACAGAATTAGGGCTTTATCTTCATCTTTAATTTGCTCATCCAAATTTAACAAATCAGCCAATAATTTATTAAATGATTCAACATGAGCGTTCATAGACATACCTTCCGTATAGGTGAAGCGAAAAAGTCTCTTCTTCAAATACAGCCGATTCTCCAAACTTTTCCTCATGTATTTGTCTTCGAGTTTCTTCCACAACACCGAAGCAATGGTATCCCTCATCAAATCGTACTTCTGAGCCTTCGCAATAAAGAGCCGAATAGTCCCACACGCTACTCGATTCAACTTCTTCCAATCTGCTTCGGACATATCCTTTGGTTTTTCTTTCTCCAAAGCAACATCTTGTTCTTGTTGAACAAGAACATCCAACACCTCACATTGCCACATCCCGAAATTGTTTGTCCCATCAAATTTTTCAACTTCAAATTTTGCGTTGTGAATCGTTGTTCTGGACGAACTTGATCCCACAACATCCTTGGTTGCATCTGCATCACTCGCCATCTCCCTCTAGGTCGAACCAACAGCTCTGATACCACTTGTTGTGCGGAATACAAACTAACCAACAATCAAACGAGAGAAAATGCGAGAAAAACAGAAAAGCAAGCAACACAAGAACACACAGATTTAATGTGGTTCGGCAAAACACATGCCTACATCCACGGGGCGGTTGGAGTTTCTTCTTGCTATAATCAACGATGGGCAAAACAAAGTTTACAAGAGATGACGGCTGCAAAATCCGAAAAGAGGTCTCTAATTTCGTCTCTTATTACAAAACCCTAGCGGGTCGTATTTATAGGGAAACTATTGGGCCTTTCGAAATGGGCCTATTCTGGATCCAAAACCCGCCGACAGTCGACTGGTCGAATTACCAGTCGACTGGTACTTCCTTCGGGACAGTCGACTGATCAGTCGACTGCTGCTGCTGTATCTTTAGTCTTTGAAACTCCTCTGGACAGTCGCCTGATCCTCCAACCCAGTCGACTGATATACTGGAACTTTCATTTGCTGCAGATACTCCAAAACAATCTGAACCAGAATCGAGCCATTATCCAACATTTCGTACTATGCAACTCAGCTTTATCACCTACTTCAGCCTAGTTCCAATTCAGGCAAACACTCCCTCCACGATCCTACGTGAGATTTGAGAGAGAGGGAGGGGGGGTGTTAAATATATGTGTTTCATATGTGTAGTCGTTTCTTATCTCTTTAGAGCTATTATTAAGTCCTTATTTCTTTATGACCATCATTTTGCAGTCCTTGGTTCTTTATATTGGGTAGTTCTTTATCTCTCTCTCTTTACTTTTGTACTTCTCTATAAATACTTGGCTCAGTGCCTCAAATAACATATCACATTATTATTTCTCCCAAATATCTCTGAATCTAACAACTAGCAACTGGATAAGGAAAAAAAATTGAAAAAATACCTTTCTGCAACAATTTTTTAGAATAATCTTTCAGCAACATTAAATAAACCAAAGTTATTTGTATAACAAATTTTCCCTACTTGCATACTTCTAAAGAAAGAGACATAAAAGAAATATAATTAATGAAAGTGATCTTGACATGTAATGGGATGATATCATAAGGTGCGTAGTTGTATCCTCGAGAATCAAGGAGATCATGAATGGGAGCAGAGATTTTGAAAAGATCCGGTGGCTTCTTTGTCACCCTATGTGGATATCATATACCCTATATATGGGGGTACATGAGTTTTCTTGTGTTAGTATTATACCTGTTGTGCAGAATACTAACTATCCAACAATCAAACGAGAGAAACAGCGAGAAAAACAAAAAAAACAAGCAAACACAAGAACACAAAGATTTAATGTGGTTCGGCAAAACACATGCCTATATCCACGGGGCGGTTGGTGTTCTCTTCTTCTTCAAATAATCACCAATGGGCGAAAACAAACCCTTACAAAAGATGACGGCTACAAAACCGAATAGAGATCTGTAATTTTCGTCACTCCTTACAAAACCCTAACGGGTTGTATTTATAGGAAAACTATTGGGCCTTTCGAAATGGGCCTATTCTGGATTAAAAACCCGCCTACAGTCGACTGATCATCTTACCAGTCGACTGATAAATACTTCGGGACAGTCGACTGAACCCACATGCAGTCGACTGACTACTGCTGTATCCTTAGCCTTTGAAAACTCCTCTCTGGACAGTCGCCTGATCCTCCAACCCAGTCGACTGATGTACTGAAACTTTCGATCGCTGTAGATACAAACCAGAATCGAGCCATTATCCTACAATCTCCACCTTGGCGAGATCGTCCATGTAGCCCGAGCAATCTCCAATAAATACTCCAAAACAAATGCTCATCACCCAATGTAACAAAATTCCAAACTCCACCTTAGTATGATATCACATACTAGGCAAACAAATAGCGAAGCACCTCCCAACCGCCCATGCCAAATCATCAAGCATGCAAAATATTAGCCAGGTTCATGCAATGCTTGAACTTGGCTGCCCCAACAACTTTGGTCAACATATCAGCAGGATTATCAGCTGTTCCAATCTTCACCAGAAGAATATCACCATCCTTTATCAAATCACGCACAAAATGATAACGGACATCAATATGTTTGGTCCTCGAATGATGAACTTGGTTCTTCGCTAAATGAATAGCACTCTGACTGTCACAGTGTACCTCCACCTTCTCCCGATGAATTCCCAAGCTCTTCAAAAGTCCATGAATCCAAATAGCTTCCTTCATGGCCTCAGCAACTGCCATGTATTCAGCCTCAGTAGTAGACAACGCTACAGTGGACTGCAAATTGGACCTCCAACTTATAGGTGCTCTAGCCATAGTAAACAAATAGCCTGTAGTAGACCGCCTCTTATCTAGATCACCTGCATAGTCCGAATCAACATAACCCACCAATAACCTGCTAATATTGTCATCCCTTTCAAACTTCAAACCCACATCTGTGGTGCCACTTATGTACCTCAAAATCCATTTAGCTGCTTGCCAATGCTCTTTGCCTGGATCATGCATATATCGACTAACCATACTCACCGCCTGAGAGATGTCTGGTCGAGTACACACCATGGCATACATCAAACTGCCAACCACACTAGTGTAAGGTACATTAGCCATATACTGTCTCTCTTCATCTGTACTTGGGGACTGAGAAGCACTAATTCTGAAATGAGTGGCTAAGGGTGTACTGACTGGTTTAGTTTTCTCATCTATACCAAACCGCTTCAGCACCTTCAAAAGATATTGCTTCTGTGTCAAACTCACTATGCCCTTTGCTCTGTCTCTAGCTATCTCCATCCCAAGTATCTTCTTGGCTTCACCAAGATCCTTCATCTCGAATTCAGAACTCAGCTGGTTCTTCAAATTTTGAATCTCCTTAGCATTTTTAGAGGCAATCAACATGTCATCCACATATAATAACAGATATATGAAAGAACCATCCTGCAATTTTCTGAAATAAACACAATGATCATACTCGCTTCTGGAATATCTCTGCACTTTCATAAACTGATCAAACCTCAAATACCACTACCTTGGAGATTGCTTCAACCCATAGAGACTTCTTCAACCTGCAAACACAATTTTCCTTCCCAGCTATCTTAAACCCATCTGGCTGCAACATATAAATTTCTTTATCTAGATCCCCATGTAAGAATGCAGTCTTCACATCCATCTGTGTCAATTCAAGATCGAACTGTGCTACCAATGCCAACAAAATCCGAATAGAAGGATGCTTCACAACTGGAGAGAACACTTCATTATAGTCAATTCCTTCCTGTTGAGCATACCCCTTTGCAACTAGTCTAGCCTTGAACCGAACACTGCCTTTTGGACCTTCTTTCTTCGTATACACCCACTTGCAACCGATAGCTTTCTTCCCCTTCGGTAATTGCACTAGATCCCAAGTCTGATTCTTATGAAGAGAGTTCATCTCTTCATCCATAGCAACTTTCCAATCTGCATTTTCAGAACTTCTAGTAGCTTTTTTGAAGTTGGAGGGAACTTCATCATCAACAATGGGAAGAGCAAATGCAACTGTATCTGTAAAACGAGATGGTCGTTTGATATCTCGTCTTTGCCTTCTTGCTGCAATTGATTCTTCGTGCTGGGGAGGGTTAGGAACTTCTTCCTCATCCTCAGTATCAACCACATCATCATTATTTTGGGCAGGATTTTCAACTGAAAGCTTTTCCAACTCCACCTATTGGAGAACTCTCCCATTCTTCCGCTGCTGTAGATCACCAGTCGACTGATCCTTTACACCAGTCGACTGTCCCGAGCTTCTGCTGTTCACCTGTTGGAGAACTGTCCCACTCTTCTGTTGCTCACCAGTCGACTGTTCTCGTCCACCAGTCGACTGTCCCGAGCTGATCATGCTGGTCTCATCAAAGGTGACATCCCTGCTGATTACTAATTTTTTCTGTTCTGGACACCACAACCTGTAACCTTTGACACCAGTACTAAAACCAACAAATATAGCCTTTTTGGCTCTTGCATCAAGTTTAGTTTCAGTTACATGAAAATAAGCAGGACAACCAAATATATGCAAAAAACTATAATCAGATGCAGGTTTACCACTCCATACCTCAATAGGCGTTTTGCCTTCAAGTGCTGCTGATGGTAAACGGTTGACAATGTGGCTTGCATATATAACAGCTTCTGCCCAAAATGTCTTCTTCAATCCAGACTGTGCTAGCATACATCTCACCTTCTCAAGTAAGGTTCTGTTCATCCTTTCTGCAACCCCATTTTGCTGTGGAGTCTTCCTAACTGTGAAGTGCCTCTGGATCCCTTCATCTTCACACAATTTCAGAAACGGATCGTTCTTGTATTCCCCTCCATTATCTGACCTCAGAACCTTAATCTTCCTACCAGTCTGATTTTCAACTTTCTTCTTCCAACTTGTGAACAATGTCAAAACTTCATCTTTGTGCTCCATGGTATATACCCAAACTCGTCTGGAGTAATCATCAACAAAAGTAACAAACCAGTGTCTACCACTCATAGAAGGTGTCTGAGTAGGGCCCCAAACATCTGTGTGCACATAATCGAGGATACCCTTTGTCTGATGTACAGCTGTACCAAATTTCACCCTAGTTTGCTTACCCAAAACACAATGTTCACAAAATTCCAACTTGCACCCTTTAGCATCTTTAAGCAACCCTTGCTTCACAAGCCCCTGTAAGGCCTTTTCTCCTGCATGCCCGAGTCGCATATGCCACAACCTAGTAGAGTCGGGAACAATCTGTTTAGGCCTTTCAGTTACACTGGCAGCCTGACCCAAATATGTTTTTCCCTGCAAGAAAAACAAGTTTCTTTTTCTTTGCCCTTTCATCACCACGAGTGATCCGCTAGTCACCTTCAGAATGCCACCTTCACTAGCAAATTTCAATCCACTGGCCTCCAAAGCACCAAGTAAAATCAAATTCTTTTTCAAATCTGGAACATACCATACATCTGAAAGCTCCCTAATAAGACCATCGTGCATTAGCAATTCAATCTTCCCGATTCCTACCTTCTTACAAGGTGCATCATTTCCCATCAAAACTACCCCACCATCCACATACTCTAAAGAAGTAAACCACTCCTTTCTCCAAGACATATGATAGGATGCTGCTGTATCAAGAAACCATACTTCTTGATAAAGTGAGGGACTAGTTGCAAGTGCATAAGAAAAAACATCATCACTATCTACATTATCAACAATCACATTTGCAGTCGAATTTCCCTTATTTCGTAGCTTAGGACAATCCTTTTTCCAATGCCCCCTTTCATGACAGAAAGCACATTCATCTTTGGCTGGTATCTTTCTGTCCTTTGAAACTCCTCTCGATTTGGAACGAGATTTGTTTCCCTTTTTCCCAGATTTGGTCTCAGATCTGGTCTCAGTTCTGCCCCTTACAATCAATGCCTCAGAAGTTTCTCTATCAACCATTTTATCCCTTCTCCTAGTTTCATTATTCAACAGAGCATTTGCAACATCTTCATATTTCACAGTATCTTTTCCATATATTAACGTTGTTGTTAAATGATCATAACTTTCAGGTAATGAGTTCAACAAAATTAGGGCTTTATCTTCATCTTTAATTTGCTCATCCAAATTTAACAAATCAGCCAATAATTTATTAAATGATTCAACATGAGCATTCATAGACATACCTTCAGTATAGGTGAAGCGAAAAAGCCTCTTCTTCAAATACAGCCGATTCTCCAAACTTTTCCTCATGTATTTGTCTTCGAGTTTCTTCCACAACACCGCAGCAATAGTATCCCTCATCAAATCATACTTCTGAGCCTTCGCGATAAAGAGCCGAATAGTCCCACACGCAACTCGATTCAACTTCTTCCAATCTACATCGGACATATTCTTTGGTTTTTCTGTCTCCAAAGCAACATCTTGTTCTTGTTGAACAAGAACATCCAACACCTCACACTGCCACATCCCGAAATTGTTTGTTCCATCAAATTTTTCAACTTCAAATTTTGCTTTGTGAATCGTTGTTCTGGACGAACTTGATCCCACAACATCCTTGGTTGCATCTGCATCACTCGCCATCTCCCTCTAGGTCGAACCGAAAGCTCTGATACCACTTGTTGTGCAGAATACTAACTATCCAACAATCAAACGAGAGAAACAGCGAGAAAAACAAAAAAAAACAAGCAAACACAAGGACACAAAGATTTAATGTGGTTCGGCAAAACACATGCCTACATCCACGGGGCGGTTGGTGTTCTCTTCTTCTTCAAATAATCACCAATGGGCGAAAACAAACCCTTACAAAAGATGACGGCTACAAAACCGAATAGAGATCTGTAATTTTCGTCACTCCTTACAAAACCCTAACGGGTTGTATTTATAGGGAAACTATTGGGCCTTTCGAAATGGGCCTATTCTAGATTAAAAACCCGCCTACAGTCGACTGATCATCTTACCAGTCGACTGATAAATACTTCGGGACAGTCGACTGAACCCACATGCAGTCGACTGACTACTGCTGTATCCTTAGCCTTTGAAAACTCCTCTCTGGACAGTCGCCTGATCCTCCAACCCAGTCGACTGATGTACTGAAACTTTCGATCGCTGTAGATACAAACCAGAATCGAGCCATTATCCTACAATACCATACAACTAACAGTTCTGTAATACCACTAGGTGGGCTTAGAATTAGTGAAATAAGAATTAAAAAGTGGCCTAAGCAAGGCTTTTGGTAAAGACTTTAGCCTTGTGACGGAGTCGTAACAATACCGGGCCGTAACTATGAGAATGACTCGGAATTTTTTTAGGCGAGTAGGTGGGTGGACCTGGGACATTATAGTTAGCATCTTAAATAATAGTATCCATAAAGACATCATTTCACTAGTGAGAGGATGAGAGACAAAGAATGTCTTTCTTTTATTATAATAATAACCCAAATAAGTTGAGTGTATCGAGCCTGGTACTTTCAATCTTTATCGAAAATTCAAAAAACTTAATTAAATGCTCAGTACAACCATACTCTCGTACTAATAGTAACCTTAAAAATGATACAAGTAAACAGTTGCACCACACAAAATAATAAATTGAAAAACATAAAAAGGAGAAGGGTAAGTCGTAGATAACCCCAGCACTATGAGATAAACTCAAAGAATAGTCTGTAATATTGGTCAATGCAAATAACACTCCTGGTACTAGGTAACTCATTAGTTGACAATCTGTTACCGAATCAAACATAAAAAAACATCTTCGTTTTGTGACTATTTTATCCTTCATATAATGCTTAATGAACATTTAATGAGCGAGAAAAATGATATATTTGACACAGTCAACTAACACCATAACCCACCAATTAAATACGCCAAGTTTTTTTATTTGCGTTGGCCAATACTCTGATTTTCTGCAAAGGTGATGAACAAGATGTACTCCATCTAAAGTTGCTATTGCATATATTTATGAATATCTCAAGCCTCCACATTAACCTTTCTAAATCATCCATTATCTACTTCGGGCATTCTAAAGCCAAGCTTCAAGCTTTTGCTCATATCCTGGGTTGCAAACAGGACTCCCTACCCACCAAATACTTGGGCATACTCTTAACCAAAGGCAAATTAAAGAAAAGAGATTGGCAACCTCTTCTTCTTAAGATTGAGAGGAGATTGTCTACTTGGAAGGGGCGGATGCTTTCTAGAGGAAGGAGACTAATCCTCATCAATTCGGTGTTGAGTGCCCTGCCGACATACTTCGCTTCCTTCTTCAAATTGTCACATTGGGTTATAGCAAGAATTGACCAAATACGAAGCATATTCTTTTGGGCAGGCAGTGATGCAAGCGCTACTGGAGTCTCATGTACAAACTGGAAGCGGATTTGTCAGTCCAAAAATCAAAGAGGCCTATGCATTTTAAATCTCGACCAATTCAACAATGCTTTGTTTATGAAATGGTGGTGGAAAATTTTATCTGAGGAATCCCTTAGCACCAAAATTCTCAAATCCTTATACTTCAACAGATCGACCAACTCTTTCACCTGCAGTGCTCAAGCTTCAGATTTCTAGAAAAATGTCTACAAGCTCAAAGAGCAATTCCACCAGGGAATTATTTGGCAATTGGGAGATGGACAAATGCTTAAATTCTGGACATCAAACTAGATTGGAGGCAGTAACATTTCCACCCTCTTCCCAACTCTGTTCGAGGCCACTTGGAACAAAGATGCACCAATTTGCTCTCTCAAGTCCATTTTCAGCAGGACAAATGGATTTAGAGACCAAGTTTACATACTATTACCTCTTCCCATCTTTTCCTTGAGAAGAGTCAGCTACTGCAACTTATCTCTCACATACAACCATCTACAACCGCATACATTGCAACTTGGAGGCACTCTAGCTCTGGGAGCTTCAATGTCAAGTCTGCTTACGATTTCTACAACATATCTGGCCTCATATTCCCCTACCACCGAGCCTGTTGGAAGAGATTGACACCACTCAAATGCAAAATTTTCATCTGGATGTTGAGTTGGGAGATACTCAACTCCAAGGAAAGATTACATTCCAAGGGATGGGATGGTGATCAGACATGCACGACTTGTGCATGCCGGTCGAAACCACTTTCCATATTTTCTTTCAATGCCCACTGGTTGTTCAGGCTTGGCAACATTTCACACATCATTTCAATTTTCCTAGCTTACCTACATCCACTGTTGACTACTTCACATGGCGGTGTTTTGACTCTCACAATCACAAGTTCACACACTCTTGGCATATGGTTACACTTGCTGCTTGTTGGAGCATCTGGAATGCTAGAAATGATAGAATTTTCAATAACAAACTTATTACTGTGGATAAACTTATCTCTAACATCAAATTCTGGTTCTCTCATTGGCTAGATAATAGCAGATGCTCTAAGAAGAAGGCTAAGATACTTCAAGAGCTTGAGGATACTGGAGATCGAGATCTGATCCGACCTGGGAGAGACTGTTCGCTTCAAAGCTAGGGTAGCACTCAAGGATAATCGACCTTTGCACTGTGTTTTTGCTGGTTTCTTTTTGTTCTTTTTGGGGACTCTATCTGTCCCAGAACTTGTAATATTTGATCGTTTTGTTTTTGTAATGTTGTTCTTGGGAGGGGATGTTTCTTTTGTTCGGGGGGCTGATATGTTGAGTGTAGGGGGGGTGAGATCATATCCTTAAGTCTAGTTGAGGTGTACGACAATAGTCCGTTGCCCTCTCTACGATTCAGTGTTATGCCATCTCAAACTCAGACACTCACAGGGCTCATCCCGTCTTCCAACCCCTTCGTTACTACTTGTAATAGTTTATAACTCTTGCTTATATACAGGGGCGGAGCCACACCCAAGTCAGGGTGAGCGGCCACTCCCCCTGAGTTTGGACAGACCCTTTGTATAGATGTAGTTTTTTTTATTTTTAAAATGGAAGTACATGTAGCGCTCCCCCTGAGCGTGGCTCACAAGTAAAGACCCATACAATCGCTCCTGACACCACCCGACCCGCTCCCTCTTCTTCTGCTGCTCGCTTCTTCTTCGTTTAGTTCTTGTAATTTCGCTCCCGCTGGATGGAAATCCTGGTTCCGCCACTGCTTATATATATATATTTCTGTGAGGTAGGATTATCCTACCTTTTGCCGGTCAAAAAAATACTAGAAGAAATAAATCTAAAGTCTCTAATATTATAATGGGAGAGTTGGAGTTCGAGTTTGTAAACATACCAACTTATGTGTATCGCGCGTACAAAACTAATATGAAGGAGATCACAGGTTCGAGGCCAGAATACATCGAAGTTTTTTCTTTTAAAAAAATATTTATTGAGACGTCCATCGCACGTGTATATTACTAGTAAATAAAAAGAAGAATTGGAGAAACAATGAAGTCACCTTGCCGACAATTATCTCGTTAGTTTGGGGTCCATAGTAGTCGGAGGTGTCAAATAAAGTGATGCCGTTGGTGAATGCATGCTGAATGATAGCTACTGCATCTTCTTCCGAGGCTAAAGAACCATAGTACCCAGCCATAGTACCACACCCAAATCCCAACTGGGAAACCTACAAAGCAAATTGCATAGAAAAGTAATACAGGATTAATTTCTTTTCCTTACTGATTGTGGTTTGAGATGAGCAGTAATACCTCTAAGCCCTGAGAGCCAAGCTTTACTCTGGGAATCTGCATCTGGGTTTGGATTTGAATTTGGCTTTGGGTATCCATTGATGATATGATGAGTAGATGGCTATAACACTCCAACTTCCTTTGATTTTACAGAGAAAGGGGAGGAACAACGATGAGAACAAGGCTAAATTTTTTAATCCTTTAAGCAAACGTATGCCCAGATTTTTTTGGCTCGTTCGGGAGTAGGTGGGCAAAGAGTCAACTGAGCTGTCTCTTTTCTGAATTTTTTCCCAAAACGACCATTTTTTGTAAAGTTTTTCCCAAACCGCCCTACTTTTTTTTTAAAATTTTCCAAAGCGCCCTACTCGGTCTTTGAAAGACCGAAGACCGAGTCTTACGCTTTGAAAAATCAAAGAGCAAGACTCGGTCTTTCAAAGACCGAGTCTATTTGCACTAGACTCGGTCTTTGACTCTTGAAAGACCGAGTCTTGGACTCTTGCGTTTTTAATAACGCGGATCCCATTTCTTCTTCTTCTCTCTCTACTTTAACCTATTCTATTTTTCTAACCCATCTTCCTAAATCTAGGGCGACCTCCTACCCACAAAATCTAATCTTAATCTAAATATATTTACCAATATCTTCCTAACCCTCTAAGCATATCCACTATAAAAACCCAAAACCCTTCTTTTGAAAGATCCATATTTTTGATTTTTGCTAAATTTGAAGCGGATAGCAACTTTAACTCTTTTAACCAAATATCTACGGCTCTATCCTTAACGCTTGTGAAGGTATGATGAATATTGGCCTTTAATTTTCTGAATTTTGGTATAGATTTTGTTTGTGGTTAGATAATAACTCGCATATTTTAATAAATATACGTAGGTATGGATCTTGAGATTCCTATTTGGTTATACTTTGGTGGTGAAATAATTCGTGATCCAAAGATTGGTAGTTGCTATAGTGTGTTGGATCCGGAAATAGTTTGGGTACCCCGTACCATTACATTTGAAGAACTAGTTGAGAAAATATATGAAGTTACTAATTGGGATAGGAATCAATGGAATGTGAAAATTTTAGCTCGATACGCAGCAGGAAGAGGAGATGGTTAGTATTTTATGACAGTGCCCGTACCTACTGATAATGCGCTGAAGTCATTGATTGCTAGGACATTTGATCCCAATTGTGCTTGGTCTGCATTAGAGTTATATATTCAGCAAATTCAAAATTTGAATGCTCAGCCACATGATATTCCAAGTGCAAGCTTCATAAGGGTAGTACCTACACAGCAGACGAGGTCTAACCCCGCTCAATCTTCACAACCAAATCCACTGTCCTCACAAGAAAACACCTTCACAAATACAAGAAATGCTGATTCTACAGATGTTGAGTCCCCCCCCCCAACCTACACCGGTTCCTGACTATGTTCTAAATGACAGTGTATTTGAACTCTTTCAAAATGCAGTGGTTAACAACAGCTTATTAGATGATGATGAAGAAGAGGAAGAAACAGACGATGATGAAAGTGTAGAAAGTGATGTTGGAGAAGAAGATGATGATGTAGCAAATGTAAATCCTTCGAACAACAGTTCTAATGAAGTGAGAGCTACTGATAGGTATGCTAATGTTAACGCTCATGTTACGGAGGAGATGGCTCAAGCTGCTAGAGTACCCCCATTTCCACAAGAGTCTTCTGGTTCATCCAATGTAGACGAATTTTACGTTGGACAGGAGTTTGTAAGTAAAGAGTCCATTCAGCATGCTGTGAAGGTGTATTCTATCAAGAAACATCGTGAATTTGTCACATTGAAAACAACACCGTCACTATACACTGTTAAATGTAAAATGGCACCTAGAAAACGTACAATAGAGGAGATCGTACAAGGTCCCCCAGGAGTAAGTGATGGTGGATGCCCTTGAAGATTACGAGCTATTGTTCCAAAAGGGGGGAGAAATTTTGTGGTGAAGAAGATAGTTGGCCCTCATACTTGTACGAATCCCACGTTGAATCAAGACCACTGTAAAATTGATGCTAACCTTGTTAGTAATTTGATTGTGGGTATGGTGAAGAAGGATATTGCTTTATCACCGGGGGGCAATTATTGAGATTTTGAAAATAGAATATAATTATCAGATTTCATATAAGGAAGCTTGGAAAGCAAAATAAAAGGCAATTGAGAGGTTGTACGGTACCTTCGAAAAAGCATACACGAAGTTGCTTTTTCTACTAACAGCAATTCAAGCAGCAAATCCAGGGACCGTTGTCCACTGGGATAAATATGAGTCTAGCCCCAGCGAGGAAACATTCAAGGGAGTATTTTGGGCATTTGGTCCTTCGATTGAAGGTTTCAAGTCTTGCAGACCGGTTATTAGTGTAGATGGAACTCACTTGTACGGTAAGTACAAGGGTTGTTTGCTAATTGCTGTTTTCCCGGATGCGAATGGTTGCTTATTTCCTTTTGCACTTGCATTGGTTGATGGAGAGAGTATAAATATGTGGACATGGTTTATGACTTGCATCCGGTATTATGTCACCGATCGCACTGAGTTGTGTGTTATCTCGGATCGTCATGCTGGTATATTGTCTGCTATGGATTTGCAAAACGGAGCTTGGAACGAACCGAATGGATTTCATCGATATTGCATGCGTCATTTTGCCACAATTTTTTTTAGTAAATTTGGTAGCAAGGCATTGCGCAAGAAGGCCAAAATTATAGCTTGTCAAAACCAACCCAAAAAGTTCATGGCCAAACTCCCTGAACTTGAAACCATCAATGTCGAGGCGGCTAATTGGTTGAAAGAGAAGCCGGTTGAGAAATGGGCAATTTATGCAGATGAGGGTCGACGATATGGAATGATGACTACGAACCTGTCAGAATGCTTCAATTCAGTATTGAAAGGAGTCCGTAGTTTACCAGTAACTGCGATTGTTGAGACGATTTTTTTACGTCTCAACTCTTACTTTACTACTCGTCGACAGGAAGCTAGTAAGCTTTTATGTGAAGGAAAGATTTTTGCTAAAAGTGTACATGATTTGATTGATAGTCGCCGTGAAAGAGCAAATCAATATGAGGTTACAATGTTTCATCATCAGCCTGACAATACCGTAGAACCCACAATCTCTTAGTATCTCGTGTATACGTGGGTGCACAGGTAGCGGATGACCAGTCCTAAAGCGGCACTCCGTAGCCTCACCGTTCCAAACATTCTGCGATCGATGCAACGGCTGGAGAGTGAGGAGTGAAGGGTCGAGTGGTCCGGGGCCTCCAGAAGGGATATATGACGACGAAGGGACTGAAGAAGAAGTGCCCGCCTCATTTGGATTGAATTCAACCTACATAACAATAATATTTACATCATTAGAACGAAATTTAATACATTTCTATTAGAATCAACAATTAGTTACTTACATTAGTACCCTCGGTACGAGCACGACTATGACCACGACCACGTCCACGTCCACCGCGAGTACGTGGTCCATCGCGAGGTGGAGGTCTACTACTTTCTCCTAGCTCCATGTTACCCCTTGTGCGTGCCATTTACAATAGAATACAAATCCTACAACCACATCAAAAATGTTATTAACTACACATAACCTATATATAAAAAACAACAATCTCGAAATATCTTCACAACCACAACATCTCAACAACAAAAACATCGAAAATCTCAAAAAAATTGCATGTGCCGAATGAGCAAGCTAAAAGTATTTTCTAATCAATCAAGGCCAATGGAAATGTCCTATGTGGTTTCAGCTAATTTGTCCTTTCATTATTGAAGTGTTCAGAGATGGCTTATGGTTTCAATTTGATTGAGAGTTCTATCAAGTGTGAATTATGTATTATGCCATCAGATTTTAAATTCTAACTGTATGGATGAGATACATTATATGTAAGCATAAACAAAAACAAAAGGATTTTGACTAACTTTACTTAAGGTTGGTCTTACTAGCTTGTTAAAGCAAATTCATTTATTGTGGCATATATATATATATATATATATATATATATATATATATATATATATATATATATATGCCCACACACATAAGCAGAAACAAATTGATTCATATGCTAAAAATAGGAACTAACTGGGTAACAGAACGAATAATTGTAGAAAAACCATATTCAGCAGCACTCAACAACTATCAACGAATATTTTCTAGGTAGTGAAACTATACATGAACAAACTAATTAATGCTAAACAAAGAATCAAAAATATCAATACGAGAAAAGCAAAAAAATCAATATCAATGGTGCATCAAATGATTTTCCTCATCTTATTCTAAACATAAGTGTTTTTTTCACAGATATCTGATAATTTTATCTTTTCTTTAGGTGTATTGTCACACCCTTCCATCTCATCATTTTTTGTTTCAGCTACACTATTTTGAATTACTAATTAGTTGTTCAACATTGTCATCTTGCAAAGATGCAGTGAAGGGAATAATTACATATTGATTTCAACTCTTTCTTCTTCAACAAAATTAAAACTAAAAATAACAACAATAGCTACTCTACATTGTCAACAATAAGTCAAATTCAACTCATCAACTTCACAATAGCATCAAGAGTAACACAAATTTTGCTTAGCAAAAGCTTAAGAAATATACCTTACAAGTAGGAGAATCCAAAACGAGCTACTGACAAGGTAGAGAAGAGCAAGATCCTTCAACCGAAATCTTCCAAAGACGAAGATGAAATTGGCGAGGCCTACGAAATTAGGTATTCGGGGTTTAGGGTTTTAAGAAATAATCAATTCTGGGGAATAGGATTGGGGAAAATCGAAAATGGATTAGAGATTAATTGGTTTTGGGGAGTTTATTGATCGATTAAAGGAGTAATCGACCAAAAAATGGCGAGGGCGATGGATTCGTTGAGGGACAGATAGAAGAAGAAAATAAACTCAAAAATTCGAGAAGAAGAAGAAAGGGGATTTGCGTTGTTAAAAACGCCTAAGTACAAGACTCGGTCTTTGAAAGACCGAGTCTAGTACAAATACGCTCGGTCTTTGAAAGACCGAGTCTTGCTCTTTGATTTTTCAAAGCGCAAGACTTGGTCTTTGAAAGACCGAGTTTATTTGTACTAAACTCGGTCTTTCAAAGACCGAGTAGGGCGCTTTGGGAAATTAAAAAAAAAGTAGGGCGGTTTGGGAAAAACTTTGCAAAAAAGGGTCGTTTTGGGAAAAAATTCTCTCTTTTCTCGTGTTACTGAAGTTAGGGTTTCGGGTTGTATCTTCGGAGGACCGTCAAATCGGGGATTCGGGTTGTGTCTTTGATGGACAGTTAAATCGGGCCTTTTACCACAACTTCAGAATTATAGTATTACTCATTGGCACGTCTCTACGGCATGTCTTCGGAACGATGTAACATATGCAAAATTCCGTAAAAATTAATATATATGCAATTCTGTTTGACTAACAAATCACATATGTATCAACAACATTTATATGCAATACCATCGAGCTAAAACTCAATGATAAGTTTTTTTTTGAAGGAAAATATGGAATCTGGCCACCCTGTTTCATTAATAAGAGTTTAACGAAACAAACCCAGAGTACTGGGCCAAAATACAAACTACAGACAGAAAATAAAACATATATGAAGCAACATGACGCGTACAAACAACGAATCCCTCCAACAACTCTGGAGGGCTGGCCGACAAACCAGCTCGATCCAACAAAATTGTAAGTATGTCAGTTTAGCTTCATACAGTGCCTCCACGGCACATACACACCCACCTGAAACAAGTCTGGCAGGATTTTATTACCCGTCGATCCCTGCCTTCACCTCGCTGGGGGGACCCCATCTTTGGGCCCAAGCCCCGCAAATCGAACTCCGACCCCACGGCACATGCACTACGATCGTACCCTCCCACCAACTCCACCACTCACCCTACAAATGCGCCAATAGCTCCCACAGTCGCTACCAAAGAGATAGCCGTGAAGAGGATACCTTTAACTCTCGCACGATGGCGCTTTCTCAGGCGATTTCTCACCAAACATCTATCTCGCTCACCCCACCAAACACCACGCTCTGGGAGAGAGCCATGGAGAGGATACCTTCACCTCTCTCACGCTCTAGCTCTCTCCGACGATTTCTCACCACACAGACTTATCTCGACTCAAACTCCCACTCTGAGGGAAGAGGCGACGCTGTCACGAGCCAGTGGCCTAAGCTGGAGGAAGCTCAATAGCCTGATAGTAGGCGCTGTGAAGACTACACCGGCGACATCGTAGGACCCTCAAACGCGCACATCATGGAGGGACCCCATCTTCGGGCCCAAGCTCCACAATCGTGCAAGACAGCGTACTACAGAAGGGAGGGGCACACCTCGCCATCGCCCAGATCACACTTGAACCCCAGGTCCATAGCGTTCACGACAACCGACGTGGGAGGATGCTCTAGCGCGACAGTTGAAACAAGCACTCCGAAAGTAGAGACAAGTGAGCGCACACCACGGAGGGACCCCATCCTCGGGCCCAAACTCCACAATCGTGCAAAACATCATAACCCGTTCATCATAGCGACTCGCAAATAGAGGTGCACACCCGGTTTCTTCACACGCACTCCCAACCCTCGCAAAAACCAAATCATAGCCGTAGATCGCCGTGATTGCCCCCGAGAGTGTGGACATGGTGGCAAGCGCGAAGAACGTCCGAGCAAACCTCTAGCAAGGCCAACCAACTCCAAACTAACCCAAACCCCAATCCCAATCAAACCACCCCTAAACCTCCAACTCCAAAAGCAACCCAGATCAGATCTAGAAGCAACGGCAACTCCGGCCTCAACTCCGGCGCGGGATCTCGGAGGGACAAATTCCCACTCATCCAAAAAACCCCAAAAATGTAAGGTTTGAAATCAGCAAGCCCCTATGGCGATTCCGACGTTGGAGACGCGCTCCCAGCAATCGTCGAGATCGCGAAGTCCATGCTGTCACCGAGGTGAGGAGGGGCCATCGCGCGGAGAGGGACAAAGTCGGAGGAGAGGGAGGAGAACGGACTGGGCCCGGCATGATGAAGATGCGATGGGTTTGAATCGTCTCCAGGCGACGCGCTGTGAAGACGCGATGGGTTCACGACTGACGGACATGGAGGAGAAGAGGCAAGGGGGGACGATGGGGTGGGGGGTGGGGGGGGGCTGCGGCGAAGAGGGCTAGCCGCTGCCCCCCCTAAGAATTTTTAAATCTAGGTTTTCTAGGGTTTTGGTTTGTGGGGAAGTTTCTCTCTTTAGAAGTTTTCTAGAGAGAGAAACTGTTTTTTTGCAAAGTAAACTCAATGATAAGTTATAAAAAACAATTAGAATGTCGTAAAACAATCAAATATGTATCTCTAAATTCTTCTTTTTTATATCATACGGATAGAGCCATCAAGGCTTCAGTCAATACATCTGTATAGAACTAACAATAGATATAATTTAAATAGAGAATATAGTTATAGATACAAATAGGGGTTACATGCCGATAGAATTAACAACAGAGACAACAACAATAGCTCAAACTCCCCGAAATAAGTACATAAAGTGATTCACACAAAACACATAAGCTCAACCATCAGGCAATCCACCAGTAAAGTATTGTCCAACACATCAAGAAGGTAAAAATACTTGACAATTAACTCTGGTGTTCTCAGTGTATTCTACTTTCTGAGATGTACACTATAATAATGTTCATGTATAATACTGAATACATTTACTTTCCAGCCTTTTGGATGTATGAATCTGAAACTTTCATCATGAAGTTTATGTAGCTCAAGTTTGAATAGTAAGACAACATTTAGTTGTAAATAAAAGTCCATATTTCCATAAACATATGTTGAAAATAATTATAAATGAGAGTGTAAAAATTCAACTTCTTAGAACTTTGAGAGTGCAAAATGATGAAATTTAACTTTTGAGAAGATATTACTATTTTCAGTGTAACTTTAGAGGATGAAATATACCCAAGTGAAAATCTACATGAGCAATTAAAAGAAGCATAAAAAATCTTTTTTTTAAACCTTCCATTGCATTTGAAAACAATCAATTAACTCAGTGGAATTTTCTACGAGCAAACAAAAAAACATTAAAAATCTGAAAAATCCGGGAATTTACAAACCTGAAATCTGAAAATCTAAATTCCGGGATAAAGAGAGAGAGAGAAATCTGAATAAGTGAAGAGAGGAGATAGAGATAGTAATAAAGTCGGGAGAAATTTAGTTTTTTTTTTTTTTTTTTTTTTTGGGGGGGGGGGGGGATTTTAATTTTTGGGGGAAAAAATAGTTTTGGGGAGATTTATATTTTTATTTATTTATTTATTATTATTATTTGGGGGGGGGGGGGGGGGGGAGATCTTAACCATTGATTTTATTTCCATTGAAGGTGAGCCAATTGATAGTTTTTTTTTTCCTTCCCGAATTACCTTGTGATTTATTATATTGAAGGTGAGCCAATTGATAGTTTAAAAAAATCCAGTATACTAGTGTTACTACTAACCATCCAACTATTAAAGAATGTTTGATTTTTTAGCTCATTTTTTTCTGAAAAGTGCAGAGATATGAGAGAGAACGAGAGAGAGATATCTGAAAAGGTGAAAAGAGGAAAGAGAGAGATAGTAATAAAGTGAGGATGAAAACTTTCCGGGGAAAAATTAGTTTTGGGGGGAAACTTTTTTTGGGGGGGGGGGGGGGGGGGGGGGATATCTTTTAAGATGGTGAATGTGAGCCATTGATTTTGTTTCAATTGAAGGAGAGTCACTCGATAGCTTTTTTTTACAAATTGCCTTTTGATTTATTATATAGATATTAGGAGTATTTCACATAGTATCTAAGCAACTTATATCACCTTCTGTGTTTAATATGCAGATTAAATAATAAAATGACAGTTGTGAACAGTTCAGGTCTTGGCCCATAAAGATGACCCTAAACTGGGGGGGTGGGGGGGGGGGGGGGGGGGGCATGTTCAAATAGATTTTAATCGTGTTGATATTTTTCAAAGCCTCATATGTGTTGTGTGTGCTTATCGTCAAAGCTTCATATATGTGTTGTGTGTGTTGATATTTGTTAGCGCAACAATGATATATGAAGCAGAGTGTTGGGCAAAAAAGAAACAACATGTCCAAAAAATAAGTATAGCGGAGATGAGGAAACTAAGATGGATGTGTGGTAAAACTAGGAAGAATAGAATTAAAAACAAGTATATACGAGACATAGTAAAGGTAGCTCATATCTGAGATAAATTAAGAAAGAATCTCCTCATGTAGTTTGGACATATCACATGTAGACCTAGTAGTGTTTCCGTTAGAAAATTTGATTTGATAAATATTGGGAGTAGAGTTAGAGATAGGGAAAGACATAAACATACTTGAGAAGAAACTGTAAGAATAGATCTGAAGATACTGCGCTAAACCGAGTAGAATGGAAACTATGATTCATATAGCCAACCCCAACTAATTGGTAAAAAGGCTTTGTTGTTGTTGTTTTTTTTTTTTTTTTAAAGTTAAAGGTGGAGTATGATCACCATGTCTCATTAGTTGTTATTGTTGTGTGCTTAGAGCATCCATAGTCGTTATGCATAAATGCATTTTATGCATTTTTTTTTCCAAAAAAGTCGCTGCACTCGTTAGCCATATATCTATTTTTTGCTTTTTTCGCTGCAGTAAAAAGGCAAAAATGGCTTTGGATATAGCAATATACATATTATGCGTGCATTATTTAATTAATTTTTAAATCATCGGAAGAGATTGGACTCATTTTTCCCTTTTTAATTTTTTTATTTAAAAAAACTCTTATTTTCATCGGACGAAACATTTTATTTAAAAAAAACTCTTATTTTCATCGGACGAAACATGATGTTTCGTCCGATGAAAATAAGAGTTTTTTTTAAATAAAAAAATTAAAAAGGGAAAAATGAGTCCAATCTCTTTTAAGATGGGATGAAACATCATGTTTCTTCCCATCCATTTTTATTAAAATAAATAAATAAACCCTAAAGGCTATTCACAACCAAAAAAAAAAAAAAAAAAACCTCGGACAAAACATCATGTTTCGTCCCATTTAAAATAATATTAAAATTTTTGTTTCTCCCATAAAAGAATTCATTATATTTCAAATTTTTCTCCCAGACGAAACATCATGTTTCGCCCGTTTTTTTTCTTTCAAATTTATGCATTTTATACCTTTTCACGACTGCAGCAAACTATCAAAAAGCTATTTCATAATATGCATTTATGCATTTTATAGCTCAGACAACTGTGGATGGAATTAATTTTTTTATAAGACACTTCTCAAAAATATTTGCAGAACGAGGACAGTTGCACAAGTATTTGCGGTCATGGACTCAACAACTAAACTCGCCGTTCCTAACGGCGAGTTTAGTTGTTTCATCATCGTCATTTAGGAAACAACGTGTTTAGTGCTATTTTTAGTTCAAAAATTTCAAAGAATACTCACTGTTCACAACGGCGAGAACATTTATACAAAACTCGTTGTTGGGGAACAACGAGTTTTAGTTCAAAATTTTCAAAGAATACTCGTTGTTCCCAACGGCGAGGACATTTACATTAGACTCGTTGTTGGGAATAGCGAGTTTAGTTCCAAAAAAAATTCTATGGAGTTTTTTTTGAAAATTCACTAAGTCCAACAGAATGTTTCACTATCTGTAAAATTTCCTACATCCTCGCCCTTGGGAACAACGAGTCTTCTTAGAAAATTTTGAACTAAACTCGTTGTTCCCAACAGCGAGTCTAGCATAAATGTCCTCGCCGTTGAGAACATCGAGTTTTCTTTGGAAATTTTCAACTAAAAATCAGCACTAAACATGCTATTTCCAATAGCGAGGATGAAACAATTCAACTCGCCGTTGGGAACGGCGAGTTTAGTTATTGAGTCCATGAACACAAATACTTGAGCAACTGTCCTCTTTCTGTAAATATTTTCGAAAAATGTAATTCCTGTGGATGCTCTTATTGTCTGAATTATTTATACTCTTAAAAATTGTAGGCATTTGTTATAATGTGTGATTTGGGAGAAAATAAATGGCAATGCATGGACTAATTATTTGATATTTAAAAAAAATTGAAATATTTTTAAATTTGAAATAATTTGCAAATGAGTTTCTAATCTGATACCGTTTTTGGCCTTTTGCCTGTGATTAACTTGTCAGCATTCTTTGAAGTCACATGTATGGATCTGCTTTAAAAGAGAAAAAAGAAAATGCTTATGAATTGCAGTCCTCTATCACCTCTCAAACCGCAGTCGCATTTTTGTTGTGCATCACTAGATTTCCATAGTACCAGATACACACTGTAGGAACACACATCTCGAAGCATGTCACTACATCATCTCCCAGAATTCAACAAAATAATTCGCATTGGTTGGAGGCAAATTGTGATGCACAATTTTAAGCTAAGCAAAGTTGAACGTTTAATATCTGGATACAATTCTACACATTTTCATGCAACGGACATATTCACTATAAATTGCACCAATCTTTATGCTAATCTGAACTGTTTGCAATTTCTCTCCACTTAATAACCGATTTACTTAATCAGGGATCCATACAGCACAGTTATTATGATTTTAATGTAGTTTTCGATAAATCCAACTATGTGATGAGAGATTATAACAATAGAAATTAGGGTTAATATCCTAAACTAAGATGCTTGAGATATTTATCCTAGGAATCAAGATTGGAATAACTAGGCTACTATCACAAGCCAGTATTTATAGGATAAATACTGGCTTATAGGATAAATACTGGTTTGGGTACTGAATTCTCAACCCACTCAACCCGCGTTCCGATATCCATACGATTAGTACGTATAACACACGTGTTACCCATAGAATAATATTACACATAATATTATTCATATAGTGAGAATATACTTATATATCCAACACATACAACAGTTTATGTGATCAACACCAAATAAACACCAATCTCCTGATCCAGTCCAGGTAACCAATGTTTGTTATAAGACTGACGAACTCAAACATTCTGCTCCTTCATTTACCCAGAATCTTGACCAAAGTGAAGGTCCAAAAGTGTTCAACAGCACACTCTAAGCCATATATTTCTTAAAATTGTGCAGTGACATTAAATCCCAGTAGAGGACATGTTTACTCTTCTCATAACATAAATTTTATGCTGATGGATTACTACCAGGTGCAGGTGTATTCGCGTACTTCCAGTTGTAAGATTCACTGAAACTAAAGGATCTAATTCCAGCCACATTTTCAGAAGACACTGCATCCGAAATTTCTTTCAAGTCCTCGCTTGTTAGCTTCACTTCCAAAGAGCCGATGTTGTCATTCAAGTTCTTAATCTTAGTTGTCCCTGGAAACATTGACACAAATTATAAACCCAAAAAAGAAAAATAAAGATTACGTAATAGGAACTCTGGGAGTTTGTAAGGTACGTGACTATAGTAAGGATAATGATTTGAAGGCATACGCAATAGAGGAGGAACTTCCCCCACCATTGTTATGCAGTCAATGTAAATAGAAAACAAAGAGAGGAAAAAAGAAATCAGAGAGATGCTGTAAGAAGTGCCGAGGATTGCAGATTGTAACTCTTTCAGTGGCAGTGTGTATTGTTGTTTGGGGGCTTGTTCTGTATGTTGGTCACATTGACCGAATAAAGTAAATCTAGGATCTTGTTCTCTTTCTGAATTTTCTATTTTATTTCGCAGCAATGTTATTTTCTTAACAAATTGCCTTGGTCAAATATACTTAAACTGTGCTAAAAGAATGACCTCCTCATGCTACGCCAGTTGATAAGAGTTTGTGAATGTAATGAAGTGTATTCTAATCAAATACAAAGTTCTAGAACTGGATACAAATTATTGACAGAAAGGCAGTAATTTTCTTCACACAGCTATAGAGATAGTTAAGTTTCAACCATATTCTTGGTTTAGTTTACTTGTTGCATGTCCAAAAACAAATTATGAGAATTTTTCATATAGAAAAAGCATTGGCATGCCAATACAAATGTAAAATGATTAGACAGATAATGATTAATGACCTGGAATAGGAACGACATCATCCCCTTGATGAAGAACCCAAGCTAGAGCTAGTTGAGCAGGAGTGCAACTATGTTTTGCAGCCAACTTCACAGCTTCCTCATAGAGTCTCTTGTTCTTCTCTAAGTTCTCTCCAGTAAACCTTGGATGTGAAGCCTGACACGAGAAAAAATATGCAATAAACAACTGAGTTTGACAAAAAAAGGAAAAAGAAAACAATGATAATTTAAATAAGAAGTTTCTCATTTAATTTATTAGATAAATGAAAAATATTACCAAGACAGAATTTGCAGGCACGCTTTCTATAATTGCTTTACCCCCAAAAAAGCCACGACCAATAGGACTGTATGGAACTATTCCAATGCCAAGCTCTCTGTTTAGAGAAAACAATCATATCTAATTTGAGATAATCAATAGGATATGATCATGGTTAAACCATAAATGCTTCTCCGTATCTCCTAATACGAACTCCTTACATACAAATTATGAGAGCATAGGAAGTTACTGTTGGATATATAGGTATATTCTCACTATATGAATAATATTATGTGTAATATTATTCTATGGGTAACACGTCTGGTACACATACTAATTGTATAGATATCTGGGGATTGAGTGGGTTGAGAACCCAGTACAAAAACCAGTATTTATCCTATAAATACTGGCCTGTGATAGTAGTCTAGGTATTCCAATCTTGATACCTAGTGTAAATATCTCAAGCCCCTTAGTCTAGGATATTAACCCTAATTTCTATTGTTATTATCTCTCATAATGTTTAACAATCTTGGAATATTTAGAAATTAATTTTGAGATTAAGAGCGAGAGAGTTTGACGCAGTCAATCATCGGACTCAGCTGCCGGTGCCGACACCGTGCCATCGCCGCTCTTGCCATCGCTCTCGGTGCGTTATATTTTTGCTAAGCTAATTTTGAATCGTACTAAGTCTTTTGTGGAACTAGGTACTTTATTAAATTCGCTAGAATTCTGAGAGATATGTCTCATGATATTCTTGTTTGTAATATGCTAGCAAAGATGGAGGAGTTGAATCTGTCAACAAACATTTCAAAATAATGATTTGCTCAAAATAGAGTAAACATAAAGCAGTGTGCAAGAATAGAGTTTCAGTTTATTTCTCTCGAGAATAAATTAGTCACTTACTTAGTAAAGCTTCTTTTGAGTTCAAGACTCTTGTGTTCATTAAACTTAAAACTCTTATTTCGTTCTTGAAGTTTATTTGCTTTGTTCGTTTTGAAACTATAACAAATTTCTCCAGTTGGTTTAATCAGTGTAAACTATTCTATTGTGATATGGTTTGGAAACTATTTAATTATTTTGGTTTAGTCCTTTTTGAACTATTCGGATTTATAATTAATTTAGTCCTTATGAACTGTACTTTGTGTGATGCATTTCTTGTATTTAAAACCTGTTATCAGCCAATCAGCATCATGTTGAACTGATGAGATAATCCAGTACGTTTATATATTAAGAATATAGGAGGAGATTGTTGGATATATAGGTATATTCTCACTAATATGAATAATATTATGTGTAATATTATTTTTTGGGTAACACGTGTGTTACACGTACTAATTGTATGGATATCGAACCACAGGTTGAGTGGGTTGAGAACCAAGTACCCGATTCAATATTTATCCTATAAATACTGTCTTGTGATTCCAATCTTGATATCTAGGGTAAATATCTCAAGCACCTTAGTCTAGGATATTAACCCTAATTTCTATTGTTATTATCTCTCATAATCTCTAACAGATACTAGTCATTCTCTATTACTTTAATATTTTCCAAGAAAGGCCTCAGCGAAAAGTAAAAGGAACTTGAAATCATATCCATAGTTCAAAATCAGTATTGGTATGATTATGAACAAATATTTTTGGTATCATTCAATAAATGATGTTTAAACTCACATGAACTTTACATAATCAAATCCTTGATACAATAGAACTCTCCACAGCTTCACATGGAAATAATTATAATCAAGTGCTTTTCATTAATGGGGAATTAATGAGAATATAATATAACAAAATTTTCTTCATTGTTATGCTTGTTAGAAAATCACCCAAATCAATTGCATGAAGGAATTTTTGAATAATTTTCATAGTGATATCTTGAAGTTAGATATAGGCTTCACCTGCAAAGTGGGACTATTTCTTCCTCAATGTCACGGCTCCAAAGCGACCACTCCATTTGCACTGCCGTGATGGGATGAACAGCATGGGCCCTCCTAATTGTATCCGGGCTGGCTTCCGACAGACCAATGTATTTCACCTTTCCCTCTTCTACTAGCTTCTTAAGCTCTCCAATCTACACAACCAATACAGAAATTACACCCTCATATGAATGACATTTGAAAGGAAAAAAAAAAGAAGAAATGAAAAATGCTTACAGTTTCCTCAATAGGAGTAGTTTGATCTATTCGGTGCTGATAATAAAGATCGATATAATCTACACCAAGACGCTGAAGGCTCGCCTCGCAGCAAGCCCTTGCATATTTGGGCTTACCATTCACAGCAAAACCATATTGATGATCTATCCCAAATTTAGTAGCCAATTGAATTTCTTCTCTTGGCAATTGCTTCAAGGCCTATACTATACAATTCAATAATTACTGCTACTTCACTTGTTGTTAACTATTAATCAACTAATGTTCGACAAAAGGAATAATAATACCTTTCCAATCAATATTTCATTGGTATGGGGTCCATAGACATCTGAAGTATCGAAAAAAGTGACCCCACTGTCGAATGCATGTTTGATTATTGAGATCCCTGTCTCTTCTTCAACAGGAGAGTTGTAGGCGCCTGAGAGATTCATACACCCAAACCCCAGTTTCGAAACCTAGAGAAAACAAAAGGATGAGCAAATGTTAGTTAGTTAGTGAAAAACAGTAACTTTCAGAGTATAGATAAGTATTGAAGAAGAAAAAAACTAGTGAGAGAGAGGGAGAGACCATGAGACCCTGGGATCCCAATTTCACTATGGGAAGTTGGGTGGTGGTCTGCGCCTCCATGTTTCTGCAGTGAAGTGAAGCTCTGCTGAGAACTGAAGCAAAAGTGGATGAAATTGATGGAATTTAAAGGGGCAGAGTACAGAGAATTTATGTCAATGAAGAAATGAAGTCGGCCAATACATCATCTGATTTCAAAAGCCAATGACCGAAAGGGTTCCATTTCGGCAATCCACTTTCTTCTGCTTGGAAAAAGTCCAAGTGACAATGATATGAAGACAATGGGAATATCTTTTGAGGGGTTTTGCAGTCAGCCCCTATAATAAGCTTCCTCAATTTCTTTTGATAGACCCCTTGAAATCTTATAATATAAAAAACTCTCAACCATCAATGTTTTTTTTTTAAAAAAATTTGGTCATCTTCTGAATTGTACTAAACATCTATACTATTATTAAGCAAAGCCTCATTTTTATGGCTTTTTACTATCATGCCCTCATAAACATAATACACCTAAAAAATAATGTAAGATTAAATCTGTCAAAATTTACCCCTGATCCCGAAGGTCATAATCGTAATTTTCACTCAAATCAAACTCTCTCTCTCTCTCTCTCAAAAAAAAATCCCCTCTCCCGTCGATCCCTCTCTCTCTCTCTCAAAATCCCCACCGCCCTCAAAATCTAGCACAATCTAATCCCTTCTCTCTCCTCTTTCTTACTCTAGCAATGGCGAAACCAACCTCCATCTTCTCCCTCGCCGCGGCCGCCCACTTCGAAAGCTTCGACGGCGATGAACTCGACGACGACTATGAACGCTCCTTCCCCCTCCCCCAAACCCCATCCTCAATCTCAACCCTCACCGCCGAATATCCTTCCTAATAAAAATGTTTGGTTCTTGAACCAGCATTTCAAGAACCATCAAGATCTCTCAAAAACCCACTCTCTCTCTTCTCAACTCAACTCCGAATGCTCCCATTTAGAGCGGCAAATCGCCAACCTCTTCTCCAAGCTCTCCATTGCTTCATCAGAATGGACCTCTAACTCTGCCCATGCCCGAATCCTATTGCGTCCTGGTTCGTTTCGTCCCATAAAATCTAATCTTTTTATAAAAAAAATTATGATTCATCACTTTATGTTTGTTTGATGGATTTTTGTTTGGTGGGTTTTCAGATGGGTTTGGGTGTATGGGCTGTGAAAAAGGAGGGAATTTGGATGTAGCAGAATTGCATTTGCTCGCGAAAGAGGTTGCTCGAATTGAAACCATTCGCCTATATGCAGGTAAATTCAACTTCCAAATGTTGTATTTGCCACCAAATTGATTCAAGTTTTGGCCCCATTGAGGAATTAGGGAGTTACCCATCTTTGTTGTTTTGATTGATATGTGTAGTCGTGAATTGTTGTTGGGCTTGGTATTTAATTGTAACTTTCACTTTCAAATTGCTACGAAAGAGTTTGCATCTGTTAGTTTTGTTCAACTTTTTAAGTCTGAAGGTTAGTACCATAAGGATTTATGAATGATGGGAGCATTCCTAGGTCATTATAATTTTCAGTTTATTAAGAAGTCCCATTGTATAGCATCTATGTTTCATGAAGTTCTTTGTGCAGAAAACATCATCATTATTTGGTGCAAAAGTTTACAATTATTGCAATCCAATTTTCTTTAATTGAAGGACTACAAAATCAGATTATTGTGAGATTCCTAATTTTTTTGGTCCAATGCAATGATCACATGATTTCTTTGATATCATTTTTGAAACATCTTATATGCAAGAAAAATCACACTCTATCTGGATGGGCTTGGTTATCTATCTCATTGTTTGCTTTATCTAATTCCATATGCTAAGTTATAATTAGTTGACCGGTGGTGGTGGTTAAATTGTTTAACTTTCACTTTCAAATTGCTACGAAAGAGTTTGCAGCTGTTAGTTTTATTGAACTTTTTAAGTCTGAACTTTAGTACCAGAAGGATTTATGAACGAAGGGAGCATTCCTAGGTCATTATAATTTTCATTTTATTAAGAAGTCCCATTGTATAGCATCTATGTTTCATGAAGTTCTTTGTGCAGAAAACATCATCATTATTTGGCGCAAAAGTTGACAATTATTGCAATCCAATTTTCTTTAATTGAAGGACTACAAAATCAGATTATTGTGAGATTCCTAATTTTTTTGGTTCAATGCAATGATCACATGATTTCTTTGATATCATTGTATAGCATCTATATTTCTCTCTCTATTAAAGATCTTAGGATTACCATTTTTGTTAGGGTAATGAGCTAGCTATATTGCTTTTTTGATTTGTTTTTTTTTTGTTTTACCAGTTGAGTTCTTAGTCATTGATGAAGCTGCACAGTTGAAGGAGTGTGAGTCACCGATTCCTCTACAACTCTTTGGTTTAAGACATGTTCTCATCGAGGATGAGTGCCAACTGCCCACAATGGTGAAAAGCAAGGTCTGGAAGAAAACCCTGACTGCTTCTTTTTTTGATAATCAACATGCATATTATGTTTTATCCATAAAATTCATTTATTTCTCAGGTTTCATTAGATGCAGTGTTCGGTAGGAGTCTTTTTGAAAGGTTGAGTTCTTTAGGCCATAAGACGCACCTTCTAAATATTCAATATCGAATGCATCCCTCAATAAGTATTTTTCCTAATGGCAACTTCTACGATAAAAAAATTGCAGATGCTCCGAATGTACTTCAAAAGACACATGAAGTGCGCTATCTTTCAGGCCCCATGTATGGTCCATATTCATTTATAAACATCGAATATGGTGAAGAAAGTTCTGATGATATTGGGCATAGCCGGAAAAATGTGGTTGAAGTAGCTGTTATACTGAAAATTCTGAGAAGCCTATATAGTGGTATGTTTCCTTGATCCTCACATATATTTTCTAGATAAGACTTTTAGCTCCCTGATTGTATGACTTTAGTAATCTATGGTCATATTTATGCTGGGTGTCTTCAATACATGTAGAGCTTTAACGTGCTATTCTACTACTTGCAGTTTCTGTTCTTAATATAGGTTGCAAAGTTTCTGCAAATATCAGCTGCTTCTTCTTCTCTTAACATGCAGATGCATATGCATATGCAAGGGACAACAAAATTTACTTCCTGCTTAATTCTGACTGTCTCCATATATCACTTTGATTGGCACTGGTTGGTGCATGCATCAACCAAGTCTAAGGCACTCATTCATTCTCTATACAAACATCTTTACAGATCATATCTTTTTTAGTTCCAGTTCACTTGATTGTATCTTATATATATATATATATATATATATATATATATATATATATATATATATCATTTTAGTCATAAAAAAACAGGAATTTGGCACTAAATCAGAAAGGGTTTTGATGATTCTTTCGACATTCAAATTTAAAATGTTATCGATTGTATAATTAATCATTTAAGCCAGTCTTATGCTGCTACGTATCTAACCTTAATGATGCTAGCAGCAGAGGAAAGCAGAGGAGGGGGGAATAATAGAGCATGATGAATCATGTTGCTAATATTTAGTATTTGTCTACCTAATAATTTGGGGATGCACTGCTGATTCCTCTTGGTTGTTTGAGGTTACATGTCATTAACAATAACACATTTCCAAACATGTTTTTAAAAGTTTTACTATTTCTTTTGTTATACGATATACAAATTCATTTAATTTAATGACTAAACTTTTTTATAGACGTGCATCGCACGTGCATTATACTAGTGGTGTAACATGTGAGGGGCTAGCAGGTGCAGTTCGACATTGGAAAAATCACATCTCTTGGCTTCCTTTTGAAATAGGAGAAGAAAATTCCGCTTTCAGTTTGGTTGAATGGATAAAGCACAGGCCGCATGGTAATGTTTCAAAGAAAAAAAAAAGACAACTAAGAGGAAATATAATACTCCAACTAAAACTAGTGATTAAGCCAGTTACATTGTATACAACTTCAGCTAGCCTTGACTTGTTACAAAATGTTGGCGGTAATATTTCCTCAAAACTAATCAGTTTTGAATCAAATCCAACCATCTACTGAAGGGACCATCCATATGGTCCAACATCTCAAAACACCTTGAACTAAAACTGACATAATTAAACACCAGGTCAGATCAATGCATAGAGCATCTACTATATAGCATTTTGAAACAGCAATAATAAGAGGACCACGCTGCAGTTGTCAAAGGGTAAAAATAGAAGTGACTGAAGATCATCTTCCATTTTTCTTGTGATATTCAGTAAAAAAAAAAAAAAAAAAGTTCAAACAACACCCACACGGATGATGTTCATCCGTCTGGGTGTTTTTTGGAAATTTTTTTTTGTTTAGAAAAAAATTTAAAAATCAAATAAACACACTAGACGGAACAACTTCATCCGTCTAGCGTGTTTTAAGTGAATTTTTTTTTTAATTGTTTTCGATGAGAGATGGAAGATCTTCATCCGTCTCTCATCTTTTTTCATTTTTATTTAACTAGAAGGCATATCTTCATCCGTCCATTTCGTCACACGGATGAACATCGTCCGTCTTCTATATTTAGCAATTGTCTAAAGGTGCTGCTAAGTTTAGCAAGCTACTGTTCATTTCTATCCTAATTTTTGAGTTTTTAGCAAACGACTGTGAGGCACATTTCTAAATCGATTTTCAATTTTTGAGTTTTTAGCCAACGACAGTGGATGCTCGAGCATCCACTATCGTTTCCTATGTCAATTGCTATATACAGAATTTAAAAATAGCAATAGAAGCACTACGCTGCAGTCGTCAAAGTGTAAAAATAGAAGCGTCATCTTCCGTCTCTTTTTTTTTCTTTTTTTATTGTTTGTTAAAATCATTAAAAAAAATTATAAAAAAAAAAAACACCGAACAGATGAACATCATCAGTCTGGGTGTTTTTTGGATTTTTTTTTTTTGTTTAAAAAAATTAAAAATCAAATAAACACACCAGACGGAACAACTTCATCCGTCGGGCGTGTTTTCAGTGATTTTTTTTTTTAAAAAAAATTGTTTTCGATGAGAGACGGAAGATCTGCATCCGTCTCTCATCTTTTTTTATTTTTATTTAACTAGACGGCATATCTCCATTCGTCTCTTTCGTTAAACGGATGAACATCGTCCGTCTTCCATATTTAGCAATTGTCTAAAGGTGCTGCTAAGTTTAGCAAGCTACTGTTCATTTCTATTCTAATTTTTGAGTTTTTAGCAAACAACTGTGAGACACATTTCTAAATCGATTTCCAATTTTTGAGTTTTTAGCTAATGACAGTGGATGCTCGAGCATCCACTATCGTTTCCTATGTCAATTGCTATATATAGCATTTAGAAATAGCAATAGAATGACCATGTTGCAGTCGTCAAAGTGTAAAAATAGAAGTGACGAAAGATCATCTTCCGACTTTTTTTTTCTTTTTTTTTTGTTTTTCAAAATCAAAAAAAAAAAAGAAAGAAAGAAAACACCAAACTGATGAACATCATCCGTCTGGATATTTTTTGGATTTTTTTTTGTTTGATTTTTTTTAAAAAAAATCAAATAAACACACTAGACGGAACAACTTCATCCATCTGGCGTGTTTTCAGTGATTTTTTTTTATAAAAATTGTTTTCGATGAGAGACTGAAGATCTTCATCTGTCTCTCATCTTTTTTTATTTTTATTTAACTAGACGGCATATCTTTTTTTTTTAACTGGTAAAAGGTAGGATTATCCTACCCCACAGAGAATTTTATTTATATATATATATATATATATATGAAAAGGTTTACAACTGTTACAAAAAACGACTGAAGCAAGGTTTCATCGAGCGTGGGATGAATCTAGGTTCGAGATGGCATGCCGTTGGGACGTAGAGAGGGCATTGGACTGTTGTCGTGCACCTCTACTAGTCGCAAAGACATGATCTCATCCCCCTTCTTCAGCCGAATCATGCCCGTAAACAAAAAAACCCCTTCAGTCAGTAGAAACTCATAAAAACAGTACTGAATAAGTACAAAAACAAACTAAACATAACAGAGTCTTTCCCCAAAAGAAACAAACTACAACATCAAAGAGTAGTGAGATGGCTGGAGACTGCTAGGCCGAGCAGCTGTCGCCTGCACTGTCAGCCTGGTCTATTCGGATCAATGCTTGCTTCAGAAGGGCATCTTGCACTCCCTCTCGTCCCAATTCTTGAAAAGCCTCGCTTTCTTCCTCCCGCTATCCATCCCATCTATCCAAGATCGAAAGTAAAAAATTGCATTAGTAATAATGCCCTTTGTTTGTATATCCTTAGAAGAGAAAGTGCGTTCATTTCTAGCAAGCCACAAACTCCAACAGATTGAGATTGTCATAAGGTGCCAAATGTGTCTGTGTCTTCGATTTCCAAAACACCAAGAAGTAAAGCATTCGTGTATGTGAGAAGGCATGGTATGAATGTTGAAAAGTGCAGTGAAATGTGTCTAAGTAGCAGTGGCAACAGGGCATTTGAAGAAAATATGGAAGGTCGATTCGACAGAACATGAACAAGCAGTGCATGTCGTGTCTCCAGGCCATCCTTTGGAGTGAAGAAATTCTTTGGAGTTGAATTTGTCCCAACTCAGTAGCCAGATGAATATTTTGTATTTAAGCGGCGCTAGGGAAGACCATGTTGCAACAAAATACGGTGAGCAGAGGCCGGATGTGATGAAGAAGCTGTATGCTGACTTGACAGTGAATTGTGAGGACGGAGTTAGGCTCCATGAAGGCTGATCATCTGAGTGTGCAGGCTGGAGGTGACTGATCAGATCAAGAACTTTTTTCTTCTCCTTACGCATTGAAGGGTTGGGGACGCATTTGAGCCATGGCTGCCAGCTCCATGTTCCATCAGTCCATGAGCCTTGAGAAAGTACATCTGCATCTAGATTCCATGCTGCAGCAGCCAGTGTTGGGCATAAAGAAGAAATGCTGCATCCATTTATCCATTTCGACGTCCAAAGATTAATAAGGTTTCCCTTACCCAGACTCCAGTGCACATTTAAGAAGAATTGCTCCTTTAGAGTAAAAATTCCTTTCCAGAAACTAGAAGCAGTTGAGGGGCATGCTAGTGTGTTGGAGTTGCTTCTTTGATAAAGGCTCTTTAGGGTTTGGTTAGGTAGCGAATCTGATGCTACCAACTTCCACCACCACTTCATCAGAAGTGCATCATTAAAAACCTTCAGATCAAGAACCCCTAGGACACCTTGCTCCTTAGGCTGACAGATTCTTTGCCACTTCATACTTGCTACGCCTCTTGCATCCTTATCTGAGCCACACCAGAAAAATCTACCGCGGATTTGATCAATTCTTTTGATAACCCAAAGGGGTAATCTGAAGAATGAAGCGTAGTAGACCGGCAAAGCACTGAGAACAGAGTTTATAAGTACGAGCCTTCCTCCTCATGATAGCATTTTGCCTTTCCACACAGAAAGTCTTCGCTCAATCTTGAGGATAAGCAGTTGCCAGTATCTTTTCCTGAGCTTCCCATAAGATAGTGGCATTCCAAGATATTGGATAGGTAAGCACTCCTCTTTGCAACCTAGGATGGTCGAAAAAGCCTTGAGCTTCATCTTTGATTTGCCGAAGTAGACGATTGATGACTTAGTAGAGTTTATGGCCAATCCTGAGATGTTGGCAAATAGCTGCAGTGCCACCTTGAGGTTGATAACCTCATCCTCACAGAAAAGGAGCGTGTCATCTGCAAATTGTAGTACTGACAGATTCGCAAGTGATCCTCTAGCCGGGAGCTGGGAGAAAACACCATTTCTGCGGCCATTGTAGAGCATCTGAGCTAAGACGTCGACTACCAAGATAAAAAGTGTTGGTGAAAGAGGATCCCCCTGCTTTAGTCCGTGCTTTGAGTTTATTTGTCGTCCCTCCTCACCATTGATAAGAATTGAAGACTTTGCCGTCCTCATGATCATACGGATCCATTTGCACCATGCCTGGCCAAATCCCCTGGCAATTAATAGTTGGTCCAAGAAATCCCAACTTACCGTATCGAAAGCTTTTGCAAAATCAATTTTGAACAAAAGGGTATCCGAGTGTCGCCTACTGCATAAGTTAATAGCTTCATGAGCTACAAGAAAACAATCCACCGTGGATTTACCCTTCAGGAAAGTACTCTGGGAGGATGACACAAGGGAGTGGAGAAATGAGGCTAGCCTGTTTGCCAGCAATTTGGTAAAAATTTTGAAGGAGCAATTTAGCAGATTGATAGGTCTATAATCAGAGACCAAGTTTGCCCCTTCACATTTGGGAATTAGCATTATGTTGGAGTAATTTAGCCTGTATAGATCACCCTCACCCCTCTGTACCGATTGAAGCATGGCTAAAAGATCATCTTTGATAGTATCCTAGAAAGTGTGGTAAAAGCTCATGGAGAAGCCATCGGGTCCTGAAGCTGTCACTACTCATACCAAAGACAGCCAACTTTACCTCCTCCATAGTGAACGGAGCATCCAAATGTTCCAGACTATAGTCCCTATGGGGGTAAAGAGAATGCCAATCGATCCTAAAATTTGACCGAGGAGTTGTGCCACAAATTGATTGAAAATGATTCTTAAAAGCCTCTCTAATCAGGGTAGGGGAGGTTACCAGAGTATCATCAATGATCATGCTGTGTATGTAGTTCCTTCGCCTTCTCCCATTTGTAATACAGTGAAAGAACTTTGAATTTGCATCTCCCTCCTTTATCCATTGCACTCTCGATCTTTGCCTCAAGTAAACTGCTTCAGTTTTGATAAGATTTTGCAGTTCCGCTTGGGCTGTCTTAAGGGGTTCAGTTGTGCGAGGGGATTGTTCTGCCTCAATCTCCAGCTCTATTAGTTTATCCTGTAGCTGTTTCTTCTTCTTTGTGATGTGGCCGAAACTTTCATTCCTCCAGCGTCGAATTCTTCTCTTAAGAAGGTTAAGCTTTGTTGCAAAAAAATCAACTGGGTTCTCATCACACATGAAATTTTCTCACCACTCCTTAACTGAGGGGACAAATGTAGAATGGTGTAGCCATGCTTTTTCAAATTTGAAATAATGTACCTGAGTAGTGATGGCTTGATCATCGAGGACAATAGGATAGTGATCAGATGAAAACCTGGGCAGTGAATATTGGACGCAGTTGGGGAAGGAGGATTCCCAAGCCGTAGAGATTAAGAATCTGTCTAATCTGGCCATAGAGGAGGAACTCCGAAGATTGGTCCATGTATATTTCCTTCCTGAAAGTGGGAGATCGGTCAGAGCCAAGTCGTGTATGAATTCACGAAAGCATCTCATATCCCTTGTTGAGCCTTTACCCCTGGACCTCTCAGCATCTAACATTGTTACGTTGAAATCGCCACACAAAACCCAAGCAACGTTAAGAAGTCTTCTGCGCTGTTGAATTTCAAAGAAACATAGCTTGCAATCCTCCAAATCAAAGGGTGCATAGACAGAAGTGAGTGACCACTCTTCGGCTGAAGATCGGCTTTTGAAAGAAGCAGAAACCAAGAAGATATCCACTGCCAAGTACGTACAATCAAGGAATTGATCATTCCATCCAATTAGAATGCCGCCGCAGCTGCCAATAGAGTCAAGCTGGACCCATTTGGTTATAAGGCCTCCTCCAATTGACGAAAGCTTTTGTGGTATTGGCTTCCTGAGTTTAATCTCTTGTAAGAAAATGACAGATGGGGTACAGCTATGAATACCCTCTTTGATTATGGAGCATTTGTCAGGGCTACCCAATCCTCTAACATTCCAGCTAGTAATCCTCAATGAAAAGAAATGCATCAAAACGCACAAAACACCAAATAAAACAGGATAGTGTGGCCGCTATTCAGAGTGCTGTAGTTGATCGTTTTGATCAACTACAGCCTTCTGATGGCCCCTGAAGACAAGCAGCGAATGTGGCCCTATAGCCTCCACTCCAATGGATTCAGCTACTTCTACAATATCCTCATTTGAAAGCAATTCAAAAGGATTTAGATGCGCATTGATAACTGAAACATTTGAAGAGGAGGTACCTACAGTCTTCTTCTTTATAGTGGTTGACAAGTGCTTCATGAAAAGCCTGGTGCTTTTGAGCTTTCCTGTAGACCTGGATCGCTTCATCTTCTTGGACGGGCCTTCCTAGAAGCCTGGGGGGACAGAAGTAGAGGAGCATGCAGCTCTGGGAGCAGTTTTCCGTAGTAGGGAGCGGGTGTGGAACCTTTAAGTTCCACTTTTGCTGGCTCCCGCCCTGAAAATCACCTTAACTCCTTCATTCAACTTGCTCGCCTCTTCTCTGACGGACTTGCGGAGTGATCCTTCAACTGCAGGTTGAATTTTGGAGAAAAGAGAAAGTGGCAGCAATACAAGCTTGCCTTTCCACATCATTTCCCTCACCTCCTCCTGTGAGCTGTCTTTTGAGGAATCCCCAAGATTGTGAGGAGCTATCTCGCTGCCCTGTGGGTCAGCATTTTTGTTACTATTTGATGACTCGGATGTGTGAGCAAAAAGCGGTGCCAGCGGTGCAAGATTAGATTTAGGCGAGTGGTCCTCCACCGATTTGGGAAGTAAAGTAGGAGCAGTTGTGATCCTCTCGATTGGGCCCGATCCCACTAAATTAGAGACATTTGAAAAAACTTCCAAATCAGTTTCTGCATGCGGAGAATGCAGAACCGTTGGGCATCCCTTCCCCAAATCTCGGGATTTCAAAACATCCTCCATGTCGTCCTTGGGCGGTGTCAGGCACCGGTGATTTCCAGCTCTCTTAGCCCTGGGCTCAGCCTGTCCCTTAGGTTGCCAGAAACTAGCGCTGCCTAACTCCTCAGAGGCTCCAGCGGTGGTGAATAGTTGAACTTTGCGAGATTTTACATCTTCAACAGGGATTGGGTTACCGAGCAACAAGACTGGCACATCATGAACATGGCTTTGAAGGTTCCATGGTGTAGTGTACTTGAAAGTAAGAGATTTGGGTACGAGTGTGAGATCCTCAACCTCGATAAGAACCAGTGCTTGATCCCGGGTTTCCGCATTCACCATCTCACGGCTGAGTGTGATTAGCTTACCAAAGGGCTTAACAAGGCAGTCAATGGACTCCCTGTTCCATAAATGAAAAGGTAGGAGGGGTAAGTTGATCCATATGAAGCAGGTCTTCGGCCTCAACCGCGCTCCAAAGTCTACCGACCATGGAGAGAAGGTAGCACTGAAGCTAGAGAACTGAAACACTCCCTCTGCAATCGCGGCTTCAACCTCAGTGGTTATTGAAAATTGAACATGGTAGACTCCATCACAAACCCTCTTCAGCACCCACCAACGGCCTTGCCTTCCCCATGAAAAGTTAAAAGCACACTTGAGATCTTTGGTTTGAGGAAAATGGCGGGGGTTTATCAAGTGGAGAAAGGCGCTTGCATGCAGCATCGGCAAAGCCTGGGATATTGCATTGTTGTGAGGCAGATCAATCACCAGCGAGTCTCTCCTGTTGTGAAGCAGACAATCACGCACCTTGTGCCCAAACTTCTTGCAATTGAAACAATGAAAACCCAGCTTCTTGCACTCAGCCGTGGCATGTTCATCATCTCCACACTTGAAACAGCGTCGTTCCATCTTCTTATTAGATATGCGGTTGTTCTGTCGCCAAGCGGCCTTTTTTGGAGGATAAATGGCAAAAGGTTTTGGTTGGAAAAATGGTTTAGGTTTGAAGGCGGGATTTGAAGTGGGATGTGAAAGGATAGGGGGAAGTAGGGTTTTGGAGTTTAGTGGGGGAAGGCGTGGGGATCGAAGAGGTATTTGGGGTGTGTAATGATGACGAGGGGGTCTCGGGGGCGGAAGTCGAAGAACCTGAGCGTAGGATCTGCTCAGGTCCCGAGGGAAGACAGCTTTCTCTCTCCTCACCCCTCTCTCCATTTTCTTAAGTGTGGAAAATTAGACGGCATATCTTCACCCGTCCCTTTCGTCAAACGGATGAACATCGTCCGTCTTCTATATTTAGCAATTGTCTAAAGGCACTGCTAAGTTTAGCAAGCTACTGTTCATTTCTATCCTAATTTTTGAGTTTTTAGCAAACGACTGTGAGGCACATTTCTAAATAGATTTCCAATTTTTGAGCTCTTAGCCAACGACAGTGGATGCTCGAGCATCCACTATCGTTTCCTATGTCAATTGCTATATATAGCATTTAGAAATAGCAACAGAAGGACTACGCTGCATTCGTCAAAGTGTAAAAATAGAAGCGACGGAAGATCATCTTCCGTCCTTTTTTTTCTTTTTTTGTTTGTTAAAATCAAAAAAAAAAAAAAAACACACCAAACAGATGAACATCATCCGTTTGGATGTTTTTTGGATTTTTTTTTGTTTAAAAAAAAAAATAAAAATCAAATAAACACACCAGACGGAACAATTTCATCCGTCTAGCGTGTTTTCAGTGATTTTTTTTATAAAAAAAATTGTTTTCGATGAGAGACAGAAGATATTCATCCGTCTCTCATCTTTTTTTTTATTTTTATTTAACTAGACGACATATCTTCATCCGTCCCTTTCGTCAAACGGATGAACATCGTTCGTCTTCTATATTTAGCAATTGTCTAAAGGCGCTGCTAAGTTTAGCAAGCTATTGTTCATTTCTATCCTAATTTTTGAGTTTTTAGCAAACGACTGTGAGGCACATTTGTAAATCGATTTCTAATTTTTGAGTTTTTAGCCAACGACAGTGGATGCTATTATATATATATTATCATACGAAGTTGAGTCAAGGATGCAAAGAGGTGATATATACATGAAATGTGCTCTCACATTTTTATTCATATAATTTCTTACGACATACAAGAATCCATAAAAAAGATTGCGTACAAGAGTACAACAATAATTTCTTACGACTATAGCAGGCATTCTTAACTGCCCAATCCAGGAGTTACATGTTAAGTATCTCGGCTTGCATATCGGTAGCGGGACCATTAGAAAGGTGGATTGGAATAAACTCATTGAGAAAAGTGCTAATAGATTGGAAGGATGGATAGGAAAATGCTCTCATTAGGTGGACGGCTTTGTCACGCCCCGCTTCCTAAAAATACGGAATACGAGTACGTAACAAAAGCCCAGCGAATGATTTTCATCATCCTTAAGCTGTTTCAAGAATCTTTGCAACACATCACAGGAATAATCAGAGTCGGAAGCAAAAAGGCACAACCATTCATGAATACTTGAAACAATTACCAACAGAAATTTACTTGAATCCAAATACAATATTCTCAAATAAATCAGAGTCTGGAGAAAAAAAAATATCCTGGGTCACATCGCCCAATTACAAGTAATGTCCAATAACCAAATACACTTTATTCAAGTTCAAGCAACAACTAATAATAATCATAAAGCAGAAAATTCCCAACTTAATACATCATCTCGCCATTACCAATAAGCAACTGACCATCCTGATCTGCAATAGTAAGTTTGCAGAAAAAAACGAAAAAGAAGAAAACAAGTACCCGTCAATTGCAAGTCGCGGGTCACAAATAGAGTAGGATACAAGCACATGAAATGGGAAAACTAACTAGTACCTGGTATAAGTATGAAGTCAACCTAGACAAACTAGCATGGTAAAAGTATCAAGTGTACACAACATAAATTAAATGTCAAGTAAACAAGTATCTTACAAACATGCATCAAGTGTCAAGTACCGTGTAATCATGTATCAAATGTCATGTAAACAAGTCTCAGGTATCAAATCTTATGTATCATGTAGTCAAGTATCAAGCAAGCAAGTATCATATTCAGGTATCATATTTAGGTATCATATTCAAGTATCATGTCTTGTGTGATTTACTATCTAGGTAGTACTTCATGCAGCCCACCTATATGGTTGCTACAACACAACAGTTTCGCTTTAGATTTCATAGTGGACCATACAGGACAGTGTACTCAAGGACAAGCTCCAAGTATCATGTAATCATGTATCATGTAAACAAGCTCCAAAACCCAAACAAGCTCTAGTGTCATGTGTGTACGTATCATGTAAACCGTGTCAAACTCCACATGTAAACAAGCTCCAATAACCACTAGGTTCTTCCGAGTACACGTTTCTGCACTATCCAGTACTAGATCATACCCATAAATCCCAGCTTCGTTACTTTTATTATTGTTATCCAACAGACATGAATGTGTACTAAATAGTGTCAAATAAACATGATATAATCAGGTTTAAGTTCAGGAAAACAAATCAGCATGCATGGATGATATACATTCACATATACGAGCAAAATAGTCTAGGTTCATAATCAGAACAGCAAGACCAAACAGTACTAAAACAGGGATTCTGGTCTCTACAGAAATGCAAACCTAGATCCGTCGAAGGATCTGGAAACTAGACATCCACACAAATCCAACGAGTATAATTAAGTCATATACTAATTCACAACTTCTCAGCTCAAAACAAGTTTGAAGACAGAAAACATGTTCAGTCAGAAAACAGGGGAACAACTTCAAAAGCATGAAAACTCATCAAATAATTCCACAAAAAATCTGGGATAATCCCCTATATGTCTAGACTCAAAATAAAAAGTTTCATAATATTCCAGTAAGTATAGATTAGTTATCAAAAATACCAAAGCATCAAGAAAATATAGTTTAACAAATCTGGAAATCTCAACACTGCTGTACGAAAATTAGGATATCTCGCAACCAGTGAATTGAAATCCAATTCCGCCAAAATTACATGAAAATAGATAGAATTTACTAGCTTTCATATTTCACAAAGAATTTTCATACAGTATGAGGAATCATAGTAAAAACAAGGTTCTTTACTGAACAGCGCGCAAATTACAGCATGAGAAGATTTTAGAAAAGAGCATGAAACACAGCATAAAACTTATCTTTAAAATTCATCAAAAATCTGGGTAGTCCCTAACATCATATAGAAACACTGACCAAAATATTAGATCAAGGGAATATGTATAGAATAGTTCTTGAAAATATTTTGTTAACAAAATTAACCCAAAACAGATTCTGGAATTGTTCGACACGTCTGTACTAAAACACACATAACTCAGTCATATGAAATCCAAATCAATCAAAACCAATGGTGTTTGAAAATAGAAAAAATTATCTAAAATTCATCTTTTATTTTGGAATCAAGATTCGGACTGTAGCATGGACGAAAACAGCAATCAAAACACAATACCCAGTAAATACAGATTTTACCCTACTAATCAAGAACATCATAACTTTCACAATATTGATTCAAACACATCCAAACTTGAAATACAACCTATCAAACATCTATACATCATGTTTTAGGGTTACTAACATGTCCAAGCCTATTATTTAACATGGGCATTCAATCAAACACCATTCATACAAATATCCACATACATGCATCAAAATCAAGTTTGGGTAAATCCTAGATCATTATCCTATCAAGTTTGGTGTCATAAGTCATCTATGGCCAATTTATCACAATAGAGACAAAACCCATCAAGGAAAACACAAATTTTGGTTGTCTCTAGACCCAACTACACTAGATGTGAACTTTTTGACTTGTATCAACCTAATGAATTGTAGTACAAGTTACTTGCCTTATTTTGATGATGAACGCGAACCCAATGCGAAGAGGAGAGAAACCCATGAACCAAATCTGCTCCAAGCGCGAATCCAAGCAATCAATAAACAACTCCCACGAACGAAACCCCTTTAATGCAATGAACAAAGTGGAGAATACCCACTTCAAGAATCTACAAGAAGAGAGATTTGGTGATGATGTGGTGCTTGTTGATGGTGGTGCAAGGAGGTGCCGGCCAACAAGGAGGGGAAAAGCTCGGGTGTAAGGTGGTGTAGTAGTGGCCGGGGGTAGGAGTAGTGTGGTGGTCGGATTAAGGTGAGGGGGATGGCCGGAGGTTGGGATGTATGCAGGCCGGGATGAAGAGGATTATGAGAGAGGGAGGCCGGGATACTTTCAAGGAGAGGGAGAGATAATAGAGATTAGGGTTAGGGTTTAAGGGGTTTGGGGTATTTATATATAGGATTAAAGTGGGCTAATGGGTTGTGGGTATTAGTATGTAGTAATAGGTATACAAATGGGTATTGGATATTGGATAAACAACAAATGGGGATACAATTTATAGTGAATCCTATGGCTCTTGAAAAATCTAATTAGGGGTCAAAAATCATAGGTTTGGGAAAACACCAGCAAAATTCCATCACATCATCATGGAATAATATAAAGAAGATAATGAGGCCAAAATGACGAACCAACAACACAAGGAGCTCAAAATGCAATAAAAAGAATATATATTGAAAACAAATCCAATATACGGTTCCGAAAAATACAATAGAGATAAAAATACACAAAAATGAAAAATACACCCTAAAATATATAAAATAAAAAATAGGGGTTACAGGCTTATCCTGCTTAACTCGGTTGTCAGCTCTATTCCTTCATCCTTTCTGTCATTTTTTGAGATACCGGCTTGGGTTATCAAGAAAATTGACAGACTTAGAAGACGGTTCCTCTGGCACGGGTTGGGGAATGAGGGAAAATGATATTCACTTATCAGGTGGGGGGTGGTTTGCATGCGAAAAGAATTTGGAGGACTTGGGGTGGTCAATCTCCGAGAAATGAATCAAGCTCTATTTTGCAAATGGTAGTGAAAACTCAAAACAAAGGCCAAGGCAAAATGGGTCGTCCTTATTAAGAAAACATACACGAGGAATGGATGTATGTATCGGAAATAGAAAAATAAAGCATCTATGTACGGGGTTTTGGCGGGGGGGTGTATTGCACCAGAGACATTTTTCTAGCAGGGGTTACATTCTCCTTTGGGAACAGGGCAAATATTTTCTTTTGGAAAGATAAATGGTGCGGTCTGATTAATTTAAAGAGGATTCCCGAAATTATACAAATTTGCTACAGATAAAAATGACTTTGTAGACAGATAGTGGAGGAATCAGGGATGGAGACCGAGAGTTTCAGGGAGATTAGGCAGGGTGGCTAGAAGGCAATAGCAGGAGATGGTTGAATGCCTACAGGATTGGAAGCCAACTGGAGAGGACCATAATGATAAGCTTATCTGTGAGGGGTCCAATGTAATATCTCAGAAATACGTGGCACAATTCCTAGTATCAACCTCAATTATAATAGTAAATATAGCCAAAACACAGATAAATTTTTCGTTTTTTTATTACATCAATCTTTATAAAACACAGCGAAAAAACAAATACCTTGAATTACAAGTTCTTTCATTTACAACTCATTCTTTTACAATTTACATAAGCCACAACATCATTCTATCTCATGCGTCCAAATCCCAATGCTATAGGCACCTACCTATAAAACATGAGGTTAGAGATAATCCTAACCCCCGAAACTACAGAGGTCAGCCATAACGGTGTGAGTGACATCAAAAGAAATGCAACATAAATAAAACATAAAGGATAGAGTCATAAATAACATGTACCAACAGTAGTAATGAAAAGAATATAAAACATTAATAAATAAAACATGAAAACATCGAGTGAAACTAGACTAAGTGTCAAGTGTAGGAAAACAGAAAAAAACTTGCATAAAACCAAGTCAAGAAAATACCAATGCTATATGCTGACACTCTAATGCACACTTGTCAAATCTATGCTCCCTACTCTACATAGATCCGGTGCAAGCCCTTAACGGTATCTACTTGATAGGTTTAAATCCCTCATTGTGTAACTAATCCTACTACGATGACTACTACGAGATATAGATAAACTGTGAGTATTGGCCCACGCTTCGGTAATTCTGGAGGTCAATCTCAATCCACAGATAATTCTGGAAACTATTTCACTCACACCTGGGAATCTTTGAGAATACCCCACACCGCAAGCTATAAAGCCTCATCACACGAATACCCCATGAGTGTCGCCTCGACCCCGATAATTCTGGAGATCAATCCCACACCGCAGGTAATTCTAAAGACTATTTCACTCACACCTTTATAATTCCGGGGATTATCTCACACCGCAAGTCATACTGAGGTCCATAACCCATGTTCTCATTTCATCGTATCACCACTTAGTGCATGTCCTTATCTTTTAAGTTAATTAGTTATTTAATTAATTACGAATCTCTTAGAGTTGGTGTATCCTACAGGGCTTAACTCAACTGAACAACAACCGAAATCTCAACCGCAGGTAGTTAGGGCCCCACTCAATCTCTAAAGACTCACAACTCAACCATCAATACCAAAACTTTCAAATAACTCAAAAATCCCATTATCAATATATTTATATTAAGAAAACTTCTTAAAAGTTAACAAATCCAAATTCATATAATGTACTCATAAAATTCCAGAATTCAGATAAAACACTAAATCCATTAAATAACTGAAAATCATATTTTGAAGTCATAGAATATCACAAAATATCAATTTCTATGAAAACCACATATATCTCCCTTTATAAAGTCATAGGAATGTAATTTAAATTTTATAATAAACAAAATATAACTCTCTGTAAAATACCGTAATCTGTAGCAAAAACTTCATCTAAAACAATAGAGCAATAATCCATAATATCGAGGAAAAAACCGTTTTAAAGAAACGAAGAAAACTCAACAAAACAACCAATAAGGCAATTGACGGTCGACCACTCAAAATAGTGTAAAAACAGAACAGTCGACTGTCAATTGGGAATTCTCAAAATAAAAATATGTCAGTTGACCGTGCGGTCGACCGTGACCTGCTACACAGCCAGGTTTGAAGTTGTTCATGTTTTGACTGATACATCAATAACTCGTTGTAAAAATGCAAATTTGTAAAACCAAATTCCTGAGATGATTTAATATAACTTATATAACATATAGTAGTTTATAAAATTAATCAAAAACACATCAAGATCATAAAAGGGTAAATCTTCATAAATTCTTCAAAACAGTATATATATATAGATGTAAGTGTGTATAGGTGCATAACTGCACCAGTTAAAGCCTCGAAATTTCATCAAATAACAGTAGGGTAATATCTAAATCAATCTCAGTATGAAAACAATTAGGATCCAATAGAAACCACACAAAATCCTTCATAACAGGGGTATAGCATATATATATGAGTTATGTGTGTATAGTTGTATCAGTTAAGCATCAAGGAACTTATTGTGTGTGTGTGTGTGTGTATATATATGAGAAAAGTGAGCCTCATATAGAGTATGAGGAAATTTTCCTCATACAAAGTAATTATACTCACTTGATGGGGCCCTTATGGAAGATCCACTCTGTCCATCATGTTTATCATACTAATGGATGTATGTGTAGAAAAAATCAACTAGTTTGGAGGTCATTCACCCATGCATCATGTGTTGAAAAATAAACGATTTCAACAGTAATACAAATCGAACCACAAATTGGACCCACATGATGTATGGGTGAATGACCTCCAAACCACTTGATTTTTTCTACACATATATTTATTAGCATGATAAAAATGATGGACGGACTAGATCTTCCATAAGGGCCCCACCAAGTGAGTATAATCACTTTGTATGAGGAAAATTTTCTCATACAAATATGAGGCTCACATTACTCTATATATATAGCATCAAAACATCAAAAGTCCAATTTTTTGTCTGCATATATTCAGACCCGAAAACTCAAAGCTCCTCTTTTACTTCAAAATTTGATTCCTTTGATCCAATAACTATTCTTGTAATTCCTTAAATACATATACAACTACTCATATTAGTTTACTCATGAATAAAAGCAATTTTTGACATTTATTAATCAAGTTATACTCAACAAAACTTCAAGAACATACCATATGCATTCATACACAGCAAAACTAGGTTTTTATACACTCTTTTGCAATTAGCAACATACAACTTATTAAACTCAATCAAATCAACGAGCGTATGATAGAAAATAACATACCCATGATTTCTATTAGGTTCTTTAACAATCTCAAGTCATCTAAGTGTAGTTTACTCATCATTAGCATAGTTTCAAGTAAAGATTCAACTTTTAACTCATCTACTCATCAAATTCATCATATCTTCATATAATCTCTAGCATGCTTTCTAATAAATAAATCATCACATACAATATGCTTAGAACAATACAAAAACAAACATATGTCACTCACCTTATTGAAGAATCAACCGAAAATAATAAAGAGAATAAGAAAATCTTTCCTTTCGCAAGAAAACCAAGATCCTCGCTTTGAAACTCCAAGAAAATAATAATAAAGAAATCTCTTTGTGTAGTGAAGCAAAGAGACGGCTGCACCTCACCTTTAATAGGCCGGAAATTAGAGATCTAGGGTTTTTAAATAGATTTGTAAAATATCTATTTTGAATACATCTTTATATATATAAATCCTTAAACTTGGAAATTAGATTAAACCAATTCAATTTAAATTTAAAAACAAAACCAATACTCTAGATCTGGCTAGCACTGTTGTAAAACCCAAAAAACGAAATTTGTACTTTTTGCCTCTAAGTGGCAATTTTGCAAAAGACCCTTCTTTATTAAAACTTGTAAAATAAACTAAATTTATTAAAACAAAAAGTAAACTCTTTACCTATGAATTGACTAGCCATCATGCTCAGCCCAAAAATCCAAAAATCTGAAGTTTTCACTCCAAGTGGTAATTGTGCACAAAAGACGCCAAAAATTCAAAAATCTGAAGTTTTCACTCCAAGTGGTAATTGTGCACAAAATTCCCTCTTTTGTAATATTTGCAAATAGGTCAAATAAATATCAGAAAAATCCAAAAAATTCACAAATAATGCTTACTAACATATAGATTTCCCCCAAAATAATTTCTGATTTTGAACTTCCAGAGAAAATATTTGCACATGTTTTGCACGTGTAAAAGATAAATTTCAAAAAATATTTATTAAATCACCAAAAAATTATTTTAATTCATTTATTAATCTTAAAAACATTATTTAAAAAATCTGGGGTATTACAAAAAGGATGGCGTCTTTTCAGTAAAATCAACATACGAACGGTTAAATAATGGTGGACTGAGGACTCAAGACCCAGTATGGAAGGTTAAAGTCCCCTTCAAAATTAGGGCTTTCAATTGGTTGACCACTAGAAATGCAGTGCTGACTCAGGCTTTCAATTGGTTGACCACTAGGGTATTTCATGATTTTTTTTATAAAAAAACCTAAAGGCTATTCCCAACCAAAAAAAAATCCCCTCGGACAAAACATCATGTTTCGTCCGATGGGATTTTTTTTTCTGGACGAAACATCATGTTTCTTCCCATTTAAAATAATATTAAAATTTTCGTTTCTCCCATAAAAATTTATTATATTTTAAATTTTTCTCACAGACGAAACACCATGTTTCGTCCGTTTTTTTTCTTTCAAATTTATGCATTTTATACCTTTTCGCGACTACAACAAACCATCAAAAAGCTATTTCATAATATGCTTTTATGCATTTTATAGCTCAGATGACTGTGGATGGAATTCATTTTTTTTATAAGACTCTTTTCGAAAATATTTGCAGAAAGATGACAGTTGCCCAAGTATTTGCGCTCATGGACTCAACAACTAAACTCGCTGTTCCCAACGGCGAGTTTAGTTGTTTCATCATCGCCATTTAGGAAACAGCGTGTTTAGTACTATTTTTAGTTCAAAATTTTCAAAAGTTCAAAATTTTTAGTTGAAATAATTTGCAAATGAGTTTATAATCTGATACCGTTTTTAGCCTTTTGACTGTGATCAAGTAAACTTGTCATCATTCTTTGAACTCACATGTATTGATCTGCTTTAAAAGAGAAAAATGAAAATGCTTATGAATTGCAGTCCTCTATCACCTCTCAAACCGAAGACGCATTTTTGTTATGCATCACTTGATTTCTATAGTACCAGATATACACTGTAGGAACAGACATCTCGAAGCATGTCACTACATCATCTCCCAGAATTCAACAAAATAATTCGCATTGGTTGGAGGCAAATTGTGACGCACAATTTTAAGCTAAGCAAAGTTGAACGTTTAATATCTGGATACAATTCTACACATTTTCATGCAACGGACATATTCACTATAAATTGCACCAATCTTTATGCTAATCTGAACTGTTTGCAATTTCTCTCCACTTAATAACTGATTTACTTAATCAGAGATCCATACAGCACAGTTATTAAGATTTTTATGTAGTTTTCGATAAATCCAACTATATGTGTATCTACTGGGTAGTGGTACATACTGTTAGATAGAGATTATGAGAGATTATAATAAAAGAAATAAGGGTTAATATTCTAAACTAAGATGCTTGAGATATTTATCTAGACTACTATCACAAGCCAGTATTTATAGGATAAATACTGGTTTGGGTACTGGGTTCTCAACCCACTCAACCCGCGTTCCGATTACCATATGATTAGAACGTGTAACACACGTGTTACCCTATATAATATTACACATAATATTATTCATATAGTGAGAATATACGTACATATCCAACACAAACATATATATCCAACACAAACAACAGTTTATGTGATCAACACCAAATAAACACCAATCTCCTGATCCAATCCAGGTAACCAATGTTGCTTATAAGACTGACGAACTCCAAACTTTCTGCTCCTTCATTTACCCAGAATCTTGACCAAAGTGAAGGTCCAAAAGTGTTCAACAGCACACTCTAGGCCATATATTTCTTAAAATTGTGCAGTGACATTAAATCACAATAGAGGACAATGTTTACTCTTCTCATAACATAAATTTTATGCTAATGGATTACTACCAGGTGCAGGTGTATTCGCGTACTTCCAGGTACTGTAAGATTCTCTGCCACCAAAGGATCTAGTTCCAGCCACATTTTCAGAAGACACTGCATCCGAAATTTCTTTCAAGTCCTCGCTTGTTAGCTTCAGTTCCAAAGAGCCGATGTTGTCATTCAAGTTCTTAATCTTAGTTGTCCCTGGAAATATTGACACAAATTATAAACCCAAAAAAGAAAAATAAAGATTACGTAATAGGAACTTTGGGAGAGTTTGTAAGGTACGTGACTGTAGTAAGGATAATGATTTGAAGGCATACACAATAGAGGAGGAACTTCCCCCACCATAGTTATGCAGTCAATGTAATTAGAAAACAAAGAGAGGAAAAAAGAAATCAGAGAGATGCTGTAAGGAGTGCCGAGGATTGCAGATTGTAACTCTTTCAGTGGCAGTGTGTATTGTTGTTTGGGGGCTTGTTCTGTATGTTGGTCACATTGACCGAATAAAGTAAATCTAGGATCTTGTTCTCTTTCTGAATTTTCTATTTTATTTCGCAGCAATGTTATTTTCTTAACAAATTGCCTTTGTCAAATATACTTAAACTGTGCTAAAAAGAATGACCTTCTCATGCTACTCCAGTTGATAAGAGTTTGTGAATGTAATGAAGTGTATTCTAATCAAATACAAAGTTCTAGAACTGGATACAAATTATTGACAGAAAGGCAGTAATTTTCTTCACACAGCTATAGAGATAGTTAAGTTTCAACCATATTCTTGGTTTAGTTTACTTGTTGCATGTCCAAAAACAAATTATGAGAATTTTTCATATAGAAAAAGCATTGGCATGCCAATACAAATGTAAAATGAATAGACAGATAATATTTAATGACCTGGAATAGGAACGACATCATCCCCTTGATGAAGAACCCAAGCTAGAGCTAGTTGAGCAGGAGTGCAACTATGTTTTTCAGCCAACTTCACAGCTTCCTCATAGAGTCGCTTGTTCTTCTCTAAGTTCTCTCCAGTAAACCTTGAATGTGAAGCCTGACACGAGAAAAAATATGCAATAAACAACTGAGTTTGACAAAAAAAAGGAAAAAGAAAACAATGATAATTTAAATAAGAAGTTTCTCATTTAATTTATTAGATAAATGAAAAATATTACCAAGACAGAATTTGCAGGCACGCTTTCTAGAATTGCTTTACCCCCAAAAAAGCCACGACCAATAGGACTGTATGGAACAATTCCAATGCCAAGCTCTCTGTTTAGAGAAAACAATCATATCTAATTTGAGATAATCAATAAGATATGATCATGGTTAAACCATAAATGCTTCTCCATATCTGCTAATAAGAACTCCTTACATACAAATTATGAAAGCATAGGAAGTTACTGTTGGATATATAGGTATATTCTCACTATATGAATAATATTATGTGTAATATTATTCTAAGGGTAACACGTCTGTTACACATACTAATTGTATATATATCGGACTGCGCATTGAGTGGGTTGAGAACCCAGTACCCAAACTAGTATTTATCCTATAAATACTGGCTGTGATAGTAGTCTAGGTATTCCAATCTTGATTCCTAGTATAAATATCTCAAGCCCCTTAATCTAAGATATTAACCCTAATTTCTATTGTTATTATCTCTCATAATCTCTAACAATCTTGGAATATTTAGAATTTAATTTTGAGAATAAGAGCGAGAGAGTTTGACGCAGTCGATCATCGGATTCGGCCGCCGGTGCCGACACCGCGTCGCCGCCGCCGCCAGCGCAACCCCACCACAAGGAGCGGTCCCTACTTCGACCTCCTTCTTCTTCTTCCCAAGCACACAGTGACAGAGATCAGATCAAATCTGATTTGATTTTTTCGATTGGTTGTGTTTCGTGTTCGGATCCAAGAAGGAATCTTGCTGTTGTGCTACTTTGACTTCGAATCCGAATTGTTAAGTGTTTGGATTTAGTGTTTTGTGTTCGGGTTGAAGAGGGGATCAAGGGTGTTTGGGTTGACTCAAATCTGACCGAAATACAAATACCTCATTGGTTGAGATTTGTGTGTTGCGTGTTCGGCGTTTGGGATCGGATCCTTGGTGCTCTTGGGAGAGATATCAGATCCAGGCTTTTGATTAGGTTTTTAGTTGGTGTTTCGTGTGTGGAGAGAAGACTAGATCTACTGCAGTGTTCTTCCAATTCAGATCTAACCCTCCACTACTCCTTGATTCTCATCAAGATTTGGTCCATTCTAAACTTTAGGATCTGTCCTGATTCATTTAATTTATTTTTCTGTATTATTGTTTATTTTGCAATTTTACAGAAAACCCCTTTTATTTATTAAAATTACGTATGTAATAATTATTCATGAAAGAACCCTCTATTTTTTGAATTTATTGTTTATTCCTTTGAGATGGAAAAACATAATCGTCCGTACGAGGTTTCTAAATTAGGAGGATTCAGTAGTGCTGAATTTAACAGTTGGAAGGTGAAAAGCACAATAAGAGATGTGGATGTAATTGCTGGAGATAGTGCGGACAGTGAGGGATGCTGATTAGACTAGATCCAAATATATTTGGACTGGATCAGATCTAAAATTAAAGATAAGTTATTTACCTGCATATGTATTTTAATTATTTGTTGTTACTAAGTGCTGAAGTTTAAAACTGTGTTAATCATTGGTTAATTAAATACAAGTTTCAATAACTGTTTTGGCTACGTGCTAAGGATCAAATATTTATTTTGATAAATTATAGGTTATGACTATAAAATTGAATTTCCAATTAGATTGTTGTGAATTAGATAGTGCCAATGATTTGTTTAATTGGCTAATCTTAAACAAATTGATGAATGTCGAACTTCAAAGTTACTTACAAATTGTGTGTGTTAGAGACGACTGATTTGCGTCACGGCAGAATAAGTCTGCGCTACGCAGGCTTCTCCATCAAATTTGGAAAACACTTCTAACTTGAAGTGTCGGTATGATCTACTCTAATCTTTTTCAGTATTTTCATGTGATGAATGTGTAAACGTTTCGTGCGTTTGATCATATGATTGGAAGGTTTTAGATCATAGTTAGTCTTGTTTTAAAAACTAGCATGTTCAAGGTTGTTAAGTGTGCTTTGTCATACTATGTGTATAGATATATATTGACAAACTCATTGCTTGCAGTTTGTGTGAGATCATATTTTTGCTTCTCTAATAAAGATTAATGTATAAGATCTAAAACAACTATTTGTAACTTAGGTGAGAGCATCTCGTAATACAGCATATGACTCCATTAGCTACGGTTTTATTTTTTCTCGTTCAATGTACTGTGTGTGTGCAAAGTTGAATTATAAAATATTAGACATTATCTCGTTTAGCGCTATGAAGATGATGAAGACGAATAAAGGAAAGAACTCTTCGCTCAATATGGTTGAGCATATGGACATTGTTGAAACTATGAGAGAAAGCAAACTATTCTGTAAAATGTAGTAGAGTAATTTTGTATTAACTCATATATATTGTTATTATTCTATATAGTGCTTGTATAATTAATGGCATATGCAAGTTGAGTTTAACAAACGAAGCAATTGACAATAGTAGTTCTAATTCGTGTGGTCCGTAAATACAGCATAATAGGCTAGGACATGTGAACTATATATTAAATTATTTACTCTTGTTAAAACTCATAACTCTGCTAAATGACACTACATTAGATTATGAAAAATGTGAAATTTGTACTCAGATTATAATCACTAGAAAATCATTTAGTTAGGTCTGTAGAAGTACACAATTCCTTGAGTCAATACATTCAGATATTTGTGATCTCAGTAGCTTTGTGACTAGATGAGATAATGATTGGTCAGAAATATATATTACTCTTGGAGATGATTATTGAATGTTTGTCATATATATGGAGAATAAAGCACTCGTTATTTTAATGAATTAAAAATCTAGTTAAATGCTAAGATCAAAAGACATCAGAATTGACAGAGGTGGTGAATATGTTTTGATAATTTTAGAGAAGTTTGCATTTGGCATAATCTCTAGTACACTCTATTTACCATTGTCAAACGGTATTGATAGATAGAACCAAACACTCGGTGAAATGTTGAACTCTATGTTATTGACAGCTAGTTTGACTTTGTGTAATTATCAGTGATGTTGTATTATTAATCATATTCATAGTTTGTTACCACACTCTAAATTACTTATACCTTGTTGATTAATGACATAAAAATACAAATAAATCTGTTAAAAGTGAAAACATGTGGTGCGGTACATTTTATAGAGTACATGACCCTAGAAGGCCTAAAGTAGCACCTATAACAAATATTTGTGTGTGCTTAGAAAGTGCAGATTCTGTGGACAGATGTTGGATATATCTAATTTGTAGAGTTCTTTGAGGATGTGTTCATCAAAGATAAATATATGATATTATCTAGTCCTACAGACATGGTCAATAGTTCATAGTTAGAATTTAGAACCAGCCTTACTGACACTTAAAATTTCAATGACAAAAGATTCAAGAAGTCTTTAGTTGATAATGAAATTAATTTGCTATACATATTTTGAATTAGTTAATTTGCCGAAACGGACTAAAACTATAGTAAGTGAGGGTTTGTAGAAGAAACTTAACATTGATTGCTCAGTAGCTATTTTAATACGCTTTTAGTAGCTAAAGGATTGACTGAGATAAATGTGGTAGATTTGTTTGATGTCTACTCACATGTCTGTCATATTGCTATGATAAGTATTCGTTTTGCCTTACATCTATTGAAAATTTTGTTATTCATAAAAAATGATTAAAAGCAATTTCGACTATCAAGATACAATGCACTGTAGCTCATAACTCATTCTATCAGAGGAGTATATTAAGGCTGAAAGAAGCCTAGTTGAACTTTCTCATAAATAAAGTGCAATTGAGATAAAATATGGCTAATGTTCTTACTAAGAGACTTAAAAGTGATCTAATTATCAAAACTGTGGAGAAAATAGAGTCAAAAGCTATTGAGTCAAAAGTTTTAACATCTTATTTGTTTTGAAATTTAGAATCCAATAATCCAATTGGAGCCATAGAGAAGTTCAAACTTAAGTATCAATTTTTAGGCAGTTGGCATTCTTTAGATAATTTAAAAAGTTCAATGTAAATTTTGTTAATATATAATTTCATTCATATTTTGATGAAGCTATATATTCTCATATTTTACTTAGAATCCTCTTATTATTCCAAAAGAAAGTGTAAAAATTTGTCGATGTGTTTCCGATGTTTAGAATGTCGTTAAATCATTCCAATTTTGAAGATGTATCTCTTTTATGGATTCATGTATCATTCCAATTTTGATGATTCTGAATTTAACCATAATTGATTTGACTGTTCTATCATTCCAATATGAAACATAGTATAGTTCTCATGCAGAAACTATAGTAGTTCTTGTGCTTTATTTTGTTAAAGAAACTCGATTGTGATGCTTGCGTTATATTTTTGCTAAGCTAATTTTGAATCATACTAAGTCTTTTGTGAAACTAGGTACTTTATTAAATTCGCTAGAATTCTAAGAGATGTGTCTCATGATATTCTTATTTGTAATATGCTAGCAAAGATGGAGGAGTTGAATCTGTCAATATACATTTCAAAATAATAATTTGCTCAAAATAGAATAAACATAAAGCAGTGTGCAAGGATAGAATTTTAGTTTATTTCTCTCGAGAATAAATTAGTCACTTGCTTAGTAAAACTTCTTTTGAGTTCAAGACTCTTGTGTTCATTGAGCTTAAAACTCTTATTTCGTTTATGAAGTTTATTTGCTTTGTTCGTTTTGAAACTATGACGGATTTCTTTAGTTGGTTTAGTCAGTGTAAACTATTCTATTGTGATATGATTTGGGAACTATTTAATTATTTTGGTTTAGTCCTTTTTGAACTATTCGGATTTATAATTAATTTAGTCCTTATGAACTGTACTTTGTGAGATGCATTTCTTGTATTCAAAGTCTGTTATCAGCCAATCAACTTCATGTTGAACTGATGAGATAATCCAGTACGTTTATATTGAGAATATAAGAGGAGATTGTTGGATATATAGGTATATTCTCACTAATATGAATAATATTATGTGTAATATTATTCTATGGGTAACACGTGTGTTACACGTACTAATTGTATGGATATCGAACCACAGGTTGAGTGGGTTGAGAACCAAGTACCCGATTCAGTATTTATCCTATAAATACTGTCTTGTGATTCCAATCTTGATACTGTCTTGTGATTCCAATCTTGATACCTAGGGTAAATATCTCAAGCACCTTAGTCTAGGATATTAACCCTAATTTCTATGGTTATTATTTCTCATAATCTCTAACAGATACTAGTCATTCTCTATTACTTCAATATTTTCCAAGAAAGGCCTCAGCGAAAAGTAGAAGGAACTTGAAATCATATCCATAGTTCAAAATCAGTATTGATATGATTATGAACAAATATTTTTGGTATCATTTAATAAATGACGTTTAAACTCACATGAACTTTACATAATCAAATCCTTGATACAATAGAACTCTCCACAGCTTCGCGTGGAAATAATTATAATCAAGTGCTTTTCATTAATGGGGAATTAATGAGAATATAATATAACAGAATTTTCTTCATTGTTATGCTTGTTAGAAAATCACCAAATCAATTTGCATGAAGGAATTTTTGAATAATTTTCTTAGTGATATCTTGAAGTTAGATATAGGCTTCACCTGCAAAGTGGGACTATTTCTTCCTCAATGTCACGGGTCCAAAGCGACCACTCCATTTGCACTGCCGTGATGGGATGAACAGCATGGGCCCTCCTAATTGTATCCGGGCTGGCTTCCGACAGACCAATGTATTTCACCTTTCCCTCTTCTACTAGCTTCTTAAGCTCTCCAATCTACACAACCAATACAGAAATTACACCCTCATATGAATGACATTTGAAAGGAAAAAAAGAAGAAGAAGAAGAAATGAAAAATGCTTACAGTTTCCTCAATAGGAGTAGTTTGATCTATTCGGTGCTGATAATAAAGATCGATATAATCTACACCAAGACGCTGAAGGCTCGCCTCGCAGCAAGCCCTTGCATATTTGGGCTTACCATTCACAGCAAAACCATATCGATGATCTATCCCAAATTTAGTAGCCAATTGAATTTCTTCTCTTGGCAATTGCTTCAAGGCCTATACTATACAATTCAATAATTACTGCTACTTCACTTGTTGTTAACTATTAATCAACTAATGTTCGACAAAAGGAATAATAATACCTTTCCAATCAATATTTCATTGGTATGGGGTCCATAGAAATCTGAAGTATCGAAAAAAGTGACCCCACAGTCGAATGCATGTTTGATTATTGAGATCCCTGTCTCTTCTTCAACAGGAGAGTTGTAGTAGCCTGAGAGATTCATACACCCAAAGCCCAGTTTCGAAACCTAGAGAAAACAAAAGGATGAGCAACTGTTAGTTAGTTAGTGAAAAACAATAACTTTCAGAGTATAGATAAATATTGAAGAAGAAAAAAACTAGTGAGAGAGAGGGAGAGACCATGAGACCCTGGGATCCCAATTTCACTATTGGAATTTGGGTAGTGTTCTGCTCCTCCATGTTTCTGCAGTGAAGTGAAGCTCTGCTGAGAACTGAAGCAAAAGTGGATTAAATTGATGGAATTTAAAAGGGTCAGAGTACAGAAATTTATGCCAATGAAGAAATGAAGTCAGCCGATACATCATCTGATTTTGAAAGCCAATGACTGAAGGGGTTCCATTTCGGCAATCCACTTTCTTCGGCTTGGAAAAAAGTCCAAGTGACAATGATATGAAGACAATGGGAATATCTTTTGAGGGGTTTTGCTGTAAGCCCCTAATAAGCTTCCTCAATTTCTTTTGATAGACCCCTTGAAATCTTATAATATAAAAATCTCTCAACCATCAATGTTTTTTTTTTTTTTGTAATTTGGTCATCTTCTGAATTGTACTAAACATGGTGTAATATGTGAGGGGCTAGCAGGTGCAGTTCGACATTGGAAAAATCACATCCCTTCCCTTTGATATAGGAGAAGAAAATTCAGCTTTCAGTTTGGTTGAATGGATAAAGCACAGGGCCGTTTGGTAATGTTTCAAAGAAGAAAAAAAGACAACTAAGAGGAAATATAATACTCCAACTAAAACTAGTCAGATTATGTCAGTTACATTGTATACAACTTCAGCTAGCCTTGACTTGTTACAGAATGTTGGCGGTAATATTTCCTCAAAACTAATCAGTTTTGAATCAAATCCAACCATTATCAACTACTGAAGGGACCGATACTGGGTGTGGATTCATAACATTCCACTACATTTTTGGAAGAAAGAAGCCTTACAAGAGATGGTTGCTGACTTCGGTACGGTGGAGAAGATCGATGAGAAGACAGTTCGCCGATCGGATATTGTATCGGCGAGGGTGCTCATTAGAAGTAGGGACATCGCCTTAATGCCGAGGTTTGCGAAAGTGTTCTCATACGAAGACTCCTACCTTCTCCGCTTTTTTCTGGACAAGTGCGTAGACCGGGAGGTTGTTCCCACCGCCATCACGTCCCCAACTGCGTCACCCTCTCTAAGGGACGATAGAAGCTACAACCAAGTGGTAACACCGACCTGGGATCTCACCATTGATGGCACCCACAAGGTGGAGAGAGCTCATCGGGAAGTAATTAAGGCGGCGAGAGAAAGAGAAGCGCTTCACCTGACCACAGTGGAGGGATCAGAACGGTCTGGGGTGGGGAGGGACGGCAATGGTCGGCTCCGGAGCCACCAAAAGGGATCCGAAATTGGTGATGGATGAGGCTAAGAAGGCTCGTAAGTTCGAGCATGGATTGAGGCCAAGCTTGAGGTCCCGGATGACATGGAACAGTTTCATGTTGTTCAGAACCGGAGGAACAACTGGCAGTCTGGAAAGAGGCACGCCAATTCTGGGAGTTTCAAGGGGCAACCATCTGCACAAAGGTTCAAACCGACAGAGGCGAATGCTATTAGTGTGGCTGGAGGACTTGGGAACAATGTGGTGAGACCTCCTGCGGTAACTTGCTACAACTGTGGTGAAACGGGACATTACCGATCTCAATGTCTCAAACCACGGAATGGTGATCACAATGTACCAACGCAGCAGACTGGAAAGAGACCGTACCAACCAGGACGAGTATTTGTCTTGACGGAAGCTGATGCCGATGAGGTTGATCATGTCATCACTGGTACGAGGGCTGATGTTTAGAGGTTTTTATCATTTCTTTTTTCCGCTGTTAAGTGAACTGTTACGTAATGAGTGTGTATTATGTAACAGGAGAACTTTATCTTAATGGAATGAAAGCTGTTGTGTTGTTCGATACTGGATCCTCTCATACTTTTGTGTCTCCTAAATTTGCTAAAGTATTGGGAGTTGAACCGAAGATTTTTCCAGGCAAGATCTTAGCAGTAGCTACTCCATCAGGGAAAACTTTAACCACTGATCGGTACTATGCTGATTGCGAGATTGTGATTGGGGACAGAATCTTTGGGATTGATCTAATCGAGCTGACTATCTTGGGAGTCGATGTTATCATTGGCATTGATTGGATATCGATGTACAGTGCAAGCATCGAGTGTAAAACCAAGACGGTAACAGTGAAGGCTCCAGGTGGACCTGAAGTCACTTTCCAAGGGAAGCAGAAGTGTTCTAGGCTGGTGGCAGCTATCCGCAAGGAAGAGACTCCTGTGGAAGTGCAAGGGATTCCTGTGGTTCGGGACTATCCGACTGTGTTCTTGGAAGATTTTTCTGGGTTACCCCCACATCGTGATGTAGAGTTCAGCATCACTGTTCAACCGGAAAGTGCACCCATTTATAAGGCACCGTATAGGATGGCTCCAATGGAACAGGATGAGGTGAAACGGAAGATTGAGGAACTGTTGGAGAAAGGCTTTATTCAACCTAGTGCGTCACTTTGGGGAGCACCAGTGCTTTTGGTAAAGAAGAAGGATGGATCGATGAGAATGTGTATCGATTACCGGGAGCTGAATAAGGTCACTGTTCAGAATAAGTATCCTATTCCTCGAATTGATGACTTGTTCGATCGTCTACAAGGAGCAGCCGTTCTCTCCAAAATAGATCTTCGATCAGGATATCACCAGGTTCGAGTGAAAGCTGAAGATGTGCACAAAACTGCATTTAGAACTCGACATAGGCATTACGAATTCTTTGTTATGCCATTTGGAGTGACGAATGCACCCGCAATCTTCATGGATTTGATGAATAGAGTTCTGAGGCCGTTCATTGATTCTTTCGTCGTGGTTGTTGTGCAATTTAGATGATCTAAATAAATAGATAAACTAGACACAAATTAAAACCTCGCAAGTGTACGAATCGTTTATAGAAGCGTAGTGAAAAGCAAGGGTCAATCCCACAGAGATTGTAGTACTTAACTCACTAATCAATAAAACAAAGAAAAATACAAATCATAAAGTTTGTTCTAAAAGTTTATTTGAAAAGAAATGAAGTGATTAAAAACTAAATCAAGTAGTATCTCAAGAATATCAATTAAATGAGTTGGGCTTGATTTCCACCTATAGTCAATAATGCTAAGTCACTTTCTACACCATTCTCATCACTCATGTTTGTTCCTTTAAGGGCATGGTATCTACTTCTTAAAGTTAATGTTTCTCTAGGCCAAAAATTAGGCATGGTATCTACTCTAATTCGTTTCTTTCCTTAAGTATTTAGCATGGTATCTACTAAGTTGCACTTGAAGAAAGCATAGGAACAATGGAAACGAACAAACTCTCAAAGTTCTAGAAATTGGTATCAGATATAGATCCTTCAAGTTGATTAAACTAAGAACCCCTAAAGATTCCTGTGTTACAAGTTATGAGCATAGGATATGGGTCATCTCTATACTCATATAACAGAGTCAATTTTATAATAAGCAAACTTGATAACATCAGGTTCTTCATGTCAGTTGACTTGATGTCACTCTCAGTCGACTGCCCTAAGAACTTCTGAACAAGTTTGATTCATATTATAATTTTTTATCAATACAATCAGGCTTAATCAATAAGTGATGAAAGTAGCTTTATTAGAAGTTTATAACATTACGTGACTACGGTTTCAATCAGCCCAACAATGAAATTAGTTGCACATATTCATAATAAAAATATTAATAAATTTGTTCAATGATTGCATTACAAAAATTAGAGAGAGGAGAAAAAGAATAAAAAATTAATTGTAAACCCGTCTGTCTCAAAATTTGTATCCGAATGCTCTTGAAAACTGTGCCGAACCAGAACGACGAAGAAGAAGAGCCACGTCAGATCGAACAGCCGTCTGTCTCGTTCTGCCGCACGCTGTCAAATCGAACGCCCAGTCACCTGTCGAAGCACTGTGCACCGGGTCACTTCGAAGCCAGTGTGCGCCCACGTGGATCGAAGTCCTGTTGCACGCTCACGTCAGCACGCTGTTAATCGAAGCCGCCCACGTGAAGATGCTGCCTGCTGGCTGCTGCTTTAATTCGAAAACAGAGAGAAAATAGATTCTGTTTCTCTCTCTTTTATTATTAGCCGCCCACGTGAAGATGCTGCCTGCTGGCTGCTGCTTTAATTCGAAAACAGAGAGTCTGTTTCTCTCTCTTTTATTATTATTATTTTTTTATTTCTTTCTCTTCGTATTCTGTGTTCGCTGTTTGTTTGCTGGCTTTTTTAGTACTTTGCTGGCTGCTTATCTTGTATTTGCTTTTTGTTCGCCGGCCTCTTTTTTCTTGGTCTCCGGGCTTCTCTATTTATAGGAGTAGATCTGGATGTGTAATAGAATTAGGATTTATTATCATCTCACATGTAGATAAAAATACAAATAAGAATTTAGTATTTAAATTTAATTTTAATTAGATAAATTTAAAATAACAGATTTTTATCCAATGAGATTGTGCCACATAAGGTTGTAAGGTTGTAAAGGTTGTAGGTGTAGCATTACCCTTATCCAAATTCATGTAAATTTATTTTTTTCCTTTTACACCCTTATAACAATTCAAATTGTATTTTGCTCCTATTTTATTAATTTGTAACATATAAAATTTACCAGATCCTTACAAATAATAAAATATCAGAATTAATCACTTTTTGCATTAAAAATCTTATTTCTTCATAAATAAATACTCCCAAACTTAAGATATCAGTTAAGCATCAAGGAATGTAATTTAAATCACATTCCTTAACTGATACACACAATAAGTTCCTTGTAATTTAAATCACATTCCTTAACTGATACACACAATAAGTTCCTTGATGTAGATAAAAATACAAATCAGAATTTAGTATTTAAATTTAATTTTAATTAGATAAACTTAAAATAACAGATTTTTATCCAATGAGATTGTGCCACATAAGGTTGTAAGGTTGTAAAGGTTGTAGGTGTAGCATTACCCTTATCCAAATTCATGTAAATTTATTTTTTTCCTTTTACACCCTTATAACAATTCAAATTGTATTTTGCTCCTATTTTATTAATTTGTAACATATAAAATTTACCAGATCCTTACAAATAATAAAATATCAGAAATAATCACTTTTTGCATTAAAAATCTTATTTCTTCATAAATAAATACTCACAAATCTTATTTCTGTGAAAACCACATATATCTCCCTTTATAAAGTCATAGGAATATAATTTAAATTTTATAATAAACAAAATATAACTCTCCGTAAAATACTGTAATCTGTAGCAAAAACTTCATCTAAAACAGTAGAGCAATAATCCATAATATCGAGGAAATAACCGTTTTAAAGAAACAAAGAAAACTCAACAAAACAGCCAATAAGGCAATTGACGGTCGACCACTCAAAATAGTGTAAAAACAGAACAGTCGACTGTCAATTGGGAATTCTCAAAATAAAAATATGTCAGTTGACCGTGCGGTCGACCGTGACCTGCTACACAGCCAGGTTTGAAGTTGCTCATGTTTTGACTGATACATCAATAACTCGTTGTAAAAACGCAAATTTGTAAAACCAAAATCCTGAGATGATTTAATATAACTTATATAACATATAGTAGTTTATAAAATTAATCGAAAACACATCAAGATCATAAAAGGGTAAATCTTCATAAATTCTTTAAAACAGTATATATATATATATATATATATATATATATATATATATATATATATATATATATATATAGATGTAAGTGTGTATAGGTGCATAACTGCACCAGTTAAAGCCTCGAAATTTCATCAAATAACAGTAGGGTAATATCAAAATCAATCTCAGTATGAAAACAATTAGGATCCAATTGAAACCATACAAAATCCTTCATAACAGGGGTATAGCATATATATATGAGTTATGTGTGTATAGTTGTATCAGTTAAGCATCAAGGAACTTATTGTGTGTATGTGTGTGTGTGTGTGTGTGTGTGTGTGTGTGTGTGTGTGTGTGTGTGTGTGTATATATATATATATATATATATATATATATGTATGTATATATATGTATATATATATATAGCATCAAAACATCAAAAGTCCAATTTTATATAGCATCAAAAAATCAAAAGTCCAATTTTTTGTCAGCATATAATCAGACCCGAAAACTCAAAGCTCCTCTTTTACTTCAAAATTTGATTCCTTTGATCCAATAACTATTCTTGTAATTCCTTACGCTACTAATCGGAATGGATATAACGGCGTATCTATCCCGGCGTCTATGCCCAAATGCCGCGATAGATCGCCATTATAATATTTTTTTTAATAGCTTGGATCTATGACGGCGGTGCTATATTACGCCGTTAGATATATAATATATAACGGCGGTTTTATAGACACCGCCGTTATAGACCAAATAGCGATTCGCCTATTCCATTTTCGCTCAGCTGCCGCCTGCCGAATATTTCCTCCCGCTCCACTCTTCATTCCCCCCCCCCCCCCCCAAAAAAAACGTATACTTCTAACCCTAACTAATCCAGCGCTGCTTACAGATCCGTCTCCAAAATCTCTCTCTCTCTCTCTCTCTCTCTCCCTAACCAGTCGACCTCTTCAGTGCCATCTTCCCCTCTCCCCACACGGCTTCGTCTCCCCACACGGCTTCGTCCCCGCCGTCCCCCATCGCCAACACCCCTGTATCCGCTGTCCTCGATGCCATCGTCGTCTCCAGCACCCGTCGCCGTCGTCGCCGTCGTCGCCCCCATCTACAAAACCCTAACTCCACCTTGTTGTCGCTGTCGTCGTCTCATGCCCGAAGCCCTCGTCTCCTCTCCTTTCCTCTTCGTTTCCCAATCCTGATGCAGGAGCCTGACCTCTCCTTTCCCTCCTCGATTTGTAAGCTCGCGGCTTAAGGTAATCTCCCCTTCCAATTATGTTGTATTTTCTTATTAAGTTAACTTAGCACTAGATTTTGATATTGGTGATATATTTTGGATGCTGGATTACAAGTCGTTCTTGATATTGTTGAGCAGTTTTATTTCGGGTATAACTTTGTGCATAATTATTTGTAATTTTTCAATCTCAGGTGCTTATTTAGATAGCTAGTGAAGTGCTTAATTCAAAATTAAGTTTGGACTTCAACCAAACTTGCAATTTTTAATATCTTGAATGACTAGTAAAGGAAAGAATTAGGAGGTAGAGTAACTAAAGGGTACTTAGTCAGATTGGGAACGTGAGATGGAAGGAGACTAATTCAATCATGGGATTGCTGTGTTTTGGTATGGATGTCCTTCATACTATCTGCAGAAGTATCGTAACTGTCTGTGGTCCATGCATTTTATTGAGTTTTCCTTTGATTTATCTTATCGGAATTGTTGGATTTTTTCTTTTGCTTTGCAGAGCATCTTATTTGAAACTAATGTACACCAAACTGGCTGGCATATGGCCAGGTTAAGCTACAGTTTGTAAGTGAGAAGCTGGGGGTAAGTGATTATGTTCAATACTTTTCTGTAATTTGGGTTACTTCATTCTCGTTTCTCAGCAGTATCTGAGAACTGAATGCGGTTACTGGTGTTCTTAACTTCATGTTGTTTTTATTTATTTTGAAGTTTCTTCATAATAAATTTGTTTTTATTTATTTTGAATCCAATGTATGTAGTTATATAATAAATTTGTAAGAACTCCATCTTTTAGAACTAGTTTAGCAGAATTGAGGTTTGTAAAATGGTTGATAAAACTTTAAATAATCTTGTATCATGTAATGTGGTCTGTGCAAATAACCCAAATGCCAACTCAGTTCTTCAGTATATTTGTTTACACCACTTGTTCTTCTTGTTTACTTTGTTGAAATTTCAGGAAGCTTCAACAAATATTAGGAAAATATGCAACCACTCGTTGAAGGAATGAGAATTTTCTCATATTGAGGTTTGTGTCTCCACTCTCATATTGTTCTATGTTTTCTATTCCCTCTTTATTAATATAGTGCTTATCTTATATAGTTTAACATTCTCTAGTGCTTATCAAACATAGTAATGCAAACATGACAAAATAGCAATGCACACTAAGCTGATGTTATAGGTACTCATGTTTCGTACATAAAGTGGACTGATCAACAATAATTAATTTTATGACTACTAGGTAGGATGCAGTAGCTTATAGCATTATAAATCCATTGAGGACTACTCAAATTTTGATAGAAGCTTTCTATATATGTCAGCTTGAAATTATATATGGATTAGTATTCAATTCTTTAGCCTGGAATCACAAAGAAAAGTGTGTGAACTATTTGGTATAGTCATTGATCTTGGAGGAGTGGGTAGTAAAGCTGCTTCTATGCTTTTAAGAACAGGGGTTGGAAGGCTCCTCCTTGTGGATTTTGATCAGGTTCTTTCTTTTAACCCTGTACTGAGCATCTTAGATGAATTTAGATTTGCAAATCCTTCATTTGTAACGAGTAAACATCCAACCTACAAATTTTTTATGATATTTACCATGTTTATCCATTCTACAAGAGTCCTTCCATTTCCAATAATTCTTCTTTTATCAGAGTGACTAATTAAGAAATATGTGAAATTGTTTTTGTTCCCGTGAATGCTTAGTCTGCAATTCATATAATTTTTTTTCCTACTTGATAGTACATTCATGTGTAATCATAATGCTCTTCTTCCTATACATGCAACAAGTGTTACTTTGATCCAAGAAACATGTAAGATCGGAATGAACAATCACTAATTTCGTTGTGATTTTCTAAATGACCGATGCACTTCTACAAGAAATGAGGAAAGTGTATTCCACTTTTTCATGAAGTTATTTGTATCATTACAGGGAGAAGATAGTAAATGGGTGACAGTAGAATACAGCCACCCCAATCCATCACCTGATGACTGGATAGGCATTTTCTCTGATGATGAGATGGATTATGTTTCTGAAGTTGCACACTATGAATCATTTATTTAATGATTTGTAGGAGTGACTTGTGATGAATTAATCCTAACTGAGCTTTATTTTTCCTCGTTGGTTTTAAGTGATGATGAGAAGGATTATGTTTCTGAAGTTGCACACTATGAATCATTTATTTAATGATTTGTAGGAGTAACTTGTGATGAATTAATCCTAAATGAGCTTTATTATAAAATTCACTTTTGTCATTTCTCCTCATTCAGATGGATGAGCAAATGGATAGCAAAACACTTGTTGGGTGGGTGTTATACTTGCGCAGAAAGGCCTGGTGAACTAACCCAGGTAGCGTCTACTAACTTATTCAATGTTCATATGTGCCCAAGTCTATTCCATTAACTCCGGTGTTAATTTTTTTTGAAACAGGCTATTTTGAGTGGACTGTGGGTTGTTTTTGAGGACATAGATAAAGCACCAAATGAAGTTCAATGGCTCATGCTACCATTGTTAGAAGGAAAGGTATGTTTATCAGTTTATGTACCTTTCGTGCATTTCGTGCATATTAGGCCTAACAGTTTATGTACCTTTATGTACCTTTCGTGCATTTCGTGCATATAAGTCCTCACTGATGAAACAAATAAACCCAAATTTGTCTAACTAGTTAGCAGCAGTTAGGGAACAAATGTTGAGCAAATGTAGCACTTCAAATGAATCCAACCAACTAGAAACACTCTTTTTCAAAATTTCCCACATATTTGTATAAAAAACTGCAAGAATCTGGATGATTAGAACATTAGGACAAACTACTGCATGCCAATAGCATTGGCAATGATATGCTTCCCCCTTTACCCAAAAAAATTACCTAATCACATTCATCAGTGTAATCAAATTCACCTAGCCCAATTCTCATCATTTCTCCTCAAAAAATAACACCACCACCATAAAAGAGTTTATAAAAATAACATGCCAGAATAACTTATTCAAACCTGATTAGGACCTGCATAGAGCATTCCCTTCTTGTGCAGTTTGATACTTGAAATAACAGGACACTACCTGAGATGAAGACTTTTCACAAAAGTAAGAATAAGTGGTGTACTATTATGTATTGGAAAATCTAGTGAATGCATCTAAGTTCTAGTGCATTGATAAAATTTCAAATTATGGATGAACACATTGTTACTTCACTGTTGTGGCCCAGGGCTGTTCATACTTCGGTTAAAACCATACAATGTTCATAATTTAAGAGTAGCTACAGATTATTTAAGAGTAGCTACAGATTATTTTCCCGTTGGTATTCTTAGAGAAAGAATTTGGACTCTGAGAACTACAATCATTTTATGTTCATTATCTTTGTTTATTTATGCAATCAGCAAAGCATTTCATTTGTTAAACTTGGACTCTGAGAACTTGGACTCTGTAGCAAGATTTTTTGTTATATATCATCACATCAAATAATTAGATGCTCTGAAATGAGTATTAAACAGAAAATTCAAAGAATAATTCTCTTGTCAATCACACACACAAACAATAAAATACTTTGCAGGATTTACTTTGAATACATCTTCAAGGTTGATCAATGTTTCATATGATCATTGTGTTAATAGCTTATTTATATGATACTTTTCATCGTTCTGTTAATGTCTTGCTACAGATTTATGATCATTGTGTTAATAGCTTATTTATCAATGTCTTGCTACAGATTTATATGTTTCATATGATCATTGTTATTCTTAATTCCTTGTTGAAGTTAGATTGGCCCATTGTCTTTCTCAATCTATTCCTGTATCCAGTAAAATCTGGTTTTTTATACTTCTTCAGTTTTTTTCACCTTTTAAACTAATAATTAACAAGCTCACTTTTTTCATATGTACTTTCAGCTATGGAGCTGACTTTATCTCTAGAGAAACTGGTGAATGAGAAGCTCCTCAATTTACACTGTGTATGTGTTCTTCATATTATTTCTGTGCTGCTGCTTATATGAAGACATCTTGGATTCAAACTCACTTCCAGAAAAATTTCTACTTGTTTTCCTTGAACAGGTTGCAAGTCGTTGCAATGATCCTCAGCTTGCTGACTTCGTTGAAAGTGAATTCCTTGTCGAGCAGGTGAGGCCATTCATTCCTTGCTTTTTTTGTTTATTTCTAGAAACTGATGCTTTTATCAGTTAGCGCTCACCTATTATAATGCTTCTACCTCGTGAAGTCTATTGATTGAATGATTACAACACTTCACTTGAATGTTTAGTTAACAAAGTTCATATTGCTTTCTGCAAATATAGGATTGAATAATTGTTGTATCTCCTTCAAGTCCTCGCCTTTCAAGTTTTTTGTTTTGATTGGTGCTGCAGGCTCAAGTTTTTTGTTCATTTGCTGATTGTTCATTTGTTCTGGTGTGCTTGAGAGTTGAGATGACTCAGATGAGGCCTGCAAACAACAACGGTGTTACAGAAAGTCAGAAACTTGTAATTTCAAATTGTAAAATATAAGCTTATATAGTTGATTGGTTGTAAATTGTAATCATTTGTAACTTGTAAATTAAGTTTTTTTGCTAGTTATTACTGTAATTTTGTAGTGTATAAATTATGAGTACAATGCTAATTGGTTGTTGTTTGCTTAATGAATATTGAATAATGAATCTTTCACTCAGAATCTAATATAAACATTCAAAACTGAAATCATTTTTTTAAGTTTGGTTAGTACGGTTATTAACCGAACCGAACCGATATATTTTGGTACGGTTAAAACCGAAATGTACATGTTCGGTTCGGAGTTCGGTTTCAATTTTACCAAACCGAAAAGTTCGGTTCGGTTCGGTTTTGAACTGATGAACACCCCTAAGACCTATGGACTATAACGGCGGTCTTTAAAAGCGCCGTAATAGACCTACGAATTGTAATGACGCTTTTTAAAAATGCCGCTATAGGGCTACGGGTTGTAACGGCGGTTTAAAAATGAGCCGTTACAAGTTGTACACATATAGCAGCGTTTTTTTAGAAGCGCCGGTATAGGCATCCAACCTACAATGGCGCTTTTCTAGAGCACCGTTACAGATCATAGGCCTATAGCGGCGCCTTTTAAGACGCGCCGTTGTAGACCTATGGTCTGTAACGACGCTCTAGAAAAGCGCCGCGATAGGCCTATGATCTGTAACGACGGTCGATGCAACGGCGCTGCCCGCGACAATAATTAAAACGCCGCTACCATCTATGGCGGCATTTATAAGCGCCGCCATAGACAGAAAAAAACGCCGCTATAGACGTTCCGTTTAGTAGTGTTAAATACATATACAACTACTCACATTAGTTTACTCATGAATAAAAGCAATTTTTGACATTTATTAATCAAGTTATACTCAACAAAACTTCAAGAACATACCATATGCATTCATACACAGTAAAACTAGGTTTTTATACACTCTTTTGCAATAACCAACATACAACTTATTAAACTCAATCAAATCAGCGAGCGTATGATAGAAAATAACATACCCATGATTTCTTTTAGGTTCTTTAACAATCTCAAGTCATCTAAGTGTAGTTTACTCATCATTAGCATAGTTTCAAGTAAAGATTCAACTTTTAACTCATCTACTCATCAAAGTCATCATATCTTCATATAATCTCTAGCATGCTTTCTAATAAATAAATCATCACATACAATATGCTTAGAACAATACAAAAACAAACATATGTCACTCACCTTATTGAAGAATCAACCGAAAATAATAAAGAGAATAAGAAAATCTTTTCTTTCACAAGAAAACCAAGATCCTCGCTTTGAAAATCCAAGAAAATAATAATAAAGAAATCTCTTTGTGTAGTGAAGCAAAGAGACGGCTATACCTCACCTTTAATAGGCCGGAAATTAGAGTTCTAGGGTTTTTAAATAGATTTGTAAAATATCTATTTTGAATACATCTTTACATATTTACATCCTTAAACTTGGAAATTAGATTAAACCAATTCAATTTAAATTTAAAAACAAAACCAATACTCTAGATCTGGCTAGCACTGTTGTAAAACCCAGAAAACGAAATTTGTACTTTTTGCCTCTAAGTGGCAATTTTGCAAAAGACCCTTCTTTATTAAAACTTGTAAAATAAACTAAATTTATTAAAACAAAAAGTAAACTATTTACCTATGAATTGACTAGCCATCATGTTCAGCCCAAAAATCCAAAAATTTGAAGTTTTCACTCCAAGTGGTAATTGTGCACAAAAGACGCCAAAAATCCAAAAATCTGAAGTTTTCACTCCAAGTGGTAATTGTGCACAAAAGTCCCTCTTTTGTAATATTTGCAAATAGGTTAAATAAATATCAGAAAAATCCAGAAAATTCACAAATAATGCTTACTAACATATAGATTTCCCCCAAAATAATTTCTGATTTTGAACTTCCAGAGAAAATATTTGTACATGTTTTGCACGTGTAAAAGATAAACTTCAAAAAATATTTATTAAATCACCAAAAAATCATTTTAATTCATTTATTATTCTTAAAAACATTATTTAAAAAATCTGGGGTATTACAAAAAGGGTGGCGTCTTTTCAGTAAAATCAACATACGAACGGTTAAATAATGGTGGACCGAGGACTCAAGACCCAGTATGGAATGTTATAGTCCCCCTCAAAATTAGGGTTTTCAATTGGTTGACCACTAGAAATGCAGTGCTGACTCAGGCTTTCAATTGGTTGACCACTAGGGTATTTCATGATTTTTTTTATAAAAAAACCTAAAGGCTATTCCCAACCAAAAAAAAATCCCCTCGGACAAAACATCATGTTTTGTCCGATGGGATTTTTTTTTCTGGACGAAACATCATGTTTCTTCCCATTTAAAATAATATTAAAATTTTCGTTTCTCCCATAAAAATTTATTATATTTTAAATTTTTCTCATAGACGAAACACCATGTTTCGTCCGTTTTTTTTCTTTCAAATTTATGCATTTTATACCTTTTCACGACTACAGCAAACCATCAAAAAGCTATTTCATAATATGCTTTTATGCATTTTATAGCTCAGATGACTGTGGATGGAATTCATTTTTTTTATAAGACTCTTTTCGAAAATATTTGCAGAAAGATGACAGTTGCCCAAGTATTTGCGCTCATGGACTCAACAACTAAACTCGCTGTTCCCAACGGCGAGTTTAGTTGTTTCATCATCGCCATTTAGGAAACAGCGTGTTTAGTACTATTTTTAGTTCAAAATTTTCAAAGAAGACTCGCTGTTCCCAACGGCGAGAACATTTATACTAGACTTGCTGTTGGGGAACAACAGAGTTTTAGTTTTAAATTTTCAAAGAAGACTCATTGTTCCCAACGGCGAGGATATTTACACTAGACTCGCTGTTGGGAATAGCAAGTTTAGTTCCAAAAAAAAATTCTATGGAGCTTTTTTTGAAAATTCACTAAGTCCAACAAAATGTTTCACTCTCTGTAAAATTTCCTACATCCTCGCCGTTCCCAACAGTGAGTCTAGTGTAAATGTACTCGCCCTTGGGAACAGCGAGCGAGTCTTCTTTGAAAATTTTGAACTAAACTCGTTGTTCCCAACAGGGAGTCTGGTATAAATATCCTCACCATTGGGAACAGCGAGTTTTCTTTGGAAATTTTCAACTAAAAATCAGCACTAAACACGTTGTTTTCCAATAGCAATGATGAAACAACTAAACTCGCCGTTCGGAACGGCGAGTTTAGTTGTTGAGTCTATTAGCGCAAATACTTGGGCAATTGTCCTCTTTCTGCAAATATTTTTGAAAAGTGTGTTATAAAAAAAATTAATTCCTGTGGATGCTCTTATTTTCTGAATTATTTATACCCAGTAAAAATTGTAGGCATTTGTTTATAATGTGATTTGGGAGAAAATAAATGGCAATGCATGGGCTAATTATTTGATATTTAAAAAAAAATGAAATATTTCTAAGTTTGAAATAATTTGCAAATGAGTTTATAATCTGATACCGTTTTTAGCCTTTTGACTGTGATCAAGTAAACTTGTCATCATTCTTTGAACTCACATGTACTGATCTGCTTTAAAAGAGAAAAATGAAAATGCTTATGAATTGCAGTCCTCTATCACCTCTCAAACCGAAGACGCATTTTTGTTATGCATCACTTGATTTCTATAGTACCAGATATACACTGTAGGAACAGACATCTCGAAGCATGTCACTACATCATCTCCCAGAATTCAACAAAATAATTCGCATTGGTTGGAGGCAAATTGTGACGCACAATTTTAAGCTAAGCAAAGTTGAACGTTTAATATCTGGATACAATTCTACACATTTTCATGCAACGGGCATATTCACTATAAATTGCACCAATCTTTATGCTAATCTGAACTGTTTGCAATTTCTCTCCACTTAATAACTGATTTACTTAATCAGAGATCCATACAGCACAGTTATTAAGATTTTTATGTAGTTTTCGATAAATCCAACTATATGTGTATCTACTGGGTAGTGGTACATACTGTTAGATAGAGATTATGAGAGATTATAATAAAAGAAATAAGGGTTAATATCCTAAACTAAGATGCTTGAGATATTTATCTAGACTACTATCACAAGCCAGTATTTATAGGATAAATACTGATTTGGGTACTGGGTTCTCAACCCACTCAACCCGAGTTCCGATATCCATATGATTAGAACGTGTAACACACGTGTTACCCTATATAATATTACACATAATATTATTCATATAGTGAGAATATACCTATATATCCAACACAAACATATATATCCAACACAAACAACAGTTTATGTGATCAACACCAAATAAACACCAATCTCCTGATCCAATCCAGGTAACCAATGTTGGTTATAAGACTGACGAACTCCAAACTTTCTGCTCCTTTCATTTACCCAGAATCTTGACCAAAGTGAAGGTCCAAAAGTGTTCAACAGCACACTCTAAGCCATACATTTCTTAAAATTGTGCAGTGTCATTAAATCACAGTAGAGGACAATGTTTACTCTTCTCATAACATAAATTTTATGCTAATGGATTACTACCAGGTGCAGGTGTATTCGCGTACTTCCAGGTGTAAGATTCTCTGACACCAAAGGATCTAGTTCCAGCCACATTTTCAGAAGACACTGCATCCGAAATTTCTTTCAAGTCCTCGCTTGTTAGCTTCAGTTCCAAAGAGCCGATGTTGTCATTCAAGTTCTTAATCTTAGTTGTCCCTGGAAATATTGACACAAATTATAAACCCAAAAAAGAAAAATAAAGATTACGTAATAGGAACTCTGGGAGAGTTTGTAAGGTACGTGACTGTAGTAAGGATAATGATTTGAAGGCATACGCAATAGAGGAGGAACTTCCCCCACCATAGTTATGCAGTCAATGTAATTAGAAAACAAAGAGAGGAAAAAAGAAATCAGAGAGATGCTGTAAGGAGTGTTGAGGATTGCAGATTGTAACTCTTTCAGTGGCAGTGTGTATTGTTGTTTGGGGGCTTGTTCTGTATGTTGGTCACATTGACCAAATAAAGTAAATCTAGGATCTTGTTCTCTTTCTAAATTTTCTATTTTATTTCGCAGCAATGTTATTTTCTTAACAAATTGCCTTTGTCAAATATACTTAAAACTGTGCTAAAAAGAATGACCTTCTCATGCTACTCCAGTTGATAACAGTTTGTGAATGTAATGAAGTGTATTCTAATCAAATACAAAGTTCTAGAACTGGATACAAATTATTGACAGAAAGGCAGTAATTTTCTTCACACAGCTATAGAGATAGTTAAGTTTCAACCATATTCTTGGTTTAGTTTACTTGTTGCATGTCCAAAAACAAATTATGAGAATTTTAAATTTTTCATATAGAAAAAGCATTGGCATGCCAATACAAATGTAAAATGAATAGACAGATAATATTTAATGACCTGGAATAGGAACGACATCATCCCCTTGATGAAGAACCCAAGCTAGAGCTAGTTGAGCAGGAGTGCAACTATGTTTTTCAGCCAACTTCACAGCTTCCTCATAGAGTCTCTTGTTCTTCTCTAAGTTCTCTCCAGTAAACCTTGGATGTGAAGCCTGACACGAGAAAAAATATGCAATAAACAACTGAGTTTGACAAAAAAGGAAAAAGAAAACGATGATAATTTAAATAAGAAGTTTCTCATTTAATTTATTAGATAAATGAAAACTATTACCAAGACAGAATTTGCAGGCACGCTTTCCAGAATTGCTTTACCCCCAAAAAAGCCACGACCAATAGGACTGTATGGAACTATTCCAATGCCAAGCTCTCTGTTTAGAGAAAACAATCATATCTAATTTGAGATAATCAATAGGATATGATCATGGTTAAACCATAAATGCTTCTCTCTATCTCCTAATAAGAACTCCTTACATACAAATTATGAGAGCATAGGAAGTTACTGGTGGATATATAGGTATATTCTCACTATATGAATAATATTATGTGTAATATTATTCTATGGGTAACACGTCTGGTACACATACTAATTGTATAGATATCAGACTGCGGATTGAGTGGGTTGAGAACCTAGTACCAAAACTAGTATTTATCCTATAAATACTGGCCTGTGATAGTAGTCTAGGTATTCCAATCTTGATACCTAGTGTAAATATCTCAAGCCCCTTAGTCTAGGATATTAACCCTAATTTCTATTGTTATTATCTCTCATAATCTTTAACAATCTTGGAATATTTAGAAATTAATTTTGAGATTAAGAGTGAGAGAGTTTGACGTAGTCAATCATCGGACTCAGCCGCCGGTGCCGACACCGTGCCGTTGCCGCTCTCGCCGTCGCTCTCGGTGCGTTATATTTTTGCTAAGCTAATTTTGAATCGTACTAAGTCTTTTGTGGAACTAGGTAATTTATTAAATTCGCTAGAATTCTGAGAGATATGTCTCATGATATTCTTGTTTGTAATATGCTAGCAAAGATGGAGAAGTTGAATCTGTCAACATACATTTCAAAATAATGATTTGCTCAAAATAGAGTAAACATGAAGCAGTGTGCAAGGATATAGTTTCAGTTTATTTCGTTCCAGAATAAATTAGTCACTTGCTTAGTAAAACTTTTTTTGAGTTTAAGACTCTTGTGTTCATTAAGCTTAAAACTCTTATTTCGTTCATGAAGTTTATTTGCTTTGTTCGTTTTGAAACTATGACAGATTTCTCCAGTTGGTTTAGTCAGTGTAAACTATTCTATTGTGATATGGTTTGGAAACTATTTAATTATTTTGGTTTAGTCCTTTTTGAACTATTCGGATTTATAATTAATTTAGTCCTTATGAACTGTACTTTGTGTGATGCATTTCTTGTATTTAAAGCCTGTTATCAGCCAATCAGCATCATGTTGAACTGATGAGATAATCCACTACGTTTATATATTGAGAATATAGGAGGAGATTGTTGGATATATAGGTATATTCTCACTAATATGAATAATATTATGTGTAATATTATTTTTTTGGATAACACGTGTGTTACACGTACTAATTGTATGGATATCGAACCACAGGTTGAGTAGGTTAAGAACCAAGTACCCGATTCAGTATTTATCCTATAAATATTGTCTTGTGATTCCAATCTTGATACCTAGGGTAAATATCTCAAGCACCTTATTCTAGAATATTAACCCTAATTTCTATTGTTATTATTTCTCATAATCTCTAACCGATACTAGTCATTCTCTATTACTTTAATATTTTCCAAGAAAGGCCTCAGCGAAAAGTAGAAGGAACTTGAAATCATATCCATAGTTGAAAATCAGTATTGGTATGATTATGAACAATTTTTTTTGGTATCATTTAATAAATGATGTTTAAACTCACATGAACTTTACACAATCAAATCCTTGATACAATAGAACTCTCCACAGCTTCACATGGAAATAATTATAATCAAGTGCTTTTCATTAATGGGGAATTAATGAGAATATAATATAACAGAATTTTCTTCATTGTTATGCTTGTTAGAAAATCACCAAATCAATTTGCATGAAGGAATTTTTGAATAATTTTCTTAGTGATATGGCTAAAAATGGGGATCAATCGGAACCGTCCAAATCGGGCACGAATCTTGAAGTCCAGGGGTAAAACGGTAATTTCACCTACAAATAGGGTCTGAGATGGGTACTGGGTCTCTCCGTTAAAGACCCGATGACCCACAAATGGATTCGCTTCAATCGGGCGCGGGTTTCAACCAGCAATAAAGCCCGATCAGAGGGATAGAATCAAGGCTCCTGATTAGATCCTAGTCAACGGCCCTGATTCATGCCTATCCCTCCACTGGGAATTAGGGATTACATTCCTAATCTGTTTACAAGGAGAATATTCCTTATCAGATTACGGGAATTACATTCCTAATCTGTTCCTTAAGACGCCTATAAATACCCCCCATCCATCTCCATTAAGAGGTAATCAATCTTTCTCCAGTTTTTGCGCTCTCTCATAATCTCTCTGATTATTGACTTGAGCGTCGGAGGGTGCGTCGCCGGGAACACCCCGGTGTCTCGCACTTTTTGCAGGTCTACGGCGGGAGCAATGATCAGAGCCCGACGGAACAGGTATACAGGTTTACTATTCAGTTTCCCTAAGAATCCACAAATACTATCTGTTTGCCCCCACACCAAATTTAGCGGCAACAGATTGGCGCCGTCTGTGGGAAACTAACGAATAGAGACCTCTCCTCTTCCTGCTGAACAGATCTTCTCCAGCCATGCCTCCTAGGAAAGTCAGATCAAGAGGGTCTAACAGAGGACCCAACCCCGATCCGCAGCAAGAAGTTCCCATCCAGCCTACCCAACAGCAGGGACAACTTCCTCCTCAAGCGGAGGACCAGCTCCAACCGGACCTACCTCCGCCAAATCAGCCACCTCCAAAGGGTCCTAACCCTAAAAAACAGCCTCTTCACCAAGACCACGTCTCCATCCACAACGCCTTTTCGGACTCTATGGCCTCCCATCATCCCCGAGCCTCTGGTCGCCACAATACCGCCCTCAATCGCCAGAAAGATGATGACCTTCGCCGCCATCTGGATGAGAAGCGGGCCCGAGAGGGAACCTCCCGCCAACACCGTCCGGACGAGCGGTCCCCTCGCCACCGGGAATATAGAAGGTCCCCTAACCGAAAGGGTCGGAAAGAATCCCCCGAGCACTACCGAAGAAGGCCGCACTCCCCTGCAGGTCGGCAACAACCCAGGAACAATGAGGCACCCATCACACGTGCCGAGTTCCAGCAGTTCCAAGCGACCATCCTACAAGCTCTCAATCTCCGCCCCAACACCAACGCACCCAAGATTCCCTCTCCTCCTCCGGTCCGAAGCCCTCGCCGACGGTCCCCATCTCCTCGTCCTGCTCCTAACAACTCCCGGCATACCCCAAGTCCTCGTCGCTCCCGAAGTTACCATCGCCGTAGCCCTCGCTCTCCCTCATACGAAGACGAGTCTAGAGGCTCGGCTGATTACCGTCGGAGGGACGACACCATGTACCGCCGTCTTCATGAGGTAGAGAGGCGCCTGGGTCAGATAGACCGAGAAGAAGAGCTTAGGGGGAGGACCCTACGTCCTAGCCGACCCCCTTTCTCCCGAACCATAGTGGATGCACCTGTGCCGTTCGGGTTCAAACCTCCCCAATTTGAGACTTACACCGGGGAGACCGACCCCGTTGACCACATCGAAAGCTTTAAGATCTTGATGCTCCTCCATCAAGCTTCCGATGCCCTCCTCTGCAAGACCTTCCCCGCAACTCTCAAGGGCCCAGCTCGAGAATGGTACTCTCGCCTTGCCCCCTCCTCAATATTCTCCTTCGAGCAGTTCGAGACCCTTTTCGTCACCCATTTCGTAAGCAGCCATAGAGCTGAGAAGACCAGCATCTCTCTATTGCAACTCCACCAGAAGAAGGGGGAGAAATTGAGAGACTATGTGAAGAGGTTCACAGCTGAAGCCAGGTCCATAGCATCCCTCGATCAGTCGGTCGCTGCGACAGCATTTCAATCTAATGTCCTCAATTCCAACCTCCGCTCCTCCCTCGCCAAGAAGCCTCCACAGAACTTTTCCGACCTCCTTCGTAGTGAAAAGTACATCCGGGCCGAAGAGACCGAGCAGCGACCCAACTGGGAGGGGTCTTCCTTCGGGTTTAAGAGAAAGGGAACAGAAGAGGAAGGAGCCAAGAAGCTCCAGAAGGATAAAGCCGGCCAGCGCCGACCTCCCCCCAGATTCGAGAAGTCCACTCCCCTCACCACTAACGTCTCAACTATTCTGATGGAAGTCGAAAAGGAAGGGATCATACCTCCTGCTCCGAGGATGAACACCCCCGCCAAGAAAAGAGATAAAGAGAAATGGTGCCGTTATCACCGGGACCATGGGCATGACACCAACGATTGTCGTGCCTTAAAGAACGAGATCGAAGCCCTTATCCAGAGGGGATAGCTGACCAGGTTTGTAAGAAAGGACCGAGCCGAACTTCCTCCCCCATCTCGGGGGGCTAACAAGCGTCCGGAACGAGAAGAGACGCCTGACTTCGAAGAAGAGCGAGTCGTCCACCTCATTCATGGGGGCCCAATGGGGGGCTCCTCAAACTCCTCTCGGAAGGCATTTATAAGAGAAGTCAACTCGGTTCGAACCACCCCTCCTCCCAAAGGCCTCGGAGTGCCCGTCACATTCTCCGACGAAGACCTTGAAGGTGTCCGCACCCCTCATTGTGACGCACTCGTCATCAGTCTCCACATGGCGAACTTCAAAGTGGAGAGAATCTTAGTAGACAACGGCAACTCCGTCAACATCCTCTTCCTCGCCGCTTTTAAAGGCCTAAAGCTCTCTCGAGATAGACTCAAGTCTGCCGGCTACACTCTCCATGGGTTCACGGGAGTGCCGGTGACTATTGAAGGGGTGATCACCCTCGATGTAACCGCCGGCCAAACTCCTACTACCCGAACAGAGCCAATGGACTTCATGGTGGTGGATGTCCCTGCCGCCTACAACGTCATATTGGGTCGGCCCGGCCTTGCAGCTCTGGAAGCCGTCCCCTCAGCATACCATCTTAAGATGAAATTTCCCACCCGGTCCAGGGTCGGGGAAGTAAGGGGCAATCAGGAAACGGCCAGAAAGTGCTACATGACCTCTACCCTCGGACCCGTCCTCTCCTTAGAAACTCTGGAAATCCCTCAAGATACTGCTAGGCCGACCTCCGAGCCGGTGGACGAACTGGAGGAAGTGCTCTTCTCTGAGCAGGACCCGACTCGCAAATTCTTTGTTAGCAAGACCCTCCCGTCCACCCTATGCTCAGACATCGTACAATGCATCCGAAGAAACGAAGACCTCTTCGCTTGGTCACCTGCAGATATGCCCGGGATCTCCGAAGAGCTCCTGGTCCACCACCTGAGCGTTGTTCCGGGGTCCAAACCGGTTCAGCAGAAGAGGCGCAAGTTCGCCCCCGAGCGTCAGCTCGCTATTAAAGAAGAAGTGGACAAGCTCTTGAAGGCCCGGTTCATACAGGAGGTCAACTACCCTGAGTGGTTGTCAAACGTAGTGATGGTAAAGAAGTCCAACGGGACTTGGAGGATTTGCATTGATTTGACCGACCTCAACAAGGCTTGCCCCAAGGACCCATTCCCTCTTCCGAGTATTGACACCCTAATCGATGCAACCTCGGGACATGAGCTCCTCAGCTTCATGGACGCCTTTTCAGGCTACAATCAGATCCGGATGTTCCCTCCGGATATTCCGAAGACCTCGTTTGTGACCGACCAAGGCCTCTATTGCTACAGAGTCATGCCGTTCGGCCTAAAGAATGCAGGTGCAACATACCAACGCCTCGTCAACAAGGTTTTTCAGGCTCAGATCGGCCGGAACATGGAGGTATACGTTGACGACATGCTTGTGAAAAGCATCCGAGGCGTTGATCATGTGACCGACCTCTAAGAGGCATTTGACGTTCTAAGAAAGCACAATATGAGACTCAACCCGAACAAGTGTGCGTTCGGCATCTCATCAGGAAAGTTCCTCGGATTCATGGTTAGCCAACGAGGAATTGAAGCAAACCCGGAAAAAATCAAAGCCATATTAGACATGGCCCCTCCCAGGAGTGTAAAAGAAGGTCACAGATTAACAGGCCGCCTAGCCGCCATAGGGCGCTTTCTCTCGAAGTCTGGGGAGAAATGCCTCCCCTTCTTCAAGGCCCTCAGGGGGGCTAAAGGTTTCGAATGGGGGCAGCAGCAACAGGAGTCCTTCGACCAGCTCAAGGCTTACCTCGTCAATCCCCCTCTCCTCAGCAAACCAATCCCTGGCGAACCCCTCTACCTCTACCTGGCAGCCTCCGAGCAGACCCTCAGTGCAGTCTTAGTGAGGGAAGAAGACCGGGCTCAGAAGCCCATCTACTATGTCAGTAAGGTGCTTCGGGATGCCGAGCTCCGATACCCGAAGATAGAAAAGATGGCCTATGCCCTGGTGATGGCCGCAAGAAAGCTTCGCCCGTATTTTCAGTCCCACTCGGTGGTCATTCTTACCGACCAGCCGCTGAAGCAGGTCCTCCACAAACCCGAGACTTCGGGTCGCCTTATGAAATGGTCTATCGAGCTGAGCCAGCACGATATAACTTATCAGCCTCGGACCGCGATCAAGGCTCAGACGCTAGCCGAATTCATAGTTGAGAGTACTATCCCCGAGTCCAGCCAAACAGCGAAGGGACCACCCGTCTGGTCGGTTTATGTTGACGGATCCTCTTGCAATGAGGGAAGCGGGGCAGGGGTCATCCTGGCAGGCCCAGATGACTTTATCCTCCAATACTCCCTCCGTATAAACTTCAAAGCCTCGAACAACGAAGCTGAATACGAGGCGCTCATAGCCGGCCTTGGAATGGCCCGAAATGCAGGGGCGCAACGCCTCCGAATCTTTAGCGACTCCCAGCTAGTCGTCAACCAGGTCCTCGGCGAATATGAAGCACGTGATGACAGGATGGTTAAATACTTAGCCAAAGTCAAGAGCCTCATGGCGCTGTTTGAAGAGGCCCTCATTCAAAGGATCCCCCGAGAAGAAAATGCTCAGGCCGACGCCCTATCCAAATTATCCTTCTCTTCCCTTCAAGGTCTCGAGCAGACCGTATTGATAGAAGTCCTCCTGAAGCCGAGCATAGAGGACGAAACACTGGACTCCGTAGAAACATTGCCTGTCCTCCTCGAAGACAATTGGATGAAACCCCTCGTCGAATTTTTAAGGGACGGACTCCTCCCTGAGGATCCCAAGTAAGCGCGAAGGGTTAGAACCCGAGCCGAGCGTTACACACTAATTGGAGGCATCCTATATAAACGCTCCTTCACCCAGGTGGACGGTCGGCCCTACCTGAGGTGCCTCTCCCCCGGACAAGCCGACTACGCCCTGCAAGAGCTTCATGAGGGCATCGGCGGGGCCCATTCTGGTTTCAGAGCCCTGGCGCGCAAAGTGTTGAACTACGGGTATTTCTGGCCCACTCTCCTACGGGACGCTGAACGACACGTTCGGCAATGCAGCTCCTGCCAGAAGTACTCCGACATCCGACGCCTCCCACAAGCTCCACTTGCCTCCCTATCAAGTCTGATCCCGTTCGCAATGTGGGGGATGGATTTACTAGGGCTGTTTCCGCCAGCTCCCGGACAATTCAAGTTCTTAGTCGTGACAATCGACTATTTCTCGAAATGGAAAGAGGCCGAGCCCTTGGCCACGATCACCGAAAACAAGGTCGTCCAATTCTTCTGGAAGAGCGTGATCTGTCGATTTGGCATCCCCAGGGTCCTAATTACAGACAACGGAACGCAGTTCACTAGGGCTGCCTTCCGAGCTTTATGTGAAGACCTCGCCATCCAACACCGGTTCTCCTCCGTCTCTCATCCTCAGTCAAATGGCCAGGCCGAAAATGCCAACCGACAGATCCTCTCTGGCATTAAGAAAAGGTTAGACAAGTGTTCTAAAGGCTTGTGGGTCGATCAGCTTCCCAACGTGCTCTGGAACTACTGCACCACAAAGCGGACCCCAACGGGTGAGAGCCCATTCAATCTCACCTATGGGTCCGAGGCCATCATCCCCCTTGAAGTCGGAATACCCTCTCCTCGTTTGATAGCTTTTGAAGAAGAGCAGAACGCTAGAGAACTCAGAGCAAATCTAGACCTGATAGACGAAATCCGAGAAAGAGCTGCTATACGGCAACAAAGCTACGAAAGAATGATCGAGCTGGCATACAACAAAAGAGTCCGCCCAACGGACCTCAAAGAAGGGGACCTGGTCCTTCAGAAGTTGGCCATCTCGTTTCCAGGTCAGAAAAGCAAATTGGCCCCGAATTGGGAGGGACCTTACACGACCTCTAAAGTAATCCGCCCCGGCACATACAGACTAGAAGATCTCGAAGGCAGGGAGATCCCCAGGACTTGGAATGCCGACCATCTCTTAAAATACCAAGAGAGAACAACAACGCCTCTCTGAGTAATTCGAGATTTCGAACCGTTCTTTTCCTGTTACTTGTAGTGATTTTCTTTCATTTTTTCCTTGTAATAACGGCTAGCAACTTTAGAAGCAGCCGATCATTGGTTATTAATAAATAAAGTTTTTTCATATTTTTGCTACTGTTTGCATCTCTCTGCTTTTTACTCTTCAATCTAACGATGGTTCGGAGTCCAACACTTGGCTCGATTCTACTTCGCAAGTTCGCTCCTAAGCAGACTAGAAGTAGTTCGCCATTCGGAATTGCTCCCGCAACTGTTGAACTAATCTAACGATGGTTCGGAGTCCAACACTTGGCTCGATTCTACTTCGCAAGTTCACTCCTAAGTAGACTAGAAGTAGTTCGCCATTCGGAATTGCTCCCACAGCCGTTGAACTAATCTAACGATAGTTCGGAGTCCAACACTTGGCTCGATTCTACTTCGCAAGTTCGCTTCCAAGCGGGCTAGAAGTAGTTCGCCATTCGGAATTGCTCCCACAACTGTTGAACTAATCTAACGATGGTTCGGAGTCCAACACTTGGCTCGATTCTACTTCGCAAGTTCGCTCCTAAGCAAACTAGAAGTAGTTCGCCATTCGGAATTGCTCCCACAGCCGTTGAACTAATCTAACGATGGTTCAGAGTCCAACACTTGGCTCGATTCTACTTCGCAAGTTCGCTCCTAAGCAAACTAGAAGTAGTTCGCCATTCGGAATTGCTCCCACAACTGTTGAACTAATCTAACGATGGTTCGGAGTCCAACACTTGGCTCGATTCTACTTCGAAAGTTCGCTTCTAAGCAAGCTAGAAGTGGTTCGCCATCACTCCTACAACCGTCGAGTCACCATAGCAAAAATCCGAGGTCAAACACTTGAGCTTAAGCGCGTTTTGCGAGTTCGTCAAACTGCGAGAGTGGGCGTCAGAAAGAATGCTCGGCGCCACTAGCCGAACACTCATCTCGCCGACCTGCAAACAAGCAAGTGGCCGACTTAGAGGCCTCGACACAACAAACAACGGTCACAAAAATAAAGAACACACAAGTTCGGCAACAACATTTTATTGATAAATGGGATGCGGTACAAAGACGGACACAGCAGGATTTCAAGTCATTAAAGAGAAAGTTACAATGCCGACTTATTACACTTGGTTAAAAAAAATATATATACAAAAGCTCTCGGAGGCGACGTCTTCAGCGCTTTTTTGGAGCCGGGGCGTTCCGCTTCAAAGACACTCGAGAGTGACGACGCTTGTCTCCGGAGCGCGACCCCAAGCCAGCAAATTGAGACGTATCCTCGGCGCCGCTTCTAGTAGCTAGTCCAACGGATGCTCCGCTCGACGAAATTGCTACCGAACTTTGCGCGTGCCCCGGACTAGGATGGCCTATGCACTGACGAGTTGCCATTTCGTAGAAGGTAATGCCCCGATCACTCTCCGCGCGAGTGCACGAAGTGCTTTGGACATTGATTAGTCCCGAATGCGGCTTGAGACGAGCCACTTCCGCTTCCAACTCCGAGATCCGATCACGCAACGAGTCGTCTTTGACGTTAACTTCGAAACGGGGGGGTATCGCGGAGTCCGGCATACCTGATCGACTGGCTATGAGGCGCCGAAGGTGAGTGACTTCGATACTTTTATCCACCGTCGCTCTCTTCAGCGCTTCGACCTCGGCTGTCAATTGGACCCGTTCGGTCGTCAACTTGGCCACTTCTGCCGTTAGCCCCTCGCCTTCCGACCGAAGCTTCGTCTCTACGGACTACAGATGCCGGATCTCGGAAAGCAGGTCATCTCTCTCCGCTGTTATTTTGGACAGGTTATGACGGATGCATTGAATCCGAAGCTCATTACTGAAAGCAGTTGGCGAATATTCACCTTCTCCTGTGGGAGTCATTTCGGCGATTCTGCTCTCCAGACGACGGATTTCGATGTCTCGCCGACCGAGGACGAGCTGAAGATGGTTCCGCTCACTTTCGGCTCGACGTAACCCGAGCTCGACTTCGTACAGCCGCTTTCGGCATTTAGCCAGGCACAACCTCGTCGCCCCAAGGCCGGCCTCGGCTCGAGCCACCTCGTCCGAGCGAATTGTCTCGGCATCTTGGGCAACCACCATGAGCTGAAAAGAGACCGAGATAAACAGCAAAAGTTCAAACACTGCCGGAGCACCACACTTGAGAAATTTTCGAAACAAGAAACTTTCAAAACAAAAAGAGAATATTTGACAAAAGGGGGGCGAAAGACGAAGATCCGAACACCAACACTTCAAAAAATTTTCTTTTCATTCATTTCAAAAAGGCAGCGGTGGCCAGTCCGCTATTAGGCATTACAATGATTGAAAAGAAAAGCAAAAAGAAAAAAAAAACAAGAAAATGAGGAGCGGAGTCAAGGCGCGACCTCTTTCCCCGGGCGACGAGTTCGGGTGGGAGTCGACTTCTCCGAAGGGGACGCCACCGCCAGCGGAGTGACCACGGTACCGGGGACCTCATCGGTGACCTCGACCTCGGCATCACCTTCGTCATCCCCTTCCTCCTCCTCCCCCTCGGACTCAGGGTCGAAACCCTCGACGTGGCCGGGGAATAGCCTCCACCCCGAGATATTCACCTCGGGGAACTCCTTCGACACCCGGTCGATGGCTGCGGCGAAGGCCTTCGCCATGTTCTGGGCGAGGAACCCCTGCGCCTTCTCCAGGGTCGCGTCCTCCACCGCCTTCACAGCCGCCGCCTTGGCTGCCTCGGCTTCGGCCAGTTGCTTGGCCGACCCCTCCTTCTGGCGAAGGAGCTCGCCCTCCAACCTTGTCACCTCGGACTCGAGGTGCACCATCCTCGCCGACCTGCCCTTGTGCTCGACGCGAAGCTTGTCGAGCTCGTTCGACAGCCGAGCTTTCCCGTTCCGAGCTTGGTCAGATTCTTGCTTTAGCTCCTTCTCCAGAGCTGTCAACCTCTCGGTGAGGTGACCAAAGTGGACGATGATCTGTAGTAAAGAAGAACCAAAGGAGTTAGAAAAAATTTTGGTTAAAGAAGTACAACGAATGAAAGAAGCTCAAGGCTTACCGACACCGCCGAACGAGCGATCTCGATCACGTCGTCGCCCTCTCGCCCGGCCTCCATGGCGGCTCGGTCCTTCGGAGTAGCGAGGTGCTTGACGGCCTGCATGCTCGCCAGCGAGTTGCCGAGGAACCCGTCGTGCTTCCGGACTTGCCAGTCCGGAATGTGAATTCTTTTGTGCTCCTCCGTCAGGAGCTCCTCGGCAACTGCCGTCAGGGGCGGCGTCGCCATTCCCAGGGCTGCGGCAATAGGGAACTCGCCGGTAGCGGCGAAGCCGAAGTCCCCACCACGGCGGCAACAGGACTGTCGAGGTTCTCCACCTCCTCGACCGGGGCTGTGATCCTCGGAGCCTTCGCGGCCGACGGCAGCTTGGTCGCGACCCTCTTTCGCTTCTTGGGGGCCTTGCTCGCGAGTCCGGCCCTGAGCGCCAGCACGGCGTCGTAGTCCATGGTTTCTGCATCCAAAGTAAAAATTGATTAGCACACCGCAAATGACAAGGAAGAGAGTTCGGAAAGCAAAAACATAACGAGAGCCGCGTACTGGGATCTACGCGGCAGAGCCCTCCCTTGTAGAGGATGTCCTCCGTCAGCTCCCTCTAGTCGTACTTTGACCGATCAAGGAGAGTCCAGACCGCTTCTTCTTCTTCTACACTGAGCTTCGGAAGCGCCTTCGCCCTCTTTAGCACCCCTTCTACCCAGTTGGAGGGGATCGGCCACGCCTCCCGACTCCGCACGATCAAAAACTTCTCTCGCTAGTGCTTAATGGAGTCGGGGCATATGACGAGCCTGCCACCGTGCCTCGGAGTCAAGTAATACCGGTACTCCGATTTATCCCTTGGTGGAGCCGGTATAACGTCCGAAGCACGTTCAGCTGCGGCTAGATCCCTGCAGCCTGACAGTGGAGAACGAAACCATTTATCACTCGCCACGCGTTCGGCATAAGCTGGATGGGGCTGACCCCGAACCAACTAACCACGGTAACGGCGAACGCGTTGAGGGGTAGCCGAGCCCCGACGATGAAGGCATCGACCGGCCAGCAACACATCGTCACTGGCAGTGGCGAATTGGCCCTAACCCCGGGACCCGGCAGCATGAGTTCGTACTCCTCCGGGATGTGGAATGAATCCCGGATCACTGCCAAGTCCTCCTCACGCAGGATCGACACCGCCTCGTCCGCCTTCGTCGTCTCCCTTGCGGCGTTCTCCTCGAAGGACCTCCCCCTCCCATGGACGATCCGCTCGGCTTGATCCTCCGGGAGCTGCCTAACTCTATGGAGCCCGGTCAGCGACCCCGGCAGTTGTCCGAACTCTCCCATCCGCTTCGGATCTTGAACGATCGAATCCTTGCCGAACACCTTCTGGCCCTTAGTCGGAGTTGAATCTTCGACAACTTCAAGGGAGGGCTCGGACCAAGAGATTTCTTCGGAGACAGAAGCTACAGACATAATTGATAAATTACCTTAAAAGAAGATAGCTGCCGGAAAACTTCGCCGGAACCAAATGTCGACCACCGTAAGCGCTCGCCTAAGCACAAGAGACCGCCTGAGCAAAAGAGAAGGGAAATGAGAAATGAGAAGGGGGGTGAGGATTTATAGAGAGATGCATGCCAAACGAGGATGGTGGGCTTGTACGACCGGCCCATCTACACAAAACGACAAAACGACCTCAATCGTCGCCTTGTTTACCACGCCAAATCATGCGCTGCATTTAATGAGCATCCCATCTGATGGAAGCCCAGAGATCACTGCATTTAACGAACGTCCCATCTGTCAGAAACTGTCAGAAGTTGTCAGAAGTTCAGAAGGCGCACAGTTGATACAAACTTCTATGACGAAAAACGACAAGTTACAGACCTCGGCACAAGCTGCCGTGCGTTCTTGACACCGACCCCGTTACGGAGAAAAAATTGGAGTTCGACACCAGCTGCCGTGCGTTCTTGACACCGACCCCGTTACGGGGAAAAAATTGGAGTTCGGCACCAGCTGTCGTGCGTTCTTGACACCGACCCCGTTACGGGAAAAAAATTGGAGTTCGGCACCAGCTGCTGTGCGTTCTCGGAACCGACCTCGTTACTGGGGGAAAATCGAGTTCGGCACCAGCTGCCGAGCGTTCTCGGAACCGACCTCGTTACGGGGGGAAAATCGAGTTCGGCACCAACTGCCGAGCGTTCTCGGAACCGAACTCGTTACGGGAGAAAAATGGAGTCCGGCACCAAGTGCCGAGCGTTCTTGGCACCGACCTTATTACGGGAAAAGATTGGACCTCGGATCATACCGAACTCCCTCTCAGCACTCATAACCATGCCGAACTCTCCCCCCTCTTCGGAAAGATGGGCCGAACCGCATACAGACCTCGGTCCCTTAGTCAGCGAGCTCTAGAAGGGGTCGGAAGCATGATACGAGCACAGCTGCCCCTCGGCGAAGGAAAACAGCCGATCCATCCACCAAGAGATCGCGAAAAAATAATTAAGAATTTGGGAAAATTAAGGAAGAACCCCTGGAAAGCAATTGTAAAGGTGGGGAAGCATTTTCTAGTCCCCAAATAAGCAATTATTTCCAAGAACAATCTTCTAAGACCCCCGAACGACGAATTGACACTTTGCAAAGGATATCCCTGCAAGAACACCACGTGACCATAAGAGCTCAGGAACGACTCAGAGTTCAATCCACTTGAAAAATCACCAAACTACCTCCATCAAGATTCAAAACCTTCCATTTAGGCTCCGATACAACTCCGCTGGCCATTAAAACAGTTAAACTACTCCTCAAAGGCCGATCAAGCTCAGCCTTTAGGAGTGGGGGGCTCGTGATATGGCTAAAAATGGGGATCAATCGGAACCATCCAAATCGGGCACGAATCTTGAAGCCCAGGAGTAAAACGGTAATTTCACCTACAAATAGGGTCTGAGATGGGTACTGGGTCTTTCCGTTAAAGACCCGATGACCCATAAACGGATTCGCTTCAATCGGGCGCGGATTTCAACCAGCAATAAAGCCCGATCAGAGGGATAGAATCAAGGCTCCTGATTAGATCCTAATCAACGGCCCTGATTCATGTCTATCCCTCCACTGGGAATTAGGGATTACATTCCTAATCTGTTTACAAGGAGAATATTCCTTATCAGATTACGAAAATTACATTCCTAATCTGTTCCCTAAGACGCCTATAAATACCCCCCATCCATCTCCATTAAGAGGTTCTCCAGTTTTTGCACTCTCTCATAATCTCTCTGATTACTGACTAGAGTGTCGGAGGGTGCGTCGCCGGGAACAACCCCGGTGTCTCGCACTTTTTGCAGGTCTACGGCGGGAGCGACGATCAGAGCCCGACAGAACAGGTATACAGATTTACTATTCAGTTTCCCTAAGAATTCACAAATACTATCTGTTTGCCCCCACACCAAATTTAGCGGCAACACTTAGTGATATCTTGAAGTTAGATATAGGCTTCACCTGCAAAGTGGGACTATTTCTTCCTCAATGTCACGGCTCCAAAGCGACCACTCCATTTGCACTGCCGTGATGGGATGAACAGCATGGGCCCTCCTAATTGTATCCGGGCTGGCTTCCGACAGACCAATGTATTTCACCTTTCCCTCTTCTACTAGCTTCTTAAGCTCTCCAATCTACACAACCAATACAGAAATTACACCCTCATATGAATGACATTTGAAAGGAAAAAAAAAAGAAGAAATGAAAAATGCTTACAGTTTCCTCAATAGGAGTAGTTTGATCTATTCGGTGCTGATAATAAAGATCGATATAATCTACACCAAGACGCTGAAGGCTCGCCTCGCAGCAAGCCCTTGCATATTTGGGCTTACCATTCACAGCAAAACCATATTGATGATCTATCCCAAATTTAGTAGCCAATTGAATTTCTTCTCTTGGCAATTGCTTCAAGGCCTATACTATACAATTCAATAATTACTGCTACTTCACTTGTTGTTAACTATTAATCAACTAATGTTCGACAAAAGGAATAATAATACCTTTCCAATCAATATTTCATTGGTATGGGGTCCATAGGCATCTGAAGTATCGAAAAAAGTGACCCCACTGTCGAATGCATGTTTGATTATTGAGATCCCTGTCTCTTCTTCAACAGGAGAGTTGTAGGCGCCTGAGAGATTCATACACCCAAAGCCCAGTTTCGAAACCTAGAGAAAACAAAAGGATGAGCAACTGTTAGTTAGTGAAAAACAATAACTTTCAGAGTATAGATAAATATTGAAGAAGAAAAAAACTAGTAAGAGAGAGGGAGAGACCATGAGACCCTGGGATCCCAATTTCACTATGGGAATTTGGGTGCTGGTCTGCTCCTCCATGTTTCTGCAGTGAAGTGAAGCTCTGCTGAGAACTGAAGCAAAAGTGGATGAAATTGACGGAATTTAAAAGGGTCAGAGTACAGAAAATTTATGCCAATGAAGAAATGAAGTCAGCCAATACATCATCTGATTTTAAAAGCCAATGACTGAAGGGGTTCCATTTCGGCAATCCACTTTCTTCTGCTTGGAAAAAGTCCAAGTGACAATGATACGAAGACAATAGGAATATCTTTTGGAAAATTTTGCCGTATTGAAAGCGATATACACTTGTTTAGGACATGTCAGCAACAAACGTTATTAGAAAAAAAGGCATAGCTTATTATAATGCCGTTCTTTTCAATAACGACATCTATTTGAAAAAAAAAATTCATGCCGTTATTTGGAATAACGGCATCTGTTACTTTTTGTCTAAAGATCTAACAGTCTTAATTGTGAGCTGAGAGAGAATTGCAAAATTAAAATAACCAATGCCGTTCTCTGAGAGAACGGCAACGATTATACTGATGCCGTTATTTTGAATAACGGCATCAATTATATTCGTTTTGCACGGTAACCTATAATCAATAACACCCTTCTCCTTTCTCCTACCTCTTGTCATTCGTATTCTTCTCTCTCTCTTCACTCCCGTAACTCACAAATCCTAGTTCCCAAAATAAAAAAATTCCAACCATTGGAGTACTCTAAAATTTCATACATCCTATCTCTTTACTCCCACTCTCATTTCATTCTTCATCCACAACGAATTTGGAAGCTACTGGCGGTACGATTTAATTTGAAGGTATTATTATCTTAACCGTATGTTTGATATGTATTTTCATGTTATGCTTATTGTGAGTAGTGAATGACTTGAATATGTTTGAATATTTATGCTTAGGTATGGAATTTGATATTCCTATTTGGTTATATTTTGGGGGTGAAGTAATTAAGGATCCCAAGATTGGATATTCTCATAGTGATGTTGAACCGGTAATTATTTGGGCTCCCCGTAACTTTATAAATTCAGAATTAATAGATAAGATATATGAAGTCACCAATTGGGATAGAAGTGAAATGAGTCTGAATATCAGAACCCGTTATGCAGGGAAAAAGTCCAAGTGACAATGATATGAAGACATAGGGATGGCGAACGGGTCACTCGGGCCGGGCCGGGCCCAACCCGGACGGGTTGGGACGAATTCATAACCGGGCCGGGCCGGGTTGGTCCCCTATACGGGCCGGGCCGGGCCGGGTTACATTCTCAAATGGGTGGCCCGCCCAACCCGCGAACCCTTTAGGGCTCAACCCGGGTTGGGCCGGGTCGACCCGCGGGTTGGCCCGTATAATAATTTTATTTTTTTTTTTTAGTTTAAATTAAAATAATAATAATAATAATTTTTTGAATGTTGTATACTTGTATACAAACAATCATATCTTTGTTTGATGAATTATGAATACTACAATTCTTAAAAAATTATATTACTAAGTAAGTTACGTAGTATTAGTATCAAATTGAGGGATATTTCAAAAATTATGTTTGAATGTTACTAAGTAAGTAATTATATTAGTAAGTAATTTTGGGGAAATATCCCCAAGTAAGTAAAACTATCAAATATCAATAAGTATTTATAATACTACAATTCATTAAATTCAGTAATAATAATATTAAGTAATAATACTACAATTCTTCAAATGTCCCCAAATGATGTTTAATTATAATACTAAGTAATTAATAATATTAATAAAGAAAAAAAATCGTTGAAGAGTGAAGACTAATAATAAGATTGAAAGAGTGAAAATGACAACAAAATTTGGAATTTTATTCATATGAATTTAAGTTATACAATTTGAACAATTTATAACGAAATGAAGAATTCAATTCACAAATAAGTTTTATACAATAACATATTTGTTATATACAATTTTAATTGAGTACAAGTTTTCTAATTTGACATAACAAGAGAAAGCTATTGTAAGTGTTGTCATTGTTGTTGTTCTTGTTGTTGATCTTCGGGCGAGTTGCTCCCACTTGTTGAACTTGATAGTGCTTTTCCTTGCGTCCTATCTTCAGCCTTCAGCCAGTCTTCTGTGCAAACGAGCATCTCCAACGACTCCGGCTTCAACCTATTTCTGTAATCAGATAGAACCCTGCCACTTGTAGAAAATGCACTCTCAGAAGCAACTGTAGAGACAGGAGGAGTTAGCAAATCTTTAGCCATAATTGACAGAATACTAAAAGTGTGTTCATGTTCTTTCCACCACTGTAAAATATCTAGTGGAGAAATAGTAGGCTCAGTATCCTGTTGGTTATACCAATTTAATTCATTTGGTTGATTAGTCCTAGGTTTTTTAGATTGAATTTGTTCAAGTAAACTAAATGTTCTATCACCAATTCTACTTTTACCCTTATCTTTAGAACTACCAGACGAAGAACTAACTACAGAAGTTGTACCACTAGAAGCAAAACGTCTATCATAATAATCATACAAGTTATTTAAGGTAGTTTCAAACTGAACTAAAAACTGATCGCAATCAATTGTTAATTCTACATTGTTCTCTAAAAATCAAAAAAACATTTGTATCAAATTCTTCGTACCTTCTAATTTGATACGGGGATCCATAACAGTAGCAACACAAATCAACATCGGAGGAGGAAAATAATACTTCAAAAATTTTTGAAATGCAGGTATTACAATGTTACTAATATAGACATCATTTAACATTTCGTTAAATATTTGTACCATGCTAACTAATTCAATAAAAATGCTACTAGAAGTAGATTCATATGTTTTAGAAAACTTTAAAGTTGCGGTTTTAAAAGGTTCTAAAAATTTCAACAAAGCTTCAGCAAAAAACCAATCGGCGGGAGTCATTTCAAAACTAGGCATATTTTGTGCGATACAAAAATCATTTACAACTGCTTTATATTCGGTGACAACATTAAGTAAATCAAAAGTAGAATTCCATCGGTGTCTAACATCCTTTGGAAATTTTCTAAAAGGAACTTTCCTAACTCTACACCAAGCTTTCCATTCTTGTAGAATGCTTGGTTTTAATGCAATGAAATGTACACAATTTCTAATTTTATGTATATATGGATCAGCTATTTTTAATGCGTCTTGAACACATAAATTTATAATATGACATGCACATCTAACATGAAAAATTTTGTCAGATGGAGGGTTTAATACAGATTTTAAAGTAGTAATTGCTACATTGTTGTTAGATGCATTATCAAAACTAATAGCCATAATTTTATTGCGAATATGAAAAACATCACAAATTTCTATAATACGGTTTGCTATTTCGTCGCCACTATGGGGATACGGCAACGACGCAAGTGATATGATTCTTTTATTAAGAATCCAATCATTGTCGATCCAATGACAGGTTATTCCCATCGTTGGAATATTGTTGACACCCGTCCAAACATCCGAAGTTAAACTAACCCTACAAGTTAAACTCCATAAAATTGCAATCAACGCGTCCTTCATTTCAACATACACTTTAAAACAATCCGATTTGCAAGTGTTTCTCGGAATTCTCCTAAAATGAGGGTTTAAGGCGGTTTGATTAAAGTTTTCCAAGTTCCTACTCTCGGGATAGGAAAATGGTAACTCTTCCTTAATTACTAATCGGGCCATTTCCCGACGAACAAGTTCGGGATCATAAGGGTGGCTATCTACTTGACCGGTCCTAGGGTTTATTCTTTGTTGGCCTTGTATTTGATCAAGAAGATCTTTATGATTATTTAGGATGTGCCTACTAAGTGTACCGGTTCCGTCACCCCTCTTGAATTTGTATTGTTTATCACATGATTTACACGCTTTCACACCTATACCCGGAGTCTCACTGTCCGGGATATAATCATAAAACTTATGCCAATCGCTAGTTTCTCCTCTACTTTTCCTACTACTACGGGGTTGTGTGGTATCGGTTTGTGGTTGTTGTTGTTCTTCTTCTATTTGAATGCCACCTACAACATCCATGTCGTGTGTACCCCATTGTTCCATAGTAGGATCAATGTAATCTTGGGCGGGCTCACTAGTTGGGACAATTGGTGGCCTACGTGAAGAGGAGGAGGAATCTTGTCCGCTACGACCGCTACCGCGTGATCTAGACATAATGTAGTAATGTGGTATGTAAAAAAAAATCTACTAAGTAGTGGCGGTGAATTATACAAAAAAAAAACTAAAAAACAAGAGGGTTGAGAATCTTGAGATAGAGAAGTTCAAAAAACGATCAATAATTTTAACTACAACGCAAAAAAAAAATAGTAGAGAGATAGAGATATTTTGATACCGTTCACCGTGGAATACGCGTATATAAAAAAACCGTGAAAATTAGAAAATAATAGACAAGATGGAGGAGCGCTTTGCCGATTTCGCAATTGAAGAGTTGAATTGAGAAGAGGTTGAAGTAGATTTGAGCCGATGGTTGAAGAGAGTTGAAGACGTTGAATTTTTTTCTCCGATACGACCAAAATTTGATCGTGTATACGCCTCCTTGTACACTTGTTTGATGATGACTACAATTGTTCAATTTTTTTTTTTTTGATGTATAATAGTAGAGAGAGTAAGAGAGGAAGGTGTGATTTTTTTGGAGATTTTTGGGAGCTATTTATAAGTTTAGAAGTGGGTAAAAACAAAAAAAAAAACAAAAAAAAAAAGAAGCAACGGCCAGCAGCAACGGCTCTAAGAGCCGTTTGCTGCCAGCCAGAGCCTGCGCACGTCACAACGGCCACACGACCCGTGGGTTTCGGTCGGCCCGTCACGGGTTCCGCGAATCCAATTCGCGGGTCGACCCGCGGGTTGGCGGGTCCGATTCGCGGGTTGAGCGGGTTCGTGGGCCGGGTTTCGCGAATCCAATTCGCATAAATGGCGACCCGGGTCGACCCGGTACTGTTCACCGGGTTCGACCCGAACCCGTGAAGGTGTTAAGCGGGCCGGGTTCGTGGGCCGGGTCGCGGGTGGGTCGGCGGTTGACCCGGCCCAGTTGCCATCCCTATGAAGACAATGGGAATATCTTTTGAGGGGTTTTGCAGTCAGCCCCTATACGCTTCCTCAATTTCTTTTGATAGACCCCTTGAAATCTTATAATATAAAAAACTCTCAACCATCAATGTTTTTTTAAAAAAAAAAATGGTCATCTTCTGAATTGTACTAAACATGGTGTAATATGTGAGGGGCTAGCAGGTTCAGTTCGACATTGGAAAAATCACATCCCTTCCCTTTGATATAGGAGAAGAAAATTCAGCTTTCAGTTTGGTTGAATGGATAAAGCACAGGGCCGCTTGGTAATGTTTTAAAGAAAAAAAGACAACTAAGAGGAAATATAATACTCCAACTAAAACTAGTCAGATTATGCCAGTTACATTGTATACAACTTCAGCTAGCCTTGACTTGCTAGAAAATGTTGGCGGTAATATTTCCTCAAAACTAATTTATTTATATATATCTATACTATTATTAAACAAAGTTCTATTTTGACGGCTTTTTACTATCATGCCCATATTAACATAACACACCTAAAAAATAATGTAAGGTTAAATCTGCAAAATTTTACCCCTGAACCATACACAAAAGAAGGTCACAACTGTAATTTTCATACAAATTAAACTCTCTCTCACAACCCCCAACCCGTCCATTCCTCTACCTCTCTCTCACAATCCCGCTGACTCTCTCTCTCTCTCCTCATCCCCCCGTCAACAGCTGCTTCGCTCTCCACGACGCGAGGCCTCGCGTCGCCGACCACCGCGACCCCCACCGACTTCGCCAACCATCAACATCTGCTCCACCCTCCACGCATCCTGCCTCGCATCTCTTTCTCTCTCTCTCTCTCTCTCTCTCTATCTCTATCTCTCTCTCATCAAATCCCGAACTCCCACGACGATGAGCGGCTGCGACCTCCCACGAAGCTGGTGGCGACGACGATGAGCGGCTGCGATGCCTCCCACGATGCCACCCACGCTTACAGAGTCCGCGATCTCGCCCTATCCCTTGCCAAAGAGGAGGCTTTATCCGACCCCAGTCAGCTCCTAATCGTATAAAACCCCAACTTTTATTCTCCTTTTCACTAAAAAATCGTGTCTTTAATCATCTCATTTAGTATCAGAATTAAAAAAACATTTACATGGTATTTTTTAATGGGAGAAATGATGGATTTTTTGGGTTCTTTGTAGGTGGAGCTTGCTGCTCTTTTACATGACATTGGTAAGTTCAATCTTCAAAGAGTGTTGTTGCTATACTTTTCTTAACATTGATTGTTGGTTTTTGTTGTTCTTGGTTGTTGAAGGGGATTACAAGTACAACAAGTGAGTGTTCTTTTCAAAACAGTGTTGGTCAATTTAGATTTGGGGGTATGTTGTATGCCTCACCTGTGTTGTTGTTTTGGTTGGTGATGTTTGTTGGCAATTGCATGGAAGGGCAAGAATTTGGTTCGAGATGAGGTGAAGAGAAGCTTTATTGAAAAATACTTAATTTGTAGAGGTGTATAGGCTTGCGAAATTTTTTCTGGGTGGGGTGGGGAATGTATTGATAGTGTATTGTTATGCATATTAAGTAGGGAGTTTAGTGATCTTTATAATTTCCGCAGGCATAATTATTTGGCATATGACCTACACATGGGCGCACACACCTCATCAGACTGCAGAGTTTTGATGGAAGGATTACTGTCCTATGGTTTTTAGGTATTAAGATTTCTTATGATTAAGACGTTGAAGAAGTCGGAAGTGAATGTGAGAAAGTTAATTCTTACTCATTATGTTTAAAATTGATATTTTCTTTATGTGGTTGTTCATGATAGTTTTTAAGGTGAATGTTAACTTTCTGATTGGTGATAATTTGTTGAATGAAAATGATGGTTAATTGGATATGGTCCATAATTCACTACCTGAAGTGCAATGGAAACATGGGTGCACTTTGGTTTGATGTTTGCTTTTGGTTTTGATTGAGAGGACTGAGTAATCTATCTATACTATTATTAAGCAAAGCCCCATTTTGGCGGCTTTTTACTATCATGCCCCCATAAACATAAAAGGCTAAAAAATATATATGGGGTTAAAAAATGTAATTTGCATGACTAATAAATTATAATTTGCATGCCGCCCATTCATACCCTTCATTAACAGAAGGTGATTAGTATACAAATGCATCTAGAAGCTTAATTCATAATCTGGATTGAATGAGTTTCATTAATTTCCCTTCAATGCATTATGCATTTAAGATGTATGTTAGAGTACTAGCATTTTACATGCACAATTTAATTTGCCTAGAAGTTTCCTCATGTCTGCATGCATGCATGCCGACCATTCATACCCTTCATTAACAGAAGGTGATTAGTATACAAATGCATCTAGAAGCTTAATTCATAATCTGGACTGAATGTGTTTCATTAATTTCCCTTCAATGCATTATATTTCTTCAAAGAAACCTCTTCGGTGACCTACCCCTTCCTCAAAATCCTACACACCTTCAAATATATATATACCAAACTTAATCTCAACTTAACTCATCGGTTCACAAGGTGAGTCAGTCGCAAAAATTTGATATAAAAGGCTTTGCTGTTGTTTTTTCATTATTTCTCAATTTCGATTAGTTCAGAGATCGACTCACTGTTACTTACCTTTTGACTGTTGGATCTGCTAGAACATATGTGAGTAATGTCAAATATTCTGGACGAATTTGGTTTGTTTTGAATTTTGATTGTTCATTGTGAAATTAATTTAATTTAACTTGATCTGATCTAATTGATTGATTCTAATTCAGTTTCTGGATGCGCAGAGAGTCAGAGACTCTTGGTGGAACTCATACCGAGTATTCAATGAGTTCTTACTTACTTATTCATCCACAATAACCTTCCGATTGCTGAAGACCACGAATCCTAGTGCCAGGTTAGACTTACAACACAAACAAATATTCACTCACATTATTTAATAGAACACTATCTATAAGAACATGGCATTGGGCCTTTGAAATGATGATTGTTCATCCAATAGCTGAAAATGTGTTTTCATAATGCGGACTTTTGCTGAAATAAGAAATAAAAAGTTCATTCTGCCTTGGCTCACACAATTTGGTTCTTTTTTTAGCTAAGTTATGAAGTTTTCTGCAAATCTAAAATTAGAATGTACATTGTAGATGAGCTATACTGCTTTCAAAGTAACTGCATGTGTTTGACCTTAATACAGAACTTCTATGTACCGGATATTGATAGAGATCAAATTATTATTAGCCCGAATTATTCAAACAGAACTCTTCACTTTCATTTTGTGGTGATGTTTCCAATATTTGTGTAAAAGAGTGACTCTAACATACATCTTAAATGCATAATGCAATGACTGTAGTAAGCTTCAGGCTGAGAAGGCCATCAACTAAATTGTGTGCTCAATATAGTGCTATATAATTTAACTATAAACAAATGCAATTTGAATTGTGTGCTCAATAGAGTTCATTTGTTAAATGGTTATCTCCCCCTTCGAGCATAAATTTGAATCTCAAGCTGATACATAGAAAAGTTCATAATTTGAAACTGATTAACAGAGTTAATAAGTAAAATGTAACTGATACATAGAAAAGTTCATTTGCATATCCATAAATGAAATTGATACATAGAAAAGTTCATAATTTTGATTAGCCTATATATGATGAATACCATTACATATTTTGTCCTTCATCTATACTATTATTAAGCAATAAAATGAAACTGATAAATTTGAATCTCAAACTGCATTATGTCCTTCATCTACATGTTCTGTCCTTCATCTATACTATAATTTTGTTAAATGGTTATCTCCCCCTTTGAGCATAAATTTGAATCTCAAACTGATACATAGAAAAGTTCATAATTTGAAACTGATTAACAGAGTTAACAATAAAATGAAACTACATTAAAGAAACTGCATTAGTCCCTAAAAGTTCTCAATGCATATGTTGTCTAAATTATGAACTTCTAAGATTGTGATTCTTTTTCTATTTAGTTCTTGGATTTATTTTTGTTATAAATTGCAAATTCCTATCACAGCTCTACCATCTTTCACCTTCTATTTGTCTGAGCTTAACCCTGCAGTAAAAAACATAGATTGACGCTCTTTCTTTTGGTCACCTTCTTTTTCTTTTGCAAATGAACATAGAAGTACAAAGAGGTAGTTCTTTCTTTCTCTCTTATTTCATTTCTCTATGGTGCAGATTAGCTTTTCCAATATGAGATTATGACATGGATTTGCACTTTGGATATATTGGGTGTTGGATGAAAGAGAATCCATTGTTTTGTCAACTGGCCCAAGTTAGCATCTATCATAGACTCAAGTCAAAAACTCTGAAACTCCCTAACTGTTCTGCATACAATGTTGTTAAATTCCTTCGTATTATAATTTTAAACAAGAATATGAGGATTGTATTTACAGATAGCCGATACTTTCAAGATAAGTGAATCAAATTATCACCGTATTGGTTCTCTTCTCCCAGTTGAATGGGTCGAACCCAAATTTGCACAGTTGTATATACCTGATGGTCTATACGAGTTGGATCAATGTACAAATCATGGAAAAATATGGGCATCAATAACATAGATAGAGAAGTTATGGAGAAACTACAAAATTTGCTGAATGAAGTTAATCCATACGTATAGATGTTTCGACGTGCAAGAGATCTACTTCGACCTCCAGGAGAAAATATACTAATGTTCTATTCTTGATTCTTTATTTCTTCATATCAAAATAAATTAAATTTTATAGGCCATGGTAGAAATTGGGATTTCGGAAGGCGGAAGATGAAGGAAAGAATAAACTGTGGGAACGTAAGAGGTAATGTAAGTGTTTATTATTTGTTTATTTTTGTTTATTCACTAATTTACACTACTCTCTCCAATGTGTACACGCGGATATTACGGAGATGGCAGTTAAGCCTGTATGTCATGCCATTGCTGCAATTGGTCCAGATGTAGGTTACCTGAAGATCAACTTTTATTCTTCAATTTGATGGTAATTGTGTTCACTACTTCTCATAATTATTTCTTATGAAAAATTATTTTTGTTAAGTTCTTGAGCTTTTCATTTATTTTTAGAAATCTTTCTTTAATTAGAATTGTTGTTTCGGATTTTATATCCTTTTTTGGGTAATATTTAATTTGTTTGTGTCTGAGTATTTTTCTATTTTTTTATGATAGTATGGTAAAGTTTTGAGATTCAAGATCAAATGCAAACCTAATAATTTAGGGTTTCAAATTAGAAAAAGGAGGATCGTCAGGTATGAATATTGGAACAAACTGACTTGCATATGTGGGCTTTTTCTTTTAATTGTTATCTGTTTTCATTTGGACTTTTGCATTCTAAGTAATATTATCATTAAATTTTCAATTACGAAGAATGATAGATTGTAGATGATGGTAAAAAGCATGAAAGTTAAATAATTTGGTCCATTTTATCATTATTGTATTTTATTATTTTTTATTTTCTTAGGGTAAAAGTGAGCAAATGAGTGAATATATAAGAAAGCTAAGGACTTGCATCAAATGGTTGATGAAATGAGAAGATGAAATTTGATGAAGTAAGAGAAGCTTCGGAATATGCTGAAATCAGAAGGGAAACAACATGCAGATTGTGGTATATTTTCTATATCTTTTGTTTTGTTTGAAATGTTTTGGTGAATTGTAGTATTGCATGTGTGTTTTATAATTTGATCATTTTATAACGACACAACTAAGGAGTAATATAGAATAGTTGGAGGCAAATTTTGAGGGACATTGCAGAAAATATGAGTATTTGCAAGTAAGCTTTAAAATGGAGGAATCTGACAATATTGTAAGTCTATTTTTTAGCATTTCAAAATTTCGGTAATTATTTGACTTTTTTTTTTTAATTGAATAGAAATATAGAATGATATTGGTTGGTTTGAAAGTGTGAATTATTTAATTTGTAGATTTATTATCTTCTCATTATATTGTGATTGAAATAGCTAAGAGGCATTTCTAAAATTTTAAGTAGCAAACAATTTTATGAGCCCTTAAAAATTATTTTAGTCAGTGCACAGGGTAACACTAGTCAGTTTTGAAGCAAATCCAACCATTATAAACTACTGAAGTGACCATCCATATGGTCCAACATACTCAAACACCTTGACTAAAACTGACATAATTAAACACCAAGTCAGATCAATGCATAGTTATCTTATTATCTCTAATACTATAATGGGAGAACCCCTTAGTCAGTAACCCAACCCGTGCAACGCACGGGTTGGGTTACTTTGGTAAATATTTTCGAAAATGGACCTGTTTGGTAAATATTTTCGAAAGTGGACCAGTTTGAAAATTATTTTCTTTTTAATTATGGACTAACTTTGGTAAATATTTTAGAAAGTGGACCTGTTTTGTAAATATTTTTGAAAGTGGATCGGTTTGGAAATTATTTTCTTCTTACCCTTTTCATTATCCTTCAATTTTTCCCACGTGCACGTGTGCACGTGTCTGATACTAGTATATATTATCATACAAAGTTGAGTCAAGGATGGAAAGAGGTGACACAATATATACGTGAAATGTGCTCGCACTTTTTTATTCATATAATTTCTTACGACATACAAGAATTCATAAAAAAGATTGCATACAAGAGTACAACAATAATTTCTTACGACTATAGCAGGCATTCTTAACTGTCCAATCTAGGAGTTACCTGTTAAGTATCTCGGCTTGCATATCGGTAGCGGGACCATTAGGAAGGTGGATTGGAATGAACTCATTGAGAAAAGTGCTAATAGATTGGAAGGATGGATAGAAGAAATGCTCTCATTAGGTGAGCGGCTTATCCTGCTTAACTCGGTTGTCAGCTCTATTCCTTTATACTTTCTGTCATTTTATGAGATATCGACTTGGGTTATCAAGAAAATTGACAGACTTAAAAGACGGTTCCTCTGGCATGGGTTGGGAAATGGGGGAAATGATATTCACTTATCAGGTGAGGGGTGGTTTGAATGCAAAAAGAATTTGGAGGACTTGGGGTGGTCAATCTCCGAGAAATGAATCAAGCTCTACTTTGCAAATGGTGGTGGAAACTCAAAACAAAGGCCAAGGCAAAATGGGTCGTCCTTATTAAGAAGACATACATGAGGAATGGATGTATGTATCGGAAACAGAAAAATAAAGCATCTATGTCGGGGGTTTTGGCGGGAGGTGGATCGCACTAGATACATTTTTCTAGCAGGAGTTATGTAACACACCGCAAAATTGAAAATGACAATTTTACCCTTGTGTGTTACGTACGTGTATTTTGTAACGTGTTTTCACCACGTATTTTGATTACCGACTATTTATCCATTTTTCGTATTGATTTTACCCTATTTTGAGTCAATAAAAATATTAAATTTCAATCTCTTCATTTTACGTGCTCTTTATGTATTTTTGACGCACGTATCAATTCCGTATTTTCACTACTACGTGTGATATTTCTGTGTCTAAATTATTTATTTTATTCATTTGAATTTGTTTTATAAAATAGAAATTCATTTCTCAAATTTTAATCTAAATACCCTTTGTACGTATAATGCACGTGTTTTCTACGTACGTAGCAATTACGTCGTAAAATTTATAAATATATTTTCTTATATTGTATTTCTATTATCTTTAACATTTTTCGTTGATAAAACCGAAATTTGTATTTACGTGCGAAGTACGTATTTTTTGGTGCGCGTATTTAAGCATTTTGTTTTAAAAACAAATTTCGGAGTGCGTGTAACATCCCATAATTTAAAAATATAATATATGGTATAAATATATATGTATATATGTACAAGATTCTGGTAAGTATTTTTTTTTTTTTTTTGATGAAACGGATAGAGTCTACCGACTCCAGCCAGACCAAAAAACATATTAATCAAAAACTGTACAAAATAGTTTTACAAGAAGTAAAACCCAGCGATACAACAAGAGAAACATTGATTAAAAGAGCTACGACAAGAACAACAATTAGAGAAGGTTGAAACAAAGACACAACCGACCACGGCCAGATTCGCTTTGGGGACAACGAAACGAGCCTCCATCCGCGATAATTAAGAGCACTGTTAAGGACTCCCAGCAAATCAGAGACCACCAAGATCCTGGGCTACACTTCGGAGCGTCAGGACTGGGCCTCCGAAAAGCCCTGGCCTCAAGAATACGCCGAGACAATCAGTGGAACGAATTCTCAACGCCCGAGAAGGCACAAAAAGTGGTGATTGGAAGGACCACTAGAGAGCAAACCCCCCTCTAGCAGCACATCAAGGGTCACCAGCCAAAAAGCTCGCACCTAAAGGTGAAGAAGAACCACGGGGTAGAGGCAAACAGGATACCTCTAAACACAGATGAGGGAAAACTCCGATAAAAAAAGTAAGCGATTAAACTAACAATAAGAAAACACCACCATACACAGCATACAGAGCTGGACTCCAAAAATGCTGAACAGAACATAGAAATCCAACACCAACCATCGGCAAGCGAATGCCACAGAATCAACAAACAGAAAGAAACAAACTTCATTATATAGAACAAAAGGAAACCATACAATCACACTACCCAGCATCTAAACATCCAGGGGAAAGGCAAGGAATGCCGACCCACCAAAAAATCATAGGAGGCAGCAAATGCATAGGATCAAACCAAGACATTTCCCCCAGTGCAACGCCACTCCCTGCCCCTAGGAGCAAGCGCAGCAAACAGAATACAACATAGAGTGGAGAAACGAAAATAACAACCGCTACACAAACAACATGCCCTGCTGAAGCTAAGAAAAAACAAAAGGAGCACATAGGAGTAGCATCCAAAATAGAAAAGCTAGCATTTGCTTCAACCCAGCGAAAATAGTCGGTGATAATCAGAAAGCATTAGCAAAGAAATTATAAAGCATTAAGGTTGCGTAGGCAAAGTAAAGAGTCGTCCAGTCTACTACTAAAAAGAGAAATTCTGGCTTCGTTATTTAAAGTCGAAGACCAGAAGTTAAACAGAAATAAAAATTTCTCTATTAATGGGAGGATAGTAGAAGCGCAATGCTTGAACAACCTCTTATTTCTTTCTAACCACGTGATCCAAATAATTATTTGAACAGAAAGGTTCCACGAACTGCGGTACTTATAATTCGCTGGAAGAGTAGACCAACAAGAAGATAATTTAGGAGGGATGAAGGGATTTCCCAAGCTAAAATGCTAATTTTCCACAGATGGCTAATGAAGTTGCATCCAACAAACAAATGATCAACATCCTCAAAATGATCTGAGCACAGGGGACAAAGCTATCCCCACGCTAGATTCCTTTTGTTGAGGATTTCTACGGTGAGCAGCTTGTTGTTATGGGCGAGCCAGGAGGTGATTTTAACCTTCAGAGGGGCACAGGTATTCCAAATGAATTTAGCAAAGGGGGAGTGGATGCCTCGAAAGTTTAGAAAGTTATAAAACGATTTGACCGAGAAGGTCCTTGTCGAGTTCCAACGCCAAACGAAATCTTCTTTAGGCCGCCACTCAAAATTATTAAGGGAGGTGAGGAGTTCGTTAAGAACAGGGGTAAGAAGAGTAGAAAGCTCTTCCGAGAAGGGGATGATCCAATATCTTTGAGAGTTGACCAAGGTGAAGGAGTCAGCCACCGAGGCTAAGGGATTGGAGACAAGGCGGAAGAGAGGCGGGAATGCAGAGGCAAGTTTTGTGTTACCAATCCAAAGGTCAGTCCAAAATTTGGTCTTAGAGCCGTCGAAACATTCATGGGAGATACCGCAGTGGAAAGCCGCGTCCGCTTTCCAAACCCCTTTCCAGAACGGGGAAGCTCTGCGAGGCATAGTGGGGGGAGATTCCCACCAATGATGAGAAGAATAGCAGTTAAACTTGATACTTTGGATCCAAGGCAAGTGATCGAATTTTAAAAATCTCCATAGCCATTTACCCAACAATGTGATGTTATGAAGCCTGAGGTTCAATACCCCAAGACCCCCATTCGCTTTGGAAGAGCAGACTAAATTCCAGTTGCTCAGGTGAGAACCCGGCCTGAAATTGGAGGATCCTGTCCAGAAAAAATTACTCCTGATTTGATCAATCCTCTTGATAACCCAAGAGGGCAAATAGTAGAATGACATCATTTAAAGAGGGATAGAGGAGAGAACCGAGTTAAGAAGGATTAGTCTACCACCACGGGAGAGGAGTTTTCCAGCCCACACATTGAGTCTGAATTCAACTTTATCTACCATAGGAAACCAATCAGAGTTATGCAGTTTACCCCATCTTAGGGGGATACCCAAGTATGTGATGGGGAAAGAGGCAATCGGATAGTTAAAGATATTGGAAACCTCGATCTGACGATTGGGAGAACCTCCCAGCCAAAGGACCGAAGACTTTTGAAAATTGATTGAAAGGCCCGATGCCAATTCAAAACAGTAAAGAAGAAGTTTTAGGTTGCGAAGAGAGTGAGAGTTTGGTTTGGTGATGATAATAGTGTCATCCGCATATTGCAGATTAAGAACACCATCAAAATGGTTCGATACACCTAGGCCTTCTATGATTGCAAATCCCATGCATTGCGAAGAAGTTTACTAAATACGTCCGCAACAAGGGAAAATAAAAGGGAAGATAGGGGGTCCCCTTGGCGGAGGCCACATTTAATTTTAAACTTGTGACCTTCAGAACCATTGATAATGATAGAAGAAGTGCCTGAGAAAAGGCTGGAATTAATCCAAGCAATCCATTTGGGACCGAACCCCCGGTGAAAGAGAATATCTAACAGGAAATCCCAGCTAATGTTGTCATAAGCTTTTTGGAAATCAAGTTTTAGCAAGATACCTTCGGATTGAGATTTGTGACAGTGAGAGATGATTTCTTGAGCCAAAGCAACACTATCAAGGATGAAGCGATCCTTGATGAAACCCGATTGGGCCGGATGAATGAGGGGAGAAATAACCGCACTGAGTCTCGTGGAAAGGACTTTCATAATAATTTTGAAAGAAGTGTTGATCAGACTAATAGGCCTAAAGTTCGACAGCAAGTGTGCTCCCATCATTTTGGGAATGAGCACAATGTGCACATAATTGATACGATCGAAGGAAAAAGAACCCTGATGAAGTTCTTTAAACTTACGGAGGAGATCGTCTTTAAGACAGTGCCAGAATCTTTGGAAAAAAAGAGCAGGAAAACCGTCCGGCCCTAGCGCTGACTCGCTTTTTAAAAAGAAAACGGCCGACTTAATCTCATCCAAGGAGAAAGGGGCTTCGAGAGAAAACCGGTCCTGTAACTGAGTACCGTAAAGGTGACTCGAATCAAGATTAATAGAACGCTGTTTGTGCGAACCAATAAGGTTTTTATAGAAAGAAAGGAAGGCGTGATGGATCTCGTGATTGGAATTAAGATCTACCCCATTGTCAATGATCGAGGAAATTCGATTACAGCGTTGCATGTGTAATGTAAAATTTATGAAAGAAGGCGGTATTGCCGTCCCCTTCCTTTAACCAATTAACTCTGGCTCTTTGAGCCCATTTGATGTGGTCCTGATTAATGATTTCGGCATAATCTCACTTGCATGATAGCCGTTCGGAGCGAAAGGAATCCGACAAGGGACCCTGCTCCTCCAGCTTATCAATGGAGTCAATAGAAGCTAGAAGAAAATTTTTAAGGAAGGTTGTGTTGTTGTGTCTTTCGGATTGCCAGATCTTGCGTCCATATTTAATGGCGTGGAGTTTGAGAAGGATACTGTCGAGCCCAGAGGATCCGGTAACTGAGGCTAAACATTCCACAATAAGATTGACGAAAAGCTGGTTTTGTAACCAGAATTTTTCGAAACGGAATTTGTGGTGATGAGAGAAGGGGAAGTCAGAGTAGAGGGCAATGGGTACGTGATCGGAGGAAGGGTTGGGTAAGGCCTTGGAGAAGGTGTTGTGAAACTGGGAAATCCAGTTATGGGAAACCAGGAATCGGTCGAGTTTGGCCATCGTCGGAGGTTGACGAAGGTTAGACCAGGTGAATGATCTACCGTTAATCGAAAGGTCGGTTAACTGCAGTGCTCGGATGCAATCGTTGAATTTGTAGGAGTGGACATTAGAGGAAGAGGGGTTCGACCTTTTGGAAGCCAACCTGGTGACGTTAAAGTCCCCACAGAGAAAACAGAGGCCGAAAGTGTAATTGTGGAGCAATTGGAATTCATTCCAAAATTGAAGGTGCCTATCAGAGGTTGAGGGACCATAAACCGAGATAACTGAGAGAGTGCAATTGAGCGTCGTCCAGTGCAGTTGGACAATTAGGAAAAAATTAAGGCGAAGAACCGAGATAAGAGAGAACTTGGACTCTTTGAATCCTAAAAGGATACCTCCCCTAGACCCTATCGTGTCTAAAGAGATCCATTTAGAGATAATGGATCCTCCGATAGAGCGAAAGGTACTAGGTGAGGGAGAATCGATCTTCGATTCTTGGATAGAAATAAGGTCATAATGGGATGAAGCTATTAACTGATAAATTGCCCGCTTTTTAACGGGGCAATTAAGACCCCGGATGTTCCAAGAGATACTAATCATCAAGATTTTGATGCTCCCGAACCCGATCACGTTCTTTCTACCTAATGGCATAAAGCAGTGACGAATTATCCGAATCCAGTAAAAATCCCAAGTCCTGTGCCCAAGAGACCAACTCTTTATCAGACAGCGAGTCAAACTGCGATCGAAAAATGGAACCTAATAATTTTTGCTGAGAATGAGGTTGGGGATGTGGAGAATTGACGCCAGAGCGATCCATTTCTTGCTGCAATGAACCTAAGAAACGAGCTGAATAAGCATTCTCGGATTTTTTCGCCTTAATACGAGCGCTAGATCTGATGATGTTGTTCGGTAGCTTACCGATCGACGCATGCCTAACAGCATAACACCTTTCCTCCTTTGAAGGAGAGGATTGAAGAGACAAAATATCAGAAACGATAGGCAACAATGGGGGAGAAGAAAATAGAGATATCGAAGGGATAGGTTGTGCCGAGGTCACTAGAGATCGCTCAACAGCAATTTGAAATGCTGTGGAGGACGACCTGAAAATCGACACTTTCGGTAAGCCCCGGACCAAAGCCTCCAGGTATGGAGATAACCTAGCGATGTTCGAAGAACAAAGAGGGGTGGAGAGAGGATACTGGAGAGGGAGAGACTAAGAGGAAAAAAACATCCATCTGAGGAAAAGTGCAGCTGCCAAGCATCAACATTTAACACAAATTGAAGGGAAATAACTGAGCTAAGTCTAGGGAATACCTGTTTGAGCGAATGCTCGCAATTCCTCTTCAAGAAGCAAATTGTCCTGATCGATCCAACCATCTTCTTTAGGGGATAGGGTCTTCTTGACGTTGATAGGGGGAAGAAATGGTGCGGAGACGGAGGAGCTGGGAAAGAGCGCTTGTTTTTGGAATTTTCCCAATCAGAAGCATAATGAGGATCGATGTCCCAAGACGGCCATTGAGAGGCAGACATGAGAGGCTTGGAGGTAGGAGGAGAAGAAGAAGATGGTGGTGCCGGGGGGTGCTTCTCAAAAGGAGCGGCCTTAGGAGGACCTGAGAGAGGAGGTAGAGGAGGTTGGTTAGCTAGGGAGGAAGAAACATGAGCTGAAACCTTTGCAGCTTGAAGAGAAGAAAACTCTGGATTGATCCAAACTATGTTCGGCGCTTTGGAGGGAGAAATTTTTTTATTGCTTGGAGAGATATGACTCTTGTTGGGGAGAGGAAACTTTTTTCTAGATGAGACCTTGAGAGTCCCTTTCAGAGCATCCACAGTCGTTTGCTTTATTGCCATTTTTGCCATTTCTTTTCTACTGTAGCGCTCACAGTCGTTTGCTATTTTGCCATTTTTTGGCAAAAGCGCTACAGTAGATACGGAGAAATAGCAATCGAAATAGCAATATGCATATTATAGCGGACGAAACATGATGTTTCGTTTGGATTATTTTATTATATTCCGAATTAAAATAAATAAAAAAAACGAATAAAATAACCTGATGTTTCGTCTGAATTTGAGACGAAACATGATGCTTCGTCCCAATCCAAATTTAAAAAAAAATTGTAAATTTTAAATTTTTTTTGCAATTATCTAAATTTATTTTGCAAATTTTTAAATTGTTTTTGCAAAAAAAAAATTACAATTTGTTAAAAAAAATCTTTTTTGCAATTTTTTTTTACAAAAAAAATCCTTCAAATCCGGACGAAGCATGGTGCTTCGTCCAGGATGTGGGCATTTCGTTTGGAACTTTTTGTAATTTTTTAAATTGTTTTTGCAAATTTTTTAATTGTTTTTGCAAATATTATTTACGAACTATTTTTAAAATTTGTTTTTTGCAATTTTTTTTGGCAAAAAAAAACCTTTATTTTTTTCCAATTTTTGGGACGAAACATCATGTTTCGTTTCCGCCATTTTTTGCCAATCAACGACTGTGGATGCTCATCAAATTGGATTGCTAAAAAAGACATTTTGCTATTTTTTACCATCGAACGACTGTGGATGCTCTCAAGTAGGCCAGATTCTGGTAAATATAAAAAGAAGTCTTTAAGTAATAATGGAAGCGAGATTGTGAATGGGGGCCCACCTGAAACAATAGAGAAGCAGCGTACAGGATGTGCTGTGCTTGACTTCGTCAAAGATGGCTTTGACGTGGAAGCAGCAAATATTACTGCTGTTGACTTCGGTCAACCTAGCTGATGACGTGGCGGCTTACCGTGGGGACACCCGAGAGTATTTGTGAAAGGCAGATGCTCATGTGCGGTTTGATCTTTCGGTTTTGTGGGGAGTTTGAGATATGAAGAAGTTGGGAATTTGGATTTTGAAGAGGTTTACAAACGAAGAGTTGAAGGTTTTTAGGAGTTGAAAAAATGAAAAGATAGAATTAAATTGAGTAATTTATTAGGTGTGTAATTTTGCACATTGAAACCTAGTATTGTCCTATAAATAGCACCCTCCTCCTTCTCATTTCACACACCAAAAATAAACTAAACAAATGAAAGAAAAAGAAAGAGAGAAAGAGTATTTTTATTTGGAGGAGGTCTTACCTGGAGAGCTTTTGCTAGGAGGAGGAGTCTTGCTAGGAGGTAGAAGTTGTTCCAACCTTCTTATTGACTTCAAACTTCATTTTAAAGTGGGTGGTTTCATGCTTTCTAGTTGTAGACTATGCATGCTATAAAAAAAAAAAGAATAAGTAATATAAGATAATGTTGATGAAAAAGATAGAGATAAATTCATACTAGTGTATTATACTATGAATGAGAATAATCTTGTTATGATTTTTTTGACTAAAGAGCTAGTACCATGGATTATGTTAGAATGCTTGTAAACTTTTATGCATGTTAAAAGTGTATTTTTTAAAAGTGTATTTTGTATGGGAATTTGTTGAAAAATATTGTTTTAGTTTATGCTCTAGAGTCATGTTGATTAATGAATAAGAAAGAAAGAATAACAAATTAAGTTATTGTCATGAGGCATACTATTATATTTGTTATTTTTATATGATTGGTCCCTTTTTGTAGTTTGAAGAATACATTTTTTTTGTGTAGTTAAATTGGTAAACAAAAGATTTTTTTTATTGAATGAAAGAGACAACAATTAACTGTTTTTATATTTTATTAATTGGAAGAAACAAAATTTCTTGTTTTATAAAGAGAGGATAAAAATTGAAATTTAGATATTTGTCAAAAATATGAATTTTATGATCATAAGCTACTATTCGAAATAAAATCTAATCTAGATGCACTAATTATAATCTAATGAAGGATTAGATTAAATGAAAAAATGAGTTTTATGGAAAATGATAGAATGACAGAAAGTTGAACAAAAGCAAAACAATATCTTTTGATGTCAATAATCACACATGGAATATTTGGCTAGCTAGTACACCACAGAGCATTACTATTTGTAAGAGATCCTGAATTCAAAACTTATTGACACATTTTTATTTTTGTTTAAATTAAACCCGAACTCATATTTTGAGTATAAAGAAATTTCCATTGGGGTTTATAAAACCAAGCCCACATGGGCTAGTGGCTAGCGTGGCTGGCTTGGGCGCTGGCTCTGTGATTGGTTGGTCGTGGGTTCGAAACCCGAAGCCAACTTTTATTTTTTTGAGGATTTCAATACATTTTGGAATATTTCGAATTGGGTTAGATTAAAATGTTATTGTTCTTATATAATCACATAGAAATGATTAGATATGGTTCTAAAATTATCCTTGTATATTTTTAAAGATTAAAAGTAAAATTGAAATAAAAATGAGCTAAGGATTTCAAATTAATGTATACAAAAGTATGAATATTGAAAGATGAATTTGTTATGTGAATTGATTTCTCTTGGAAAGATATTTTTTTCAAGAAATATTTTGAGATAGTTGAGATTAGTTCAAATTGCTAATGAGATTTAAAGTAGTGAATTTATGTTTGTGAATGAAATTGTTGCCCTTAAAGATTTGAATGAATTAAGATTTGAGAATAAATAAATCATGAATAGACAATGATTAAGTTGTGGAATAAGATGAGAAAATTAAGTTTGAGATATGATGAAGGGTATGTGTACCCATGGTTTCTTGTACATGAAAAAGTTTTTGATTTAGAGTTAGTGAGACCTCGGGTACCGGCACTATTGAATTGAAAAGAGTTGAGATATAAATTGATATATGACCGTGGAGCTATCTCGTATTGTGTTGATTAAGTCCGGTAGGAGGTAAAACTAATTCTAGGATTTAATTCTATTCATGTCTTGAACTAAATAATTAGGCATATAAGTGAAGATGTAGTGAACCTGGGCAAACGAAAGTGGGTTGCTTCTATATAGTCGGCGGTGGATCTCCGTGGCTATAGACCCAGTTGGTGGACTGTGGTTGCTCTGATGGAGACAAGCTTTTATTTTAAATCTGGGACTTAGCGTAGTCGGGCGGATAGTTTGCCGTACTCCAGTGTATATACGTATACCGGAGCTAGAGGGGCACTTGCGGGATGATTCGCACGGTGAGGAATCTGTTATAACAGTTGTTACCGCTGATTTCGGTGTGGGGGTAAACAGATGAGATTTGTGAGTTCGAGAAAAACTTGAACAGCGGATCCAAGCCTTCTGATTCCTGCCGCAACCTGCAAGGAAGTGCAATACACCGGGGTTGATTCCGGCGATGCACCCTCCGACGCTCTTGTCAGTAACCAGTGGTAATTATGAAAGAGCTTAAGCTGGAAAAAGAGTGATTACCCGGTCACAGTGGTAGGGAGAGGTATTTATAGTCGCCATGGGAGTGATTAGGGGCCTAATTCCCTGTGTAACTGTCAGGAGTAAAATCCTCACAGTCTGTTTAGGAAACTAATCCCTGATTCCCAGTGAGAGCAAATCAGGCCCGTTGACTTGGTCAAATCAGTGACCCTGATTTGCCTCTTGTTGGTCTGGGTTCGCCTCCGGTCGGGACCCGTACCCAATTGGAGTGGATCCGTTTGTGGGTTATTGCATCTGTGAGAAGGAGATCCAGTACCCGTTTCAGACCCATTTGTATGTGAAATTGCCGTTTTACCCCCGAGCTTCAAGATTCGCGCCCAGTCTGGACGGTTCCGATTTAACCCCATTTTTAGCCATATCACGAGCCCCCCACTCCTAAAGACTGAGTGTGATCAGCCTTTGAGGAGTAGTTTAATTGTTTTAGTGGCTAGTAGAGTTGTATCGGAGTCCGAATGGAGGATTTTGAACCTCGAAGGGGGCAGTGAGGTGATTTTTGAAGAAGTTAGCTGTTCTGAAGCCTTGTTGAACATTGGACGGTTTTTATCTATTTTTTTGGATTATTTATTTAATTTTGCGATGTGGTAACTAATCGTTCGGGGTGCTTAACAGTACATCCGAGGCAATAATTGTTCGTCCAGGGGCTCAAAAATATCCCCCCGAACTTCTAATTATTTTCTAGGATTTTTAGTTAATTTTCCCGAATTTTTAGTAATTTTTTGCAAATTTTAAATAAATAAAACGATTTAAATAAATAAAAATCGATTTTTAAATACCGATTATTTGCGTGGCGCAATCTGGACCTTTGATCAGCGTCGAACGCAATTTTCTGAGAGATCTGGGGGTCGTTATCGCTCGGCGGCTTTTTTCTCCGTTTGCGAGCTCGGAATGGCGCTTGCTCGGCCGCCGATCGGAGGCAAGGGGGTTCGGCGGTCCGAGCGACGTGGTGCAATCTGGGCCGTCGGATGGTTGCGCGCCTCCCAAGAAAACTCTATCTTGTCTTTTAGCGCACGTGGCGCGATCTGGACCGTCCATCATTAGAAGCACGAAAATCTGAGAGATCCAACGGTCGTAGTTGCTCGATGGCTTTTTTCTCTGTTTGCAGGCACGGAAAGGCACTTGCTCGGTAGCCGATCGAAGGCATGGGGTTTCGGCAGTCCGAGCGACGTGGCGCAATCTGAGCCGTCGGATGACATGGAGCAAGTGCAGGCTCGGAAAGGCACTTGCTCGGCAGCCGATCGAAGGATTGGGGGTTTCGGCAGTCCGAGCGACGTGGCGCAATCTGAGCCGTCGGATGACGACACGCATCTCGGGACGGGCACATTTCTCAAGAAAACACTATCTTGTCGTTTAGTGTCCTCGGCAAGATCTGGGCCTTCTGATCGAGATCTTACACGAAAGTTGAGGAGAAAGTGAGTTTTCTCCGTTTGCAGGCTCGGAAAGGCACTTGCTCGGCAGCCGACCGAAGGATTGGGATTTCGGCCGTCCGAACGACGTGGCGCAATCTGAGCCGTCGGACCACGACACGCATCTCGAGATGGGCACATTTCTCAAGAAAATACTATCTTGTCGTTTAGTGTCCTCAGCAAGATCTGGGCCGTCTGATCGAGATCTTACACGAAAGTTGAAGAGAAAGCAACTTTTCTCCGTTTGCAGGCTCGGAAAGGCACTTGCTCGGCAACGACCGGAGGCATGGGGGTGCGGCAGTCCGAGCATGGAAGAGCATTCTGGGCCATAGAAGGGGGGAACGGATCTCGATACGATTCAGTTTTCAGGGGCATTAATGGCGTTCCAGGATTTGTGCGGCGTTCCAACTTCCTGGGGTCATTAAGAAATGGCACTCTCCAATTAATGCGTGGCGTTTCAACTTCCGAGGGTCATAATGGCTAGCTCTTGGAGGGTGGTTATAAATACTTCACTCCTTTTGCAGTTTCAGTCGCAAAGATGTTGAGTTTCAGCCCTCGGAAGCGTCTGCCTTGGGTGGTTGCTCTTCGGCTATGGTCTTCTCCTGGTTGTGGCGGCCCCGATGCGGATGTCATGGCCGGGGGAGATCATAGCAGAAGCAGTGACGACCGAAGTCAAGGCGGATGTCTGCCTTGTGAAATTTTAACCTCGAGAAGTTCGGAGAGGAGGTCACTCTTTTGCCTTGTTCTTCTCCCGATCCTGACGGCCCCGATGCGGGTGTCAGGGTCGAGGGAGAACATGGTAGGAGTGGTGACGACCGTAGTCTGAACCCGAGGGGCGAATTGCTTCAGAAGGACGGGTGGTCGTTCTTCCGCCAAAATCTTCTCCTGATTCTGACAGCCCGGGTGGAGGTGTCAGGGTCAGGGGAGATATTGGCAGAAGGGTTGACTACCGAAGTCCAAATCCGAGGGGCGGTGTGCCTCGGTAGGACGGGTGGTCGTTCTTCCACCATGATCTTCTCCCGACTCTGACTGCCCCGATGTGGGTGTCAGGGTCGGGGGAGATCATGGTAGAAGAGGTGATGACCCAAGTCCGGATCCGAGGGACGAGTTTGCTTCGGAAGGACGGGTGGTCGTTCTTCCACCGTGATCTTCTCCCGATTCTGACTGCCCCGATGTGGGTGTCAGGGTCGGGGAAGATCATGGTAGAAGAGGTGATGACCCAAGTCCGGATCCGAGGGACTGCAGCTTCGGAATGATGGGTATCTTCCGACCTCTGTCTTCCTTCCGGACTGGTGGCTTTGATGGTTGTCGGACCGGGCCCCGTGGGTCGGCGGTTTCTCCCTAATCCCTGAACAATTCATGGCTTCGGCTCCGAGGCCGGAGGCTTTGTTTTGCTCACGGGTGAGAGGAATGCCGACCGAGACCTGGGGCCTGGGGGGCTCGCCGAGGGCGGTGCCTTAAAACTTTGAATCTAAATTTTTTCTGGCTTCTTCAGACAGAGGTGGGACGTCTGAGGGCACGGTTGTCCGAGCGACGTGGCGCAATCTGGGCTGTCAGATGGTGTGGAGAATCTCGAGGTGGGCTCAGTTCCCAAGAAAACGCTATCTTGTCGTTTAGCGTCTCTGGCAAGATCTGGGCCGTCTGATCGAGATCCTATACGAAAGTTGAGGAGAAAGTGAGCTTTCTCCGTTTGCAGGCTCGGAATGGCACTTACTCGGTTAGCCGACTGGGCCCTTTGCCGCTGGGCTCGGAATGCATGTAATTCGGATTTAGATCCTGTTGTGCCAAGCTACTTGACTTGGTGAAAGGGCAGAGTCGTGTTGGGCCTTCGTGACGTTTCGAGAGTGGCCCAAAAGTCGGGCCCTTACGTTTGGAAGTCCAAGGGACGTTCCTTTTTTACTATAAATCTTCACTCCCCCTCAATCCAAGTCTCATTATTCTCTTTTACTCTCTCTCTCCAGTTTTTACTTTCACCTTCGAAGTTTTTAGCTCCTTGGTGGCGCTGCGAGCTGTCGCGGCAAGGCGTTCTTTGTCTCCGATGAGCTTTTCCGACCGTAGCTGTCACTTCAAGGTCAGTCTCTTTCCTCTCTCTTTAGAAAATGGTTAAGATTACTTCCTCGGATGAGACCCCCGCCTCGGAGCAAGCCGTAGGCCGAGCGGGCAAAGGAAAGGAGGTGGTGGAGCCGACCGATCAGAGCGTCGTTCGGCCGGACAGAGAGGGCGAAGTAGCCGAGCCACCTCAGGAGGTCGCGGCAGCATCTCAGAAGGGTAAAGGAGTGGTCACGATCATCGAGATGCCGAAGACGGCAGGGGCGTTCGGTCAGCAGCCTATTGCTCTGTTGAGCGTGGAAGGCGTTCGGGATTACGCCGAGGAAATCTTAGAGAAGGTGACCCAAGGCACGGCCAAGTCGGTGGAGGAGAATGAACCGAGAGAGTTGTCCGAGGTGGACCATACCATCTCGTCTCTTACGAAGGCCGATCTACATGTGATCCGAAAGGGATTCCAGATTCCCGCCGAATACGGGCTACTCCTCCCCGGACCGGGCTTCCGAGCCAACACCAAGTCTTCAACGGACGTGTGCATCTTTCCTCTCGACTCCCTCTGCACCGGGCTCTGCTTTCCCCTTCATCCGTTCATAATAGATGTCTTGAATTGGTACGGTTTGAGCCCCGCCCAGCTGATGCCGAACACCTGGAGGCACGTCCTGGTGTTTGTTCTCCGGTGCCAAGCGGTCAGTGCCGTACCGAGCATGTTTCTCTTTCGGAGCCTCTACCGCCCTTGCCAGCCAAACCAAAATGAACAGAGGTTTTATCTTTTGCCACGGACGGGCGTGAAGTTGATCGAGAACCCGGACTCGATCAAACATTGGAAGGAGAAGTATTTCATCATCCGAGCTCCCGCGCCGTGGGCGATCCCGATAGTTTGGGCGAAGGATGGCCTGCCCAAGCGAGCTAAGAAGGAGCCGGTGCTGAGTGACGAGGAAGCAGAGGTCCTCAAGAAGCTCCTCGCCTTGCCAGCGCTAAGTTGGAAGGACATTACTGAGGAAGCTTTGTTCCGAGGGGGTCTCAGTCCGATCGACCCTAGTACGCTTCTGGTATTTATACTCTTTGCTTAAAGTTCATGAAAATTTTTCTAAGTTTTTTTATTCGGCTTGTGCAGAGACGATGAAGATGGACTATAGGGCTTTGATGGCGAAGGCCAGGGCGAAGGAACATGAGACGAAGAAGAAGAGGCCTTCAGCGGGGCCTCAGGGCGGCCGAGCCCCGAAGATACCGTCGGTCGAGAAGACAAGCGACCTGCAGAAGGTCGTTGTCCCGGGGGCCGGCCCCGAGCAGGAGAAGTCCGCAGCTACGGATCCTCCAGTTTCCGGTGTGCCGGCACCAACGGTGGGGGGGGATGCAGCCGACTCGTCGAGCGGTGCATTCGGCGTGAATGAGGTGCTGTCCCTCCAAATTTCGCCCCTCACTACCGACGCGGAGAAGATCTTGACCGAGAGGCACAAGCAGATCTTCGTCCCTGACTGGCAGGTGATGAATGTCGATGGCTTCTTGGGCGACGGCAACATCTGTATGGAAGCAGTGAGGCACCTGCCGACCCCAAATGATCGAGCGGCCCTAAAGGCCGGGCTGGCAGGGGACGCCACAATGCAGATCGCTCGGAACACAATGTCGGTAAGTGGACCGAACTCTTTCTCATTGAAACATTTTCTGAGATTTTCTAAGTTCCTGCGTTCGGACTTTAACGGTTTGTTCTCTTTTCAGACCCTCTGCCACTTCAACTTCCTGCTCGAGCAGTTTGCGAGCAAGGAACAGGAGTATGACCCGGAGAGGGCGGAGCGCGTCAAGGCCACGAAGCTGCTTGATGCTGAGCAACTCCTCTCGGCAAAAAGGGGTGCCGAAGTGGCGGGGTTAGAGAAGCAGTTGGCCGACGCCATTCAGCTATCGAAGGACACGGCAGCCAAGCTCGAGGCCTCGGAGAAGGAGAACGCCGAGCTGAAGGAGGAGCTGGCCAGTGCTCGATCGGAGGCAGAGAGGGCTCGAAAGAGGGCTGAGAAGATCATGGCCAAGCACCGGTCTAAGGTGGCAAAGGCGAAGAAGGCTGTCCAGGAGGAGGTCGAGCACCACATGTTCAAGAACATGGAGGACGCCTACGGCCGAGCCCTGCTCCATGTCGCTGCTCGGAATCCGGGTTTCGACACGTCCTCCTACCATTTCTACGACCCCGTGGAGGGGGAGGAGGAGGTTCCCCAGGGGATGCTCGGCCCCGAGGGACAGACGGACGGTGTCGAAGGCCCGGGTGAGACCGAGGCCGAGGATGAAGAGGAGGACGACTCTGAGGAGGAGAGTGGGAGCGAGGACGAGGACGCGGACGAGGGCGAGGACAAGGCCGAGGGGTCGACGGACCCGAACGACAAAAAGGTCGACCCCTGACTCGGTTGCCTCTTTTAGTCTTTTGTTGTTTTGTTTCTTTTTGTAAGCCTAACTGCGGACTGGCCACCGCTCTTGTAAAACTTTCTTCTCGGTTTTGAATGAAAACAGTTTGTTTGGCCAAAATTTATCCAAGTGTTGAGTCTCGGATTTTGTGTTTGATTAGGCATAGAATTCTCCAAGTGTTGGGTCTCGGATTTATCTCTGCTTTTCAGGTGAAGTTCGGTCCGATCACGGAGGTTGCACACCTTCGTAAGGAGCTGTCCAAAATGAAGGGCGAGCTCTCGAATAGCCGACAGAGGCGGTTTCTCATGTTCTTGAAGCTGGAGGAGACAAAGGCAGCTGTGAGGGGGTATTGTCGCGAGTTGAAGCAACTGCGGAAACAACCCCAAGTCCCTTGTCCCGAAGGTGAGGTCGAGCGGCTTCGTAGAGAGCTTGCTGTCGCCGAGCGAAAGAACGACGAGCTCTCGGCCAAGATCCGATACATGGAGATAGCGGAGCAAGGTCGCTCGGCGGAAGAAGAGAAGCTTGCTTCCGAGCTGGAGAAGGCATCGTCCGAGCGCAAGAAGTTGTTGGCCGAGGTCGACAGGCTTAGGAGGATCACGATAGATAGGGGGATCGAGGTCACCCACTACCGACGGCTCGCAACCGATAGCGCCAACACCTTGGGCTCGTCAAGGCCTCCTCGTTTGAAGAAGTTGGCGAAGGACGATGCTTTGAGAGACAGAATCATTGAACTGGAGGAAGAGGTCGCGTCACTCAAGCCTCTGCCGGAGAGGGCCAATGTCCGCAGTACATCGTGCACTCGCGAAGAGAGCGAGAGAGGGATTACCTTCTACGAACTTGCGACACGTTTGCCTGTGGCTAGGCGGAGCCCTGCTGACGCTCAGAGTAGCGTGGCCGTCTCGTCGAGCGGTGCCTCGGTCGGCGCCACAGTTAGGGTCAGCGGCGAAGGGGGGTCACGCTTCGTTGGTTTGGAATCGAGCTCGGAGGTCAGGCCTCGTCGTCCTCGCGTTTCCTTGAACCGAAGCGTTCCCCTTCCGAAGAGGCCCTGATCATGTCGTTTTATGTTTCTTCTGGCTGTTGTAAAACTCTATTGTAGGGTCGGTCTTGTTGTATGTAGAGCTATTATATCTGAATACGAATCTGAAAGTTTGATTGGAAAATTCTTCAAGTGTTGGACTTTGACAGTGTATTGAAATTTTGTTATCCGTTTTCCCTTCTTTTCAGCTCGTGGTGGCAGCCCAATACACTGATTCCAACGGCTCGAACGATGATGCTGAAACCGAGGCAACCTCAGGGGCGACGAAGTCGCGCTCGATGAAGTGCCGGCTTTATGGTGTCGAGCTGGAGTTACGCCGAGCTGAGAGCGAGCGGGCCCACCTTCAGTCCGTCCTCGGCCAATGAGACGCCGAGATCCAACGTCTGGAGAGTAGGATCGCCGAGGCGACCCCCGTAGGAGAGGACGAAGATTCGTAGACTGCTTTTAGCAACGCTCTTCGGGTCGAGTGTATTCGGCACAACCAGTCGAAAATATTAGCCGAGCGGGACGATTTGCTCTCTGAGCTCCATCACTTGCAGACCGTGGAGGCGAAGCTTTGGAAGGAGGCGGAGGAGCTATCAGCCGAAGTGGGTGGACCGGCGACCGAACGGGTCAGTGAAGACATTTCCGTTTGAAGGCCAAGTGTGGTGGGTCGGCGCTGTATTTTTTATTTATTAATACTTTGTAACCAGGGAAAGATTGCTTTGTATTATGTCCCGATCATCAATAAAATTTCTTTTGTTGCTCTGCGTATTTATCTCGCTTGTAAGTGTGTTGGTCGTGCCGAGGTTTACGAGCCGAGCGCATAATGCCGTCGGCAAGAATCTCGAGGCGAACCAGTTCCTATGGGAACGCTATCTTGTCGTTAGCGGCGCTGACAAGATCTGGGCCGTTGGATTTTGGCACGAATCTCGAGACGGCTCTGTTCCCAAGAAAACGTTATCTTGTCGTCTAGCGTTGCTGGCAAGATCTGGGCCGTCTGATCGAGATCCTACGCAAAAGTTGAGGAGAAAGTGAGTTTTCTCCGTTTGCAGGCTCGGAATGGCACTTGCTCGGCATCCTACCGGAGGCAGCGTGGTCTGACCCTTCTTCTTGGGGCTTCCATCTTTGTTACAAGATGGCTCGGGTTGTGGCGCCGAACAGTGCTTCGGTCTCCCTCTTCTTGCGAAGTCAAGGGGTGAGCCGAGCTCTTCCCCATGGTGGGGTTCGCCGATCACAGCGAGTGTTCGACGGTTGTGGGAGCTATTCCGAATGGTGATCCACTCCTAACTCGCCGAGAAGCATGCTTGGGGAGTGGAATCGAACCAAGTGTTGGATTCCGGAACCATCGGTGTAGTTCAACGGTTGTGGGAGAAGTTTCGAACGGCGATCTACCTCTGGCTCGTCCGGGGGCGAGCCGAGGAGATAAAGTCGAGTCGAGTGTTGGACTCCAAACCATCGGTGTAGTTCAACGGTTGTGGGAGCAGTTCCGAACGGCGATCTACCTCTGGCTCGTCCGGGGGCGAGCCGAGGAGGTAAAGTCGAGCCGAGTGTTGGACTCCGAACCATCGGTGTAGTTCAATGGTTGTGGGAGCAGTTCCGAACGGCGATCTACCTCTGGCTCGTCCGGGGGCGAGCCGAGGAGGTAAAGTCGAGCCGGACATTGGACTCCGAACCATTGGTTGAAATCAAATTAAAAAACAAAAGACAAAGGCGGAGAGACACAAGCAAATTTATAAATATGAAAGAGCGTTCTTTATTGATAATCGATGGCGAACCGCTTTTACATATCACAACTTATGAAATAGATTACAAGTTAGAGGAGAGGAATGGCTCGATATCCTGTAATACTTAGAGAGGCACCGGGGCGCTTTCTTGGTATTTCAGGAGGTGGTCGGCATTCCAAGTCCTCGGAATCTCTCTGCCCTCTAGATCTTCCAGACGATATGCTCCGGACCGAACAACCCTTGTGATCTTCTAAGGTCCTTCCCAGTTCGGAGCCAGCTTGCTCTTCTGATTGGGGAAGGATATGGCCAGTTTTCTCAAGACTAAGTCCCCTTGCTTAAGGTTGGTGGGTCGGACCTTCTTGTTGTATGCCAACTCGACCATTCTTCGGTAATTCTGTTGCCGAATTGACGCTCTTTCCCTCAGCTCGTCCACCAGATCTAAGTTTGCCCTGAGGTCTCTGGCGTTCTGTTCCTCATTATAGGCTGCGAGGTGAGGAGAAGGTATTCCGACTTCGAGGGGTATCACTGCCTCGGACCCGTAAGTGAGGTTGAAAGGGGACTCTCCTGTGGGCGTCCGCTTGTTCGTGCGGTAGTTCCACAGCACATTGGGGAGCTAGTCGACCCATAGGCCTTTGGAACATACCTGTGAGGATCTGCCGATTGGCGTTTTCTGCTTGGCCGTTCGACTGAGGGTGGGAGACGGAAGAGAAGCACTGTTGGATAGCAAGGTCCTCGCACAGAGCTCGGAACGCAGCCCCGGTAAACTGAGTTCCGTTGTCAGTTACGATGACGCGGGGGACGCCGAACCGACAGATGACGCTTTTCCAGAAGAATTGAAGCACCTTGTTCTCGGTGATAGTGGCGAGGGGCTCGGCCTCAATCTACTTCGAGAAGTAGTCGATGGCAACAACCAAGAACTTGAACTGGCCGGGAACCGGAGGGAACGGCCCTAGTAAATCCATTCCCCACATTGCGAAGGGGATAGGACTTGATAGGGAGGCAAGGTTGGCTTGAGGGAGGCGACGAATGTTGGAATGTCTCTGACAGGAGCCACATTGCCGAACGTGCCGCTCGGCATCTTGGAGGAGAGTCGGCCAGAAGTACCCATAATTCAAAGCTTTCCGAGCTAAGGACCTAGACCCTGAATGAGCTCCGCTGATACCCTCGTGGAGCTCTTGTAGAGCATAGTCGGCCTGTTCTAGGGAGAGGCACCTTAGGTACGGTCGGCCATCAACCTGCGAGAAGGAGCGTTTGTATAAGATCCCTTCGATCAAGACATACCGCTCGGCCCGGGCTCTGACTCGGCGTGCTTCTTTGGGGTCCTCGGGGAGGAGTCCGTCTCTCAGGAATTCCACTAACGGCTTCATCCAATTATCCTGTAGAAGGACCGGCAATGACTCCACCGAGCCGGGAGTCTCGTCTTCTATACTCGGCCTTGAGAGGACCTCGATCAAAACGGTCTGCTCGAGACCTTGGAGGGAGGATGAGGCCAACTTGGAGAGGGCATCGGCCTGCGAATTCTCCTCTCGAGGGACTCGTTGGATGAGTGCCTCTTCGAACCGGCTATGAGGGCTCGGACCCGGGCGAGGTACTTTGCCATTCGCTCGTCTCGTGCCTCGTATTCGCCCAAGACCTGGTTCACAACCAGCTGAGAGTCACTGTGAATTCGGAGGCGTTGTGCCTCGGCACTTCGGGCGAGACCGAGGCCTGCGATGAGTGCCTCGTACTCCGCCTCGTTGTTCGAGGCCTTGAAGTTCATACGGATCGCATACTGGAGGACGAAGTCATCAGGGCCGTTCAGGATGATACCGGCGCCGCTTCCTTCGTTGCAGGAGGAACCGTCCACGAAGACCGTCCAAATGGGGGGTCCGTTCGGGACGTGGCTGACCTCAGGAATGGTGGACTCGACGATGAAGTCGGCGAGGGCCTGAGCTTTGATTGCCGTCCGAGGTTGGTAGGAGATGTCATGTTGGCTTAGCTCTATGGACCACTTCATTAGCCGACCCGAGGTTTCGGGCTTATAGAGGATATACTTCAGCGGTTGGTCGGTGAGGACCACAACCGAGTGGGACTGAAAGTATGGACGGAGCTTCCTTGCCGCCATGACCAGGGCGTAGGCCATCTTCTCTATCTTCAGATAGTGGAGCTCAGCATCCCGAAGCACTTTGCTCACATAGTAAATGGGCCTCTGGGCCCGGTCTTCTTCCCTCACCAACACAACACTTAGGGTCTGTTCGGAAGCAGCCAAGTAGATGAACAGGGTTTCCCCCGGAACGGGTTTGCTGAGCAGAAGAGGGTTCACCAAGTAGGCCTTCAGTTGGTCGAACGACTCCTGTTGTGGTTGGCCCCATTCGAAACCCTTAGCCCCCCTGAGAGCCTTGAAGAAGGGGAGGCACTTTTCCCCGGACTTCGAGAGGAACCGGCCAATTGCGGCGAGCCGACCCGTAAGCTTCTGTACTTCCTTGACGTTTTGGGGCGGGGCCATGTCCAGTATGGCCTTGATCTTCTCGGGATTTGCTTCGATCCCTCGTTGGCTCACCATGAAGCCGAGGAACTTTCCCGACGAGACCCCGAACGCACACTTGTTCGGGTTCAGCCGCATGCTGTGCCTCCTCAATACACCGAAGGCCTCCTGGAGGTCGGCCACGTGGTCGGTACCTCGGATGCTCTTGACGAGCATGTCGTCGACGTACACTTCCATGTTGCGGCCTATCTGGCTCTGGAAGACCTTGTTGACGAGGCGCTGGTAGGTGGCTCCGGCATTCTTCAATCCGAACGGCATGACTCTATAGCAATAGAGGCCCTGGTCGGTGATGAAGGAGGTCTTCGGAATGTCCGGAGGGAACATTCGGATCTGATTATAGCCGGAGAAGGCGTCCATGAAGCTGAGGAGCTCATGGCCCGAGGTGGCAACAATGAGGGTGTCGATATTTGGGAGAGGGAATGGATTCTTAGGACACGCCTTATTCAGGTCCGTGAAGTCGATGCATATCCTCCAAGAACCGTTGGACTTCTTGACCATTACAACATTGGAGAGCCACTCGGGGTAATTCACCTCCTGTATGAACCGAGCCTTTAAGAGTTTATCCACCTCCTCCTTGATGGCCTGCTATCGCTCGGGAGCGAATTTTTGCCTCTTCTGCTGAATCGGTTTACATCCCGGTTCGACACTTAGGCGATGGACTAGCAGCTCCTCGAATATCCCGGGCATATCCGCGGCGACCAAGCAAACAGGTCGCGGTTATCCCGGATGCATTGAACCAGGTCGGAACACAGTGCAGTCGGCAAGGACTTGCTGATGAGGAACTTTCGACTCGGGTCCTCGTCCGAGAAGAGCACTTCTTCCAACTCGTCCGCCGGCTCAGACATGGGTCGGGCATTTGGCTCGGGGATTTCTAGAGTCTCGAGGGAGAGCACCGGTCCCCCAGTGGAAGTCATATAGCACTTCCGAGCTGTCTCTTGGCTGCCCCTGACCTCTCCCACTCCCGACCGAGTGGGGAACTTCATTTTAAGGTGGTACGCTGAAGGGACAGCTTCCAGGGCAGCTAGGCCGGGCCGACCTAGGATGACATTGTATGCGGCCGGGACGTCGACGACCATGAAGTCCATCGGCTCGGTCCGGGTAGTAGGGGTCTTCCCAGTAGTTACGTCTAGGGTTATAACCCCCTCGACAGTTACTGGTACCCCCGTGAACCCGTGGAGCGTGTAACCGGCCGGCTTGAGACGGTCCCGAGACAGCTGCAGCCCTCGGAAGGCCGAGAGGAAGAGAATGTTCACCGAGCTCCCGTTGTCGACCAGGACCCTCTGCACCTTGAAGTTTGCCATGCGAAGGTCGATGACGAGAGCATCGCAGTGGCGAGTTCGGACCCCCTCGAGGTCTTCATCGGAGAAAGTTACTGGGACACCGAGACCTTTGGGAGGAGGGGCGCTGTGAACCGAGTTTACCTCTCGGATGAAGGCCTTCTGAGAGGAGTTGGAGGAGCCCCCCATGGGACCTCCGTGGATGAGGTGGAGAACTCGTTCTTCCTCGAACTCGGGGGTCTCATCGCGCCGCTCGGAGTGCTTGTTAGCCCCCCGAGGCGGAGGAGTGTTGCGATCCGTCCGATCGTTTGCCTTCACAAATTTGGCCAACTGCCCCCTCTGGATGAGGGCCTCTATCTCATTTTTCAACGCCTGGCAGTCGTTGGTGTCGTGGCCGTGGTCCCGGTGGTAACGACACCATTTTTCTTTGTTCCTCCTCTTGGCCAGGGTGTTCATCCTCGGAGCTGGAGGTATGACCCCCTCCTTCTCCACTTCCATCAGGATGGTGGAGACATTGGTGGTGAGGGGTGTGAACTTCTCGAACCTAGGGGAGGACAGCGCTGACCGCCGTTGTCCTTCTACATCTTCTTGGACCTCTCCTCCTCTGTCGCCTTCCTCTTCGATCCGGAGGCCGACCCTCCGAAATTCTGGAGGCACTCGGCCTCTTCCGCCCGAATGTACTTCTCGCACCTTAGGAGAAGGTCGGCAAAGTTGTGCGGGGGCTTCTTGGCGAGGGACGACCGGAGGTTGGAGTTGAGGACGTTCGACTGGAACACAACGGTCGCCACCGACTGGTCTAGGGAGGCGATAGACCTAACCTCTGCGGTGAATCTCCTCACATAGTCCCTCAGCTTTTCTGCCCTCTCCTGTCGCAGGTTGAGGAGGGAGAGGCTCATCTTCTCAGCTCGCCTGCTACTCACAAAGTGAGTTATGAAGAGCATTTCGAACTGCTCGAACGAGAAGATGGTAGAGGGGGCGAGCCTGGAGTACCATTTCCGAGCCGACCCCCTAAGGGTGGCGGGGAAGGTTTTGCAGAGCATGGCGTCGGAAGCTTGATGGATCAGCATTAAGGTCTTGAAGCTTTCGACGTGATCAACTGGGTCAGACTCCCCTGAGTACGTTTCAAACTGCGGAGGTTTGAAACCCCTCGGTATGGGGGCCTTCATTATTGTCCGAGAGAAGGGGGGTCTGCTGGGACGGACGGTCCCTGCTCTCGACTCCCCCTCTTTATCCTTGCGACCATGCGCCTCTCCACCTCGTGGAGACGACGGTAGAGGGCATCGTCCCTCTGCTGGTAATCAAAAGATCCCCGAGACTCTTCTTTGTAGGAAGGGGAGCGGGGGATGCGGCGCCGGTGGTCCTGGGATCGGCGAGGACTATAGGGGTGCTGCTGGCGACTGGGTGCCGGGAGAGGACTTCTGGATCGGTGGTGAGGACTGGGAACCCGTGGAGGTGTTGGAACCCTCTGGGCATTATGGTTGTTGGGGCGAAGGTTAAGGGCCTGCAGCACAGTCTCCTGGAATTGTAGGAACTCGGCACGAGTGATAGGTGCCTCATTGTTCCTCGGATGATGCCGATCCGCGGGGGAATGTGGCCTCCTCCTACGGCACTCAGGAGATTCCGCCCGGCCCCTTCTGTCCGGAGACCTCCTACCGTCTCGGCGATGAGGAGACCGCTCACCATGATGCTGGCGGGAGGCTCCCTCTCGGGCCCGCCTCTCATCTACGTGGTTGCGGAGGTCCTCTTCCTTTTGGCGATTCAGGACGGTGTTGCGGAGGTCGGAGGCTCGGGGATGATGGGAAGCCATGGAGTCCGAGGAGGCATTATGAATTGAGACGTGGTCTGGATGGAGTGGTTGCTTCTGCCTCCTCTGGTTCTGACCAGCAGGACCATTTGGGGGTTGTTGGTTCGGAAGTGGAGGCTGGCCCTGTTGGGCCGGGGGAGGGAGATGTTCGGTCTGCGGGGCAAGATGGATAGGGACCTCCTCTGGCTGGTCGGCGGGGTTGGGTCCGCGGTTGGACCCCCTGGACCTGACCTTCTTGGGAGGCATAGTTGGAGAGGAACTAGCTGACGAGGAAGAGGCAGAGGCTGTTCGTGTGGTTGTTCCCACAGACGGCGCCAATCTGTTACCGCTGATTTCGGTGTGGGGGTAAACAGATGAGATTTGTGAGTTCGAGAAAAACCTGAACAGCAGATCCAAGCCTTCTGATTCCTGCCGCAACCTGCAAGGAAGTGCGATACACCGGGGTTGATTCCGGCGACGCACCCTCCGACGCTCTTGTCAGTAACCAGTGGTAATTATGAAAGAGCTTAAGGTGGAAAAAGAGTGATTACCCGGTCACAGTGGTAGTGGGGAGGTATTTATAGTCGCCATGGGAGTGATTAGGGGCCTGATTCCCTGTGTAACTGTCAGGAGTAAAATCCTCACAGTCTGTTTAGGAAACTAATCCCTGATTCTCGGTGAGAGCAAATCAGGCCCGTTGACTTGGTCAAATCAGTGACCCTGATTTGCCTCTTGTTGGTCTGGGTTCGCCTCGGGTCGGGACCCGTACCCAATTGGAGTGGATCCGTTTGTGGGTTATTGGATCTGTGAGAAGGAGATCCAGTACTCGTTTCGGACCCATTTGTATGTGAAATTACCGTTTTATCCCCGAGCTTCAAGATTCGCGCCCAGTCTGGACGGTTCCGATTTAACCCCATTTTTAGCCATATCAACAGTCGGTGGTGGATCTTCGTGGCTGGGATCCATATTTATGGAATGATCTAAATCTTGCTTCATTACTGGGTAGTTGTCATGGCGAGGGTTCGAATCCTTTATTGTGGAGTACGTAGGCGCTTGCCCTCGGACCTATGTAGTATGGGATGCATAGAATCCGAATAATTGTGCATTAGTTTCATCTTAGTATAAAATGTGTGCATTAGGCATTAAGGCATGACAGACACTTGCATGTTTAGCGTAGTCACAATTTAACACTCAATTTCATTCAAGTTTTGTGATTTTTAAAGTATGGAGACCATTAAACTGTTTTCGACATAGAGAGGATAGACGTGTATAACATTTCGTCGGTTGTAATCAACTGACGTACCCACAGTTTTACATGCAGGTAATGGATGTTCAGGAATCTATAAAATGGATGTGCTAATACTGTTCAAGATGTTGTAAATGTTTCATTGTAATTTATTTTGTTTCCGCTGTGTAACAAAGTGTAATGTAACTCTGATATATTATTGAAAAACATTTAATTTTCTTGTAAAATTTTACGAAGTGAAGTAAAGATCCTGTGAAAACTCGACTTCGGTCTTATTTGGAATTCGGGACGTTACAGGTTACATTCTCCATTTGGAACAAGGCAAATATTTGCTTTTGGAAAGATAAATGGTGCGGTCCAATTAATTTAAAAAGGATTCCCGAAATTATACAAATTTTCTACAGATAAAAATTGTTAGAGATTATGAGAGATTATAACAATAGAATTTTGGGTTAATATCCTAGACTAAGGTGCTTGAGATATTTACTCTATGCATCAAAATTGGAATACCTAGACTACTATCACAAGCCAGTATTTATAAGATAAATACTGGTTTGGGTACTGGGTTCTCAACCCACTCAACCCACATTCCGATATCCATTCAATTAGTACGTGTAACACACGTGTTACCCATAGAATAATATTACACATAATATTATTTTTTTGAGGATTTCAATACATTTTGGAATATTTCGAATTGGGTTAGATTAAAATGTTATTGTTCTTATATAATCACATAGAAACGATTAGATATGGTTCTAAAATTATTCTTGTATATTTTTAAAGATTAAAAGTAAAATTGAAATAAAAATGAGCTAAGGATTTCAAATTAATGTATACAAAAGTATGAATATTGAAAGATGAATTTGTTATGTGAATTGATTTCTCTTGGAAAGATATTTTTTTCAAGAAATATTTTGAGATAGTTGAGATTAGTTCAAATTGCTAATGAGATTTAAAGTAGTGAATTTATGTTTGTGAATGAAATTGTTGCCCTTAAAGATTTGAATGAATTAAGATTTGAGAATAAATAAATCATGAATAGACAATGATTAAGTTGTGGAATAAGATGAGAAAATTAAGTTTGAGATATGATGAAGGGTATGTGTACCCATGGTTTCTTGTACATGAAAAAGTTTGTGATTTAGAGTTAGTGAGACCTCGGGTACCGGCACTATTGAATTGAAAAGAGTTGAGATATAAATTGAGATATGACCGTGGAGCTATCTCGTATTGTGTTGATTAAGTCCGGTAGGAGGTAAAACTAATTCTAGGATTTAAATCTATTCATGTCTTGAACTAAATAATTAGGCACATAAGTGAAGATGTAGTGAACCTGGGCAAACGTAAGTGGGTTGCTTCTATATAGTCGGCGGTGGATCTCCGTGGCTATAGACCCAGTTGGTGGACTGTGGTTGCTCTGATGGAGACAAGATTTTATTTTAAATCTGGGACTTAGCGTAGTCGGGCGGATAGTTTACCGTACTCCAGTGTATATACGTATACCGGAGCTAGAGGGGCACTTACGGGATGATTCGCACGATGAGGAATCTGTTATAACAGTCGGTGGTGGATCTTCGTGGCTGGGATCCATATTTATGGAATGATCTAAATCTTGCCTCATTACTGGGTAGTTGTCATGGCGAGGGTTCGAATCCTTTATTGTGGAGTACGTAGGCGCTTGCCCTCGGACCTATGTAGTATGGGATGCATAGAATCCGAACAAGTGTGCATTAGTGTCATCTTAGTATAAAATGTGTGCATTAGGCATTAAGGCATGACAGACACTTGCATGTTTAGCGTAGTCACAATTTAACACTTAATTTCATTCAAGTTTTGTGATTTTTAAAGTATGGAGACCGTTATACTGTTTTCGGCATAGAGAGGATAGACGTGTATAACATTTCGTCGGTTGTAATCAACTGACGTACCCACAGTTTTACATGCATGTAATGGATGTTCAGGAATCTATAAAATGGATGTGCTAATACTGTTCAAGATGTTGTAAATGTTTCATTGTAATTTATTTTGTTTCCGCTGTGTAACAAAGTGTAATGTAACTCTGATATATTATTGAAAAGCATTTAATTTCCTTGTAAAATTTTACGAAGTGAAATAAAGATCTTGTGAAAACTCGAATTCGGTCTTATTTGGAATTCGGGACGTTACAGGTTACATTCTCCATTTGGAACAGGGCAAATATTTGCTTTTGGAAAGATAAATGGTGCGGTCCAATTAATTTAAAAAGGATTCCCGAAATTATACAAATTTTCTACAGATAAAAATTGTTAGAGATTATGAGAGATTATAACCATAGAATTTAGGGTTAATATCCTAGACTAAGGTGCTTGAGATATTTACCCTATGCATCAAAATTGGAATACCTAGACTACTATCACAAGCCAGTATTTATAAGATAAATACTGGTTTGGGTACTGGGTTCTCAACCCACTCAACCCACATTCCGATATCCATTCAATTAGTACGTGTAACACACGTGTTACCCATAGAATAATATTACACATAATATTATTCATATAGTGAGAATATACCTATATGTCCAATAATCTCCTCCTATATTCTCAATATATAAACGTACTGGATTATCTCATCAGTTCAACATGAAGCTGACTGGCTGATAGTAGTCATTAAATAGAAGAAATGCATCACTCAATGTACAGTTCATAAGGACTAAATCAATTATAAATCCGAATAGTTCAAAAGGACTAAACCAAAATAGTTAAATAGTTTCCAAACCATATCACAACAGAATAGTTCATAATGACTAAACCAACTGGAGTAATCTGTCATAGTTTCAAAATCAAACAAAGCAAATAAACTTCAAGAACAACAAAAGAGTTTTAAGCTCAATGAACACAAGAGTCTTAAAGAGTCTTAAACTCAACAGAAGTTTTACCAAGCAAGTGACTAATCTATTCTCGAAAGAAATAAACTGAAACTATATCCTTGCACACTGCTTTATGCTTACTCCTCCATTTTGAGCAAATCATTATTTTGAAATCTATGTTGACAGATTCAACTCCTCCATCTTTGCTTGCTTATTGAAAACAAGAATATCAAGCGATACATCTCTAAGAATTCCAATGAATTTCACAAAGTATCTAGTTCCACATAAGAACTTAGTACAATTCATAATTAGCTTAGCAAAAATGTAACGCAAACATCACAATCAAGTTTCTTTAACTAAATAGAACAAGAACTACTATAGTTTCTACATAAGAACTATACTATGTTTCATATTGGAATGATAGAACAGTCAAATTGTTGGATCCTGTATGCAAGGCAAATAACACTAGGGGGTGAATAGTGTTGTATAAAATTAATCAATACATTAAACTTTTCGCACTGTTAAGTCGATTGAAAAGAGAAGGCAGTCGACTGAAGCGTAAGATAAGAAGAGTAATTTAACTGAAGAGTTACAAGTCTGTTAAGTCGACTTAGAGAGTAAGGCAGTCGACTGACCAGACTCGATTTACATAAGAAACTCAGAAAAATTAAAAATGCAAGTTTAGATAATACAATTACAGAGAGTCAACACTACAAACACCACGATATATCCTGGTTCGGTCCTCCCGACCTACATCCAGTCCCCAAGCAACCCACTTGAGATTTTCCACTATTCTTGAAAAAGTTACAAGAATACTCTACCGCCTTTGACAACAACTATGTCAAATCTGTAGACTTCTCTCACCACTAGAGAGCGCAAAACCCACTCTACACCCTAGAGTGAAACCGACTCTAAACCAAGAGTCCTACTCTTCAACTGAGAGGACCACTCTCATAACCCGAGAGTGAAACAACAACAAAAAGAGTTTTACAACAACCTAAAGCCTTGTATGTGGAAGTCCTTTTTGTATATTGGCTATAGGTCGACTTCTGACTTTAGTCTAGAACGAATTCAATGTTATACTAGACTGAAAATCAGAGAACCAAGTCTTAAAGAAAGTATATACTTTTTCTTCTTCTTCTCAAAAAGCAAAAGACTTGAAAAATGAAAGTTAAGTTGTAGGGGAACCTTTCCCATTTGAAAACTATACTTTATATAAAGAGTTAGAAACTTATGAATGTTGAGAAAACGTATCCCATCTACCATACAACAGCAGTAAAAATGTTGGAATTTGAAAAACAAGTTTTAAAATAAGAAAACTATCAAAAACGGCTTGAACAGTCGACTGGGTTGCCATAAGAGTCGACTGGTTAGAGCTTGAGTGAGTTCAGTCAGTTTCGTACTCTAATAGTCGACTGCTTCCAAAAGAAAGTCGACTGGTACTCAATCAGATGAATTTATACAAGATTTGATTTGACATTTTGAGTTTGTAAAACAATTTCTTTATTTAGAGAATATGTGAGTGTGTGTGTGTGACAAGCCTTTTACAAGATTCTAAGACTCACAAATAATACAAACAATATTACAAGACATTTGTTCAACTTGAAGCACTTGAAAGTCTTGAGTTGAAAGCTCTTGAATAGTCTTGAACTTGAACTTGAGTCTTTTTAGCTTGAGCAAGTACTTTTGAAAGCTTCATCACATTGTATTGGCTTTGAATGCTACCTTGAACACTTTTGAAACACACTGCAAAAAATATGTAATAGAGAACAATTTTGTATTGTGTTGTAGTCATCAAAATCAAGAATCTACACAAATCAATTATGGTTAATTCTAAATCATCAAAATTGGAATGAAACAAGAGTCCATAAAAGAGATATATCATCAAAATTGGAATGATATAACGACATTGTAAACATCGGAAACATATCGACAAGTTTTTCTTGTTTTATATTGGAATAATATGATTATTCTAAGTAAATTCTTTAGATATATAATACCATCAAAATTGGAATGACATTATATATTTGTGGAATTTATGTGGAATCATCAAAATTATCTAAAACATGTCAACTGTATAAAATTGATGCTTAAGTTTGAACTTCTCTATGGCTCCATTTGGAATCTAAAATTTCAAAACAATTAGGATGTTAAAGCTTTGACACAATAGCTTTTAACTCCATTTCCCCCACAGTTTTGATAATTAGATCACTTTCAAGTCTTTTAACAAGAGCATTAGCCATATTTTATTTAAATTATGCTTTATTTATGAGAAAGTTCAACTAGGCTTCTTTTAGCCTTAATATACTCTTACTATTATAGAGTGAGTTATTGAGCTGCAGTGCATTATAGATTGATAGTCGCATAACAGAATTAGAGAGTTACTTAAACTTCTGAATGGAGAACTAGCAACAATTTCTTCAATCCACTCAGCTTTTTTCCCTACAGAGGATAACTCATAGTGGTCTGATTTCATGGATGATAGCACATGTTGACTTCTAGTTTGGTGTGCACAAAACGTGCTCACTCATACTAATAAGTTTGAATTTAGTGTGTCAGATTTTCAGAATCAAAGAATATCAAAAAGAGATCCAGGAGAGATTCACAAATATACAAATAAGGAAAGCAACAAAGAATAATGGCAAACACAAGCAAAAGAGGAAAATATTCAAAAGGAATTCTTGATTAATATGTTCACAAGAAAAGAGGAAGATATCAAGATCTGAATTTTTCTTTCTATTTTCGTGAGATTATAATTGTATAAGATTGATTAAAGAGGGATTAGTTTATGGTAAGAAAAACAAGGTGGATTCGGAATAAACAGCGCATGACCGGTCGACCGCACTTAGTGACCGGTCGACCGCATGGCAGTCGACCGCAACTTGATTTGTTTGAGGAGCAGTCGACCTTTAACCTCTCTACTTTATGTCAGAGAGCTGAACGGTCGATAGCACCAATATGATGGTCGACCGCACACTGCACTGTGTATATTCATGGAAAGTATCGTTTCCATTTTTGGATTGATATTCTTCCCCGTCTATTAATATTGACGAATCCATTCTGTCTTGTTTACCTAATTACTTCTAATAAAATTCTTGAGAACTAATCCTTCAGTAAATCAATCCGAGTGTGTGCATTTTTTTGATAGTATTCTTCAATCAAGATCATTAACGAGCTTGAGGTTTTTCTTTTCATTTCTTTTCCACTTCGGTGAGATTGACGGGACTTGGATTAGAAGTCTTGTGGGTGTAATAGGTCTCTCGGCCTGAATCCGAGAATCACTGTATAAGGGTTTTAAGTATAGTGGAACGCTTATGACGGAGAATTGCTACAAGTAGGTGGTGTGGACGTAGACCTGGGGGTCGAACCACGTTATATCACCGTGTCATCTGTGTTTGCTTTTCTTATCACTCTTGCATTTACTTTATTTTTTTAATTTTTTTAATTCCGCACGATCACCCTATTTACCCCCCATCGGGTGATTTACAGCACAGTGCCTGTTTGCCTTTTAATTTCCAGAACATTTCTGTTCCTCCTAGTGTAAACACATATCCACTAGTTATCGACTTTCACTAAATTCTGAGCTTCATAATGCATCAGATCAGTCATTCATTCGAAGAATGACTAGAGTAGCACAAAGCAAACTCTTGAGTACCACTCAGGTATCTCATTAGTTTCTTAAGGACACTCAAGTAGGTGGTGTGGACGTATACCTGGGGGTCGAACCACGTTATATCACTGCGTTATCTGTGTTTGCTTTTCTTATCACTCTTGCATTTACTTTATTTTTTTAATTTTTTTAAATTCCGCACGATCACCCTATTTACCCCCCCCCCCTAGGGTGATTTACAGCACAATGCCTATTTGCGTTTTAATTTCCATAACATTTCTGTTCCTCCTTGTATAAACACATATCCACTAGTTATCGATTTTTACTAAATTCTGAGCTTCATAATGCATCAGACCAGTCATTCATTCGAAGAATGACTAGAGTAGCACAAAGCAAACTCTTGAGTACCACTCAGGTATCTCATTAACCTCTTAAGGAGACTCAAATTTATATGTGATTATTAGTGAATCTACAGATCATACCTACCTCTAAGGCTATGTCTATTCTAGTGCAGATCTTTGTATACATGAGACTTTCAATTTCTTTAGAATGATCTACTTGTCTCATAGTTGTACCATCATTAGGTATCAACCTTTTATCATAATCATAAGGGGTTTCCAAATACATTTTTAATCACTATATCCCCACTTTTGAAACACATTTTGATTTAATGAGTTTGACTAAGAGTTATCCCTTGCCAACTGAAACTCATCCTTATACCTATGGTGTCCACAATACCTAGGTTATACCTAGGTTTTCCATGTTGAATTCTTTGGATAGCACAATTTTAACTTCATTTGTAATAGAGATGTCACTTCCAAGAACAGGCATGTCAACAGAACAAGTAAATAATAGCCACTATATTTAATACACGGCAAAGTTGAAGGCACTGATCTGAATTACATGATTCATATACTAGGCTCTTTTAGAAATTTGTCAAATTATTTATTCGTCGACTATACATGTTTTAAGAACTTACAATAATTTTACCAATTTGTAAATCTTGTTTACTAAACATATTAGTGTAAACTTTTCAGTACAAAATATCAGGTACAAAACTTTTAGTACACAACTATTTAAATAACTTTCAGGAATAACAAAATTTTCAATAGATATAAGGACAAGAAGAATACTTATTGTAGCAACATAACATACATGTAAGTAGACTTCAACAAAACTCCCCCACATTGCAAAATTAAGTTTCTTCTACAAACCTCACTTACTATTGCTTTAGCCCCTTTCGGCAAATCAACTAGTTCAAAATATTATTGTATAACCACAAAATTCATTTCATTATCTACTAAAGGCTCTTCTTGGCGCATTTGCCATTGAAGTTTTAGTGTCAGTAAGGCAGGTTCTTGATTCCAACTATGAATCATTGACCGTATTTTTAGGACTAGATAATTTCATACATTTATCTTTGATGAACACATCCTCAAAGAACTCTGCAAGTTTAGATCCTTCTAACACAAATTAGATAGATTCAACATCTGTCCACAGAACTATATTCTGCACTTTCTAAGCACACACAAATATTTGTTATAGGTCTTACTTTAGGCCTTTTAGGGTCATGTACTCTAACAAATGTATCACAACACATATTTTCACTTTAATAAAATTATTTGTATTTTCATGTCATGATCGACAAGGTGTATTCAATTTAGAGTGTAGTAACACATTAGAGATATGATTAACAATACAACACCACTCATAATTACACAAGACAAACAATAGTCAATATTACATAATTCAACATTTCACTAAGTGTTTGATTCTAACTTTTATCAATATCGTTTGACTGTTGTAAGTAGAGTGCAGTAGAGATTATGCCATATGCAAACTTCTCTAAAATCATTGAAACATATTCACTACCTCTATCAAATCTGAACCATTGATTTTTAGCATTTAACTATATATATATATATATATATATATATATATATATATATATATATATATATATACATATATATATATTAATTCATTAAGAATAAGAAGTACTAATCATATATATATATATATATATATATGATTAGTACTTCTTATTCTTGGGCATGGATGACTCTGAAGAACCAAATCAGCAGCCAATCCACATGAACGCAGCCAGAGAAGGCATAGTAAAGAATGGCCACGACGTCGTCGATCAACACATCGAAGACCAGCAAACCAAGGATATCAGTCAACTGAAGACTAATATCAAACAGCTACAAAATGACAATTACAAATTGTTGACGTACATCAATCAGCTCAGAGAGGACACCCTTCAACTCCAACAACAACTCCAGGACGTGCTACAGCAACGACTTGATGGGTCTGTCAGGAATATTCGTTCCACAGTAATCCTGCCTCCCACTCACAACAAACTTCTACCAGAAGACTCCAGCACTAGCCAGAAGCATGGTGGGCCACTTTCCCAACAGGTGGACGCACAGCAGCGTGGTGATGTGTAAAGATAATAAAGTTGTTTGTCTATATGTAAGAAACTTACTGAGTAAGTTTCCTTTAGCGTGTATCCTAAGCTTTCTCTTTAGCTTGTACGCCAAGTTAGCTTATACCCTAAGTTAACTTGTAGCCTAAGTTTCCTTGAGTCCTTTAGCTTGTGTCCTAAGCCATCTCTCCCCCTATATAAGGAGAGGCCATGGTGTATGTCAAGGCAGAGCATTCTTAGTAAAAGCCTTGCCTAGTGTGCTTGTATGTGTGCTACTATCCAATAAATAAATAAAATTTCCGTTGTTCACTCTAAACTTGTTATTCTTAATGAATTAATATATATATATATATATATATATATATATATATATATATATATATATATATATATATATATATATATATATATATATATATATATATATATATATATATATATATATATATATATATATATTAATTCATTAAGAATAACAAGTGCTTCATTCTTCATATATATGACAAACTTATACTAATCATCTACAAAAATGATGAGATACTTCTGACCAACAATTATCTCACATAGTCACAAAGTTATTGTGATCACAAATATCAGAATGTATTGATTCAAGAAATTGTGTGCTCCTAGATATCATACTAAATGATTTTCTAGTGATCATAATCTGAGCACAATTTTAATATTTGTCATATTTAATAGAGTGTTATTTAGCAGAGTTATGAGTTTTAACAAGAAAAAATAATTATATATATATATATATGATTATGTATATATGTATGATTAATGTATATATATGATTAGTATATGTATGTATATATGTATATATATATGATTATGTATATATGTATATATATATGATTATGTATATATATATGATTAATGAATACTAATCATATATATATGATTAGTACTTCTTATTCTTAATGAATTAATATATATATATGTATGTATATATATATATATATATATATATATATATATATATATATATATATATATATATATATATATATATATATATATATATATATAATTATTTTTTCTTGTTAAAACTCATAACTCTGCTAAATAACACTCTATTAAATATGACAAATATTAAAATTGTGCTCGGATTATGATCACTAGAAAATCATTTAGTATGATATCTAGGAGCACACAATTTCTTGAATCAATACATTCTGATATTTGTGATCACAATAACTTTGTGACTATGTGAGATAATTGTTGGTCAGAAGTATCTCATCATTTTTGTAGATGATTAGTATAAGTTTGTCATATATATGAAGAATGAAGCACTTGTTATTCTTAATGAATTAATATATATATATATATATATATATATATATATATATATATATATATATATATATATATATATATATATATATATATTAATTCATTAAGAATAACAAGTTTAGAGTGAACAACGGAAATTTTATTTATTTATTGGATAGTAGCACACATACAAGCACACTAGGCAAGGCTTTTACTAAGAATGCTCTGCCTTGACATACACCATGGCCTCTCCTTATATAGGGGGAGAGATGGCTTAGGACACAAGCTAAAGGACTCAAGGAAACTTAGGCTACAAGTTAACTTAGGGTATAAGCTAACTTGGCGTACAAGCTAAAGAGAAAGCTTAGGATACACGCTAAAGGAAACTTACTCAGTAAGTTTCTTACATATAGACAAACAATTTTATTATCTTTACACATCACCACGCTGCTGTGCGTCCACCTGTTGGGAAAGTGGCCCACCATGCTTCTGGCTAGTGCTGGAGTCTTCTGGTAGAAGTTTGTTGTGAGTGGGAGGCAGGATTACTGTGGAACGAATATTCCTGACAGACCCATCAAATCGTTGCTGTAGCACGTCCTGGAGTTGTTGTTGGAGTTGAAGGGTGTCCTCTCTGAGCTGATTGATGTACGTCAACAATTTGTAATTGTCATTTTGTAGCTGTTTGATATTAGTCTTCAGTTGACTGATATCCTTGGTTTGCTGGTCTTCGATGTGTTGATCGATGACGTCGTGGCCATTCTTTACTATGCCTTCTCTGGCTGCGTTCATGTGGATTGGCTGCTGATTTGGTTCTTCAGAGTCATCCATGCCCTCGGGTGTTGGTGGTTTGCTGTATTGTTCATCGCATGAAATTGAGTCATGCTCTTCCCGATATTCTTCAATTGTATTATATACATCATGACATCTCGGACATATGTAATGATCATCTTCGACATTAAAAGCCAAATTTCGTCGGGTTGCTGCAACTAATCGCCCAGCTATTGGCAGTAGCCAGTTCTTTTTGCTTAAAAAATATGTTTTGTGTTCTCGGATGAAGTTTTGTACTTCTTCCCTTTTGATGTAGACAAACTTTAAATCTTTTGCTTCCATAGATATACCTGTGGAGTTTAAAAACACAGTAGTGTTTAAGTTATGATATTTTTTATAGGGACTTTGATAATCATGTTTCCAAGGTTATCAAAATCTTCTGTTGATTCAGTATCATGTAATTTTTCGATCATCTAAATTGTTGTTTCTTCAATAGGTTGAGTCTTTTCAAAACTCATGCTCTTTCTATGTATATCTTTAAGCATATTAGGAGTTAGTAATATAGATGCCTCATTATGAAGAAGTAAGTTACTATCTCTTCTAATGGAGCAAGAACTTGATCTTTTAAGAGTTGGTTTTGAAGAAGAAGAATCGTCTTCCTCTATGTTTTTGTATATCGTAGTAATTTTATTTCCTGAGACTATGAAAGTCTCTTCTGGGATTTTTGCTTGTTTAGGCTTTAGTTCACTTATGAATAAAGCCATGTCATTGTTAAAAGTAATGTGTTTTTTTCAATTATCTTAGGTTGAATAACCTTTCCTGTTCCAACTTCAAAGAGTTGGATGTAATCTTTGGAAGTTTTTGTTTTGAAAGTAGCAACTTCATTAAGAGCGATGCAACTTTCCCATTGGATACTTAGGATTTTTTATCTTGGTTTCAATTCTATACCTTTCAAATTAATTGACAAGGTACAAATATCTGTAATGTTTTCATCTGTTAATGCAACAGAAAAATTCGGATGAATATTAAATGCAAACATTCTGTTTGCTAGATTTGATTTAGTTCCCCCAATTATGGAGTTTAAAGGATCGTGAATCCTTTCGTCTCTTACCACCATTAAAATTGGTGTATCTATTCCGGCACGAAATTGTGCAATAATTTTTATTTGTATGAGTCCTAGATGAAGATAATTCATCTTTGGATATCTTTGTTTTATTATTTTTATCTTCTCATGGCTTATAAGCTTTATTGATGAGAGGTCCTGAATACCTTTTAATTCTATATTTCCTTGCATTTTTTCAAAAATGTAAGTACTTTTAGAATTAAATCTTGATATAATAAATCTCTCAGTTTTATATACATCCTTTTTATCTGGATGAGGAATCATCTCTAATAATTTTGTTAAGTCATCATCGGATATGTCGTAGACTTCTCCGATGCTATTATCGATATCCATATTGGTGGTATCTTCCCTTAGGAAATTCATATTTACTCTGTAATCTGTACTAGATATATGCGTACTAGTACAACCAGAGTCTTCTGTGTCTCGAAGTCTTCCTATTGGAAGTTCTTCATATTTGAGTATTAATAATTGTGCAATGACATCTCCTTGATGTATTTGTATAGCAAAGTGATTCAGACTTTTAAAGAATACTGAAATTTTACTTCTTTGTTCAGAAGTTATTATTCCGTTTATAACAAAGAGTTGCTTTTTTGATACTGCGGTTGTGTTAATGATTTGCCCATAATACCCTTTAGGGATTATTATTCGTAAGTCCAGTGGGACATCTAATATAGAATATCTTTCTATTATCAAGCTTTCAGCTGCTCGTAAATTCAAGGCAGGAGAGCATGTGTTATCTCTTGTAGGTAAATAGGCTTTAGAAGAAAGCGTTTCTACCCATATAGCATTAGCTATTTTATTGATTGTTATCATATTTATCCTCAATGATTCCATGTCCAAAGAGGAATCTGAGTTATAATTACTTTCAGTAATAGAGGATAATTCATAGACAGAAGTCTCATCATCTGTAGGTATTTCCTCAAGAGTTTGAGTATGAATCCCATACTCTTGTAGATTATTTATTATAACCTTTTGAATCTTTTCATTGCATTCATTGGCAAAGTGCCCTTCTTTTTCACACTTAAAGCATTTGCATCCTTTTCGGAATTTAGGAAATTTATTTTTATAAACCTTTTCGGTTTAGAATTATTATTTTTTTGCCACTTTTTCTTAAATTCTGGCTTCCATTTTTTCCTTGTTATTTCGAATTTTTTGGAGGGTCTATTGTAAGATCCATATTTGGGTTCACACCCATATTCTAGATTTATATCTGGGTCATATCTGGGACAACATTGTATTCCCAGCTTAGAGTTTTTAACTCTATTTTTTATTTGTTCGTGTGCTTTAGCACTTTGACAAAATGCTTTAATGGTTTCCATACAGGCTTGTTTTAAATATCCTGTACTTTGACCTCTGAGTTTATCTCCAATAAGGCCAGCAGAATTAGCTGCCAATAATTTGTTATAATGATTTTTTATCAAGTCTCTCCATGGTTCTGGGATTTTTAGAAAGAATCTTTCTAACCAAAATACTTTTCTATCAGGATCTTCAAGTTTGAAGACTTGCCCAATATAATCTGTGACAAATGTTTCTAATTCACATATATCACATAATTTCATCATTAATAACTTGTTTTCTTCATCTATAGTCCTTTGTAGTGTTTCTCCTGTTAAATCACTGTATAATGATGATAACAGTCAAAAAATCATTTTATCGGTAGTTTCTTGGGATTCAATATTGGCTTTTTCAACCGCATTAGTAGCCTCAAGGCTTCTTAGCCAATCGGCTGCATATCCTTCCCATAAGGAACATGTATATTTAAAAAAATCTCTGTTAGACATCCCCTTTAAGAGATATCTTATACCACGCATATGTTGACTCCAATCTTTAAAGTAATTTTTAAGATGTCTATGGGGTATTCTATCAATATTGAAATATGTACCCATATGAGCACTTCGTTTGTCATATTCTCCCAGCATTATTCTGGTTTGATTATCTTTCCAATTAAGGAAATTATTTCTGTAAAATAATCTTTCAGAACTTCTACCATATCGTAGAAATTCTTCTGGATTGGATGGTCGAAAATCTGGTAATGGATTTTCCTCAGGTTCTAGAGGTCTTTTTCCTCTATCACCTACTCGAGAATTTTCACCAATTTCAGTCATTTGTTGATCGATCAATGTTTCTTGATCAGCATATACCTTAAAAAAAGTTTTTTTGTCTGTTTTGCTCAGTAGAGCTGAAAGTTTCTAGCTCAGTAGAGCTTTTAGAGTCAGTAGACTCTGAAGATTCTTGCTCAATAGAGCTAAAAGAATTTGTTGATTGTATTTCAGAATCAGATTCTTCCTTGGACATAAAGTATCTTATTGCATATTCATGTTTTTCAAAATATGTTTGAACATCAGTGCAAGGAATTGTTCCTTCTAGTTCTTTCTTTCTTAACTCAAGAAAACAATTGTAATACGATTTTTCAACTTTATCAATAGGAATAGTATTCTCTTCTAGAGATGAATACTTTACCATATTATTCATAAAATGAAAATTAATTTTCTCTTTTGTTGGAGAAGATAGTTCAACTTCTGGTCTAGTGATAGACTGCAAAAGTTGTTTGGATTGACTATTAAGATCAATACTGTCGAGTTCAGGAATTTTTATATTATCGATTTTCTTTTCGATATTACGTTCTAAGCCAAGTAGGCTAGTTTGGATATCTGACACCTTATCAACCAAAGTATTTAATATACCAATTATGTGATTAGAATTGGCAGTTTTCAAAGTATTAGGGATATGCGAAAAATGACTGTAGTCATTAAGTTTTAGTGCAAGTGTGCACTCTTCTTCTTCGTAGATATGATTATCCATGGAAAGGAGAACTCATGTTGGATTAGCTAAGCTATAATAAACTATCTTTTTCAAAAGAATTCTTGTTTAAAAATGCACTTACTGTAGTAACCATTGAAAGGATTTCTGATATGGCTAAGCTCTTACAGCAATAGGTATTTCTTTAACTCTTTTCGTGCTTCGACTATTTCTAACATCACCGGCGTCATTATATTTTTTTGTGCTTTGAACCTAACATCTCTAGCATCACACTCCCACACCGTGGATTTATAGCGGGGTACAGCCTCAAATCTAAGCCACAACGGGTAATAGCAACACACGAGCAAAGTCCCTACGGGCAACTAGCACCGCAAGCTTATATGAACACGTAGAGAAGTAGATCACAACTCACTAAAAAATTATGACACCATTGGAGACGAAGAGCACAACTCACAAAACTAGTTGAAGAATAACTATAGCATCCATGGCTTTCACTCACACAGCCTAAAGATAAATGTTTTACTACATGGCCTAACTAAACAAGCCTAAGGACAAGAACAAGTGTTTATGTTCATAGCTAGCTTAACCAACATGAAGGAGATTACTCCTCCATCCTAATCCTAAACTCTATGTCTAGGAACTATACACAATTAGAACTATTATTATTAATTGTTACATTTGTTAAACTCAACTTATACATGCAATTGACAATATATGCACATTATAAGAGTTAATACAAAATTACTCTATCACATTTTATAAAATTGTTTGCTTTCTCTAATGGTTCTAACAATGCCCACTTGCTCAAACATAGTAAGCAAAATTTTCATTATTCGTTATTTATCATCTTCGAAACGCTAAACGAGATAATGACTAACATGTTATAATTCAACTTTGCACACGCAGTACAATGAACGAGAAAGAACAAAACGTAACTAATGGAGTCATATCCTACATTAAGAGATGCTCTCTCCTAAGTTATAGACATTTGTTATACATCTTATACATCAAATTATTATTATTATTTTTATTATTAGAGAAGTAAATATATAATCTCACACAAACTGCAAACAATGGATTTGTCACAATATCTATACACATAGTATGATAAAACACTTAACAGCCCTAAACATGCTACTTTTCAAAGTGAGAATAACTATGATCTAGACTAAAACTCTCAATCATATGATCAAATGCACAAAACGTTAACACATTCATCACATGAAAATACTAAGAAAGATTAGAGTAGATCATACCGACACTTCAAGTTAGAAGTGTTTTCCAAATTTGATGGAGAAGCCTGCGTAGTGCAGACTTATCATACCGTGATGCAAATCCATCGTCTCCAATACACACAATTTGTAAGTAACTTTGAAGTTCCCACATTCATCAAATCGTTAAAGATTAGCCAATTAAACAAATTATTAGCACTATCTAATTCACAATAATTTAATTGGAGATACAGTTTTATAGTCAAAACTATAACTTATCTTATCAAAATAAATATTTGATCCATAGCACGTAGCCAAAGTAGTTATTCAGATTTGTATTTAATTAAACAATGCATAATACTGTTTTGAACTTTAGCACTTAGCAACAAAATTCAAACAAATAATTAAATAACAATTTAAATTTGGTGAAGAACTTATCTTTAATTTAGATCTGAATTAGAAGTACACTGCAGTAGATCTAGTCTTCTACCCAAATACGAAATACAAAACAATACCCAATGGATTGTCTCCATTGGTTAGATCCAGATCTGATTCCTTTTGGATGGATCTGGATCTGATCCAACAGTCCAAACACCAAACAACAAATCTCCAACCAATAGAGCAGCTGTTGGATTGCATCTGAATCTAGATATGCTTCAACAGTCCAAACACCAAACAACAATCTCCAACCTAAGGTTGGCATTCGGGTCGAACGGGCCGGGCCGGGCCGGACCTGTTCGGGTTGGACGTTGACTTGGGCGGGTTCGGACCGGGTTGGTGCCTTAAACGGGCCGGGCCAGGTTAAAAATTGGAATAGGCGACCCACCCAATCCGTGAACCCTTACGGGTCCAACCCGGGTCGGGTCGGGTCGACCCGCGGGTTGGCCCGTTTAGATAGATAGGTTTTTTTAAAAAAAATTTTAACTTATAATAATAATAATAATAATAATAATAATAATAATAATAATAATAAAAATTAAAAATCTTAATAATAATAATAAAATTGAAAGAGTGAAATTGGCAAAAAATATTGAAATATTATTCATATGAATTTAAGTTATACAAGTTTCACAATTTCTAATGAAATGAAGAATTCAATTCACAAATATGTTTTATACACTAACATATTTCTTATATAAAATTTAAATTTACTTCAATTTTTCTAATTTGAAATAACAAGAAAAGATATAATACAATTTCTAACGTGTCGGGCGAGTTGCTATTACTAGCAAAGCTATTGTTGTTGTTGTTCTTCTTCTTCTTCTTGCGAGTTGCTCCCACTTGTGGACGTTAATAATGCTTTCCTTTGTGTCCTATATTCAGCCTTCAGCCAGTTTTCTGTGCAAACAAGCATCTCTAACGTGTCGGACTTCAAGCGATTTCTATAATCAGTTAGAACTCGGCCACTTGAAGAAAATGCACTTTCAAAAGTAACTGTAAAGACAGGAGGAGTTAGTAAATCTTTAGCCATAATTGACAGAATACTAAAAGTGTGTTCATGGTCTTTCCACCATTGTAAAATATCTAGTGGAGAAGAAGAAGACTCAGAATCTTGTTGGTTATACCAATTTAATTCATTTGGTTGATTAGTCCTAGGTTTTTTTGATTTTGTGCAAGTAAATTAAATGTTCTATCATCAAATTTACTCTTACCTTTACCTTTAGAAGTAGCAGAAGAAGAACTAACTACAGAAGTTGTACTACTAGAAGCAAAACTTCTATCATAATAATCATACAAGTTATTTAATGTAGATTCAAATTGAACTAAAAAAGTAGCGCAATCAATTACTATTTCTACATTTTTCCCAAGTAATGCAAAAAATATTTCAATCAAACTCTTCGTACCTTCTAATTTGATACGAGGATCCATAACGGTAGCAACACAAATCAACATAGGAGGAGGAAAATAATACTTCAAAAAATATTTGTATGCAGGTTTTACAATATCACCAACATAAGTATCATTTAACATTTCATTAAATATTTGCATCATGCTAACTAATGAAATAAAAATGCTACTAGAAGTAGATTCATATGTTTTTTAAAATTTTAAAGTTGCGGTTTTAAAAGGTTCTAAAAATTTCAATAAAGATTCGGCATAAAACCAATCGGTGGGAGTCATTTCAAAATTTTGCATATTTTTGCGATACAAAAATCATTTACAACTGCTTTATATTCGGTAACAACATGTAGTAAATCAAAAGTAGAGTTCCATCGGTATTTAACATCCTTTGGAAATCTTCTAAAAGGTACATTTGAAATCCTACACCAATTTTTCCATTCTTGAAATACGCTGGGACTTAATGCAATTAAATGTACACAACTTTTAATTTTAAGTATATATGGATCGGCCATTTTTAATGCATCTTGAACACATAAATTTATAATATGACATGCACATCTAATATGAAAAATATTGTCAGATGGAGGGTTTAATGCGGATTTTAAAGTAGTAATTGCTGTATTGTTGTTAGATGCATTATCAAAACTAATACACATAATTTTATCGGGAATATGAAAAACATCATAAATTTCTAAAATACGGTTTGCTATTTCAGCGCCACTATGGAGATACGGCAACGCCGCAAGTGATATGATTCTTTTTTGAAGAATCCAATCATTGTTGATCCAATGACAGGTTATTCCCATCATTGAAATATTGTTGACACCCGTCCAACAATCCGAAGTTAAACTAACTCTACAAGTTAAACTCCATAAAATTGCAATCAAAGCGTTCTTCATTTTATTGTACACTTTAAAACAATCTGATTTGCAAGTATTTCTCGGAATTCTTCTAAAATGAAGGTTTAAGGCCGTTTGATTAAAATTTTCCAAGTCTCTACTCTCGAGATAGGAAAATGGTAACTCTTCCTTTATTACTAATCGGGTCATTTCCCGACGAACAAGGTCGGGATCATAAGGGTGGTTATAAACTAGACCGGTTCTAGGGTTAATTTTTTGTTGGCCGGGTAGGTCAGCAAGAAGTTCTTTATGGTTATTAGTGATGTTTCTACTAATTGTACCGGTGCCATCACCCCTCTTGAATTTGTATGCCTTAGAACATGTTTTACAAACTTTCAAACCTATACCCGGAGTTTCTTTGTCCGGGATATAATCGTAAAACTTATGCCAATCACTACTTTCTCTTCTACTTTTCCTACTACTACGGGGTTGTGTGATTTCGGTTGGTTGTTGTTGTTGTTCTTCTTCTTCTAATTGTATGTCACCTACAACCTCGTCGTGTGTACCCCATTGTTGGGTAGGAGGATCATGGTACTCTTGGGCAGGCTCACTAATTAGGACAATTGGTGGCCTATGGGAAGAGGAGGAGGAATCTTGCCCACTTTGGCTACGACTGCTACCGCGTCTAGACATAATGTAGTAATGTATCTAAAAAAAACTATACAATATAGGAACGATGAATTATTAAAAAAATCTAGAAAACAAGACGGTTGAGATAGAGAAGATCAAAAAACCAACAATAATTATAACTACAACAAAAATAAAATAAGAAGAGAGGTATGAAAATTTGATACCGTTCACCGTGGATACACGTATATAAAAAAATCCGTGAAAATAAGAATAGAAGTAGAAGTAGAAATAAACGATTCCGAAATTGAAGAGTTGAGGAGAGCTTGAAGGAGAGTTGACGACTTGATCACTTGGAGTTGGATGAGAGTTGAAGAGTTGAAGACGTTGTTGAATTTTAATTTCGATACGATCGAAAATTGATCGTGTATATGCCTTGAACACTTATTTATTCAATACTTGAATTGTTCACAAATTGCTTAGAAATCAGTAATAATAGTAGAGAGAGTAAGAGAGTAAGGTGTGATTTTTTTGATGGGGTTTTGGGGGGTATTTATAGGCTCAAAATAAAAAAAACCCCAAAAAACCAAAAAATCTAAGCAAAATGGCTATAATAGCCGTTTTTGCTCTCTGTTGTACAGTGCCCCCCTCCCAACGGCTCGTTTGACTGCGGGTCAACGGTTGACCCGTGATGGGTCGAACGTTCGGCCCGAACGGGTCCAACGGTTCATAACCCGCGGGTCGACCCGCAGGTTGGCGTGCGGTTTGGGTGAACAGTAACGAGTTCGCAGGCCGGGTTATTCGGATTTGATTCGTTATTTACGCAACCCGGGTCGACCCGTTACTGTTTACGGGTTGGACCCGAACCCGCCAAACACTTTCACGGGCCGGGTTCAATGGGCGGGTCGCCGGTTGACCCGGCCCACTTGCCATCCCTACTCCAACCAATAGAACAACTGTTAGACTGGATCTGAATCTAGATCTGCTCCAACCACTCGAACATACAACACTGGATCTCAGCCAATGAGATTATTGATTTGGAGTCAGATCTGAGTAGGTTCATATGTGATCCCCTCTACAAAACGAACACGAAACACCCAAATCAGCCAATAGAAAATTCGGATCTGACTGTTCATCTCCCAATCCCCTCAAACGATCAAACATGAGGAGAAGTGCGAAGGGGTTATCGGTGGTCAGAGGCGGTGCCGTCGATGCTGGCGGAGGCAACGCTCAGCGGCGGTGGCGCTTAGCAAAGTGATCCCCAGCGACGCGGCAGCTATGTCGATGCCAACCCAAATGTGGTGGCAGCATGCATCGACGCCAACAATGGCAGGGCGGCTGACCTGGGCAGAAGTAGCCGCAGGTTTCGACCCTGACGACTTGCGGTGTCCCCAGCGACTGAGTTAAACAGATCATGATCAGAGTAGAGGAGAAAGGGTTCGCGGTGGACATGACGGCTGGTGGCGGCCGAGGCGGAGGCTTGTATCAACGTCGGTGAAGGCAAAGGCAATGGCAGCTACCGGCGACAAGGACGGATTCCGACGAACGGTAAACTCTGACTCAATTTCTCTTAATCTCAAAATTAATGCTAACTATCTCAAGATTGTTAGAGATTATGAGAGATTATAACAATAGAATTTAGGGTTAATGTCCTAGACTAAGGTGCTTAAGATATTTACCCTATGTATCAAAATTGGAATACCTAGACTACTGATGTTGATATTTGCAAGTGTACAAAATCGCACAAGTAATATAGATAGATGAGTAGAGTGTCGAACACACAGAGACTAGATATTTTACTGAGTACCGATATCACTAGATGAATCACTATTTGGAAGATCGAATTTTATGAATAATAAAATTACTAAATTACTCTAATCTAATTAACTAACTAAATTGGTGAAGAGGGAGAGGGCTATGAAACTATGAAGCACTTGTACTTTGTTTAATGTTAAAAATAGTTCTAGGGCTCTTGGTTCACCTCGTTTATCACACACACAAATTATAATTTCTTATAAATAAAAAATATTATTTTTCCCAAATTGTCGACCAAAATCCTAAAGATACTAACCACTCTATCAACGTAGTCTAAAAATTATTCTCAATTAATCATTCGTCTATCCACCAAATTATTAATTGAGAAATTGGATTTCTTAACGGTCACGTCCTCCAATATACGGTCTTAATTTTTATTAATCACAAATTACCTGTTCGGTCTCTTTATGATTTGAAAGATCATACAAATGTCTATCCACCATGTTGTACGCATAAATAATAAAAATTAAAACACAATCAGGAAAAGTAGAGAAATAAAAAGGAATTAAAATTTGTGTTCAAAACTTGGCTACACCTTAGCCTCTAAAACAATAAATTCAGTTTATATTTGTTTGGGATTGCATCAAAAAAATATAGAGAAGAAAAGATACAAAAAGAATACAAAATTTAAAGCAAACCCCTTTTCTGTCTCTAAAGTCGGAGTTAAAAGTGTTGCTGTCACGCGCCGTCAATCAACGTATCAGTCTGTCACACTGCCGTTGTCAGGCCGCGTGTCCCAAATCCAGAGTCACCACGTCAGCACTGCTTTGGAACCCGTGCCGAGTCAGAAGCTGTCACCCACGTCGTCAGCACGTGCACTTCGAATGCTCGCAGTAGATGAAGAAGCACCCGTCCACGTCAGCGTCTTTCTTGTTTCGTCCTTCACGCCAAAGAGAAGAAGCCAGGTCAGCAGCTGTCTGCGGTTTCGTCCTGTAGCGCGTGGGTCCCGGCTCCAGCTCCCTTGCGTCTTGAAGTATGAACCGAAGAAGAAGAAGAAGCCAGTCAAAGCTACCTCGCCACGTCACCTGCGAACTCAACTATCTCCCCGTTTCTTTGTTTTGATGCGTGCGCCAGGAGAGAGGAGAGAGTATCTCTCTCTCTCACTTTTCTGTTTTTTTTTTTATTTTTATTTTAAATAATTTTTATTTCCAGCCGTCACCTCCTACATTCTTCTCTCTTCTTTCCTCTGTATTTATAGAAAACGGAAAGGAGTTAGGGTTTGTACTTTTTGCAGAAAACCCCACTCTTTTTCTTTATTTGATCTGAACTTTATTTCTTTCTCTTTCTTTTCTTCCTTTTCTGCCAACCACGTGCTTCTGCATACACAAAATAATACCAGAAATTAGGACTTTTAAATAAAATAAAATTAATTAGTTTAAAATTAATTAAACTAACTATAAATCATATTGGCGTATAAAAATCCTTTTAAACAATATTTGTCGCACTTTTAACTCAACAAAACAATAAAATCGATAAATCAATTGTTTTACTTTGTTTGTTGATTTTTCCCCATAATTCTTTACTTTTTGCATCAAAAATATTATTTCTTCAAAAATAATTAATTAAATGAAATCGTATAGAAATATGATGAATTATAGACAATATCAGCGAAAACAAGCCATTTTAATAGGTAAATGAATACAAATATTTGTATATAAATTCGACACATCAAATACCCCCAAACTTAAGATTTTGCTTGTCCTCGAGCAAAAAGTAGAATAATAAACAAGGGAATAATAATAGCAGACTCAACCCAACACACCAAGAAATCTTATCATGCAAGCATCAAAATTACAATTAAAAATATAAACAATTGCAAATAAAGTAAAACTAAGCATACCCACTTTCTCCAGTGCAATTATTTATTCATAATTCCCAAAAAAAAATCGCATTTGTCATGCAATTAATGTAATTATAGTATGCAACAACTCAATCTGTGATTATCCCTTCTCTCTACTACAAACCGAGTAGCAAACTAGAGTTTTTTTTTTTTTTTTTTTTTTTTTTTTTTTTTTTTTTTTTAGTCTCTTCTTTAAGTTGTCACTTGCCTTTTTACGCGAATGCAAATCATTTGTGATGAATTCACCCGGTTACTCAACAAGTCACAAACTTAAAGTGCTTTGCATACTCATATTTCAAGTTGCTGTTCTACGTAAGTGTAGACATTTGTGATGAATACCCCTAGTTACTAAGCAACTCAAAACATTGGAGTAGATTGACTTTATTCAATTTTTTTTTTTTTTTTTTTTATTACTCTATTTACTTAAACTCTGTTTAGGACTAGATTAAAGGGGATAATCACGAGAAAAAGCATCACATTTGTCTTTTATGCATAATAGCATGACCCACACAATTTTGTAAGGAATTTTGAAACTCAATAATCCTAAAGTAAATAAGTATGCTTAATATTGCTTTATAAAAAAAAAATTGTTTATACCAAAAAAATTGTCTTTTATGCTTATCACCATAAAGAACTCAAAAGTGTAATGGTGAGCCCAATTATAATCCTTTTGTTTTGTTTTTCTTTTCAAAAATAATAAAAATAAAAATAAATTTGTAAACCTTCCCCCCAAACTTAAATGTCACATTGTCCTCAATGGGAAAGAAGAAGAAAAACAAAAAGAATGCAAAAAGTTTAGAATATCTCCCCTGATTCGTCTTTAAATTTCTGCACGCGCAGCGTTCAGTATTTTGGCGATATCTGGAGCTGTAGATGTCGAAATGGGCTGAATTTTTTTTTCTTCTGGAAAGCTAAGAAAATTGTCTACAACTTCTCTTTGAATCAGTTTTCCAGATTTTGACTCTAAACTGCTCGAAAACAGCCATCAATGCAGGTGTTCAAAACAGCTCCGTTTGGCAACTTTCAAAAATTGATGCAATCCTACAAAATAAAATCAAAAATTAAAATAAAATAAACTAAAAGATAATAAAAACTGAATGCAATAAAAGAAAACATGGGTTGCCTCCCAAGAAGCGCTAAGTTTTAAGTCTTCAGCCAGACATGGGGGTGAGATGGTTAAGTAACGCCAAGATCCAACAACATTAACACATCCTTTCTAATTTTTCTCTTTTGATGTGGATCAGGTTCAAGTTCCAATTTGAGGCGTTTCCTTCTAGATGATGATGTCTTTGATTCCCCCACCTCTTTGAATTTATGCTGTAAAAATGAATAAATAGAAGGTTCAGCATCCAAGTACATAACATGTTCAAAAATATTTTCTTTCTTAGGTTCAAAATTTGTTGCATTTATTGGACATACTTCTATATGTGATTTTTCAAATTTAGCCTTATGTTCCTCGCCCAAAATTAAATCAATTTTACTTACTTGGAAAGATGACTGTTCTTCAGGAGGAAAATTTGTGGAATTAAAAACTTTATACATTACTTGTTCATTATGAATTTGTTCCTCCACAATTTGTTCAATCTCACTTTGCTTTTCAACCACATCGCCATTTGCTTCTTGTGGTTGCTCAATTGTATTCTCGTTGCTTAGTGTTATTGCCTTAAACTCTTCCATGGGGTTGACAACTGTGTTGCTTGGGAATGTTCCTGCAGTTTTTTTCGTTAAGAAGATTTGAAATTTGACTAATTTTTACCTCAAGATTGTGAATGGAAGCCGAAGTTGAATTTGTAACATTTTGGATTGCCAAATCTGTCTTTTGCATGTAGTGCATAAACATGTCTTCAAGTGTCGGCTTCTTTTCTTGCTGTGGAAAAATTTGAGGTGGTATAACTGCTTCTTGATTGTAGTTCCATGGATAATTGGGGGTGTTTCTCCATTCTTGATTGTATGTGTTTACATAATGATTGTTTTGCATTTGAAAGTTTGACACAAAATTTTCATTTACGGTATTTGATGGAGCAAAAGGGTTCCCCACTTGACAATCTGAACTTGAATGATTTCCTACACAAAGATTACAAATCATATTAGATTGCATAACATTAAAATTTATATTTTCTACTTGTTTATATAAAATATCATTTTTTGCATTTAAAGTAGAAAAAGGATCAAGTTCAAAAACTCCAGCCACTTTTCTTGGCATTGCTCTCTCTGAAGACCACTGGTAATGATTTGATGCCATCTCCTCTAAAAGATCATAGGCTGCTTGGTAAGTTTTGCTCATCAGTGCACCACCAGCTGCTGCGTCAACCATAGATCTATGTATAACTCCCAAACCATTATAGAATGTTTGCATTTGCAGCCATTTTGGTAGTTCATGATTAGGACGCTTTCTCAATAACTCTTTAAACCTTTCCCATGCATCATACAAGGACTCAGTCTCAAATTGAGTAAATGTGCAAATGTCATTTCTTAGCCTTGCGGTCTTTGCTAGTGGAAAATACTTGGCTAGAAACTTTTGTGCAAGTCCCTCCCAAGTAGTAATACTACCGGGTGGTAGATAATGTAGCCAAACCTTTGCCTTATCTCGTAGGGAAAAAGAAAAGAGTCTCAGTCTTATTGCATCGTCTGATACACCGTTGTGCTTAAAAGTGTCACAAATTTCTAAAAAATCTGCAATGTGAGCGTATGGATCCTCGTGTGGTAGTCCCCAAAATTGAACAGTCTGTTGAATCATTAAAATCATCGCCGGTTTAATTTCAAAATCGTTAGCTTCAATAACCGGCTTCTTTATGCTTGATTCATAAATTGAGGGCATAGCGTAATCTCTCAAAGGCCTATTTTCATCGTTCGCCATGATATATGTCCTGAAATGTAAGTATCAAAAAAAAGAAGAAGAAAAAAATAGAAAAACTAAAAAAAACTAAAATAAGAAAAATAAAATAAAAAAAAGTAAAAGTTAGTCAAAGGAAAATAAAGATGTAAAATGATAATAAAATAAAAATAATTACAAAGAATCCAAATTAGCAACAATCTAGCAATTTTCAATATCAATAAAAGAATAACTAGTCCCCGGCAACGGCGCCAAAAACTTGATGTTGATATTTGCAAGTGTACAAAATCGCACAAGTAATATAGATAGATGAGTAGAGTGTCGAACCCACAGGGACTAGATATTTTACTGAGTACCGATATCACTAGATGAATCACTATTTGGAAGATCGAATTTTATGAATAATAAAATTACTAAATTACTCTAATCTAATTAACTAACTAAATTGGTGAAGAGGGAGAGGGCTATGAAACTATGAAGCACTTGTACTTTGTTTAATGTTAAAAATAGTTCTAGGGCTCTTGGTTCACCTCGTTTATCACACACACAAATTATAATTTCTTATAAATAAAAAATATTATTTTCCCCAAATTGTCGACCAAAATCCTAAAGATACTAACCACTCTATCAACGTAGTCTAAAAATTATTCTCAATTAATCATTCGTCTATCCACCAAATTATTAATTGAGAAATTGGATTTCTTAACGGTCACGTCCTCCAATATACGGTCTTAATTTTTATTAATCACAAATTACCTGTTCGGTCTCTTTATGATTTGAAAGATCATACAAATGTCTATCCACCATGTTGTACGCATAAATAATAAAAATTAAAACACAATCAGGAAAAGTAGAGAAATAAAAAGGAATTAAAATTTGTGTTCAAAACTTGGCTACACCTTAGCCTCTAGAACAATAAATTCAGTTTATATTTGTTTGGGATTGCATCAAAAAAATATAGAGAAGAAAAGATACAAAAAGAATACAAAATTTAAAGCAAACCCCTTTTCTGTCTCTAAAGTCGGAGTTAAAAGTGTTGCTGTCACGCGCCGTCAATCAACGTATCAGTCCGTCACACTGCCGTTGTCAGGCCGCGTGTCCCAAATCCAGAGTCACCACGTCAGCACTGCTTTGGAACCCGTGCCGAGTCAGAAGCTGTCACCCACGTCGTCAGCACGTGCACTTCGAATGCTCGCAGTAGATGAAGAAGCACCCGTCCACGTCAGCGTCTTTCTTGTTTCGTCCTTCACGCCAAAGAGAAGAAGCCAGGTCAGCAGCTGTCTGCGGTTTCGTCCTGTAGCGCGTGGGTCCCGGCTCCAGCTCCCTTGCGTCTTGAAGTATGAACCGAAGAAGAAGAAGAAGCCAGTCAAAGCTACCTCGCCACGTCACCTGCGAACTCAACTGTCTCCCCGTTTCTTTGTTTTGATGCGTGCGCCAGGCGAGAGGAGATATTTGCAAGTGTACAAAATCGCACAAGTAATATAGATAGATGAGTAGAGTGTCGAACCCACAGGGACTAGATATTTTACTGAGTACCGATATCGCTAGATAAATCACTATTTGGAATGTCGAATTTTATAGGATAAAACAACTAAATTAACTTAATCTAATTATCTAACTAAATTGGTGAAGAGGGAGAGGGCTGTTAAACTATGAAGCTTTTGTACTTTGTTTAATGATAAAATTAGTTCTAGGGCTTTTGGTTCACCTCGTTTATCACACACACAAATTATTATCCCTTATAAATAAAAATATTATCTTTCCCAATTGTCGACCAAAATCCTAAAGATATTAACCACTCTATCAACGTAGTCTAAAAATTATTCTCAATTAATCATTCGTCTATCCACCAAATTATTAATTGAAAAATTGGATTTCTTAACGGTCACGTCCTCCAATATACGGTCTTAATTTTTATTAATCACAAATTACCTGTTCGGTCTCTTTATGATTTGAAAAATCATACAAATGTCTATCCACCATGTTGTACGCATAAATAATAAAAATTAAAACACAATCAAGAAAAATAGAGTAATAACAAGGAATTAAAATTTGTGTTCAAAACTCGGCTACACCTTAGCCTCTAGAACAATAAATTCAGTTCATGTTCGAATTTGCAATTAATAGAATTGTTTGGATTGCATCTAAAATAAATTTGAGAAGAAGAGATACAAAAAGGAATACCAAAAATTAATGCAAACCCCTTCTGTCTCAAAATCCGAAGCGTCAGCACTCCTCGGGCCGCACGCCAGTAGCAGGACAGCGCCAAGGGCAGAACGCGTGCCACGTCAGCACGTTCCTGTCGCTGTCGCGTCGTGTGGGTCCCGCGCCAGCTGTCGGTTCTCTCTCTCTCCCTTTGTTTCTTCGATCTGCACGTGGACGTTGAGCAGCGTTTGGTCTGCTTTTCTCTTCAGTCGCCAGAGACAGAGAGAGAGAACTCTGTGTTGCTTTGTTCCGCACGCAAGAGAGAGAACGAAAAGTTGCCAAGTCAAATCGCTTCGTTGGGTGCACTTCGAATACTGCGCCAAAAGAACACAGCCCTACTGCCCACACGCTGCTTTTCGCCTTGGAATTCGCACCCGCCTTCTCCCTCTCTTATTTTTTTTTCTTTTTCTTCTTTTGAGTTATTGTACAGCCGTCACCTCTTGAGTTCTCCTCTCTCCCTTTACTTGTATTTATAGAGAACAGAAGAGGACTTTAGGGTTTGCACTTTTGCATAAAAGTCCACACTCTTTCTTTATTTTCTTCCTTTTATAATGCAGAATTTTATTTGTTTCTCTTTCCTTCTTTTCTGCCTTTTCTGCACACCACGTGCTTCTGCATACACAAAATAATACCTGAAATTAGGATTTTTAAATAAAATAAATTTAATTAGTTTAAAATTAATTAAACTAACTATATATCATATTAGCGTATAAAAATCCTTTTACAATTTATTTGTCACACTTTTAAGTCAACAAAACAATAAAAAATGATAAATCAATTATTTTACTTTATTTGTTGATTTTTTCCACATTTCTTTACTTTTTGCATCAAAAATATTATTTCTTCAAAAATAATTAATTAAATGAAATCGTATAGAAATAAGATGAATTATAGACAATATCAGCGAAAACAAGTCATTTTAATAGGTAAATGAGTACAAATATTTGCATATAAATTCGACACATCAAATACCCCCAAACTTAAGATTTTGCTCATCAGTGCACCACCAGCTGTTGCGTCAACCATAGATCTATGTATAACTCCCAAACCATTATAGAATGTTTGCATTTGCAGCCATTTTGGTAGTTCATGATTAGGACGCTTTCTCAATAACTCTTTAAACCTTTCCCATGCATCATACAAGGACTCAGTCTCAAATTGAGTAAATGTGCAAATGTCATTTCTTAGCCTTGCGGTCTTTGCTAGTGGAAAATACTTGGCTAGAAACTTTTGTGCAAGTCCCTCCCAAGTAGTAATACTACCGGGTGGTAGATAATGTAGCCAAACCTTTGCCTTATCTCGTAGGGAAAAAGAAAAGAGTCTCAGTCTTATTGCATCGTCTGATACACCGTTGTGCTTAAAAGTGTCACAAATTTCTAAAAAATCTGCAATGTGAGCGTATGGATCCTCGTGTGGTAGTCCCCAAAATTGAACAGTCTGTTGAATCATTAAAATCATCGCCGGTTTAATTTCAAAATCGTTAGCTTCAATAACCGGCTTCTTTATGCTTGATTCATAAATTGAGGGCATAGCGTAATCTCTCAAAGGCCTATTTTCATCGTTCGCCATGATATATGTCCTGAAATGTAAGTATCAAAAAAAAGAAGAAGAAAAAAATAGAAAAACTAAAAAAAACTAAAATAAGAAAAATAAAATAAAAAAAAGTAAAAGTTAGTCAAAGGAAAATAAAGATGTAAAATGATAATAAAATAAAAATAATTACAAAGAATCCAAATTAGCAACAATCTAGCAATTTTCAATATCAATAAAAGAATAACTAGTCCCCGGCAACGGCGCCAAAAACTTGATGTTGATATTTGCAAGTGTACAAAATCGCACAAGTAATATAGATAGATGAGTAGAGTGTCGAACCCACAGGGACTAGATATTTTACTGAGTACCGATATCACTAGATGAATCACTATTTGGAAGATCGAATTTTATGAATAATAAAATTACTAAATTACTCTAATCTAATTAACAAACTAAATTGGTGAAGAGGGAGAGGGCTATGAAACTATGAAGCACTTGTACTTTGTTTAATGTTAAAAATAGTTCTAGGGCTCTTGGTTCACCTCGTTTATCACACACACAAATTATAATTTCTTATAAATAAAAAATATTATTTTTCCCAAATTGTCGACCAAAATCCTAAAGATACTAACCACTCTATCAACGTAGTCTAAAAATTATTCTCAATTAATCATTCGTCTATCCACCAAATTATTAATTGAGAAATTGGATTTCTTAACGGTCACGTCCTCCAATATATGGTCTTAATTTTTATTAATCACAAATTACCTGTTCGGTCTCTTTATGATTTGAAAGATTATACAAATGTCTATCCACCATGTTGTACGCATAAATAATAAAAATTAAAACACAATCAGGAAAAGTAGAGAAATAAAAAGGAATTAAAATTTGTGTTCAAAACTTGGCTACACCTTAGCCTCTAGAACAATAAATTCAGTTTATATTTGTTTGGGATTGCATCAAAAAAATATAGAGAAGAAAATATACAAAAAGAATACAAAATTTAAAGCAAACCCCTTTTCTGTCTCTAAAGTCGGAGTTAAAAGTGTTGCTGTCACGCGCCGTCAATCAACGTATCAGTCCGTCACACTGCCGTTGTCAGGCCGCGTGTCCCCAATCCAGAGTCACCACGTCAGCACTGCTTTGGAACCCGTGCCGAGTCAGAAGCTGTCACCCACGTCGTCAGCACGTGCACTTCGAATGCTCGCAGTAGATGAAGAAGCACCCGTCCACGTCAGCGTCTTTCTTGTTTCGTCCTTCATGCCAAAGAGAAGAAGCCAGGTCAGCAGCTGTCTGCGGTTTCGTCCTGTAGCGCGTGGGTCCCGGCTCCAGCTCCCTTGCGTCTTGAAGTATGAACCGAAGAAGAAGAAGAAGCCAGTCAAAGCTACCTCGCCACGTCACCTGCGAACTCAACTGTCTCCCCGTTTCTTTGTTTTGATGCGTGCGCCAGGAGAGAGGAGAGAGTATCTCTCTCTCTCACTTTTCTGTTTTTTTTTTTTTTTTTTTTTTAAATAATTTTTATTTCCAGCCGTCACCTCCTACATTCTTCTCTCTTCTTTCCTCTGTATTTATAGAAAACGGAAAGGAGTTAGGGTTTGTACTTTTTGCAGAAAACCCCACTCTTTTTCTTTATTTGATCTGAACTTTTTTTCTTTCTCTTTCTTTTCTTCCTTTTCTGCCAACCACGTGCTTCTGCATACACAAAATAATACCAGAAATTAGGACTTTTAAATAAAATAAAATTAATTAGTTTAAAATTAATTAAACTAACTATAAATCATATTGGCGTATAAAAATCCTTTTAAACAATATTTGTCGCACTTTTAACTCAACAAAACAATAAAATCGATAAATCAATTGTTTTACTTTGTTTGTTGATTTTTCCCCATAATTCTTTACTTTTTGCATCAAAAATATTATTTCTTCAAAAATAATTAATTAAATGAAATCGTATAGAAATATGATGAATTATAGACAATATCAGCGAAAACAAGCCATTTTAATAGGTAAATGAATACAAATATTTGTATATAAATTCGACACATCAACTACTATCACAAGCCAGTATTTATAAGATAAATAATGGTTTGGGTACTGAGTTCTCAACCCACTCAACATACGTTCCGATATCCATACAATTAGTACGTATAACACACGTGTTACCCATAAAATAATATTACACATAATATTATTCATACAGTGAGAATATACCTATATATCCAACAAAAATAACTTTGTAGAAAGATTGTGGAGAAATCAGGGATGGAGACCAAGAGTTTCAGGGAGATTAGGCAGAGTGGCTAGAAGGCAAAAGCAGGAGATGGTTGAATTCCTACAGGATTGGAAGCCAATTGGAGAGGACCATAATGATAAGCTTATCTGTGAGGGGGAAAAGGGTGGCGTCTTTTCAGTAAAATCAACTTACGAACGGTTAAATAATGGTGGACTGAGGACCCAAGACCCAGTATGGAAGGTTAAAGTCCCCCTCAAATTTAGGGCTTTCGATTGGTTGACCACTAGAAATGCAGTGCCGACTCGGGATAATTTGGCAAAATGAAAGTGGCAAGGTCCGGGGAACTGTGTTATGTGTCAAGTAGATAGCGAAACGATGGATCACCTTTTCATTAATTGTAGTTTTGTCGGACATATTTTGGTGCATATACTCCACAGATTCTGCATCACCAGACCCTTCCCATAAACGGTTCAGGTCTGGGGGGAATGGAAGGACAATCATGTGTACTAAGGTTACACAGATATATGGGGTAGTGGGGTAGCGGAGATAGGCTGGGGGTTATGGCTAGAACGGAATAATAGAATATTCAAGCCAACACACAAACATTCCATGCATCATCAACTGTTATTCAAGATTATTACTAACATAATGTTTTGGTCTCAAACGGTAGGTGTGCAGAACAAACAAAAAAAATCAAGGAAATATTTGCAGATGTGAGTACACCACCAGATGATGCGGAGTCCGAGGAAAGGGGAGGAACTACGGAGAGGGAGTGATTGTCATGGGAAAGAGGTTTTTGGGTGACCAAAGGTTGTGGGAGTGCAACTTTTAAAGGAGATCCGGCTCTTTTTAGGGTGGTTAGACGTATAGTTATGTAATTTTCTGTATCTACACTGTTTCTGGGGTTGGGAGCTTTCTTGTATTGGAAGGGTTCTCTTTTTTATGGGGAATGAGTTTCTTGACCCCTGTGTTGGGACATATTATGTAACACCCCGCAAAATTGGAAATGATAATTTTGCCCTTGTGTGTTACGCACGTGTATTTTGTAACGTGTTTTCACCACGTATTTTGATTTTCGTTTATTTATGCATTTCCTGTATTGATTTTATCCTATTTTAAGTCAACTAAAATATAATATTTTAATCTCGGTATTTTACGTGCTTTTTATGTGTTTTCGATATACGTATCAATTACATATTTTCCATCACTAAGTGTGATATTTCTATGTGTATTGATTATTTATTTTACGTGTTCGAGTTCTTTTTATAAAATGAAAACTTTTTTCCCTTGTTTTGATTAAAATGCTTTTTTTTTGAATTTTGTATGTATGATGCACGTGCAAATTTTTATTCTCATTTTATTGTTCTCATTTACAAACTTTTAGCATGCATAAATTTTAAGTAGCCTTCTTTTGATCCATGGACCTATAGAATAAAATCTAGCCCATTAGGAGAGGAGCCCACTAGATAATTAAATAAATTAATTAACTAGAAATGAGCCCATGAATCAAACCTGTTGATAAAATCACATTTTTAGTTAAGCATGCACTAATACATAACAAGTTACAAACTATAGTACACATTTAGAGTTATAGAAATGTGTTTATATTTGTTTGTGCATGTGTGCATGCACACACAAATGTATTTAGACCATTTTTTGGACAAGATGAGAGAGTTAAGGCTTGTAGGAGTGGGGAGTTGAGAGGTTGGGAGTTTTGGGAGTTTTGAGAGTTAGGGAAATTGGAGAGGTTGAAGGATGAGCTGAGAAAATGAAGAGATTGAGATTAAATTTGAATAAATTATTAGGGTGAGAATTTTGCAAATGAGACCCTAACCTAGACCTATAAATAGTACTCATTCTTCACACCAAAAGCAAATCAAGAAATAAGAGAAAGAAAAAAAAGAAAGAGAGAAAGAGAAGTAGTGTGTTCTTGTGTTTGGAGACTCTTGCTAGGAGGAGAAGGCTTTGCTAGAGAAGCTAGGAGCTAGGAGGAATCATCTTTTCATTTGTGGTTTTCAATCTTCTCAAAGGTGGGTGATCTCTTTCCTTTCTAGAATAGAAATTTGCATGCTAAATAGTTAATGAATAGTATAATTTGAATGAGATATATGTAGAATCCATGCTAGCATAATATGCAATGATCATGTTAAAATGTTTACAAATTTGTATGTTTTGTTGAATGTGTGATTTTATTTTAGAACTTGATAAAGAATGGCATATTTCGACATGATGATTAAGAAAGAAAAGAAAGGAGAAAAAGATAACTTTTTATGTTGACATAGGTTGAAAAAAAATACAATCTGTATCATAATTTAAAATGAATTCTTACCATTATAAAAATTGTCTCATGTCACATAAGTGAATATACCATACATGAATGATAACTTTACACTAGATAAAGTCGTGAATGATTATTTACATGATCATTCACATTAATAGATAGAGCCATTCATGAATGATCATGTTAAAATAATGCATTCTTTGCTATAAATGAATTCCAAATGTTATGTAATTTCGAGAATGATACTCGGCTATCCTTCAGATACTCATATGTATTGCCGGTAATAAGAAAGTTATCATGATAACTTACATGAAGCATGCTGTATTATGGTATAAAATGTACTAATAGTATTTGGAATTTGCTAATAATACTAACTCGGTCCTCCCTCGAATTTGGAGAAAATAAAAGTAACTTGGAGATAGGTTGGGTTTTGTCTTCAAAAACTAAATCTTTTAAGAGCATGAATTATATCATTAGAAAAAAAGTAAAATGTTGATATGTGAATTAATTGTCTTTGATGGGATTATTCATTTATTGTTGAATGCTTGATTATTATATGTGCTTAATTTGCAAATGAGATTGCAAGTGATGAATTCATTATTGTTGTTAATTCATGAATGAAATTATGATTTGATAAGAGATTCATGTATTGATGCTAAGTGGGGCATAGAAAAAATTATGGATAAATTAGAGACATGAATATAATAAGTTTAAGACATTGATTATTAAAGGGTATGAGTACCCATGTTTCTTGTATATGAAAGTTTATGATTAAGAATTAGTAAGACCTCGGTTACCGGCAACATTGAAAGAAAGATTTTGATACTTGATTTCGAGATATTGCCGTCGGGCGATCTCGTACTTTTGTGAACAAATCCGGTAGGAGGTAAAATTGATTCTAGGATTGATTACACCTTTATGTCTTGAACTAAAATAATTAGGCACTTAGGTGAAGCTGTAGTAAACCTGGGCAAACGTAAGTGGGTTGCCTCTATATAGTCGGCGGTGGATCTCCGTGGCTATAGACCCAGTCGGCGGACTGAGGTTGCTCTGTGGGGGACGGACTTTTATATTTAAATATGGGATTATGAGGATGGGTCAGCGGTGGATTTCGGGATCTTGAGTAATCAGGCGGATAGTTTTGTTTTGCCGTACTCCAATGTATATGCGTATATCGGAGCTAGAGGGGCACTTACGGGATGATTTGCACGATGTGGGATCTATGAGCGGTGGACTCCGGGGCTGGAATTCAAATTCGTGAAATGATCTAAACCTTGTCTTATTACTAGGTAATTTCATGGCGAGGGATCAAACCCTTTATGGTGGAGTACGTATGCGCTTGCCTCAGACCTATGTAGTATGGGATGCATAGAATCTGAACAAGTGTGTATTAGTGTCATCCTAGTATAAAATTGTGTGCATTAGGCATTAAGGCATGGCATACACTTACATGTTTAGCGTAGTCACAATTTAACACTTTATTGTTCATTCAAACTTTGTGATTTGTTAAAGTATGGAGATCGTTATACTAATTCCGGCATAGATAGGATAGCCGTATATAATATTTCGTCAGTTGTAAGTAACTGACATATGTGCCCACAGATTGATATACAGGTAATGGACTATTCTTGAAGGGGTAAAGCTAACATGATGCAATCGTTGATTCATTTTAATAATGTTGTACAAGTTATATTCGTTTTCAAATGTTGTAATTTTTTATTCTCCCGCTGTGTAAAACCAAGTGTAAAGGAACTCTGATGTACTATTGAAAAAGTTTTAAATTCCTTGTAAAATTGTACGAAGTGAAGTAAAGATCCTGTGGAATCTCAAATTCAATCTTATTTGGAATTCGGGGTGTTACACATTAACATCATTTTCCGTATCTTGATTGTTGTTTTATTAAAATCTTTTTAATGAAACACGCGGGGAGTTTAAGCTTACTGTTTAAGATTTAAAAAAAAACAATAATGCAAGTAGATCAAAATATGATAACATGCACCCTTTTATTTGGTAAACTCTTTGCGACGAAAAAGAACATAGTGATCTATGATCATGTAGGACCATGACCAAAAATTTCTATAAGTAGATGCAGTAGTGCTACTAGGAAGAGGTGTATTGGCATAATTTCAAATGTAGGATTTAAATACATCAGAGATCCTTGAACGAGCTACCTCATTGACCAACACTGCATTAGAAATTTCTTGCAGTCCTCCTTCAGCAGACTCACATTTATTGAGCCAGTGTTGTCATCCAAGTTCTTGATCTGGGTTGTCCCTACAAGATATTAGCAAGGAAATAGCAAATGTGTCATGCACATTATTGAATTTTATCCTTCGGTTTCGTACAATTGGAATAGCTAAGTATTAGTTTAGTCACGTAAGCATACTGTACGTGTTTTTAGTAAGAGTAATACTAGTAATTTACACGTGCGATGCACCTCTTAATAAATATATTTTTTTAAAGTAAAAATTTCAACGTAGTCTGGCATCGAACATGAGACCTCCTTTATATTAGTTATGCACAGGTAATGAATGTAAGTTGGTAGATTTACAAACAACAACTCCAACTCTTCCATTATAATAGTTACTAGTAATTTACACGTGTGATGCACGTCTTTATAAATATATATATTTTAAAAAAATTCTGACGTTGTCTGGCATCGAACCTAAGACCTCTTTTATATTAGTTATGCATGTGCATTGCACGTGTTTGTTTGGTTACAAATGAAGTATGTTTGGTGACAAACTCTCCCATCAAAATAGTAGAGATAGATATATATGTATGTGCGATGCACGTTCTAATTAATTTTTTTTTATATGGAGTAAATAATAAGATGTAATCTGGCCTCGAACATGAGACCTCCCTTTACTCATACATACTCTTTACAAATTATCCCTACTAGTGGCACAAACTTTTATTTTATATGAGTGACACTTTTGTAAATAATTATGTCGTAAATAAATTTGAACTTTGAGGGTATTATAGTAACTAACAACAGTTGAGTAAATAAATGGTTAATATAACTTCCACTTAAAAAAATGAATGGTTGAGATTAGATGGTTAATTGTCTACAAATTACAGGTTATCTACAAATGACAACCCTAACTCTCCCATTATAGTATTAGAGATAGATATATATGTAATGTGTGTGTATTGTAGTTGATGGAGTTGAATATCTTATTTTCATGGTATCAGTGCATATGCTCCCACCCTTGATCAGCCGCTACCCATAAATCCCTCAACCAAATCAGCCGTCAGCCACACCATTGCCGTTATCCTCCAGAGGCTCCTTTCTCTGACCGTCGACAACAAGCCAGCCTGACCTTACAGCCATGGCTGCCTGAATCCACATCTTCGATTCCGAATTCGATGGGTTTGAATCTGTATCTATTGTTATTTGGAATGAATCCTCTCGCCACTCATTGTTTGGCCTGAAATCCATCGCCATTGAGATTTGAACCTATTGAACACCTCCAAACTGACCTCAAACCTTTGACCTGCAACCCGATTTCGATCCTCAACAACTCCAATTAGTTCTCCTACTGCTAAACATGTAGGAGAACTTAATGGGGTGTTGAGCATTTTGTCATTAAATATTAAGCGTTTTGTCATCTGCACGTAGAAATGGGTTGCACCAAGCTGTTGTTGAAACAATTGTTGAAGCTTACTGAGAAGAATAAGAAATGTATCATTACATTTCAATCCCTGAGATATTACTTTTCTTAGTTGGGTTTATTTGTAAATATGTAGGTTGTTTTCCATAAAAGTCCAACAGATTGTAAATGTCTGTCTGTGACACGTGTTATACCCATGTTTCCCCTGTATAAATACCCTTTCCTGTAACTGAAAATGGCATGAATAGAAATCCAAGAAACTGTGAGTTCTCTGTTCATCATCTTCTTCCTTCTTCCATTTCAATTCTTGCTCATAGTTGCAGGTGATCGTCATGGTGCAAAGACGCCCCGCAATTAGGGCTGCAATCGAGCTGAGTCGAGCCGAATACCTTCAGGCTCGAGCTCGGCTCATTTACGAAATGAGCTCATTTTTTAGCTCGGTTCGAGCCGAGCTTTGACCAAGCTTTGACCATATTCGAGCCGAATAGCTTGCGAGCTTAGCCTAAAAAAAAACCAAGCTCAAGAGCTCGAGCTTCGGTTCGAGCCGAGCTTTGACTGAGCTCGAGCCGAATAGCTCGCGAATAGCTCGATTCGTTTGCAGGCCTACCCACAGTGTCCATTCACGCCGGAGGCAAGCGAGTTGGAACATAAAACTTCATAGAAGAAAAGATTTTGAAATGATCATCTACTTGCGAATTCATATGATAATCGGTACATTATTATCTCAAAATTAACATTGGACCTCCAAATTTTAGATAAGTAAATCCATTCGCAGTTATTGAAGATTATTCATAGGTTAACCATGTTTGATCTAAATGACATCACCGGTGTGGTGATGGATCACAGGTGGTTGGAGAGGCCGACGAGCATGACCCATGGCATAGTAGATCAGCGGCGCAACGGCAGTCTCATGTAAATTGGCAGTAAATAGCTGTCAATGCTCTTAAGAAGGGCAACCAGCTCTGACATGCGCGTTGCACGTGTCAAGTACCAGGATCCAATTGTTCCTCTATTATCTCTCTCTTCCTAACCTCAGGCCTCCTCGCCTCCTCCCCCTCTCTTCGACCTCCTTTTCTCCCTTATCTTCTTGCTCACCCGCCCCGCTGCAACATCCCTCCCTCCAATTCCTGATCCCGCGAATCCTCATACCTCACCCTCGACCGTGCCATCATTTCCTCATCACTCTGCCATCGTATTCTCTCATCCTCCAATCATCATCATCATCATCTCTGCAATGCCATCGATGGTTGAGAAGCTCTCCAATCTCAACACAGGCGACGATGATTGGGCTTTTCCTCTCCAAACCTTAAGAACAACTTAAGCATTCTGAGGTTCAAATTTGATTTGGATCTCTCTCTCAATTTATAGTTCAAAACTATAATTAACGGTTCGACTAAATCAATGGTAGTTTAGACTAAAAAATTGCCTAAACCTTCAAGTGAAGTGACCCCACTTGACCAACTTAACTGTAATTAGGTGATGTTCTGACTAAATGTGTAACAAAGAGGTCTCATTGATGACAAAAATAAAATAGATGGGTTCTCAAACCCCCTAAACTAGGTTTTGTGAAATTCACCTTTTAATTGATGTAGATCTGGTTGTGTTATTTACAGTACAACAAATATCTACATGTACCATGAGTGCTACTCAACAGCCAACACTGGATGCAATTCAATGAGCACATCTACATTGCATGTAAACTCTTACTTTTAAAAAAAGGGCAAAAACCAAATTAGGCACCCCCCCAAACGTTTAGCCTAAGTACAATACGCCCATATAACGTTTGAAAAAATACACTAAATCCATTCTTCCGTTAACTTAACCATATCCGTTAAGTTATAATTATTAAATTACTTTTTTACCCTTACCCTTTCATATTCAATCTCTTCTTCTTTCTTCCCTTTCTTCATTCCCTTTTTCTTCCTTAATTTTTTCTTGTTCTTCCCTTCCTTTATTCCGTTTTTCTTCATTCCTGATTTCTTCGGCAGCAAAATGGTAGATTTCGGCAAGGTAGGGTCGGCAAGGTCGAAAACGGTAAGAATCTCAACTTTCTTTTCAATTTTCTTCTTCTTCCCCAAAATCTAGGGTTTCTTCTTTCATGAAATCAAACCGGCTCATTTATTGTCATTGAACTTCTTGAAAACGATTCACCATTCAAGATCATTTTGGGACAAAGTTCAACTTTCTGAAAGGATTCCAATCGAACTTTAGTTTCAGGATTTTGGTTGAAATTGTTACGAATGTCTCATTGTGGAGAGTGTGGACCAAAGTATCTATGAGAAATCACCTGTACTATGATAATGCTACTGAATAGCCAATTATCCATGTTACTATTTGAATGGAACTTTCTTCAAAGAATTAGTTTAGTTTTATGCATCTTCAGAATGTACTCCCACTATTAAAGAATTAGGAACCTTAGAGAAAAAAGAAACAATTGTTGGGCATAACATTATATTATAGTTTAAGGGTATAGCTTAGCAATTGGATGCAAGTCCAACAATGCAAATTATGCAATCTCTTTTGAATCAACAGTCTATGGTGTATATGGATCACTCTAATGAAATCAGATCATACATATATACCATGCAACCTTTTTTTAATAGGTTAGACTGCAATGACTTTCTTAATATGTTTAGTTTCTTAATTTCTTTATTTGTTTGAGCACAGTTTAATTTTCACAGATAGTCTTCCTTAAGTATGCTGGCAATGACAGTTATAAAGTGATGTGCATTTCAAATGTAAACTGGCATCTCAGTGCATCCACTCACCTAAGGATTCTATTCGCCATGACAATTTTTTGGATGGAAGACAAACTTATTGGGCTACAAAGAAACTGCTATTTTCTTCTTACTAGTTTTGTTCACCCTCACATAATGAATGAGATGCTACAAACAATTCATATGTTCTTGTGGTTCAGACTGGGTAGGTAGCCTGACTTTGCGTTGTAATAAGTCAATAGAAAGTTACTTATTCAGTGGTAGAAGCTACAGAATTATATACTCTTATATTTTTTTTATAGAAGCTTCTACTGTGATATTCAGAATGTCTTATGTTAACAATCATTTGAAATGTTAAAAATTAGAATGTCTTATGTCTTATGTTAAAAATCAGAATGTCTATCTGGCAGAAATTGTTTTGGAACTGAATTAATGACATATCCTATTTCAACTGAATGCTAATAATATGCACTTAATAATTATGGGTTGTGCTTGTTCATTGTTTAACTTAGATTTACTATCTAATGTAGATGGCAACCGAAGCTTATATTTTGGAGATTCATCATGGTGGCAATTGGAGCAAAAGGAAAAGGATGAGTGAATATATAGATGGTAAGCTCAACTATTATTATGGAATAGTTGATGGCAAAACATCTTTATGTGAATTCTTTGGCATAGTCAAAGGTATTATGGACATTGGTTCTAAGCAATTCAAAGTATTTTGTGGCTGTCCACAAGATATTGGTTGCAGTTTGGGTGTTTTTGAGCTGCAAAATGAGTTGGATTTGATTCAAATGTTTTCTGCATATGAGGGATTGCATACAATATAGCTATTTACAGAAGTAGTTGCTGAGCAAGTTGAAGAAATACAACAAGAGGATGATCAACTTGAGTCAGATGTGGAGAGTATACAATCACAGTGTTATGACAGTGATAATTTGCTTCCTATTTATAGTGACAGTGGGGGAGAGAATCAATTACATGATTGTACACTTACACCATGATCGGAAGGAGGTTCCTGAGCTTGCTGTTGGAATTGGGTTTGGTAGTGCAGCTGATTTCATGCATGCTGTCAGATAGAATGCAAGATATGGTAGATTTGATTTCATCACTCCTAGGAATGATGGGGATAAAGTAAAATTCAAGTTTCACAAATGTGATTGGAGTATATATGCAGCATGGGATGCAGGAGAACAAATTATCGTGGTCAGGACTTACAACAATGTACATGAATGTGAAAGAGTTGAAGAGAATTTCACTGTGGGTTCGACTTGGATAGCACACAGGTTCATGGAGATTATTAGAGCTGATCCAAGTGTAAAGAAGGAGACGATGAAGTCTATCTTATCTGAAGAGTTGGATGTCACTGTAAGTGATCAAAAAATTAACAGGACAAGAAGAAAGGCAATTGAATTGACTGAAGGCATGGAGAGAGAGCAATATCATAAACTAAGAGATTATGTTTGTGAAGTAGGGCAAAGTAATCCAGGTACATATATTGACATCCTTACAGAAGAAAGGAATTCGGAGAATGACCCTTTGTATTTCAAAAGACTTTTCATATGCTCGGGTGCTTGTGTGAAAGGGTTCTATGATGGGTGTAGATCTTTCTTAGGACTTAATGGTTGTCATATAACAAATGGATTGCCAGGTGTGATCTTAAGTGCAGTGGGTGTCGATGCAAATGGTGGTATGTTCCCATTTGCATATGTTGTTGCGGAAAATGAGTCTAAAGACAGTTGGACTTGGTTTTTGGAACATCTACAGTTGGCCATGGGAGGTCTTGGCGACAAAGGCATCACTTTTATATCTGATAGACAAAAGGTATAAATTACTTTCTAACTCCATTATTTATTTATTTTAAGTTATATTTAAATTGTGATATGTATGTAAAATAGTCATGTTTTTATTATTGTAAGGCTCGGTCCAAACTTTTGAACAAGTACTTCCACATGTGGAACATAGGTTCTGTATAAGGCACTTGTTCAAGAACATGATTACTGCAGGACTTAGAGGGCCTAAGTTGTAAGAGAAAGTGCACGCAGCAGCAAAAGCATGCACCAAACAGGAATTCTTGGAGTTGATGGAAGAAATCAAGGGTATAAATTTTCGAGCATGGGAGTATTTAGAGACCACAACCAACAGGGATCATTGGTGCAGGCATAGATTTCCACTTGGGAGTGAAAGTGATATGGTTTCAAACAACATCTGTGAGTCCTTCAATAGCTGGATCCTAAAGGCTAAAGATAAAACTATAATCAATTTGATGAATATCATTAGAAGACTAATCACTAGGACGTTGTCTTCTAAGAAAGCAAATTTCTTGAGGTGGAAGCAAGAAGTATGCCCAGCAATTTTAAACAAAATTGCTAAGAGAAGGAAAGGAGCCTCCAATTTTGGTGTCTTACATTGTGTGGATGGAAAGTATGAGGTTACTATTGGAAATGAGAGTATGGTTGTGGATATCGAAGCTAGAACATGTAGTTGTTACTTATGAAAACTTTCAGGTATCCCTTGCAAACATGGTATAGCAGCCATAGTGAGAAAGGGTGGAAAGATAGAAGCTTACGTTGATAACATCTACAAGAAGGGGGCATATAGGAGGGCATACAAGGAAAGCCTTTATCCAATTAGAGATGCAAGATTTTGGCCAAAGGATCAAATGCAAGGCTATTTGTTAGAATCACCTATATGGAGAAGGAAACCTGGTAGGCCACGAAAGAAGGGAAAGAGAGGTGAAGATGAGAAACTTGAAATATTGCAACCAAATATTGTAAAAATAGGTGATAAGGAGGTGATGACAATCAAAGGCAAACCTCAAAGATGACATAATTGTTGGGAGTTCAATCATACTACGAGGAGCTGCAAGAACCGCAAGATTAACAAGCCTAGAGAATAAGTTGTCAGGCCTCTAAAGCCACCTTCTACTCGACAACTCAAAACAAGAGGAAGGGGCAGGGAACTGGGTGGAAGGAGCAAAGGAGTTAGTGGTAGAGTTGGATGAGCTAGTCGAATACTATGATAAGGTAAAAGCATTGTACAACTCAATTGTTTTTTGTACAATCAATACCTTTATTCAAACTTTGCTAACATGCATTCTTATGTTTTCTCAATGATGTAGGTGCGTTGGAGGACAAGCCATGCGAAGCTATCGTGGAGTGCAGCATGATTTGGGTAGTACACCTTTTTTTGTAATAGCTATAACATTTAATGGTCTGTTTAGAGTTCCTATTATTAAGGTTTTAGACCTTGAGAGATGTTGTTATATGGATGGGTTGAAGAACATGCATTTAACTATAGTTTGTTGTTGGTTTTAGAAGATCATTCAGAAAACTTCAGAAATTTGAGCTTATGTTCATGATTGTAGTGATTTATTCTTGCATTCAGTTTTTATTTTTTTCTAATTTTTTGTGATTCTTGAAGGTATGAAACTGTGCATCGTGGGGTGCTTATCTTGATGGTGAGAAACCTGCCTAATCTTGCATTCATTTTTTTTATAAAATTAAAGAGAAGCCATAATGCTAGTCCTAATTGTTTCTGTGCTGATATGTATGTCACATTCAGTTCAAATGGAGTTCTAATGAATTAGTAGTTATATGATTGTGCATGAATCCTTATTCTGGATGGAGCTTTGTAGACTGGCTGATCCATGCACTTTAGCGTATTTTAAAATGTGAATGTCTTGGTATGCTAATGGTAAAAACCGGTTCTCAGAGTGTGGTTTTCTGTGTATTAGATTTCTCAGTAACTGCCTATACACATTTGATTGTGGAGCTCATTTATGGTTCGTTCATATTATGTTTCTACCGATTCAAAAGCTTAGTGCTTTTGAGATTGCAATAGATGACTTGCATATGGATGTTGCCTTTTGCTTCTATATTGGATGCCAATTATGGTTAGTTCTAAACTTGCCTTTCAGGTATATATGCAGATTACTTTACTTTAGTGTATTGATAAAAGAAGAAGAGATTTGATTGTGAAAGGGTAAGGGTAAAAAGGTAATTTAATAATTATAACTTAACAGATGGGGTTAAGTTAATGGAGAAATGAGTTTAGTGTACTTTTTCAAACGTTATATGGGTATATTGTACTTAGGCCAAACGTTGGGGGGGGGGGTGTACTTTGGTTTTTGCCCTTAAAAAAAAACTTTGCATGTAAAACTTGATATGAAAGCATGGTGTCTTACAATCGTAGCGAGAGCTTGTGTCCTATGGCTATACATGAATTACTTCTACTTTTGTAGAAAATTCATAGCCTTCTCGGTAAAGTAATACAGATTATGCACATTATCTCCTTCTGAGTATAAAGAGCTACCGCAAGTCCACAAGAAAGGATTGCCAGAGCATTCATGATGAATGACTGATGATGAATAGATCAAGATTGTCCAGACAGTGGAGTAGAGTGTGCTCCCACCCTCCAGGTATAGCTACCAACGGGTTGGGTTGCCCCCGCTGACCCCACAGCCTCGGCCCAACACGACCCGATCCGAGCCCGCTTGACTAACCTGGCCCGATAATAGTGGACCGAGTCTAGACACCTTCACAACCCCGTAGGCCTAAGCGGGCGTGGCCTGATGTTGCATGTTGCCCACCCGACCCGCTATCCCGTCTGGCCCAACTAGAAGCACGTTAACAAATACATATATATATATTTTTAAACTACTTTATGTGACATTGGTGGGTTTGTGAGCATGAAAATATAAAATGCTAGTGGTAACATATTTAACTACTTAGCCAATTCATTTGAAACACACATAAAATTTCTATAAATTTAAAAACAATCTATAAAAATTTATGATGAGTCAACCCGACCCTCTAGCCCGCATGCCCGGCAAGACCCAACCCTGGTCATAGGCATCAGATCGGGTTCAGACCCCCCACCCCTCTTTTCAGTATTTGACCCTTCGGTCCTGCTCTGACAATGGACTGCAACCCGCTGCACAACCCATGGCTCTCTCAATCGGACCAAATTCGGGCCACGGGCTTACTTGACCGATATGCTGACAGCTCTACCTCTAGGGATGTTGAAGGGAACCTACTTTTTGTTGTCACTAATCTACTTTCTTTGATTTGTTCCCACCCATTTAGAGATGTTAGGGGTAAACTAATTTACTTTCCAGCCAATGGCGGATTTGGGCCCAAGCAGCCCCTTTGGGCTCCCAAATTGTATAGGGCCCTTTTTTTAAAAAATATATTCACCGTAAAAAAAAAATCCCAACCGTCACCTGATTTCTCTCCCCTGATTTTGACGCATTCACTGTTAAATTTTAATCCCTCTCTTCCTCTCTCTCTCTCTCCATCCAAACTTTTCTTTTGCTTTTGGGTTTTCTTCTTCAAATCTTCTTAGTTCTTAATCCAGAACCAGAAATCAGAATCCCTCTCGCTCGTCGCCGCGTCGCCCGTTGCCAGTCTTTCGTCGCCCGTCGCTGCGTTGCCCGTCGCCGCGTCGCACGTCGCCATCTCCCTGCGAGCTCGCAGCCTTCGCTGAGATCGCTGTGCCAGGTAATTTCTTTGTCTTCTGTCTTCATCTTCTATCTTCTTGTTTATTTTTTGTTTATTTTTTTCATCATTTGTGGACAGTGGAATGTGGTGTTATTACTTATTAGTTAATAGTTATCATTTGTGCCAGTGTGCGAGTTAAGTAGTTACTTGTTAACTTTACTGTGGAGTGTGGAGTTCCTATTTGCATCTTGTTTTTTAGTCATTTAATCATTGATTCATTTGGCGCTGAGTGTGGGCCACCAGTGGTGTGATGAGTATGATGGCCCTGATTTTGAAAGTGAGAACATTAAAAAATTTGTACAGTAGTTGGTCAAATAATTTATATTGTGTTCTCAAATCAAACATTAAATAATTTGTATTGTGTTACTAATTACTGAATAATTTGTATTGTAGTTGGGTATTTGAGATTATGTAAAGAAATAATTGCATTATTAATTTAGTATTTGTATTTTATAATTTCAGATATCATTTGGAGAAGGAGTATTCATTTCTTGATTTGGGACTGAAATTGGAGAAAAGTATTGAAGATTTCAAGAAAAAGGCAACTTTCGAAGCTACAACAATTAGGTACTATTGTTCCTTAACTTTGTTATTTAAATTTTGTACTGTTAATTTAATATTTAAAGTATGCCTCCTAGAAAGTATGATTCCGGACATGAAAAAAGGGGGAAAAAAACAAAGAATTGAAGAATTCACCAAATCTCAAAAAGGTGCAATGGAATTTTTTTTTAAAAATACTAAACAAACTAATTTGGCTAGTGAAAATGTTGAACCTCAAGAATTGGTTAATGAGGAACATATAAATGAATCAATTGATGAGGAATTTGAACATGTAGTGAATGAGGAGCATAATAAGGATGATGGACTTGAAAAATTGGCAAATGAAGAAGCTAACCAAGTTAATAAATTGGTAAATGAAATTGATCATAATGAATATCTACACAAAGAGAATGAACCTTTAAATTAAGATCCAGGAAAATGGTGGATTGTTAATCAAGATTTTAGATACTTATTGGTAATAAAAGGTCCAATTAGAGTTAATGATATCAACTTTCCTCTAAATATTTCAATAGACATTTCACTTGCTCATACTATATTAGAAAATTACAAAACGGAGAGAAACAAGATAGAGTTTGGTTGGTGTATTCAAATTTTTTAGACAAAGTTTTTTGCTTTTGTTGTAAATTGTTTATGCAATAAACAAATATCTCTAATTTGGTTTCCGAAGGATATAATGATTGGAGAAATCTTGGTCAAAGACTTAAGGAACATGAAACTAGTAGTGATCATCTTGCCTGTTTAAGTAAATGGTTTGAATTAAAAGTTAGATTGAAAAAAAATCAAACAATTGATAAAAGCGTGCAAGAAGAGATTAACAAAGAGAGGGAACATTGGAGGCAGGTATTAGTGAGGATAATTTTCCTTGTGAATACTCTTGCTAAAAATAATATGGAATTTCATGGACATATTGAAAAACTTTATCAAAGAAATAATGGAAACTTTTTAAGTTTTATTGAAATGATCGGTGAGTTTGATCCCGTAATGCAAGAACATCCTAGACGCATTAATAGAAGTGAAATTCATTATCATTATCTTGGTCCTAGTATTCAAAATGAATTAATTCAAATGTTGGCAAATGAGATTAAAAATATAATTTTGAAGAAAATTAAGAAAGCGAAGTATTTTTCAATTATACTTGATTGTACTCCAGATATAAGTCATGAAGAACAAATGTCACTAGTTGTAAGATGTGTGGATGTTTCTTCAAATCCAATCAAAGTAGAAGAGTTTTTCTTAGGGTTTTTGAAAGTGCATGATACATCGAGTCTTGGCCTTTTTAAGGAGCTTGAAAGTGAATTAAAGACTAATCAACTTAATATTGATGATATTAGAGGACAAGGATATGACAATGGATCTAATATGAAAGGAAAACATAAAGGTGTATAAAAAAGATTACTTGAAATTAATTCTAGAGCCTTTTACACTCCATGCGGTTGTCATAGTCTTAATCTTGCTCTTTGTGATATGGCTAATTCTTGTTCTAATAAAGCTACATCTTTTTTGGAATTATCCAACGCATATATTGTTTATTTTCAGCTTTTACAAAGCGTTGGGAAATTTATAAAGATAATGTGAAAGGGCTAACACTTAAACCATTGTCACAAACACGTTGGGAGAGTCGTTTTGAAAGTGTTAAAGCTATAAGATATTAACTTTTACAAATAAGAGATGTTTTAATTGATGTAGCCAATTCTAATGATGATCCTAAAGTAATTAGTGAAGCTGCATCATTAGCCAAAAATGAAATGGAGAATTTTGAATTTTTATTTGGCATAATTTATTATGTGCAATCAACTTTGTAAGTAAAAATTTTCAAAGTGAAGATATGAATATTGATGTCGCTATAGAAGAATTAAAAGGCCTCATTTCTTTTTTTGAAAAATATAGAGAAACTGGTTTTGATGAAGCAATTGTTAAAGCTAAAGGAATTGGCAAATGAAATGGGTATTGAGGCATATTTTATGAAAAACGGTTAGTTAAAAGAAAAAAAATTGATAAAACTCCTAGTGAAGATGTGATACAATCAGCTGAAGAATCATTTAGAGTTAATTATTTCATATTTATTGTAGATCAAGCTCTTTCTTCTCTAAGGAGTAGGTTTGAACAATTTAAAATATATGAAAAGATATTTGGATTTCCGTTTGATTTGAACAAGTTAAATTGTGCAAGTGATGTAGTTTGAAGAGTGATTGTTTAAATCTGAAATTTTTTTGAAACAAGGCGACGTCCCAGATGTGGATGGAAGTGACTTATTTTTAGAGTTGACAATTTTAAAGGAAGTCTTACCAGATGAAGCAAAGAGACCAATTGAAGTGCTAAGTTTTATGAAAGAAAGAAATGGCAATATTGGTTTTCCTAATGCGTGGATGACTTATAGAATTTTTCTAATTGTACTAGTTACAGCGGGAAGAAGTTTTTCAAAGTTGAAGTTGATCAAAACTTATCTTCGGTCAACCATGTCACAAGAAAGGTTGAATGGGTTAGCCAGGTTATCAATTGAACATGATCTAATAGGAAAGCTCGACTATCAAAGCATAACCAATGATTTTGCTTCTAAAAATGTGAGAAGTGTCATGTTTAAGTGATATTTTATTGTGTGTTTTATTTTGTAGGCAAATTTTGGATGCAAACAATGAGCTTGCTTTGGTGAACATGGATTGTGTATGCAATGTTAAAGATTTAAATGTAGCAAGTAAGACTTTTTAAAATAGTTGAGATCATGTATTTCGTTTTTATTGTTAGAGTTTGTCCGAGTTTCTTTTTGCCATGATACATTTTATGAAAAATGCGTACGTTATCAATTAAATTTTTTTTTTGAAGGATATATATATAAATTTGATTTCATTTAAGTAATTTGTCCTCCAAGGCTCAAAGTTTGTTTGTATTTAAATAATTCTCATTTTTGTATTTTGTAAACTTGTTTAAGGCCTCATTTTAAAACTTGTTTAAGGTTCCCTGAAACTCAGATACGTCCCTGTTTCCAGCTTATATTTTTGTACATTGTATTTTGTTTTCTCCTAGGTCTTCTAAGTTTATTTTATTATTTTCTGATTAATGAAACTGGAACAAGATGGTCATATTCTACCTTTCTCTTTAAAATAATCTTTGCATATATAAACACAAAATTAATATTGTATGTTCTCGTATTAAGCCTTTTAGTTAGTGACTAAGAGACTGGGAATTGAATCGCGGTCATATTGAGCGTTTGAGAGAGCATGTATTGTGTGTGTAAGCCTACGGCCTGCTTCCAAGAAGAAGAAAAAAAAGAGAAGAAATAAAGCAGGCCTACGATTATTTTGAGCTATAATAGCACAGAGGGTTTTTTTTTTTTTTTTTTGATTTAAATTGCACTGAGGTTGTCTCTGATAAAGATCGCTCTTATGATTTAGTTTTTTTTTTTTTTCATTTTAAGAGAAAGGAGGGAGAGAGTAGTTCTCTCAAATCTCAAGAGAGGATTGTCTACAAGTAATAGTTTTCCTTTAAACAAATGTCATTACTCTACTTAATTTGAGAATTGATTATCCATGAATCAATTTCTTGGTTGGAAAATATTGTCCAGTATGGCAACTTTGAGGCCTAGAAATCCTTCTATGTTATTATTTACTATGTAAAGAAAGATATGGATCCCAACTTTCATTTTCCATAAATCTACATAGTCTTCAAAAGGATCTCAAATATAATTGTAGAAATATTGCAGCCATCTCAACCTAACATATCAAGTATTTACATTATTGACTCATTAATGAAGTGAATATAAGAGAATTCAAGGCATGGATTATATCTTAGCCTAGAGCAGTAGAGCTACAAGGCAATTCTTGTATGATAAGCTCATTAACATATATGGAACACCGAAAAATTAATACAATATTGGATGAAAACCTTTTGAGTACGTAGTCGGGAAAGTTGGCAGTTTAATGAAGATTAATTACGGATATATAGTCCAAAACCTGAATAAAAATCTGTTAACTTTGATGGTTTGCCATTCTAATAATTAATGGCCAAATAAATATTCCAAAATCTCTACAAATATTGTTGCCAAAAATGAAAATGAGATCAATTAACCCTAATAAATTTGCCAACAAAATCCTCCTGTCTATTCGCGCGCCCGCGAAGCTAACCACCAAAGCTACCTGTATAAATAGCCAACAAGAATAGCATACAGACATATACATTTTCATTCCTTTAAACCAACTACTGACTGTGAAGAGCTCCCATGGCTAGGAAGAAGGTAAAGTTGGAACTGATCACAAGTGAGGCTGCAAGGAGAGCCACATTCAAGAAGAGACGAAAGGGCTTGATCAAGAAGGTGAGCGAACTGAGCACATTGTGCGATGTCAAGGCTTGCCTGATTGTCTACAGCCCAAACGAGCCAGGCCCGGAAGTATGGCCTTCGGTTCCAGATGCAGTCCGAGTGCTGGCCAAACTGAAGAGGATGCCTGAGATGGAGCAGAGCAAGAAGAAGATGAACCAAGAAGGGTTCATGCGTGCACGGATCACAAAGCTGCAGGACCAGCTCCGGAAGCAGGACAGGGAGAACCGCGAGCTGGAGACAACGCTGCTCATGTTCCAGAGCCTGACTGGGATGAGGAGGATGGAGAGCGTCGGGATTGAGGACGTGACAGGTCTCGCTTGGATGATTGAGATGAAGGTAAATGAAGTGAAGAAGATGATCACCGAAAGGTACAATAAAAACAATAACGGTTGTAGTAGTAATAATAATAACAAAGAAGGAGGAGCACCAATGACGAGGGCGGAAACACAAGGAGTGGTGAAGGAGGCGGCCAAGATGAAGATGAAGATGAAGATGGAGCAGGAAGACGAAGAGATGGTGAATGTGAATAAGGAGAAGAGTGCAATTGAGATTGCGATGGACGAGCTGCAGAGGCAAGAGTGGTTCGCTGATATAATGAACCCACAACATGAGCATATGGTTAACTTAGGAGGAGAGGGAGATCATCATCAACATCTTCATATTGGGGGGTTTCCTTTTGGTGACCCCAACATTAATATTGGAAACAACAATCCATGGCTCGATGCATTCTTCCCTTTGAAGTAGGATTTGCTTGGTTACTTGGTAGTTAATTGTACTTGATGTTGATCCATTTATTCACTGTTTTAATACCTTACGATCGTGTCTGAGTCTGTCATTGAGTCTTTCTTAGTCCATTTTATGTTGAAGTATTGAATGATAAAAAGTTTTATGTAAGAAATCTCAAAAGAAAATGTTTACTGATGCCTCATTTCTCTTTTCTGTTCATATATTGGACATGTTTTTGGTATTGAACACTTAAATAACATGTTAGAAGTGTAGCTATTTCTGTTCCAATTCCTCCAATGTTTTGCATGAAATCAGCTAGATTTTTGTCACACTTTTTTTTATTTTTTTTATTTTTATAATAATTCATTCCCGCAGAGATAGATCAATAAAAAGCTTCTTTTTTGTGTGCGGTAAATATCAATAAAGATCTATTGATACAACTAAAATGGTGAAACTCAAAATTTGATTTGTAGGTTGAAATTTTAAAGGAATAGTGAAAATGTATTAGATCATATCAAGTTAAGGAACAGTGAAAATGTATTAGATCATATCAAGTTAACAAGTCCTTAATTACTATGATATCAGATGAGAATATCCAGCACAGAACGTGTACAGAGATCTACATTTTGTTGTGAAGTTTGGAAAGAAAAAGGACAAGAAGAAACACAGTCCAACCAAAATTGTTGCTCTCAATTTCTATCCGTGCAATTGTAGACAATATGTGGCTCCAACTCTCATCTTCTCTTTCCCTCTTATTTTTTCCCCCCAAATCCTTACTTTTCTTTTTCGAAATCCGGTCGTCATTTATTGCAGTGGTGCCACCGGTCGTCATTTGGGGTCTACTCCGATGTCGGAGAGGGATGCGATGGCAAGGTCGTCATTTGGGGTCTACTCCGGTGTCGGAGATGGATGCGACGGCGATGGTCGAGAACGCCGCATCTTTGGCTGGGCCGAAGGTGTCGGAATCCAGTCGTCATTTGTCGCTGTGGTGCCACCAGTCGTCATTTGGGGTTTACTCCGGTGTCGGAGAGGGATGCGACGGCGAGGTCATCATTTTGGGTCTACTCCGGTGTCGGAGAGGGATGCGACGGCAATGGTCGAGAACGCCGCATCTTTGGCGGGGCCGAATGTGACGCGCGGGGTGTAGTTCGTCGTTCGTGGCTGTGGTTGTGGGATGAGCTGACCAGGGCTGGCGTCATCGGGGATGGTGACGCAAATCACAGCTGTGCTCGGGCTAGGGACATCGGGCTGGTGGCGGGAGTGCTGCCTAGCGCCGGCGTGGAGCGGTGAGCGACGAACTACGGGGTAGTCAGGGTGTCGTGGAGGCATGTGGGGGAGGTCGGGGAAAGAGTGGGGGGAGGGGGATTTCTGATTTGGGAGTGCTGCGGTAGGGGGGATTTGAATTTTAAATTGAGTTTTGAATTTTGAGTTGACGCGGTGAAGTCCCTAAGATCCAAATTTGTCCCTAATATCCAAATTACAACCGACTTACAATTAGCAACAAAATGTATCCTAGTTGGTATAGGCGACGATTGTCGGGCAATTTTATAGTTTGGGTTCTACTTTGACCTTAGTTGGTTAAAGTGAGGGGTGCCTTTGGTTCTTTCATGTCAGAGGGCTCGTAGGGGTCAAGTGGGACGTATACCCTCGTTATGAGAGAGTCATCGAGGGTGAAGCGAGTGGATGGGAACGAGGACTCAATCTTGACATGGAGTTGTCAGATTGGTGGAGTGCCTGCGGGGTCTCTAATATGGTGCTTACGCGTGTAGTATGGGTCACTGCTGGGGCGACGAGGGAGAGCGTACGATAGTTAGAGAGGATAAACGGCATACAAGCGAGGGACTGAGTGAGAGAGTGAGCCCAAATTGGCACGAAAAAGTTGTTCTGGCGGGGGTGGCTAATCAGTAGGACTAGATTTCGTTGTATTTTTGTTTGTTAGTTGGGGTGTATGAATTTCAGAACCCAGCCTGTTGGGATCTGAACTTCATAAGACTTATTTTTTGTTGTTTGTTCTGTTAAATTTTTTAATGAAACACGCGCGCAGTGGGGGGGGGGGAGGGAATTGCCAACCTTTTACGATAAAAAAACATTGGAGGTAAATATATGCTATGTTGGTTGGAATCCTTATGAGATTCTATCCCCTTATCAAAAAAAAATGGAGATAAATATTTCCTTGAAATAATGGCAGTCTTGAAGAAAATCCAACTATAAAAAACTGTTGAAGTTGTAACATCCCCAAACCAATATCAATCATTGCAATAACATAATAATTATACAATCTCGTAATAATAAATTCTATGAATAAAAAGTAGCTCAAATGGCTAACCAAAATATATAATTCATTACTAGAACTGGCTAAACCTTTCAAGCAAGAAATCTCATTACAACTCCAATACACACAAAAAAGTAACTTTGAAACGAGTTCGAAATCCAATTTATTAGCTTAACACTCTCTACGATAATTTATTCTTAGAAGATATAAGCTCCCATCTCATTTATTCCCTTCAACCACCCGGTCTTGATGCACTAATCTGAAAATTTTTATTAACAACAAAATGAGCTGACTCCCAGAAGTAATTGAATAAATATATCAAGTAATCAGCAATTTATAAAATACTACATTAATATTTTAACATATCAATGTAAAAATATATAATAATGCACGTAAAAAATATCTAGAATGCAAGGGGATCTAGGTACATTCATCTCTCAATATGGTCAACGCTTCATACTCCAATGACATGGCATACCCTACTATCAGGGGCGAAGCCAGAACAATTTTACCGGGAGGACCAAGGAAAAATTCTATGACTACATGTAAAAATATAGAGATTTTTTCATAATTTTTAGGGGGGCCAAACAATAAAACTTAGAATTCAGGGGGGGGGGGGGGGCAAATTATAATTTTTTAAGGGTTTATAAAATTTTCAATAGTGTAAAGGGGGTTTTTGAAAATTCTAGGGGGGGCCCGGGCACCTCCGGGCCCTCACTATGCTCCGCCACTGCCTACTATTGTCCGTGGTTGAAACAATTAATTTGCGTTCTCAGCTCATTTATTTCCTTCAACCACCCGACCTTGATGCACTAATCTGAAGAAAAAAAATGTTAACAACAAAATGAGCTGACGCCCAGAAGTAATTGAATAAATATATCAAGTAGTCGGCAATTTATAAAATACTGCATTAATATTTTAACATATCAATGTAAAAATAGATAACAATGCAAGTAAAAAATATCTAAAATGCAAGGGGATCTCGGTACATTCATCTCTCATTGTGGTCAACGCTTCATACTCCGGTTGACATGGCATACCCTACTATTGTCCGTGGTTGAAACAATTAATTTGCGCAAATTTTTAACACGACACATTGAGAGCCCAAATGGGTTACTTAGATTCCTGACTCATATATTACTTAGATTCTTAACTCATATACCAATATGTAAATGCGGATGCATGCCGCATAAGTAATAAAATTATAAGTATGATAACCACTCAAAATAATCATCTCAATATATCCAACGTCATAAGGTCACTTATGGACATGCATCCTACTTAAACTACATAAAATGATGCATAATACCATAGTTTAAATAGGCAAACCACAATTATTACTAACAACATAAATTACAATACTTATACATAAAAATTTCATATTTATGCAACACACCAACAATATATTAATATCAATTTAATAATTTCCTATCATCATACCAGATCACATAAACAATCATAGAAAGTACTCACAATATAACGACACTACAAACAATAAGATTTTATGAAACTACATTCTACATGGTATAAATATCCAATTACTTACAGTGGTCGGCGCAATAACAATCAGTTATGAGTCCTCCAAAAGTCTCCTCAATTCCAGTCCGCTTCTATTAGAATATAATCATGATTTAAATACTGATATCAACCCATTTGTGAAAACACAAAGTACATGCATATACATTAAACTACCCTTTATCACTAATCCTAACAATAGGTTCTTGATATAGGCCTTATTAATTAAAAGAGCATTGCAACAATTAATTAACAAGAGAATGATTCATACTTAATCCTCCAATTAACTATAATCACCAATTCATATACTGGAGAAAGTAGGATTAAAATTGCCAGGGACGTCAACAGTAGGTGATGGTTGTCGTTGATCAGAGTTGTCAAGAATTGATCAACCATTCCTCTAATAAAGCTGTAGAATCCTTGTATCTGCTTGTACCTATTTCTTAGGTGATAGATCAGTTGTTTATGTGTTGTATGCACTATTCTGTATTCAAATGGGTTGAGGCGGGTTAAGATGGTGCACGTTGCATGTGCATGTTTGTATTTTGTCTTGTAGCTACCCGCCCAATCTCAACTGCCTATGAAGACTCATTGTAATAATTTTCTTGATATCAATAAAAAATCAACCAAAGTTTCTTCCCCAATTCTCCTCGACTAAACCCTAGTTTCTCTGATCGCCATTGATGTCGAGATTGAGGTCAAACAGGAATCCAACTCCTGACACAGTGGTATCAAAGCAGGACATCGGCGACGGCGATGGGCATGACGAAGGAAGTGTGGTGACAATCGAAGTAGAGGTTTCCGATCTAAAAAACCAAATGGCTTCAATCCAAGTCCAGCTTGGATCCCTCGAAGGTAAATTTGAGGCGATGACGTCCAAAACTAAGGCGATGACGTCCAAAACTGAAGCGATGATGTCGATGATGCAGCAACAAAATCCACAACCGACCGCACCACCTCTGATTCTGATTGCTCCTCCCTAGATTCTGATCATTCCACCTCAGATTCCGAGAAAGGAGGTAATAAACCCTAATCTCAATTCTGTTAATGTGAAAGGGTGTAGCGATTGTGGAAATATGTTTTGAGTTTCATTTAAAATGGAATTTCCTCTTTTCCAAGAAGTTGATCCAACAGAATGGATCTTGTTAGGGTTTTGGCCTTAAATATACGTAGGCACAGAGTACTTGAAGTTGGAAAAGAAGAGGGGATACAAAGACAGCAAGAGAAGACAACAACAAGTAGAAGAAGTGTAGTCTGGAGAGTTGCGGTCGACCGACCTGAGGGTGCGGTCGACCGGCCCATTCTGCTGAGAGTTCTTCGAGTGTACAGGATCTAACAGAGAGCGGGACAGTCGACCATGCGTTCGACCGGTCTAGAGTTCAGGAGTTGACTTTACACATTGCGGTCGACCGACCACGGGGGTACGGTCGACCGACTTCGGCGACTGATTATTTTTGGACTTACGAGTTTAAGGTCCAATTGCTGGATTTGTGTTTATCTTTTAGGGTTTACTTGGGGGCTATATATATGGCCGTAGACTCTAGGGTTTAGATATCTTTGATCATCCAAATAGAGAGATTTGGTGAGCCGTTATCATTGTTCAACTTCAAGAGGGGATTGTGCCGAGTGTTTCAAAGGTGAGAAAGGGAGATTGAGAGTTGTAATCTCTTTTGTAATCTTTGTATTTCTTGGGGAATAAGAAGTATTGGTTATCTCTGCATATTGATTGTGTTCTTGTGAGATCTTGCATATATTATGGTGGCTTGTTCTTGGTACATCTAAGTCTTGGGAGTTTCTATTGCTTGTGGTGTGTTTCCGCTATTAGTACTACGAGTTGTGGGGGTAGATTCTTCAACAAGTGGTATCAGAGCCTGGTTGGTTCGAGATGGCCGATAACAAGATGAAGATCAAGAGATTCGATGGAAGCGACTTCGCGATGTGGAAGATTCAGATGATAGCTTATCTTTGTCAGAAAGATCTTGATGGTCCATTGTTTGATGAGAAGCCGGTAGGTGCAGACAAGGATGCGAAGGTCTTGGCAGATTAGAATCATTTGGATCAGAATGTGCTGGGACAGATTCAGTTAGGGCTGAGTAGGAGGGCGTTATTTCATATCTCTAAGGCAAAGATCACAAAGGAGGCTATTGAGATTCTCACGGATATGTATAAGAAACCGTCAGTATCTAATCAAATTATTCATCTGAAGAAATTGGTTAATATGAAGTTGAAAGAAGGGGGTTCAGTAGCAGAGCATGTGAACAATTACTGCATGGTTTACAACCAGATGGAAGTTGCAGGTTTGAAGTTTTCAGAGAGGGGACAGTCATTGTTACTTCTATCTACTTTACCCGATAGTTATGGTACGGTGGAACAGACTATTACAGTCACTATGACAGATTCGACGACTCTACAGGATGTGGTGAGCAGCATTCTGAACGAGGAGGTGAGAAGGATGAGAAACGGGAGATATCCATCATCATCTTCTAGAGATTCTGCCATGTACGTTGAGAAGAGACGTGGGAAATCTAAGAGCGGTCGAAGAAGAAATGATCAGAGTAGTTCATCTGAGAGTGGGTCTGATGACAGCGATGGGGGATATGGGCCTGAGTGCTGGTATTGTCATAAGAAGGGTCACATAATGCGTAGTTGCAAGGCTTATATGAAGAAGAAGCAGGAAAAACCGAAGAGAGATACCCCAAAGGAAGCTCAAGTGGGGCTTGTTGAGGATTTATGCTTATCAGCTCGGGAGGAGTTAGGCACTCAAGATTGGTGTATTGATTCGGGATCTTCTTTTCATTGCACTCCAAGGAGAGAGGTGTTTGATGACTACGAGGAGGGTTCTTTTGGAGATGTGATCGTGGGAAATGGTCACCGGTGTCCTGTACGTGGGACTGGTACTGTTCGCGTGAAAGACAATGATGATCAAAGTGTTGTCTTGTGGAAGACAAGGCATGTTTCAGACTTGAAGGAAAATCTTATCTCGACTGAAAAGCTAGATAAGGAGGGATTGTCTACTATAGTTGGTAGTGGGGAGTGGTGTTTAGCTGCAGGTTCAAGGGTGATTGAAAAAGGAAACCATGAGGGAAAGCTGTATTTGCTTAGAGACGTGAGAGGTGTTTCTCCTGTAGTTGACTCTCAGCCGGAATTGAGTTGTAGGTTGTATGGGGTGCAACCAAGTTCTTTCTGTTGTGGAGGAGAGGTTACTAATTTAGTGGGAGCTGCTGGCCATGGAAGTGATCCTAGAGGACAAGACGTTGCTGCAGTGAGGGTATTTTGCAAGTTGGCAGTTAAAGCTTCAAGTCGCTTTTGTGTGATAGAGAGCACTGGTATCGATATGCGGGGTGATATCGATGAGGGTAACCGAATTGGGACTGTAGGGGTTGAACAGTCTGCGGATATTGTGGAGGTGTCGCCCACGGAGACTTCTAATGTAGAGGGTGCATTGAGAGGTTTTGAACCATTTCCGGTGTTGATGGAGATTCTGCGAGTTGGGAAGTCTCATAACACGAAATCCAACATGGGAGGTTGATTCTCCGGTATTCGTGCTCTATGTGATTGGTGGAGCACATCCTTCATGAGGCAATGAGGGGTGGTTGGTGCACTCCACGTGGTGGAGTGGCGGATGTGCTCTTCATGAGAGTGGGGAGTACTTGGGGTCTTCCACAAAAGTGGGAGATTGGCAGAGATAATGCGAGGTAAAGATTGCAATAACTTTGAAGCGTGGTGTTGCCGCTAAATTTGGTGTGGGGGCAAACAGATAGAACTTGTGGATTCTTAGGGAAACTGAATAGAAAACCTGTGTACCTGTCCCGTCGGGCATCGATCGTCGTTCCTGCCGTGCACCTGCAAAAAGTGCGAGACACCGGGGTTGTTCCCGGCGACGCACCCTCCGACGCTCAAGTCAGTAATCTGGCAGACTATGAAAGAGCGCAAAAACTGGTGAAAGATTGATTACCTCTTAACGGAGATGGGTGGGGGGTATTTATAGGTGTCTCAGGGAACAGATTAGGCATGTAATTCCTGTGTATACAGATAAGGAATGTGATCCCTAATCCCCAGTGAAAGGATAGGTATGAATCAGGGCCGTTGATTAATATTAATCAGAAACCCTAATTCTATCCTGCTGGACCGGGTTTGTTGCGGGTTAAAACCCGCACCCGGTTGTGGTGGATCCGTTCGCGGGTTACTGAATCTGCGAATAGGAGACCCAGTACCCGCTTCCGACCTGTTTTGTAGGTAAAATTACTGTTTCACCCCCGAATCTCGGGATTCGTGCACCATCTGGACGGTCTTGATTAAACCCCTATTTTTAGCCATATCACGAGCCCCCCACTCCCAAAGGCTGAGGTCATTCAGTCTTTGAGGAGTAGTTCGACTACTTTAGTGGCTAAGGGAGTTGTATCGAAGTCTGAATGGGTGTTTTTGGAATCCCGAAGTGGGTGGTGAGGCAATTTCTTCCTCCTTCTTGAAGCCATATGGTGTATCGAGTTTTTGTCTATTTTTTCAGGCTATTTATCTGATTTCGCGATGCGTCAGCTAGTCGTTCGGGGGCTTTAGCTGCGCGTTCCAGGGAATAATTATTCGTTCGGAGGCTTGGAAATATCCCCCGATTTTTTAATTATTTCCTGGAATTTTTGGTAATTTTTCGCGATTTTTTAGATAAATAAAATGATTTAAATAAATAAAAACCGAATTTTTAATATTCATTTATGACGTGGCGTCATCAGAGCCCTCGATCAGAGCGGAGCGCGATTTTCGGAGAGATCGTGTGGTCCCTGTTTCTCGGCACGTTTTTTCGCCGTATGCGAGGTTCGGTACCTCGGTACCTCGGCTCGGCTTGGCGTGCCGAAGCCCAGTGCCTCGGTTCGGATGATCAGTGCCTCGGCTCGATGGTTCCGAGGTACGTGGCATCATCTGAGCCGTCCATCTCAGCGTGGATCTCCATAAAACGCTATCTTGTCGTTTAGAGGACGTGGCCAAATCTGGGCCGTCCATCATGATGGGCGCGTTTTTTCTCAAGATCCAACGGCTGATGTGGGTCGGTGCGATTTTTCGCCATATACGAGGGTCGGTACCCCGGTACCTCGGCTCGGCCTGGCGTGCCGAAGCAAAGTGCCTCGGTTCGGATGAACAGTGCCTCGGCTCAATGGTTCCGAGGTACGTGGCATCATCTGAGCCGTCCATCTCAGCGTGGATCTCCATAAAATGCTATCTTGTCGTTTAGTGGACGTGGCCAAATCTGGGCCGTCCATCATGACGAGCGCGTTTTTTCTCAAGATCCAACGGCTGATGCGCGTCGGAGCGATTTTTTGCCATATACGAGGGTCGGTACCCCGGCACCTCGGCTCGGCGGGTCTGTGCCTCGGTTCGGATTGGTATCTCGAGGCCCAGTGCCTCGGCTCGGGCGGTTGGTGCCTCGGCTCGATGGTTCCGAGGTACGTGGCATCATCTGGGTCGTCCATCATGACGAGCACGTTTTTTCACAAGTTCCAACAGCTGATGTGGGTCGGTGTGATTTTTCGCCATATGCGAGGGTCGGTACCCCGGCACCTCGGTTCGGCGGCTAGACTCTTCGGCTAGATGGCTCGGTGCCTCGGTTCGGATGGTCCGAGGGTTGCGGTGTCATGACGAGCCTCGGGATGATTTTTTGCCATATACGAGGGTCGGTACCCCGGCACCTCGGTTCGGCGCATCAGGACTGTTGGACCGAGGTGCTAAGTTGGACGTTTTGAAGTCCTTCCGCGCCCAGTAGCTCGACTGCTTGGCTGAGCTGTTCGGTAGCTCGGCTGGGCGAGCCGGTGGCAGGCGTCTCGGAAGATACGCGTGGACGGATCTGAGCCGTTCATCATGGCGCGCATCACGAGGATGGGGTTCAGATCACGAGAAAACGTTATCTTGTCGTTTTGTGGGCGTGGCACGATCTGAACCGTCCATCAGATTCCGTCGCGAATTTTGAAGAGATCCGACGGTGACTTCACCTCGGGACGATTTTTTGCCATATACGAGGGTCGGTACCCCGGCACCTCAGTTCGGCACATTAGGACTGTTGGACCGAGGTGCCGAGTTGGACGTTTTGAAGTCCTTCCGCGCCCAGTAGCTCGGCTGCTTGGTTGAGCTGTTCGGTAGCTCGGCTGGGCGAGCCGGTGGCAGGTGCCTTGGAAGATACACTTGGACGGATCTGAGCCGTTCATCATGGCGCGCATCACGAGGATGGGGTTCAGATCACGAGAAAACGTTATCTTGTCGTTTTGTGGGCGTGGCACGATCTGAACCGTCCATCAGATTCCGTCGCGAATTTTGAAGAGATCCGACGGTGACTTCGCCTCGGGACGATTTTTTGCCATATACGAGGGTCGGTACCCCGGCACCTCGGTTCGGCGCGTCAGGACTGTTGGACCGAGGTGCTAAGTTGGACGTTTTGAAGTCCTTCCGCGCCCAGTAGCTCGGCTGCTTGGCTGAGCTGTTCGGTAGCTCGGCTGGGCGAGCCGGTGGCAGGCGCCTCGGAAGATACGCGTGGACGGATCTGAGCCGTTCATCATGGCGCGCATCACGAGGATGGGGTTCAGATCACGAGAAAACGTTATCTTGTCGTTTTGTGGGCGTGGCACGATCTAAACCGTCCATCAGATTCCGTCGCGAATTTTGAAGAGATCCGACGGTGACTTCGCCTCGGGACGATTTTTTGCCATATACGAGGGTCGGTACCCCGGCACCTCGGTTCGGCACATCCGGACTGTTGGACCGAGGTGCTAAGTTGGATGTTTCGTAGGAGCGCAGTAGCTCGGTTGCCCAGCTGTGCTGTTCGATAGCTCGGCCCGGCAGACCGGTGGCCGAATCGTTGACTTGGTATTTTGAAGAGTTTTCTTGCTTCTCGTAACTTCGTAACTTTTCCGCTTGTCGCTTTGGCTTCTTAGTGGGCTTTTTGCGTTTCCCAAGGAGGCCCAACTTGTCAGCTGTTATAAGCTTTCGCCCTCGCTCTCAAGCTCATTTCTTACTTTTCACTCTCAAGTTTTTACTTTCGATCTCTAAGTTCTGCTAGCGGAGCTTTTCTCTTCCAAGGCGTTGCCGTTAGCTGTCGCGTGGGCCAGGCGATTTCCGGTGATAGCACTCCGACCGTGAACGTCGCTTCAAAAGGTCAGTTAACTTAGTCTAAATAATCTTTCTAGAGATGTCTCGAGTGAACTCGGGGAGTGGGGCCTCGTCTTCGGGCGATGATAGTGCCAAGGAGAGGAGGAGGTCGGAGATTCGGAGGAAGGGTAAACAGGTCGCCGAACCGTCTATAGCTAAGACGAGGAAGGAGAAGAAGAAGAGGAGGGTGGAAGCCCGATCCCCCGTAGTGGAGGTGATCGTGGAGAATTCGAAGCAAGCCCCCGAGATGGGACGGTATCCTTCTGTCCTGTCCGGTCATTCGGGGGTCAGGCAGTATCAGGGCGACCTGCTGGAGAAGGCGATCTATGGAAAGTCTAAGATTGTCGAGGAACCTAACCCGGTCCTTCCCACCGAAGCCGATGAGCTCATCACCTTGTTGGCCGAGAAGGATCTACTTCGGGTTAGGAGTGCCTTTGCCATTCCTCTGGAGTATAAGCTGATCCTTCCCGGACCCGGGATACGAGCGAACTCGAAACTGCCGTCGTCGGACATGTGCATGTTCGACGTCGACTCCTTGAATGCCGGGTTACGCTTTCCTCTGCACCCTTTCATCCTTGAGATCCTTGGCTGGTACTGTCTTGCGCCGACCCAGTTTATGCCGAACACTTGGCGCCATGTGAACGCCTTTTTGCTTCAGTGCTGCCGAGCCGAAGTACAGCCGGATCTCACGGTCTTCCGAGGCATGTATCGAGTGAACCGGCAGCACAAGACGGAGATCGATACTACTTGGGGTCGAGGAAGGGTGTTAAGATTATAGAAAACCCCGACTCAATCAAGGGTTGGAAGGAGAGGTATTTCATAGTAAGGGGCGAGGCGATTCGGATTATTCCGACCCGTTGGAAGGTGGAGGTGCCGAAATTCGCGCGTGCCGACCCTGTATTGTCTGAGGCCGAGGAGGATGTGGCGATGAAGATAATGGCTCTTCCGATCTTGAGTTTGAGAGATTTGACTGAGGAGGTTTTGTTCGGGTCCGGCCTAAGCCCCATCGACCCGAGTATGCTCCTGACATCTCACTTATTTTTGTTTTTCTTTTAAGTTTTTGGTTCGTCTTCCTGATTTGTCTCTTTTTTGTTGTTGGACACAGAGGCGATGAAGATCGATTTCAACGCAATGATGGCCGATAGGTCCAAGTTGACCGGGGGTCGAAAGAGGAAGAGGGCGACCAAGGCTGCCTCTTCGACTCCGCCGCCAACCGTTGCTTCTACCATTGCTCCTCCCCCTCCGACTGCCGAAGCGCCGTCCGAGGTTGTTGTTGCCGAGGCGCCCTCGTCCTCCGTGGCCCCAGGTGTGATAGAGGGGGCCTTCGACATAAACGCGGCGCTGTCAATCGAGGCGCCACCGCTGACCAAGGACGCCGAGGAAATTCTGACCGAACAGCACAAGCAGCTGTTCGTGCCGAATTGGCGAGTGAAGAACCATGACGGGTTCCTCGGCAATTCGCAAATGTCAGTGCAGGTCGTCAAGCACTTGGCGACCCCGAAGGATCGAGCCGCGCTGAAGGCGGGGACGGTGGGTGACGACACCTACGAGGTGGCTCGGTCACTCGTCTCGGTAAGTTTCTTGTTTCTAAAAATTTTCCCGAGTTTATTGTTCGGTTTGCTCAGTGCGTTTATTGTTGTCTTCGCAGGCCACTTGTCACTTCGGCCATCTCCTCGAGACGTTCGCCGAGCAGGAGAAGGAGTTGAGGGCCGCCAGTGACAAAGACCGGTCGGCGAAGGTGAGGGCGGTCAAAGAACTCGAGGCCGAGCAGAGGAGAGCCGAGGCCTTGGAAGTCCGGGTGGCCGACCTTGTTGCCGACCTGGATAAAGTCAAGTCGAGCCTCGAGGCGGAGTCTGCCAAGGCTGCCAAGGCCGTCGAGGAGTTGGCTGCGGCGACGAAGTCCTTGGCCGAAGAGAAGGTGGAGAAGGAGGCCCTGGCGGCGAAGATCCGGGCCGAAGTGGAGAAGGAGGTCGAGGCCGAAGCGAAGAAGCACATGGCCGAGAACATGGAGCGGTCTTATCAAACGGCACTCGACCATGTGCAAGAGCGAATCCCCGGCTTCGAGCGGGTCGGCTACCGCCTGTGGCCAGGGTCGCCTTCAGGCGGTGAGGAGGAGGTCGAGGGCGATGAGTCTGAAGGGGAGGATGAGGAACAAGTGGCCGAAGAGCCCTCGGCGAACGGTCGGGTCAAGGGGCGGACCGAGGGGCCATCCGTGAATGCACCCTTGGTCGACGCGACGAAGAAGGTGGACCCCTGATCCCCACGTTAAGTTCCTTGTAGTTTTTGTAGTTTTTTTTTTTTGAGCATTGTAATGCCTTTTGCAGACTGGCCACCGCTTTTTGATGAATGAAAAGTATTTTGACTCGGAAATTTATCAAAGTATTTGGCTCGGTAGTGTAGTGTTTTGACTCCGGAATTTGACTTCAAAATTTGTCCAAGTGTTTGGCTCGGTAGTGTGATATTTCAATGCTGTCCCTTTCTTATTTCAGACTGCCGTGCTGGCTCACAACACCTCGGCTGAACTGCGCCGAGCCGAGTTGTTTAAGCGATCTCGGGAGGACCGTCTCGAGGGTGAGGTTCACTTGACAAGGAGGATACTTCACAACTTAGAGATAAGGCATAGCGAGGCTTTGGTCGAGTTGCATCACCTACGGATAGTCGAGGCCGAGCTGTCCGCTAAGGAAGAGGAACTGGCATGAGTTTCGTCCGAACGAGATGTCTTAGCGAAGAAGGTGGAAGAGCTGCAAAGGGTGACGGTCGACAAGAGTATCGAAGTGACCCACTTACGCCGCGTCATATCCGACAGCGCCGAGTACCCTGGTTCGGCAAAACTTCCTCGGTTTAAGGTGATAGTGAAGGACGACACATTGAAGGATCAGATCGTTGAACTGGAGGAAGAAGTTGCTCGGCTCAAGCCTCAGCCGGTGAGGGCTAATGTCCGGAGCACCTCGTGCACTCGCGAAGAGATCGAGCGAGGGATCACGTTCTATCAAGCGGCGAGCCGGACTCCTATCGTAGGCAGGTCAGCCGCCGACGCCCAAAGCGGTGTGGCGGTGTCTTCAAGCGGTGCTTCGGTTGGAGCAACTGTCAGGGTCAGCGGCGAGGAGGCGTCTCGGTTCGTCGGGCTGGAGACGAGTTCGGGGGCCAGGAAACGCCGACCCAAAGTGTCTCTGAACCGGAGCATACCCCTACCTCGAAAGTAGTAAACGGGTCGTGTCTTGTTGTTGCAACCCACTTGCAAGTTTTTGCTGTTGTAATCCACTTTGTAACTCTTATCAAATTTATTAATGGAATTGGAGTTGTTTTATCCGAACTATCTTCGGCTGTCTCCTTATTTGTGCTATGGTCGTGCTAACTAGAGTAGGCTCGAGACGAACCACGAGGCTGGTGTTCGCCTCGCCGAACTCCTTGGCCTCGAAATTTCCTTTTTTGTTGCGCTTCTGAGCCTAGCCCGGTCCCTTTAGGTGCGGCTTGGTTTGGCTGTTAAGGCGCAGTTGTTTCTCGACTGCGCCCACGTGGCCTGATCGTTGCTTGGGGACCGGGGTGACTTCCGCCGAGCGAGGTGAGGTGATCAGGGCCGTCTGATGTTTGCACGGATCTTGTGGCGGGTCCAGTTCCCAAGAAAACGCTATATTGTCGTTTTGTGGACATGTGGCTGAATGGGATCCGCTCATCACGCCCTAGCACACTTTCTGAGACGATCTGACGGTGGTTTCGTCTCGGAAGGTTTTTTAGCCATATACGAGGGTCGGTACCCCGGTACCTCGGCTCGGCACGTCAGGACTGTGATTCGTATCTAATTCCGACTCGTTTGAGGACGAGTCAAAGATATTGATCGTTAGATTAGTTTAAGGGATGCAGGAGCAGTTTCGAACGACGAGCTACTTCTAGTCTGCTTAGGAGCGAACTTGCGAAGTAGAATCGAGCCAAGTGTTGGACTCCGATCCGTTCAACGGCTGCAGGAGCAATTTCGAACGGCGATCTACTTCCGGCTCGTCTGTAGACGAGCCGAGGAAGAAGTGTCGAGCCGAGTGCTGGACTCCGAACCATCGTGTGGTTAGTTTAAGGGGTGCAGGAGCAGTTTCGAATGGCGAACTACTTCTGGTCCGCTTAGGAGCGAACTTGCGAAGTAGAATCGAGCCAAGTGTTGGACTCCGATCCATTCAACGGCTGCAGGAGCAATTTCGAACGGCGATCTACTTTCGGCTCGTCTGTAGATGAGCCGAGGAAGAAGTGTCGAGCCGAGTGCTGGACTCCGAACTATCGTGTGGTTAGTTTAAGGGATGCAGGAGCAGTTTCGAATGGCGAACTACTTCTGGTCCGCTTAGGAGCGAACTTGCGAAGTAGAATCGAGCCAAGTGTTGGACTCCGATCCATTCAACGGCTGCAGGAGCAATTTCGAACGGCGATCTACTTCCGGCTCGTCTGTAGGCGAGCCGAGGAAGAAGTGTCGAGCCGAGTGCTGGACTCCGAACCATCGTGTGGTTAGTTTAAGGGATGCAGGAGCAGTTTCGAATGGCGAACTACTTCTGGTCCGCTTAGGAGCGAACTTGCGAAGTAGAATCGAGCCAAGTGTTGGACTCCGATCCATTCAACGGCTGCAGGAGCAATTTCGAACGGCGATCTACTTCTGGCTCTTCTGTAGGCGAGCCGAGGAAGAAGTGTCGAGCCGAGTGCTGGACCCCGAACCATCGTGTGGTTAGTTTAAGGGATGCAGGAGCAGTTTCGAATGGCGAACTACTTCTGGTCCGCTTAGGAGCGAACTTGCGAAGTAGAATCGAGCCAAGTGTTGGACTCCGATCCGTTCAACGGCTGCAGGAGCAATTTCGAACGGCGATCTACTTCCGGCTCGTCTGTAGACGAGCCGAGGAAGAAGTGTCGAGCCGAGTGCTGGACTCCGAACCATCGTGTGGTTAGTTTAAGGGATGCAGGAGCAGTTTCAAATGGCGAACTACTTCTGGTCCGCTTAGGAGCGAACTTGCGAAGTAGAATCGAGCCAAGTGTTGGACTCCAATCCATTCAACGGCTGCAGGAGCAATTTCGAACGGCGATCTACTTCCGGCTCGTCTGTAGGCGAGCCGAGGAAGAAGTGTCGAGCCAAGTGCTGGACTCCGAACCATCGTGTGGTTAGTTTAAGGGATGCAGGAGCAGTTTCGAATGGCGAACTACTTCTGGTCCGCTTAGGAGCGAACTTGCGAAGTAGAATCGAGCCAAGTGTTGGACTCCGATCCATTCAACGGCTGCAGGAGCAATTTCGAACGGCGATCTACTTTCGGCTCTTCTGTAGGCGAGCCGATGAAGAAGTGTCGAGCCGAGTGCTGGACTCCGAACCATCGTGTGGTTAAAGAATTAAAGGCTGAGAGATGCGATAGTATCAAAAATATGAAAAATTTTATTTATTAATATCCAATGATCGGCTGCTTCTAAAGTTGCTAGCCGTTATTACAATGAAAAAATAAAGGAAAAATTACTACTAGTAACAGGAAGGGAATGGTTCGACATCTCGAGTTACTTAGAGAGGTGTAGCTGCCTTCTCTTGGTATTTCAAAAGATGGTCGGCATTCCAAGTCCTGGGAATTTCTCTGCCTTCAAGATCTTCTAGCTTGTACGCACCGGGGCGGATCACTTTTGAAATCTTGTATGGTCCCTCCCAGTTCGGAGCCAGTTTGTTTTTCTGTCTGGGGAACGAGATGGCCAATTTTCGGAGGACCAGATCTCCTTCTTTGAGGTCTGTTGGGCGGACCCTTTTGTTGTAGGCGAGCTCAATTCTTCTCCGGTAACTTTGTTGCCGTATAGCCGCTCTTTCTCGGATTTCGTCTATCAAGTCTAGGCTTGCTCTGAGCTCTCTGGCATTCTGCTCTTCTTCAAAAGCTATCAAACAAGGGGAGGGTATCCCAACTTCTAGCGGGATGAGGGCCTCGGACCCATAGGTGAGATTAAACGGACTCTCGCCTGTTGGGGTCCGCTTCGTGGTGCGGTAATTCCATAACACATTGGGCAGCTGATCGACCCACAAGCCCTTGGAGCACTTGTCTAGTCTCTTCTTGATGCCGGAGAGGATCTGTCGGTTGGCATTCTCGGCCTGGCCATTTGACTGGGGATGAGAGACAAAGGAGAAGCGGTGTTGTATGGCCAGGTCCTCACATAAGGCTCGGAAGGCAGCCCCATCGAACTGCGTTCCGTTATCTGTAACTATGACCCGAGGAACGCCGAATCGGCAGATTACATTTTTCCAGAAGAATTGAACAACTCTATGTTCGGTGATTGTAGCCAGGGGCTCGGCCTCTATCCATTTCGAGAAATAGTCGACTGCCACGACTAGGAACTTTAATTGTCCGGGAGCTGGTGGAAATGGCCCTAGTAAATCCATCCCCCACATTGCGAAGGGGATCGGACTTGATAGGGAGGTGAGTGGTGCTTGCGGAAGGCGTCGGATGTCGGAATACTTCTGGCAGGAGATGCATTGCCGAACGTGTCGTTCGGCGTCCCGTAGGAGAGTGGGCCAGTAATACCCGTAGTTTAACACTTTGCGCGCTAAGGCTCTGGAGCCGGAGTGGGCTCCGCCGATGCCCTCATGGAGTTCTTGCAAGGCGTAGTCGGCTTGCCCGGGGGAGAGGCACCTTAGGTAGGGCCGACCATCCACCTGGGTGAAGGAGTGCTTATATAGAATGCCTTCGATTAATATGTAACGCTCGGCTCGGGTCCTTATCCTTCGGGCTTCCTTCGGATCCTGGGGGAGGAGTCCGTCTCTTAAAAACTCGACGAGGGGCTTCATCCAATTGTCTTCGAGGAGGACTGGCAGTGTTTCAACGGAGTCGAGAGCATCGTCCTCTATGCTCGGCTTCAGGAGGACTTCTATCAGAACAGTTTGTTCGAGGCCTTGAAGGGAAGAGGAAGCTAATTTGGATAGGGCGTCGGCCTGGGCATTTTCTTCTCTGGGGATTCTACGGATGAGGGCCTCCTCGAAGAGTGCCATGAGGCTTTTCACTTTAGCCAAGTACTTAACCATCCTGTTATCACGGGCTTCGTATTCGCCGAGGACCTGGTTGACGACCAACTGAGAGTCGCTGAAGATCCGCAGGCATCGTGCCCCTGCATTTCGGGCCATTCCAAGGCCGGCTATGAGTGCCTCGTATTCGGCCTCGTTGTTCGAGGCTTTGAAGTTTATACGGAGGGAATATTGGAGGACAAAGTCGTCTGGGCCCGCCAGGATGACCCCTGCCCCGCTTCCCTCGTTGCAAGAGGATCCATCGACATAGACCGACCAAACGGGTGGTCCCTTCATTGTTTGCTCAGAGTCGGGGATAGTTGTTTCAACTATGAATTTGGCCAGCGCCTGAGCCTTGATCGCGGTCCGAGGCTGATAAGTTATATCATGTTGGCTCAGCTCGATCGACCACTTCATAAGGCGGCCGGAAGTCTCTGGCTTGTGAAGGACCTGTTTTAGCGGCTGGTCGGTAAGAACGACCACCGAATGGGACTGGAAGTAGGGCCGAAGCTTTCTTGCGGCCATTACCAGGGCGTCCCGAAGCACTTTGCTGACGTAGTAAATGGGCTTCTGAGCCCTTTCTTCTTCTCTGACTAAGACCGCACTAAGCGTCTGTTCGGAAGCTGCCAAGTAGAGGTAGAGTGGTTCGCCCGGTATGGGTTTGCTGAGAAGAGGTGGATTGACGAGGTAAGCTTTAAGCTGGTCGAAGGAGTCTTGTTGTTGCGGCCCCCACTCGAATCCTTTAGCCCCCCTGAGGGCTTTGAAGAACGGGAGGCACTTTTCCCCGGACTTCGACAGGAAGCGCCCTATGGCGGCTAGGCGACCAGTCAACCTCTGAACTTCTTTGACATTTCTGGGAGGGGCCATGTCCAGTATGGCCTTGATCTTTTCCGGATTTGCCTCTATTCCTCGTTGGCTAACCATGAAGCCGAGGAACTTCCCTGATGAGACGCCGAACACACACTTGTTCGGGTTGAGTCTCATATTGTGCTTTCTCAAAACATCAAATGCTTCTTGGAGGTCGGCCACATGATCAACGCCTCGGATGCTTTTCACAAGCATGTCATCGACGTACACTTCCATGTTCCGGCCAATCTGGGCTTGGAAAACCGTGTTGACGAGGCGTTGGTATGTTGCCCCGGCATTCTTTAGGCCGAACGGCATGACTCTGTAGCAATAAAGGCCTTGGTCGGTCACTAAAGATGTCTTAGGGATATCCGGGGGGAACATTCTTATCTGATTGTAACCCGAGAAAGCGTCCATGAAGCTTAGGAGCTCGTGTCCCGAGGTTGCGTCAATCAGAGTGTCGATGCTCGGCAGAGGGAAGGGATCTTTGGGACAGGCCTTGTTGAGGTCGGTGAAATCAATACAAATTCTCCATGTCCCATTGGACTTCTTCACCATTACTACGTTTGACAACCATTCAGGATAATTTACCTCCTGTATGAATCGGGCCTTCAACAATTTTTCTACCTCCTCTTTGATAGCGAGCTGACGTTCGGGGGCGAACTTGCGCCTCTTCTGCTGAACAGGTTTGGACCCCGGATCAACACTCAGGCGGTGGACCAAGAGTTCTTCGGAGATACCGGGCATGTCTGCAGCTGACCATGCGAAGAGGTCTTGGTTGGCCCGGATGCATTTTACGATATCTGAGTATAGGGTAGATGGGAGGGTCTTGCTAACGAAGAACTTGTGGGTCGGCTCTTGCTCCGAGAAGAGCACCTCCTCCAATTCGTCCACCGGCTCGGAAGTCGACCGAGCGGATTCTTGGGGAATTTCCAGTGTTTCTAATGAGAGAACGGGCCCGAGGGTGGAGGTCATATAACACTTGCGGGCCTGCTCCTGATTGCCCCTCACTTCCCCTACTCCGGCCCGGGTGGGGAATTTCATTTTGAGATGATAGGCAGAAGGGACGGCTTCAAGGGTGGCTAGGCCGGGCCGACCCAAAATGACGTTGTAGGCTGCTGGGACATCTACGACCATGAAATCCATCGACTCCGTGCGGGTAGTAGGAGTTTTTTCGGCTGTGACATCGAGGGTAATCACCCCTTCAATAGTCACCGGCACTCCCGTGAACCCATGGAGCGTGTAGCCGGCGGGCTTGAGTCTGTCTCGGGAGAGCTTCAGGCCCTTGAAAGCGTCGAGAAAGAGAATGTTGACGGAGCTACCGTTATCCACTAAGATTCTCTCGACTTTGAAATTGGCCATGTGAAGACTGATGACGAGTGCGTCACAATGAGGGGTGCGGACACCCTCGAGATCTTCGTCAGAGAAGGTGACGGGCACTCCGAGGCCTTTAGGAGGAGGGGTGGCTCGGACCGAGTTCACTTCTCTAATAAAAGCTTTCCAAGAGGAGTTCGAGGAGCCCCCCATTGGACCCCCATGGATGAGGTGGAGGACTCGCTCTTCCTCAAACTCTGGCGTCTCTTCTCGTTCCGGACGTTTGTTAGCCCCCCGAGGCTCGGGAGGAAGCTCGGCTCGGTCCTTTCTCACGAATTTCGCCAACTGCCCCCTCTGGATAAGGGCTTCGATCTCGTTTCTTGGTGCACAGCAGTCGTTGGTGTCATGCCCATGGTCCCGGTGATAGCGACACCATTTCTCTTTATCTCTTCTCTTGGCAGGGGTGTTCATCTTCGGAGCAGGAGGCAAGACCCCTTCTTTTTCGACTTCCATGAAAATGGCAGAGATGTTAGTGGTGAGGGGAGTGAACTTCTCAAATCTAGGGGGAGGTCGGCGCTGGCCGGCATTATCTTTCTGGAGCTTCTTGGCTCCTTCTTCTTCCGTTCCCTTCCTCTTAAACCCGGAGGCAGGCACCTCCCAGTTGGGTCGTTGCTCGGCCTCTTCGGCCCGAATGTATTTTTCCGTGCGAAGGAGGAGGTCGGAAAAGTCCTGTGGTGGCTTCTTGGCGAGGGAGGAGCGGAGGTTGGAATTGAGGATATTGGATTGGAACGCTGCGGTAGCAACCGACTGGTCAAGGGAGGCGATGGTTCTGGCTTCAGCTGTGAACCTCTTCACGTAGTCCCTCAATTTCTCCCCCTTCTGCTGACGGAGGTGCAATAGTGAGATGCTGGTCTTCTCAGCCCTTCGGCTGCTGACAAAATGGGTGATGAAGAGGGTTTCGAACTGCTCGAAGGAGAATATTGACGCTGGGGCAAGGCGAGAGTACCATTCTCGAGCTGGGCCTTTGAGAGTTGCGGGGAATGTTTTGCAGAGGAGGGCATCGGAAGCTTGATGGAGGAGCATCAAAGTCTTAAAACTTTCGATGTGATCAACTGGATCGGTCTCCCCGATGTAATTCTCGAACTGGGGAGGTTTGAAACCGAACGGCACAGGGGCATCCACTATGGTCCGGGAGAATGGGGGTCGGCTAGGACGTAGGGTTCTCCCCCTGAGCTCCTCTTCTCGGTTTATCTGACCCAGGAGCTTTTTCACCTCGTTAAGACGGCGGTTCACGGTGTCATCTCTCCGACGGTAATCTGCCGAGCCACGGGACTCGTCTTCGTATGAGGGGGAGCGAGGGCTGCGGCGATGGTAACTTTGAGAACGACGAGGACTTGGGGTGCGCCTGGAGTTGGTAGGAGCGGGTCGAGGAGAGGGGGACCGTCGGCGAGGGCTTCGGACCGGAGGAGGGGATGGGAGCTTCGGCTCAATAGGATTCTGACGGAGGTTGAGGGTCTGCAGGACGGTCGCTTGGAACTGCTGGAACTCGGCACGGGTGATTGGTGCCTCATTGTTCCTGGGCCATTGCCGACCTGCGGGAGAGTGCCTCCTTCGGTAATGATCGGGGGAGTCCTTCCTCCCTCTTCGGATGGGGGACCTCCTGTACTCTCGGCGACGAGGGGATCACTCTTGCTGGCGGGAGGCTTCCTCCCGAGCCCGCTTTTCATCCAGATGACGACGGAGGTCATCATCTTTTGGGCGTTTGGGGGCGGCATTGTGGCGACCAGAGGCTCGGGGATGATGGGAGGCCATAGATTCAGTGGAGGCGTTGTGGATGGAGAGGTTCTCTTGGTGAAGAGGCTGTTTCTGAGGGTTAGGACCCTTTGGATCAGGAGGGGGAAGGTTCTGTTGGAGCGGCTCTTCCGTGGTAGGGGGAAGTTGCCCTTGTTACTGAGCGGGATCAGGAAGGACCTCTTGCTGGTCAGGGTTGGGTACTCGATTGGACCCCCTTGACCTAACTTTGCGAGGCGGCATGGCTGGAGAAGACCTGTTTTCGGGGAAGAGGAGAGGTTTCTATTCGTTAGTTTCCCACAGACGGTGCCAATCTGTTGCCGCTAAATTTGGTGTGGGGGCAAACAGATAGAACTTGTGGATTCTTAGGGAAACTGAATAGAAAACCTGTGTACCTGTCCCGTCGGGCGTCGATCGTCGTTCCTGCCGTGCACCTGCAAAAAGTGCGAGACACCGGGGTTGTTCCCGGCGACGCACCCTCCGACGCTCAAGTCAGTAATCTGGCAGACTATGAAAGAGCGCAAAAACTGGTGAAAGATTGATTACCTCTTAACGGAGATGGGTGGGGGGTATTTATAGGTGTCTCAAGGAACAGATTAGGCATGTAATTCCTGTGTATACAGATAAGGAATGTGATCCCTAATCCCCAGTGAAAGGATAGGTATGAATCAGGGCCGTTGATTAATATTAATCAGAAACCCTAATTCTATCCTGCTGGACCGGGTTTGTTGCGGGTTGAAACCCGCACCCGGTTGTGGTGGATCCGTTCGCGGGTTACTGGATCTGCGAATAGAAGACCCAGTACCCGCTTCCGACCTGTTTTGTAGGTAAAATTACTGTTTCACCCCCGAATCTCGGGATTCGTGCCCCATCTGGACGGTCTTGATTAAACCCCTATTTTTAGCCATATCACGTGGTGTATTTGGTCGAAGTGGGAGATTGTTAGGGTTTTGGCCTCAAATACACGTAGGCGCGGAGTACTTGAAGTTAGAGAAGAAGAGGAGGAGACAAAGACAACAAAAGAAGACAACAACAAGTAGAAGAAGTGTAGTCTGGAGAGTTGCGGTCGACCGACCTGGGGGTGCGGTTAACTAACCCATTCTGCTGAGAGTTCTTCGAGTGTACAGGGTCTAACAGAGAGCAGGACAGTCGACCGTGTGGTCGACCGGTCTAGAGTTCAGGAGTTGAATTTACACGTTGCGGTCGACCGACCTTGGGGGTGCGGTTGACCGACTTAGGCGGCTGATTATTTTTTGGCTTACGAGTTTAAGGCCCAATTGCTGGATTTGTGTTTATCTTTTAGGGTTTACTTGGGAGATATATATATGGCCGTAGACTATAGGATTTAGATATTTTTTATCATCCAAATAGAGATATTTGGTGAGCCGTTATCATTGTTCGACTTCAAGAGGGGATTGTGCCAAGTGTTTCAAATGTAAGAGAGAGAGATTGAGAGTTGTAACCTCTTTTGAAATCTTTGTATTTCTTGGGGAATAAGAAGTATTGGTTATCTCTGCATATTGATTGTGTTATTTTGAGATCTTGCATATATTGTGGTAGCTTGTTCTTGGTTCATCTAAGTCTTGGGAGTTTCTATTGCTTGTGGTGTGTTTCCACTATTAGCACTATGAGTTGTGGGGGTAGATTCTTCAATAGATCTGTGGTGTTGAGCAATTTCTAGAGTTTTATGAGATTCCTGATGCTCAAAGTTGAAGTATGCTTCACTTAATTTGAGAGATAGAGCAGCGTAATGGTATCGAAGGCATATTAAGTCTCATGTCCCTGGAATTACTTGGCATGAATTTTTAGAAGAGCTGATCATTAGATTTGGACCCACTGTTTTCCAAGATTACAGTGGTATTTTATGCAAATTACAACAGAGAGGGGGTCTGGAAACGTAAGTGCAAGAGTTTGATAGAATATCCAATTTTGTAGAAGATTGGTCGGAGTCACATTTCTTGAGCACTTTTGTTAATGGGTTGAGAGAAGAAATTTGATGGGATGACAAATCACAAAGACCAAGAAATGTAAACGAAGTAATTGGTTTAGCTAGGGGATTTGAAGAGAAACTGACTTGCTTGAAGATGAGTTATAAACCCCCTTTTTTGCCTAAGCAACATGTAACCTCCACTGTGAGTACTGTACAACCTGCTAGAATGCAAGAGACTAATCCATCTCCTGGTTTTGTTCCTCATCAATTACAAATTCACGAAATAAGGGAGAGGAAAGTCAAATGGTTGTGTTTCATTGTGATGAGATACACTCAAAGGCATCAGTGTAAAATTCAAAAAATTTACATCGATGATGATGTTGAAGAAGAAGCTACATTTGAAGCTATTAATGTTGAAGAAAACACTCAAATTCCTCTGCAGACTCCCATACAGAACACCTTTCAACCCGAGATTTCAATCCATGCCTTAATGGGAATTCAAGTTTATCCCCAAATTATGCTAGTTGGAGGAAGGATCAATGGAAAGGAGGTTAATATTTTGATCGATATTGGATCTACCCATAACTATCTTGATCCCCAAACTGCCATCAAGGTCAATTTGCATATTAGTAGAGAGCCTAGATATAAATTTACAGTGGCGAATGGACATGTTATGTACAGTGAGGGAAAGGTCAAAAAAGTCAGTTTCTCTGTTCATGGGGCTAGCTTACAGGCTGAGTTGTTGTTGCTGCCTTTGGGACCTGCTCAAATGGTCTTGGGCGCCCATTGGTTAAGATCCTTAGGTCCAATCACGATGGATTTTAGTGAGATGACCATGGTTTTTAAAGTTGCAGGTGTTATGCAGAAGCTGCAGGATATAGTAAACTCCCAATTGCAATGCATAAGTGTAGAAGAATTAGCAAGAATGGGAAGCTGTGTTTGTCAAGCCTATATGATACAAATGCAAGGAGTGTCTGAAGGAAAGGAGGAGAATGCTAGCACATCCACTCCTGATCAAACTCATGCAGATATTCAAAAGGTTTTACAAACTTTCCCTGAAGTTTTCACTGAGCATATGAGTTGGCCTCCGAAAAGAGAAGTTGACCACAAAATTCCTTTGATTAAAGGGCATAAGCCTGTTTGTATTCATAAAAATAAAATTGAGAACTATGTTAAGGAGATGCTGACCTCAGGATTCATTCGACCAAGTAATAGTCCTTATGCTTCCCCTATCATTCTGGTTAAGAAATCAGATGGAAGTTGGAGAATGTGCATGGATTACAGGGTTTTAAATAACTAAATAATCAAAGCCAAGTTCTCAATTCCTATGATTGACGAGCTACTAGATGAATTAAATGGGGCAAGGTTTTGCTCTAAAATTGATTTGAGATCAGGTTATCACCAAATTAGAGTGCACGAAGATGACATTCCTAAGACTGCATTTCGAACTCATCATGGCCATTTTGAGTTCGTGGTGATGCCTTTTGGGATAACTAATGCCCCGGCTACTTTCCAGAGTCTAATGAATGATATCTTCAAGGATTATCTTCGTAAATTTGTGTTAGTCTTTTTCGATGATATCTTGGTCTATAGCCCAACTTGGGAGAGTCACCTTTCACACTTGAAGCACTCTTAGAGTGTTGAGCACTAACCAATTGCTTACGAAGGCCAGTAAGTGTAGTTTTGGTCAAGAGACAGTAGGGTATTTGGGCCATGTCATTAGTGTAGCAGGAATATCAGTGGATGCTCACAAAATAAAGGTTGTCGAAGAATGGCCAGAGCCTAATAATGTTAAGGAGTTGAGAGGATTTCTTGGGTTCATAGGATACTACAAAAGGTTTATCAAGAATTATGGGAGTATCGCTGCACCTCTCACTCAGTTGTTGAAGAAAAACTCTTTTAAGTTGACTGCATTGGCTACCAAAGCGTTCACTACACTCAAGAGAGCTATGACCACCACTCTAGTGCTCAGAGCCCCCGATTTCTCTAAGCCTTTTGTCGTGGAAACTGATGCTTCACAAGAAGGGATTGGAGTTGTACTCATGCAGGAGAATCCTATTGCATTCATGAGCAAGGCATTGAAAGGTAAAGGTTTAATTTTGTCTACTTATGATAAAGAAGTTCTTGCCATCTTGCAAGCGGCCAAACAATGGAGACAATATTTTCTTAGGGCTTCCTTTGTGATTAAGACTGATCAACAAAGCATGAAATACATACTGGAGCAGAAGATCAATACAGAAATTTAGGAAAATGGTTATGGAAGCTGTTAGGCTTCTCCATTAAAATGGAGTATAAGAAGGGAGTATAAGAAGGGTATTGATAATAAGGTAGCCGATGGGTTTTCAAGGAGGCAAGGGGAGTAAGATACATGTTGTGAAATTACATTTGTTATGCCTCAGTGGTTGGATGAGATTAAGCTCATGGTTGAATAAGATCCCTATATCCACCAGTTAACAGAGAAGCTTCAAAATGATCAATTAGATCCTACGCACTACAATTTTTTTGGAGGTGTTTGGTACTATCAGGGTAAAATTCTCATTAGCTCAACTGTAAGTGTGAAGCAATTGATCTTCTTTGATCATCATGCCTCTAGCATTGGGGGACATTCAGGGTTCCATAAGACTCTCCAAAGGATTAAAAGATCATTTATATGGGAAGGAATCATTCGCGATGTGAAGACTTTGATTAGAGAGTGTCTAGTGTGCCAACACAGAAAAAATGAAACTCTTCTTCCTGCTGGGCTGCCGCATCCCCTTCCAATTCCAGATAGAATTTGGGAAGATATATCCGTAGATTTTATAGAGGGATTACCGAAAAGTTTTGGCAATAGTACTATAATGGTGGTGGTGGATCGATTATCAAAGTATGCTCATTTTATTAGAATTGCGCACCCGCATACAGCTCAATCTATAGTGCAGATGTTCATTGACAATATATATAAGCTCCATGGCATGTCCCGCAGCATTGTAAGTGACCGAGACCCAATTTTCATTAGCAAAATTTGGAAATAATTTTTTGCGCAACAAAATTGCAGGCTGCAGCAATCCACTGCGTATCATCCCGAAAGTGACGGCCAAACTGAGATCGTTAATAAGACATTAGAGATGTATTTGAGATGTTTACGTGGCCAAAAGCCTCTGGATAGGAGTAAATGGCTTGGATGGGCTGAATTTTGCTATAACACAAGTTGGCATGTTTCGACGGTCCTGCTCCATTTGAGAGTGTTTATAGAAGACCACCTTCTTCTTTGTTGCATTAGACTGAGGGTACCTCAGCATTACCTTCAGTTGAGCAGGGTTTAATGTCCAAAGATGTCATCGTTAAACTGTTGTTGGATAATATCACCACTGCCCAGAGTCGAATGAAATTCTTCGTAGATAAGAGAAGAACCAAGAGGGTAGTTGAAGTGGGGGATACAGTGTTGTTGAAGTTGCAGCCCTACAAACAAGTCACTGTAAGAGCATCCACAATGGTGCTTCTCATATTTCAGAAAATGACACGAATAGAAATAGGAAATAGAGGTGATCTCTGCAATGGTCGTTTGCTAAAAAATTCTCAAAAAATAACAAGACGAAACAACATGTATCGTCTAGCACTTTGAGAAAAAAAAATATTTAAAAATGTTAAGTTAATAATGTTTAAGTTAATTAGCTATTGATTAGATATTAAAATAGTTAAATTAAATATTAAATTAACACCTAAGCCCACTAATCTACATGAATTAACACCTAAGCTATTGGAGTAAACACCATATGGCTGGATGGGACATGTTGTCCTGTCCAAGCCATTTTGGCTTCAAACGGGACAACATGTCCCGTTTGACGATTTTTTTTTTTTTTTTTTTTTTGTGACGGTACATATTGTACCGTCTGATCATTAAAAAAAAGGTCAGACGAGACAGCTTGTTTCGTCTGATCGCATTAAAAAAAAGAAAAAATAAACGGGACGGAACAACATGTTTCGTCCCCTATAATTTGAGAATCGTTAGTTCGTTTCTCAAATATTAGAAGCGACTGTAGCGATTTTGCCAAAATATGGCAAAATAGCAAACGACTGCAGACCATCGTTTCTCAAAATATGAGAAAATAGCAAATATAGCAAACGACGGTGGATGCTTTAAGGAATTGTACACCTCAGAAATGACCTTCTAAGTTTTTTTTTTCCCATATCGTGTGCTCGAACGGACAAGAACTGTTGCTTATCGTTTGGACTGCCTCTGGCTGGTACTATTCATCATGTCTTTCATGTTTCCAAGCTTAAAAAATGTCATGGGGACCATTTGCCTAAAATCTCCTCTGAAAATGCCTCATTGGTGGGTGGAAGATCCTACAATAGAGGAGCCTAAGTTTGTGTTGGATAGGAGAGTGTTTAAGGAGCATATTAGAGTTGGTATACAACTTTTGATTAAATGGAAACATTCCAGAATGGAGGATGCATCATGGGTTGATGTAGATGATTTGAGGAAGAGATTTCCATCTTTTGAACTTGAGACAAATTCCTTTCCCGCGGGGGAGGGGGGGTCAGGGATGCCAACAGTCGGTGATGGCCGTCGTTGATCACAGTTGTCGAGAATTGGTTAGCCATTCCTCTAATAAAGCTGCAGAGTCCTTTTATCTGCACGTAAGTTTGTTTATCTCTATCTCTAATCTCTAATATTATAATGGGAGAAGGCCTTAGTGTTATTTGTAAATCTATCACCTTAGAGCATCCACAGTCTTTTGCTATATTTCCAAAAAATGCACATTTTAGCAATTTCGGAACTGCAACCGTTTGCTAATTATCCATATTTTGGCAAAATCGCTACTGAAGATTGCTATATTTGAGAGACGATATAGGAATATGCATATTATACAAGACGAAACTTCAGGTTTCGTCCGAAATATTTTATATTATTTTTAATCCATCGGACGAAACTTCAAGTTTCGTTCCAATTTTTTTGATTTTTTAATTGATTGGACAAAACTTATAGTTTCGTCCCAAATACTGCACAATATTTTTTGTGATCGGAAGAAACTTGAAGTTTCGTCCGATCGAAATTAGATTTTTTTTTTTTTAAATTAAAAAACCCATAAAAGGTGGGGAAAAACAACGGGCAGAACCAGTTGGTTTTTCCCCCCAAAATTTTGGCTTTTTTGAGGATTCTATGCATTGGAATGTATATGATTTCTTATGAATTTTCGATTGGCACCGTTGGATTTTATATGGATTATTGATTGACTCATGATTTTCTATGAGCTTATCCTAAACTAACACCTAAGAGCATCCACAGTCGTTTGCTTTATTGCCATTTTTGCCATTTTTTTCCTACTGTAGCGCTCACAGTCATTTGCTATTTTGCCATTTTTTGGCAAAAGCGCTACAGTAGATACGGAGAAATAGCAATCGAAATAGCAAAATGCATATTATAGCGGACGAAACATGATGTTTCGTCTGGATTATTTAATTATTATTTTAATTGATCGGACGAAACATGATGTTTCGTCCGAAGTAAAAAAAAAAACCCGAATAAAATAACCTTTAAACGTGGGAATGAACATGATGTTTCGTCTCAATTTGAGACGAAACATCATGCTTCGTCCCAATCCAAAATTAAAAAAAATTGTAAATTTTAAATTTTTTTTGCAATTTTTTAAATTGATTTTGCAAATTTTTAAATTGTTTTTGCAAAAAAAAATTACAATTTGTTTAAAAAATTCTTTTTGCAATTTTTTTTTTTAAAAAAAATTTCCGGAAAATCCGGACGAAGCACCATGCTTCGTCCAGAATCTGGGCCATTTTTTGGAAATTTTTGAATATTTTTAAATTGTTTTTGCAAATTTTTTTTGCAAAAAAAAAAAACCCTTTATTTTTTTTCCAATTTTTGGGACGAAACATCATGTTTCGTTTCCGCCATTTTTTGCCAATCGACGACTGTGGATGCTCATCGAATTGGATTGCTAAAAAATGCATTTTGCCATTTTTTACATCGAACGACTGTGGATGCTCTAAAAGGGTAAAATAATAAAAAAATAATAAAAAAAATAATTTTTAGTCGAACGAAACTTTTCGTCCGATCAAATTTTGTACAACTTTGCTATATTATAGCATTTCACGACTGTAGGAAATCACATTTTGCTATATGTATAATTTGCATTTTGCTATTTTTTTACCTTTGATGACTGTGGATGCTCTTACTACATCACACGTGCAACTCTAACTCTCCCATTATACACTTTATTTAAATCTACCAAGATGCACCTACAACTCAAACTCTTCCATTATAATCTTTATATTACTTTAATATATATATATATATATATATATATATATATATATATATTTATTAACATGTGCCCCACACATGCTATATTATATTACTTTAACAACTATATATTTATTAAAACCTCTCTCTTTCTCCCTACTAGCAACCGACTGTTTCTCTCCCGCTCTATCTTTCTCCCTATCCTGGTCGCCGTCGACTCCGCCGTCCGCCGTTCGCACTCTGCCGTCGGCCGTCCAGCGTCCGCCGTCCGCGTCATCAATGTATTTTGTTAACGATGTATTCTTGGTGGGTTTGGTGTTGGGTTTAGTTTGGTTTTGTTGGTATTTTCTTCATGATCTATGATTGAAATTTTTCAAGTGAATCAGATCTTCTACTCTGAAGGTGCTTCTTCTACTCTTTCAAGTGAATCAGATCTTCCCATTTTTCAAGTGAATCAGATCTATAATTTACTCATGTTTGATTAATGATATTACTAACTTTAGACACTCAAATAAATAGGAATTTGAGTTTGGTTGGGGAAGAATAGATTTTGATGACTGTAGAATGGTTCTAGTTTCTCTACCTTTTTATGATTGAAATTTTTTATTTGTGTTTCAATTACATTATGATGCCTTATTCAATGTGTTATATTTTTTTTAATGGACTGTCATATATTTTCTAGGGGCAAATAATCACCGGTGAATGTTTGTTCAGATTGTAACTAGTTGTGTACAATCTTTCATTCTAATTTAATTTTATGAATGTTTCATTGTGTCAGATGGATAATCAAGATTGGAAAATAATACGTAATAGACGGTTTGATTTGCGCCGAAGAGCTGTAGCAACATTCATATGTGTTGTTGCTTATTACTATGTTAGGATGTCTCGGAAGAGAAAAATTAGTTATAGTATGAGTTCCGAGAGAGAAAGGGTACGTGAAGAAATAATGGGTCGAATTTGTAGCAGTGAAACTAGTAGAAATATATTAAGAATGGGTCCTCAAGCTTTCTTAACCTTGTGTGGTATGTTGGAAAATGAGGGTGGGTTACGACCCACACGATGGTCAAGTGTGGAAGAACAAGTTGCCAAAACAATTTACATATTAACACATAATACTAAAAATCGTGAAGTAAACTTTTGGTTCCGTCATTCTGGCGAGACAATTAGTCGTCATCTTCATCAAGTGTTGAGTACTATCCTCCAATTGGAAGAAAAGTTCCTTGTACAACCCGATGGCTCAACAGTTCCTCCTGAAATAGATGGTAGCAGTAGATTTTACCCATATTTCAAGGTAAACAGTTATCATTAAATTACTATACACTCAACCATTGTCATGATACATTAATATTTTATTAATCTAAAAATGTTGTCTCAGGATTGTGTTGGTGCCATAGACGGGACACATATACGTGTCAAAGTATCTTCTAAAGATGCTTCCCGATATCGTGGTAGGAAAGAGTACCCAACACAAAATGTGTTAGCAGCATGCACATTTGATTTAAGGTTCACTTATGTGCTCCCTGGATGGGAAGACACTGCATCTGACTCAAGAATTATAAAGAATGCATTAAGACGAGAAGATAGGCTTAAAATTCCTCAAGGTAATTAAGACTTCATAATACATTGAAATTATTTATTTGTTTATTTTCAAACTATCACATTCATTATTTACTTTGGTTATAGGAAAATATTACCTTGTGGATGCTGGCTTCATGTTGACAAGTGGACTGATTACACCTTATAGAGGAGTTCGCTATCATTTGAAAGAATATTCAGCAAGAAATCCACCTCAAAATCATAGAGAATTATGTAATCTTTGTCATGCATTATTACGCAATGCAATTGAAAGAGCCTTTGGTGTATTAAAAAAAGATTTGAAATTTTATCAAATTCAACAGAGCCTACTTATGGAGTCAAAGCTCAAAAACTAATTATTATTGCATGTTGCATTCTCCATAATTATCTAATGAGCATAGACCCAGATGAAGACCTCATAGCTGAAGTAGATGCAGAACTTGCAAATGAAAATATATCTCACGACAATTATCAAGCTCCAAGAGGCGATAATGAGGAGGTTGCTCAGGGTGAGCTTATAAGAGATAGTTTAGCAAATCAAATGTGGACAGATTATCAAAATAATTGTTTAGACTGAATTTTGATGAAAATGAATGTTGTTGTTGTGGTTTTTTCACATTACTGTATGTTGTCTTTCCTTTGAGTCAGAAGTTTTAAATGTATGATTTAATATTGGTATGTTGTAATGCTGATTTTGTTTAAATGAGACATGAAATCTTTATTATTACAATGTTAATTTTTTCCTTCTCTAATTTTATTAATTTTGTTTATGCTATATTTAATAAATATCACAGTATGGCACCAAGAAAATAATTATCGACAAACAATGGTAGGGAAAGCTTGACCTGGACAAGAGACATGGATGATGCTCTTATCGATGCTTTCATGCACGAGTGTGAAAAAGGTAACAAAGTTAGTGGTACCTTTACCACCACTGCGTACGATAACATTGTGAATGAGCTTAGTGTATTGTTTGGGAGGAAAATTGACAAAGATAAGGTGAAAAATCGTTGGAAAACGCTGAAAAAGAACTTTTCAGATGTTTACGATATTTTTAAAAATGGTATGAGTGGTATTTCTTGGAATCCAACTACTCATTTATGGGATGCTGAGCCTGAAGTTTGGGATGATACAGGTAAAGTTCCTTAAATCTTGTTTCTCACATTTATATATCATTATTAAGTTAGTGGCTACAAGCAGTAAAATTTACTCTTTTCCAGTCAAAACCTAAAGCAGCATATTGGAAAAATACTCCAATTCCGAATTATGAGAAGATGGTGAAACTTTATGGGATTAATCAAGCTACTGGAGAAGAAGCTGAGACTGCATCTGAGATGAGAAAACGAGGATATTCAGCCATTGAACAAGACTTGTTTGAATCCATTGATGATCTTGATAATCGCATCACTCGGAATGAGGTTTTTTTGGAGAATATTGATGCTTTTGTTGATGATGGTAATGGTAACAGTTTCAATTTCTCAGCTCCTGAAATGCAATCACAAGAACCCTCACCTACAACAAGTACTGGCAGCAAAAGGAAGAAATCCAAAGTGGCTACCAACAAAGAGAAAGATAGTGAAGCAAGTGAAATTACAGGAGCAATGTATGCTGTTTCAGAGGCACTAAGAGAAGGCAATACCATAATGAAAGAAGGCAATGGCATAATGAGAGAACAACAAAACTACAAGTTGCCTCCAATTTCAGGGGAAGAAACTTGGAATTTAATCAAAGCATGTGGATTCGATGGAAACTCATTAGCTCAGATTTTTTGCTCTCTAATGAAAGATGTTGACAAACTCAGGCCAATTCTTCAATTGCCATTTGAAGCACGCAAGGCAGTGATCATGCAAATGGTCTTTGGCTCATTGGACCCCCCATCATGTTAGGATGAGATGGAAGGAACTATTATTGTCTTATCTGCTTTTATTGTCTATGTTTTGGGAGGATGTTTTTTTTTGTCTCTTATCTACTTTTATTGTCTATGTTTTGGAATTTAATCAAAGTTCATGAATTTAATCTACTTTTTGTGTTTATTTTGTGTGTATATGTACATTACTTGCTTTGTGCACTTTTTCATTTGATTGATGTTTGCTATTTATGTGTTGGTCGACTGTTGACCTGACATGATTCCCTGCACATTGCCGAGATGGCAATTCACACAAAATTTGTAGAAGTGTTGTGGTATGAATAATAAACTGATTGATCATTATCGTATATTTTATCTGTGATGTATGATAGGGTTTGTGGCCTTACTGTAGAATAATAAGTTAATGTAGTTACTTTTACATTTTGCTCACTGACTTGTGAATATCAAACTGTTGTAATAGTTAATAGCTGATTTGTTGTTGCTGCTGCTACTTGCAAGTTTGATAATGACTGTTCAGTTTGAACTGATTAGGAAATTCATTTTATTTGAATTATGTTGATAATAACTTGGTACTCATAATTCAGGAAGGTAGTGTTGTGATCCAACGATTGTTGATTTTGTAATATCCTATGAATCTGTGATTTTAAAAGAAGATTGCATTCAGGAGAAGTTGGCATTTCGGGAGTATGTGATTGCTGTGCAATCCTGTGGGTTGTGGCTAATGCTGTATAGGAAATTTGTATAATTGATTGTTGATATGATAGAATGAATAAGTGAATAACCCAAAATGGATGGTCGTCGTCCTCAGTTTAGTCCGTGTTTTCTGACAGTTGAGCCCGATGATGCCAAACTTCTTGCCCATTGTGCTACTAATTAAGCTACTCGAAGACCATCAGTATTTAATTAAGCTTCACTCGCCTGGCATGAGCTTGTTGGATTTATGCATGCTATTTTTCTCCACAAAGTCGGTCATTAGAAATTCTCATATATTTTCTCATTTTGGAATAATAACTGGAACTTCAGATCAATATATGACAAATACGAACATAACAGCAGGTGCTCGAGCATGTACTTTGATCTGTACTTATAGTGGCAAGACAAAGTAATGTTTTTTGTAGTGACAAGGTAATGGTTGAGCGATGGGAGAGTCACTTTCATTTACCCATGACTGAACCTCAACTGATAGTAGCCCAACCCGTGCCCATACATGAGGTAATATTCATTATTACAGTGAACAGATTGAGCTGCTAACAAATAGATACAAAACAGATGAGAAATGAACATTCAAAAGAGAAAAGATAATGCTGTGGGATATTCAAAAGCTCCATATTATGCTTGTATAATTTGCATTTGATTTGAAGTTCTATAAATCAAATTAGTTTTTTTTTGTCTTAGTCGCTAACAAAATTACATGTGCTCACACTTCCATAATGCATTACAAAATTTCCCAGAATTCAATTGCTGCATTCGTCAACATCTTGTAGTTTCTTGATTGTTGTTGTATGTACTGAAATGATACCCTCCTAAAGATTGAATGATGAACTAGAAAAAGAAGAAAAAAATTTCTCTAATTTGTTGTTGTTTCAATTCTTTTTGTATGAAGTGGTTGTATGAATTTCTTATTATATGCAAAAGGGTATAAAAGTAATTTTATTATAAAATCCATTCCCTCCCCTTGTGAACCAAACAAGAAAATTATTATTTTCCCTCCCCTCCCATCCTTTGAACCAAACAGAGTTTTCATTAAATCCCTCCCCTCCCTTTCTCTCCCCTTCCCTCCCCTCAATTAAAATCCCTCCCCTCCCCTCCCCTCCTTTGAACCAAACAGTCCCATTATGTGTAGAATGTTTATGGTTATTGTCGGTTAATGACTCTATTTTGGAAAAATGTTTTAATTTTCGTTAGTTTTTAGTTTGGATATTTGGTGCTGGTGGAAAAGGATACGAATTTTATTGAATTGGATATTTGATGAAGAAATGATTGAAGAATTTAGATAATATGTTGAATGGTTATGTTTGATTGTGTGTTAATGGTAGAATGGTTAGACAAAGTAATGTTTTATTATGGGAATCAATACAGAGTGAAATTGAGAGTCTTTGATTGTTGATTGGAACCCAAGAGTGTAGTTTTAGAATGGTGAGTCAAAATCTTATGGGAAGGTTGTTTGAGATAGGTCTTGGGAGAGTTCCAGATGTGGGAAAGTTCTTTTTTTTGGTTATGTGGAATAAATGTATTAGGAATAATTGAAGAAGATATGTAGCTGATGGTTCAAATGGAAAGAATGAAATAAATGGTTGTTTAATTTGATGGATTTTAGTTGGTATGCAGATCTTAGTGATATTTATATTTGGATGAAGTTTGAGGTATAAGAAGTACTTTATATGTTTGGTTGGTGTGTTTTTGTGCTTCTAAAGGAAAATTTTACTGATTTTGTTTAAACGTGGTCCTAATGGTAGTGTACTGTAGTATCTGACGAATTGATCTGTAAGTAAAGTTGTATTAGAAGGTGATTAATGCCATGAAAAGCAAATTAGGCTTTAGGTCATGTAAAAGTTGAAAGTACGGTTTAGGCATCAGGGCTTTTATAAGAAGGATAGAAAGACGATTTTAAAAGTTTAATAAAATACCAGTTAAAAGCATAATGTTCATTTTCAGTCATCCATCTGACCATCCTCAATTATCACCCATTTTATGTAGTCATTTTAAATTTCCTTACATATTGACTTGAAAAAAGTGTTTGGAGATTTTTTTTATTGTTATGTGTCTAGACTTTTTGGTGTGTTCACTAAGACTTATATGGAATAGTTAGGATAATCAAGGTTCATCTTTAACAACTTTCTAATTAAATTTTTTTATATCAAAGGAATCATCAAACATGTGAAATTTGATTGAGAATGTATGAGAACAAACAAACCTGTTGAGCAACTCCAAGAGGAAAAATAGTTCTATAGGTGAATGTCCACGTGAAGTACCTATGTGGGTCATCGGCACTCACCATTGCAGCTGCACTTACAAGCAGAAAAACACAAATAGCAATAAACCTCATTGCAGTAATCTTAGAGATAGAATAAAAAAGAGATGAAAGAAGATGTGACTGCGATGGTAGTAATGTGAGTGAAGGGCGGGTTGGTTTATAAATGGAAGTAGGAATGGGAAGGTGGGGTTTTTTGGAAAGTGTGGATGCATTCAATCACCTTCATCATCTTCTCTTCATGTGCCAGCTAAGATATTATCATTGTAGAGTTGGGTCCAATTTGTACAACAAATAGTTGCACCACGTTCTGACGCGTTTTTTGCGCATATCTGGTTGTATGAGTTTATTTTGAAAGCGAACAAGTGTGCATTGAACATGTTTTCATGAAAATATTTTATGACTGTCTTTTTTTCTTTCCATTTTTAGTCGAGCTAATTATGAATCTTACTCTTTGAGCTATAACAAAGTGGGTTTTTATGATTATATTATGCTATTAAAAATTTAATGGGAGATTAATTTTTCATTTGTGTGTAATTTTTAGGTGTATTACAGGAGAGGGTATTGAAAAGGAGGTGGTTTTCGAATAAGAAGAACATAATTGGAAGGTAAATGTTGCTTTCGTGTTGGTTATTATGAAATCAATATTTAGATTCAGAGTTAGTGTGATATGTTATTGATATAAATTTGGTTCGATCAAAGGATTAGGGTTTTATTACTACATTTTTTATATGATTTTATTTTTTTTCAAGTGAGATTGCTTTTTCAAGTGACCTTTAAGTACACACTATTTCCTTCAAGGTAAATGGATAGCATATATCCAACGAACAATCAACAGGGCAATGATGTAGATATAATAGATGAAAGAGAAATACAATGTCAACAAGAAATGCTTGAACGTAGGGAGAGGCTTAGGCAATATCACAGAAATAGAAGAGCTAATATGACTGCGTCACAGTTGGAAGAACAAAGGCAAAGACTACGTCAATATATGAGAAAGAGAATGATACTTTTTTTTTTTGGCAGTCTGCGACCGTAGGGAAAGAGCTTAAGGAACTGAAGGAGGCAGTGATGGGAGATGAACTCAGTGGGGAACTTAAAACCCCTTTTGATCCTGACAAGCATATTGATGCCCATTTACCCGTTAGGGTGAATGAGCAGAGAGTCTCCAATCTTTTCCAGTCAATCTTGGTTGGTGTTTGTCTTTATATATAGAGCTAAGTATGTTGTTCATGTTTATTCAATCCTTAGTTAAAAATCATTCGTATGAATCGACCAAAGAATAGTGGTAACATAATAATTTTGATTTTTCTCCTTTATGTATTGTTGAAGTTTGATTCTATAATCGTTCACACTTATTGTATTATTGAAGCCTGCTATTTTGCAAGTTAAATGTTTTCCTATTTCTTTTCTTATACGATATACAGATTCATTTAATTTAATGACTAAACTTTTTTATAGACGTGCATCGCACATGCATTATACTAGTAAAGTGTATAATGAGAGTTACACATGTGATGCATGTAAGATGATACATTTACAAATGACAACTCATCTTTTCTCATTAGTGCTCATCTCCTTTTCTCTCCTACCTGCTCTCTCCTACCTGCTCCCGAACCCAAAAACAACCAAACCCTAGATCTAACCCCTAGGGGCGGCGGCGGCTAGCCCTCAGCGCCGCCGCCCCCCCTCCCCGTCGTCCCCCCTTCCCTCTACTCCATGCCCCACCGTGGCCACCATTCCACTTCTTTCCCCGTCGTGAACCTCTCACGAACGACCATGGGGACCTATGACTTCGCGGAGGCGGGGCGGCGCGTCCAGACGACGGTCCCAACGAGGTGCGGGTTTGGTTTAGGGCCAGGCAACCCCCCCCCACCACACCCTCCACCGGTTTGGGTGCTCCCCCCCCCCCCCCCAAATTCTTTCTGGCTCTGGTTGCGGTTTGGGGGGCCCACGATTGCTGTGGGTGCCCCCCACCCCCACCCCCACCACAACTGCTGTGGTTGAGGTTTGGGGGGCCCGCGATTGCTGCGGGTGCCCCCCCCCCCCGATCTGTTGCTGTGGTTTGGGTGGCTTGTAGTTTTGTGCGATTGATGTTTGTGGAGTTTGGGCCCAAAGATGGGCCCAAAGATGTGGTTTGGGTGGCTTGTAGTTTTGTGCGATTGACGTTTGTGGAGTTTGGGCCCAAAGATGGAGTTTGTGCGATTGACGTTTGTGGAGTTTTGTGCGATTGACGTGATGTGTGAAGTCGGTATGTTGGGGGTGAGGGGGTGTGGGGTTGGGGTTGGGGGGTGGTCCGGTGTGTCCTACGATGTCGTCGGTGCAGTCTCTACAGTGCCTACTATCTGGCTATTGAGCTTCCTCCAGCTTAGGCCACTGCCTCGTGACAGCGCCGCCTCGTCCCTCGTATTGGGAGTTTGAGGTGAGATAAGTCTGTGAGGTGAGAAATCGCCGGAGAGAGCTTGAACGTGAGAGAGGTAAGGTATCCTTTACACGGCTCTCTCCTGGAGGATGGTGTTAGGTGGGGTGGCGAGATAGTTGTTTTGTGAGAAATCGCAGGAGAAAAGCGCTATCGTGTGAGAGGTTAAGGTATCCTCTTCACGGCTATCTCTTTGGTAGCGGCTGTAGAAGCGGCTAGCGTGTTTGTAGGATGAGTGGTGAAGTTGGTGGGAGGCTGCGAGTTTCGATCTACGGGGTTTGGGCCCAAAGATGGGGTCCCTCCAGCGAGGTGAACGCAGGGAGCGGCGGGTGATAAAATCCTGCCAGACTTGTTTCAGACGGGTGTGCAGGTGCCGTGGAGGCACTGTACGAAGCTAAACTGACGTACTCACAATTCTGCTGGACCGAGCTGGTTTGTCGGCCCACCCTCCAGGGTTGTTGGAGGGGCTTGTTTGTTTGTAGTCATGTTGCTTCATGTATGTTTTATTTTATGTCTGTAGTTTGTATCTGGGCCTAGTACTCTGGATTTGTTTCGTTAAACTCTTATTAGTGAAACAAGGTGGCCTTATTCCACCTTTTTCCTCAAAAAAAAAAACTCATCTTTTCTCATTATAATATTAGATTAAATTAGATATCAGATTAGATTAGATAGATAAATAGATTAAAGAGATTAAAATGGCTAACTAGTTATATCATCTACTTTTTATTTAAAGAAAATTCTTTGGCTCGCCCTTCATCTATTTTTTATTTTTTATTTTTTATTTAAGGAGATCATGCAAGTGAATGAACTGCACTGTTTAGAGAAGCGTCCAAGATTATTTACCCCCAGATTCACATCTGTCACGTCACGCTCGTGATAATTACCCAATAACTCAACGCCACATCAGCTCCATAGGTAGCAGTCACTTTTAATTTCGTCCCGTAAAAATTATATTTTTAATTATCTAACCCGACGAATTTTTTGCCGTACTAGGTCACTTTTAAAAATATTTGTAATTATGGGTCAATTTCGAAATTATTAGCGTTCATACACTGCATTGTGCCACATCAGCAACAACCGTTATTTTTATTAGCGGCATGTTCCATTTAGAGGTTGTTAATAGGAATAGCGGCCTCTATTTAATTTTTTTTTTGAAATTTTTGTTTACTATCACTATTCCTATTAACGACCAAAATATATATGAAGTCGCTAATGAGATTAGCGACCTTCAATGAACTATTTTTCAACACTTAGTAAAATATAGAGAGCTTTTGCTCTCTGAAAAAATAACAATCAATTTATTTTTTGAACTGAGGTAGCTATTTGGAATAACGACCTTAGTTGTACAGATGTCACTATTCGGAATAAAGGTCTTTATTGTACTAAGGTCGCTATTCCGAAATGCTGTCCTAGATATGTGACTATTTTGTAAATTTTACAAAGAATAAGGAGATTGAGTTTACTACTGAGGTCGCTATTGCGAATAACGACCAAAATATACTAAAGTCGCTATTCTCAATAACGATCTTAGTTGGATGATTATTTTGCAAATCTTACAGAGAGTAAGTAGATTTCGGTAGTGTTCTTTTTTTTTCCTCTCATAAGAGGTTATCTCTTATAAGAGATTTACAGTAAGAGCCACTTGTAAGAGCCTCTTTTTAAGGTGTTCTTTTTATATAAAAATAACCTCTTATAAGAACCTCTTATAAGAGATTTCTGCTCTTTTTTCACCTCTTACAAGAGCCTATATTACCCCAAAGTCTATATTACCCCAAAGTATAAAAATAGTGAGATGAAGGACAAGAAAAGATAAGTTCAAATTACTAATATATAAACTAGTTTAATGGCAAGTTAAATTCACAAATCAGTGTAAATCATCAATTATAATTCCGGGCTACTATAAACTTTTAATTAGTATGAAAAGTAGTATGTATAAATATAAATAATAATAATTTGTTTCAAAGAAGTTGGATTAAAAAAATTTAAGGTCAATGGGCTAATATAAATTCTCCTTTAGCTATAAATAAATAAATAAAAAAAAATTTTTAAAAAAAAAAACCCTGACCGGCTGCAGGATTTGGACATGGAGGCATCATAACAGGACAAATCAACTAGCCACAACTCAAGTAATGTACTTACTGGACGTAAATATATATATCTTTAAATAAATCATTGTTTCGACAACATCTCTAACATAATTGTTCGAGATTGTGAAGAATGAATTCCCACACTTTTTCTAGGATAGCATATTGCAGTCAACTACGTATATGATTACACTTTTTCTAGGATAGCATATTCCGGGCTACTATAGACTAATATATAATCTGGTTTAATTAGTAACAATTATAATATAGACTTTGGGGTAATATAGACTTTTTAAGTGATAGAAGTCTTATAAGAATTTGAAAGAGGCTACTAGAAATCTTTTAGGCTTATAAGATATTTTGAGAAAAATGTTTTATAAGAGGTAAAAAAAGAACACTAAAAAACTCTTGTAAGAGGGGACCACCTCTTACAAGAGGTAAATCTCTTATAAGAGGAGAAAAAGAACACAACCTAGTCATCTACTGAGGTCGCTATCCAGACTAACGACTGCAGTTTTTTTTTCCCCTTCAAGAGAGCAAAAGTTATCTGAAAATTGCTAAGTGTCTCGGTAAATTAATTTGACCTTATATATATTTCGGTCGCTAATGAGAATAGTGACAAAAAAACAAAAAAATCTATACTTTAAAATATAGGCTGCTAGCGACCTCTGCTAACGTAGTTCCAAGTAGTACACGTGCACAAATATTTTCGAAACTTGTCCATAATTGCAAATATTTTTACAAAGTGACCTAGTGGCAAAAAAAGTCTAACCCGACACACTTCTTAAAGCAAAAAATAAAAAAACTAAAAAATAAACGCTTCAAAGTTCAAACCACCCTGTTTGTCTCTCTTCCTTCCTAATCAGAGTATAAGACTTCAACCCCCAATTGTCGATCGAAAACCCTAATTCCGATTTTAAAACCGAAATTTGATCGAACTAGGTGACGATCAATGGAGAGAAGAAAGAGATCTGTCGGATTCTTCTCGACCTTGCTAATCCTAGGGCTTCTCATCAGCTTCCCACGTGACCTCTCCGCTCTCTCCGTCACCGTCAACGACGTCGAGTGCGTCTACGAGTTCGTCCTATTCGAAGGCGATACAGTTTCCGGCAACTTTGTCGTCGTCGATCATGATATATTCTGGAATTCGGATCACCCCGGCATCGATCTAGTTGTAAGTGAACCTGATCCACTTTCTTACTTTAGATCTAGTAGTAAGTGATTGGTGGGTTTTGGGGATTTTTGTTGTGTGATTTGGATTTTGTTGTAGATTTGATGTAGAAAGGTTTAATCTTTACTGAATTCTGTTAGTTGAGTGCTGATTTGCTAATTTGCATGTAGAAAGGTATTATCTTTGCAAAAGATTGTTGTGTTTGATTTGTTATATTGTATCTTAGAGTTTAAGTTTTGGAGTTAGCTATGATTAGATTATGTGGACACTGAATGTTGCAGGCAAACTGTTGCAATCTTCTATCAGTAGCTTCTTTATGTATAGTTTGACAGTGACCAAATTTTAGTCGAATTATGGCTTGCTTTTGATTCATGTGTTTTCTGACTAGTTAATCAATTGATCGGAGGTAAGAGTTGTAGATTGTGTAGGCAGGGCCAGCCCTATGGAGAGGCGAGAGAGACGGCCGGCTTGGGCCCCCGATTTTTGGCCATTCTTAAGGGCTCCCATTTTTTTTTTAATAAAACCTACATGTGTTGGTTTTTTCAGTGACAATGCATATTTAATATGTCAACAAGAGTGTTTATAATCGACATAAAAGAGCAAAAAAAAAGGGGGGTCCTGCCCACGGCCTTGGGAGCTCATAACACAGTTAAAATAAACACAATTAAAAAAAATGTGGCCCCGCTTCCTTTTTCTTTCTCACTCACGCCCTTGTGGAGAATTAAGCACACACAAAAAAAACCCTTAACCTTTCCAGCGACTCTTCACCCAAGCAAGTAATGCGAGAAGAAGTCACTTTAAGTGAATACATTATAATAATAATAATATATATTGTTTTGCCTTGAATAGTGTGCGATTTATATATATATGTTTTTTTGTGTGTTTTTTTTCTCACATTATGTATGGGGGCCCCATTTCGGGATTTTGCCTCAGGTCCCCATGAGCTCGGGCCGGCCTTGGTGTTAGGGCTCCAGGCTCTGGCTATTTATAAACTAATGTAGAAATTTTCTTTTTTGAGGAAAATAATGTTTGCTGGGTTAGATGTGATTGCTATAAAAGGCATGCCAACGTCCTATGTTGCCCCCAGCTCAAAATTCTAAAATTTAAATTTTATTCTAGCTTAATTATGTCTATTGGTACATTTAATGTAGTGTTTACCTTTTTCTATTGCTTTATTGTTGCAATGTTTAACTTGTAGTTTGATTATTTGTATTATTTTCCCAAATTACTGCCTGTTGTTTTTGTGTGGCTATAATGCTTGAAGCGTAAGCCCCAACGTCATGCTACTGTTTGCTTTATGTTGTGTTTATTTAACTTTATAAGGAGTGGCAGAAGCCTTGAATGGTCATTACATATAATAAACTCAAATATTGGGTTGTAGAGAGGTTAGTTTCTAGAAATGCCAAAGAGAATTTTTTTACAAGGTTGGGTGACGACTACGGCAGCAGCAGCAGTGGAGCTAGTGGTAGTTGTTAGGAGGAATGGTAGAGGTTGGCATAAGCGGTGGGAGTAAAATAGTCTTTTGTAATTTTATTCCTTAAGAATAGAGTTGTTTTGGGGGAGTGAAATTGGGGGGTTTGATTCTCAAGGGATTAGCCTTCAAATGTGCTTACAGTGTGCCAAACAAGGGACTAGAGAGGGGAATACTTGCACTCCTCCCTCGAATCTGCGTTCCAAACACCCCCTACCTTGTTCGAAAGAGGAAGAAGGGTAAAATTTCTTATAGTTTTGGTTTCAAAGAATCAACTCAAGCAGTGCCACCTAATATAATCTTAGGGCTTGGAACTTTGACTGCGATCTCATGACCACTTTGTGCTTAGTTTCTAATTGGATGAACAGTACTACCCTAGCTTACTAGTTCAGTGGTTTTTGTATATTTTGTAAAACTTTGTTTTGTTTTTAGTAGATATCATAATAAAGATAAAGAATGTATATTTTTGACACTTAATTTTACTTGAGCCTTAAGTTCAGTTGTAATTCCTTAAAATGAGTATCTTACTTCTTATAGATTTTGTACCACTAAAAAATAACAGTTGAAAATTATAAAACAAATAATAATAATAACCTTGTCCCCTGTCTTTCCCTTCTGCCTCTTCATCTTTCTTGTGCTCTATTCAGAAATCAAACCCTTCTAGTTTCTTCTAATTTTCAAAAACCAACTCTAAAATTTTCAAAAATCAAAACACTAATCAATTATTAATAAGAAAAGGGGGTAGACATGAAAATAGTCAAATTACAATACATGATAGTGTAATTGACAGAGGGTATGTATATGATTAACGAATCAAATTGGGTGGTTCACTGACGAAAAAAGTATAGGGTGGTTATCTGCCAGAGTACCAAAGTTAATTGTGATTTTGTGAAATTTACCCTTTTTTATGTTGTGATTCTGCTATTCTATTATGTATTTTATTTCAAAATTTAAAAACAATCTCAGTTTTTGCTTAAACCTTGCTAAAGTTCTAAATGCCTAAGCGTAGCGTTCCTGCTTTCCAGTTCATTTAATTATTGGAAATGTGTGGGTGTATGCTTAAATATGGAAGAACTATGGTACTGCATTACTTGTTTCTGAGTGTGTTAAAATTGGTTTGATTTTTTTTCATGCTATAAGATGAAATTGTCTAATGTTGGTTTTGGCGTATTATGCAAAAGGTTATGTACGTCAAATGAGGGAGCTAAAGTATAGAGTATTCAAACCTAAATTAGACCTATAGGCTATAGGGTAAGAGTAAAATATTTGATATATAGGTTTAGTACGAGTAAACGGTAAACCATATGCATTGTCAATGCCACCTCTACTCACCAGTGATTGTGAATGTTTAGTTACTGCTGAACTGATCTACTATTCATGCCCATATTGTAGGTCTATAAAGTTTTCAAATCCAAATTTGTGCCTGGAATTTAGCCACTCGATTCATTGCCCATCCTATATTAATATTATATTTGACGTTTTAAATTTGAGTCTCTTGGGATGCTCTGGCATGTGTGAGAGGTATGTCTGTGGACCAGTGAAAAATACCAATTGGATTTTTAATTTTTAATTTAATGTTAGTAGTAATAATTGCTGATACTGGATTGACTTAGTTTTTCATTCAGATGTATTTATATACCTTATTGAGCATGGTTATTATCACATAGTGGTATGGTGGTTATAATCATATACTGTATAATGAATTAATGATTGGGATTTTTTATTGTTTAATTTATATATATTTTTTTTATAGAGAGTTTTTTTTTTTTTGGGGGGGGGGGTGGGTTATGGTCCTCTGAAAGGGGATTGCATCCAACTGACGACATTCAGCCTGGGATGTGGCATCAAAGTCAATTTGATTCCATTTCCCTAACCTCTGAAAGAAAGCTTGGTGAGGAGTAATAACCTGTGGGTAAAGTTACGATATGGCAGTTCTTCTCTATTTGTTAAAGATTTCATTGAAAATCTTTTTCAAATCAATGACTATTGTCATCCATGCCTTATTCAAGGTACCCATACGTTATTTCGGAAAGTGCTATCTTAAAGGTTCTTTATGTTGTTTGCTCCTTTGTAGATTTTCATTAAGCTTTATCCAACTTAGGGTTCATATGATCTCCGTTACAGGTAAGGAGAAACTTTGTCCAATCTAAGATTTCCTTGCTATTTATTGATGTTCTTGCTTATTTTGGCAACTGTAAATTCTGAATTATCAATCGTGCATCCGATTAATTTTAGCTAATTCATGATACTATCAAAGTAGATATTGTTCATCCCAGAAGCATTTAAAAAATATTTTTAAAAAAATTCATACTTCATATTCTCTTTATTCTTCTTGGTATGGTGCCTATGCTGATTGGCGTCTCTCAAGTCATTATCTCATTTATGAACTTCTCATTTATTTATTACTTGATTGTTAGTGTTGGCAAAATGGGCTAAGAATTTGAAATAGATTTTTCTAGGGTGTTAGTTTTGGGTAAGTGGAAGGAAATTTGCTTTATGTTTGCATTTTAAATAACAACGTGGAATTTTTTTATTAAGAACATTAAGTGATTAAGGTTAGATATTACATTACTTGCATCTCAGTCAGATGAGGGAGCTAAGTTCTTGTCTGTTAATAGAATGGGAGTTCGGATGCTGATTGCAGATATATATCAACGAAAATTGTTAATCTGGCTTGTTTAAATTTGTCTTCATATCCCTTTGATGTAGTCTCAAGATTTAATAAGTGCCAATGGTTGACCGCAGGTTTTTATTTTAGCTCATATTGGAATTGAATGAAGTAGATAGGACTAGCATTAAAGCAATTGAATGAATGCTTAACCCTGGTTTTTTAGGAAGGGCTAAAGAGTTTCACTTGCAAATTTAATATAATTTAGTGAAATTAGGCATGTGTAACTTTTCTTTTTTTTGGGGTGTTATAAGGATTGTCCTTCCTTATCAACAGAACAATTTCTTGGTTTTGTCATGATGTTGTGTAATGAGAAATTTCTCGCTAATAGTGGAGTGAGAAATTTCTCTCTAATAGTGGAGAATTTCAAAGTGTTTGTATATCTTCCTTTATAATAGGTGTTAGCGTTTGATTTGTTAGGGTTTGAGAAGTTGAGGAAGAGAAGGAGAAGAGAAGGAGAAGAGAGGCAGCCGGCTATTTGGAAGAAGCACAAAATGTTGATAGATTATTTCATTTGATTCATAGCTTACGTATGTGAAGATACAAAGCCCAATGGGTCCTAAGAGCAATTGGGTCATAACATAACAATCTCCACCTTGAACCAAATTGCATCTAAAACAAACTAAAACATAAAGCAAATGCATAAAGCGAACATAACCTAAACAAAGGTAAACATAAAGATATACTAGCAACATGTTAGAAACAAAACTAACTCAAACTAGCTAGAAACAAACCGACATCAAACTTGAACAAAGCTTGAACTTTGCAATTGAAAGAGGCTTTGTGAGCATATCGGCCGGATTCGATTCAGTACCAATCTTCTTCACGGCAACCTTACCTTTCGAGATCACATCTCGAACAAAATGGTATCGATTGTCAATGTGCTTCGTCTTCTCATGGTACATGCGGTCCTTGGTCAAATGAATCGCGCTTTGGTTGTCACAAAACACCGTAATAGGACCCTCGAGTGAAGACATCTCACCAACAAATGCCTTGAGCCAAATAGCCTCCTTAATAGCCTCGGGTAGTGTTCTTTTTCTCCTCTTATAAGAGATTTACCTCTTGTAAGAGCTGGTCCCTCTCTTACAAGAGTTTTTTTAGTGTTCTTTTTTTACCTCTTATAAGATATTTTTCTCAAAATATCTTATAAGCCTAAAAGACTTCTAGTAGCCTCTTTCAAATTTTTATAAGACTTCTATCACTTAAAAAGTCTATATTACCCCAAAGTCTATATTATAATTGATACTAATTAAACTAGTTTATATATTAGTCTATAGTAGCCCGGAATATGTTATCCTAGAAAAAGTGTAATCATATACGTAGTTGACTGTAATATGCTATACTAGAAAAAGTGTGGGAATTCATTCTTCACAATCTCGAACAATTATGTTAGGGATGCTGTCGAAACACTGATTTATTTAAAGATATATATATTTACGTCCAGTAAGTAGATTACTTGAGTTGTGGCTAGTTGATTTGTCCTATTATGATGCCACCATGTTCAAATCCTGCAGCCGGTCAAGTTTTTTTTTTTATTATAAATTTTTTAAATTTTTTTATTTTTTATTTATTTACAGCTAAGGGAGAATTTATATTAGCCCATTGACCTTAAATTTTTTTTAATCCAACTTCTTTGAAACAAATTATTATTATTTATATTTATACATACTAATTTTCATACTAATTAAAAGTCTATAGTAACCCGGAATTATAATTGATGATTTACACTGATTTGTGAATTTAACTTGCCATTAAACTAGTTTATATTATTAGTAATGTGAACTTATCTTTTCTTGTCCTTCATCTCACTATTTTTATACTTTGGGGTAATATAGACTTTAGGCTCTTGTAAGAGGTGAAAAAAGAACAAAAATTTCTTATAAGAGGTTCTTATAAGAGGTTATTTTTATATAAAAGAACACCTCAAAAAGAGGCTCTTACTGTAAATCTCTTATAAGAGGAAAAAAAAAGTACCTCAGTAATTGTCATATATTCGGCCTCAGTACTTGAGAGTGCAACGGTGGCTTGAAGTGTAGACTTCCAACTAATTGCACAATCTCCAAGGGTAAAAACATAACCCGTCAAAGAACGCCTCTTGTCCAAATCACTCGCAAAATCTCCATCCACAAAACCCGTTAGTTTCTTGCCATTACCAAACTCCAAACGAGCATCAATAGTACCTCTCAAATAGCGAAGATCCACTTCACTGCTTTTCAATGCCCTTTCCCCGGACAAGAGAGATATCTACTTACCACACTAACGGCTTGAGCAATGTCGGGTCGAGTACACACCATCAAGTACATGAGACTCTCGACCGCACTCGAATATGGAACCTTTTCCATATGTTTCTTCTCATCATCGGATTTTGGACTTAAAGCGGCCGAAAGCTTGAAATGCGCCGCAAGAGGTGTTGAAACAACTTTCCCTTTCTCCATGCCAAAACGGCGTAGCACTTTCTCGGCAAAACTCTTTTGTGAAAGAAATAACTTTCTTTTGGACCTATCCCTTGTGATCTCCATCCCGAGAATCCTTTTGGCGGCCCCCAAATCTTTCATATCAAATGCCGAACTTAGTTGCTCTTTCAACCTCCTAACTTCTTTCAAGTTTGAGGATGCAATCAACATGTCATCCACATAGAGCAACAAGTAAATAAAATTCCCACCATCCAACTTCTTGAAATAAACACAACTATCATAATTGGAACGAGGAAATTAATACTCACCATGAATGAGTCGAACTTCTTATACCATTGCCGCGATGATTGCTTAAGGCCATAAAGGGACTTCTTCAAAAGACACACGGTCCTTCTTTCCCGCAACCTCAAAACCCTCCGGTTGGCTCATGTAAATTTGCTTTTCCAAATCACCATGCAAGAAGGCAGTTTTCACATCCATTTGCTCCAATTCCAAATCCTTCATTGCCACCAAAATGAGCAAAACTCGAATGGAGGTGTGCTTAACTACAGGAGAGAACATATCATTGAAGTCCACACTTTGGACTTGACTATACCCTTTAGCCACTAGCCTTGCCTTGTATCGAAAATCCGCGGGATTTGAGCCTTCAATCTTCCTCTTAAACACCCACTTGCAACCCACAATCCTCTTACCACTCAGAGGCTTCGCAAGAGACCAAGTCTCATTTTGTTGCAAAGATTGTAACTCTTCATTCATAGCGGCAACCCAATTGGCCGCATCTTTAGAAGAAATGGCTTCCTTGTAGGAAGATGGCTCACAATACTCCACATCCTCGGCAATTGCCAAACAATAAGCAAAGTCGGAGTATCCATACCTTGTAGGTGTTCGTGTTTCTCTTCTAGCTCGGTCCCTTGTCAATGCATATGGTTGTGTCCTCCAAATTGACATCATCATATGAGATCAAATTATCACCTTCTTGGACCGGCACCTCAAACTCCACCTTCTTCTCAACCGTCTCATTCTCCTTAATAGTCGGCTCGGGTGCAACATTATTTGCCTTCAACATGGCCGACTCATTGAAAATGACAATCTCTTGAAATAAGGAACTTGGATGATTTGGGACATTACAACTTATATCCCTTCACATTTGCGGGATACCCAACAAAAATATATTTCTTCGTTCTAGGCTCCAACTTTCCTTCATTCACATGTACATAAGCGGGACAACCAAACACCCTTAAATTCGAATAATCGGCTGTCTTACCCGACCACACTTCTTCGGGTGTCTTCAACTCAATTGAAGTGGTAGGAGATCGATTTACCAAATAGCAAGATGTGTTAATAGCTTCTGCCCAAAACTCCTTACTCAAACCCGCATTTGAAGGCATACTTCTAGACCTTTCAAGTAGTGTCCTATTCATTCTTTCTGCAACACCATTTTGTTGTGGAGTGTTGACCATCGTCTTGTGCCGAACAATCCCTTCGGCCTTACAAAAATTATCAAACTCACGGTTGCAAAACTCTAAACCGTTATCGGTTCTCAACCTCTTAACTTTCCTTCCCGTTTGGTTCTCCAAAAGTGACTTCCATTCTTTGAAGGTGCGAAACACATCACTTTTCTCTTTCAAGAAATAAACCCAAACCTTCCTTGAGAAATCATCAATGAAAGTAAGCATGTAATGCGAACCATTATCTTTGAAAGGCTCGCGAGAAGGCCCCCAAAGATCCGAATGGATGTAGTCCAGTGTTCCCTTGGTCGAATGAATGGCTGTGGAGAAGCTCAACCTCTTATGCTTGCCAAATACACAATGCTCACAAAATTCTAAGTTGCCTGTGCATTGGCCACACAAAAAGTCTCTCTTGCTCAAAATGGTCATTCCTCGCTCGTTCATATGCCCCAATCTCATATGCGAGAGCCTAGTAGCATCCTCATCCGACATAGTACCCGAACGTGCAATAGCGGCCTAGCCCGTGACCGTGGAACCTTGTAGGAAATAAAGAGTTCCAATTCTCTTCGCGTTCATGATTGTGAGAGCCTCTTTAGAGACTCTAAGGACTCCACCTTCACTTTGGAACTTACACCCCTTTTCTTCAAGAGACCCCAAAGAAATCAAATTCTTAGACAAATCGGGTATATGCCTCACACCTGTCAACCTTCGGACCTTTCTATCATGGAACTTAATTGTCATCGAACCAATTCCGGCAACCTTACACATATTGTTGTTTTCCATGAGAACCTTATCATCCGTATTCTCATAAGTCTCAAACCAATCTCTATTCGGAGTCGTGTGTTGCGAAGCACCCGTATCCATCACCCAACAATGTATATCATCAACATTGGTATCTATCACACAGAGTATCAACCGTGTCACATTCGGCCACATTGGCCTCCTCCGAAGAAGAACCTTTACTATCCGCATTTTGTTTATTTTTAAGTTTGAAACAATCGGCCTTAATGTGTCCCTTCTTCTTACAATAGTTGCACGTCAAATTCTGTGTCTAGACTTCGAACGGGTCCTTGTATCTTTCGAGTTTCGGTCCCATGACCTACCTCGATCAACAACTAAACCAACACCTTGGCTCCCTTTCTGATTATTGGTCATTTCACTATCAATGTGCAACTTGGCTTGCAAATTGCTCTTAACATCCTCTAGAGAAATTTTATATCTACTATAAATCAACATGTCTCTAAAAGCCTTGTATGATGCGAGTAATGAGCATAATAACAAAAGGGCTTGGTCCTCATCCTCCACCTTAACATCAATCTTACTTAGGTCATTCAAAATAGATGCAAACTTCGTAATATGATTGGAAATTGATGTACCTTCAACCATGCGAAGGGTGTAGAGGCGCAATTTCAACCGCAGTCGATTGGTGAGAGACTTCTTCATGTAAATGTTCTCCAATTTTTCCCACAAAGCCTTAGCGGTCTTCTCCGATAGGACATCTTGCAATGTCGAATCGCTCAAAGACAGTTGGATAATAGAGAGCGCTTTATCATCCATCTCTCTTCATCTCTTATCCGTCACCGCATCAATCAATTTTTCTCGACCAAAAATAGTAACCTTAACGCCTTGGCTTGACAAAATCGCTGTCATACGCACTTGCCATAATGCAAAACTCGTCTTCCCATCATACTTCTCAATATCATATTTTTCCGACATATCCATTCAAATTTCTTGAACCCAATTCAACAAAACACCAAATTTCCCCCTAAAAATTAATTACTCAAATAACAAAATCAAACCTTCTCCTTCTTGATCCGGGCTTGGGGGTCGATGGTGGCAGAGGGAATTAGCAACAACAGCACCGAAATCAGCAACAACAGCACCGGAATCAGCAACAACAGCAGCGAAGAGGACCGGATTTGGGCGTCGACTTCACTGGCCGTTGGCGGCGGAGGGGATCAGGAGAAGGGATCGGGATGTGGAGGTTTTGGTGTTGGCTCTGATACCAATTTGTTAGGGTTTGAAAAGTTGAGGAAGAGAAGAGAAGAGAAGGAGAAGACAGGCAGCCGGCTATTTGGAAGAAGCACAAAATGTTGATAGATTATTTCATTTGATTCATAGCTTACATATGTGAAGATACAGAGCCCAATGGGCCCTAAGAGCAATTGGGTCATAACATAACAATAGGCCTATCTCCACCCTTCTTGAGAAGTTTATCTCCTAATCTTTCTTTCGAGGATGCTTCTTTCAGCTACTAATGAGGAAAAAATATACCTGTTTCCAGAATGCAATGATTCATTTATCTGCTTTTCTGCTATATTTTCATTTGACCTATGTGCTACTGCATTTATATGCTTAATTCAAGCACGCGGAATGACAAGAAGCACCTGTTTGGTTTATTTTATTTTGGTTTTATGTGCCTACTCTTGTATTTACAATCTATCCACATGTGTATACGCTTAGGATGCATGCAAGCTAACAATCTTCATCTGCTCATCTCTGTGTTCACCCTGTGTTCCTGGAGCCTGGCATTCCTCTGGATTTAGCATTTAAGCTTCTGATTGGTTCTTGAAATACTTATGTTATCATCCATTTATACTACCATACCATTCAGAATTTTGAATGGTAGTGTGCTGTAGCCTTGTAGGGCCTTACTTGCTGATGTGCACAAAATCCAAGGAGAAATCTGTTCCTTACTCTACTAGACTTTCTGTCTGATTGTTCAGCTTCTTCATATTGTCTGTATTATAGTCTAGCTGCGTGTGACTGTTTTTCTTTGTGATGTAAAACTAACCCTAAGATAGAGAATTTTCAAGATTCTTAATGGATTAATTTTACCAACATGTAAGTGCGGATCAAAGTTGGAAGTTTTAACAATTAACAGGTTTGATGGATTTTCAAGAATTGAACCAAGTGTAACAGTCCAAATTAATAATTCAACCTTACGATCAATAATTAAATTCCTAAGCGTTTAGCAAGTAATAGGTTCAATATTGATTCGTACTCTACTCTAGTATGTGGAACACTCAATCTCAGTTATTTTGTGGACGACAGGCAAATAAGATAATATAATAGATTATAAGGCAGTAGAACACAAATATCTAATAATGGAAAGAGTATACCGAATGCGAAGAAACCAGCGTAGATCTCGGAGTTGGGCAGCAACTAAGATCTCACCAATCGTAGTGAACAAATAGCAGCAACAAAGCCAAGAAGGCTAGCAGATCTGGCCGACGGCGAGCGGGGGCAGCGTCGACGGCGAGGTGCGATGGGGGTGGTCGGCGTCGGGATGGCGAGGTGCTGACGCTGGTTGCAAGGGGGTCGGGAGTGGACCGCTGGTTGGATTCGGGTGTAGAGGAAGAGGACTTTCTTTTGATCGGGATTTAGATAGGGAAGAAGAAGATGAAGGTGATGGCGGCAAGTGTAGGAAAAGGGGATTAGGGTTTGTGTTGGGGATTTGGGAAATAAGGGTTTGGGTAATTTTAGTTGGGGATTTTTTTAATTTGGGGTAGATTTTAGAGTTTATCACAAACCCTAAAATTGTATTAGGATTTATCACAAATCCTAATAATTTGGATTTCACTTGTATCACACAAGAGAGAGGAAGAGCAAAAACTCAACACAATTGTTTTTTTAATCAAGAATAGCATACTTTCTCATTAATCTCAAGGCCTATAAATAGGCTCAAAATACATCTTGATACAAATCTCAAAATATTCTCAAAATCTAAAAAATACAAAAAAGATTACATATGGCTATAATTGCCAGAAACAAAAATGGTACTGAAATAAAAATCTTAAACTAAACAGGAAAGATGTCCTCATCATTCTCTTCGGGTGGGAGAGGGCTCGACCTAGTCGAGTCAAAACCAGTCCTCCTGTCATAGTGCTCCAAGAGGTCTGGATCCAAGCGCTGGAGCTCTCCACGATCTATCCAAGTGTTCTCCGACTCCTGCTTGTTTTTCCAACTTACCAAATATCTATGAGTACCACCATCTCCAGTAGAGATTATCTGATTATGTAAAATATTATCCAACTCTTCTGTCGATGGATAAGTAGTATCTGGTAGTGGAGGTAATGGGGGAATCTTACCATTAGGCTGCAGGGTAGGCTCATCTATAAGAGGATTTCTAGGGTTAAATTCTGGGCCTTCGTAGGGTACTAGATCCTCAATATTGAAAGTTTTACTGATGCCAAAATCTTCAGGAAGGTCAACGACATAGGTACTATCATTGATTGCATGTAGAATCTTAAATAGGCCTGCAGCACGTATGTTCAAGTTCTTAACGGGTCCAACAGGAAACCGTTCCGGAAAAATCCGAACCATCACCTCGTCACCAATATCAAAAGTTATAAATTTTCTTCTAGTATCTGCTATTAACTTGTAATTAAAATTATTTTCATTAAGTTTCTTGGAAATTTCTCTATACAAGTCATGAATGTTATATGCAAATGTGGGTGCAGACTCTGTGACTTTGTGATGTTCTAACACAGGAGTAAAATCGATGGGTTGCCAAGTGACTTGGGAAGGAATGGGTGACTCAGGTATACTCAATGGAGGTGATTGGACAAGCTGAATACAATTGAGAGACTGGTCATCATCTTTTTCATCAAAATCATCACTTATATTAGGTTCCTTGGTAAACTCATTGTCGGGCTCATCAGCGATGACTGCGGTACCCTCTACTATATTGATCCTACTTGGGCTGGGACAGTTGCCAGCAACATGACCTTATCCCTTACATTTATAGCACTTAGTGAGAGGGTCAATTTTAGTGTATCTTTCAGTGTTCTTACCCTTATGTTCATCTCTATGTGGATTGAAGTTTGAATTAGGTTTGCTGGGGTAAGATTTGTTGGGATGCTGAGATGGAGGCTTAGGTCTAGGTGGGTCAGTAGAGGTCATTCTAGAAGAATGATCTCTCGAGTTGCTGGACCTAGAATGAGAACTAGCTTTAAGGGAATCCATATCGAGGACTAGGACGTAGGCTGCCGCTATTGAGTCCACATATCTATAGATTAGCTCGTTCCTAAGGTCAGCTCGTAGTCCAGCTCTGAACCTAGAGAGAGTTTGTTCTTCACTCTCTTTACCTAAAGCATTGCACCGAATAAGGAAGTCATCGAACTTATCAACATATTCTTGTGTGGATTTACTTCCTTGATAAAGTTGGTTCCATGAATCTAGCAATCGGGTATGGAACGATAACGGTACAAATCTCTCAGTGAGCTTTTCTTTCATGGCCTCCCAAGTGGCTATGGGTGTCAGGCCTCGGGCTCTGCGGGCATGTTCAAGATTGGTCCAGTGTTGAGCTTTACCCGTCAATTTCATAGTGGCAAATTTAATCTTTAGGGCTTCGCTCATGTCAAACCACACAGAGTAGTGGTCCATGGCACGGATCCAATCGAGGTAAGCTTGGGGTTCCATGTGGCATTCAAACTGGGGAACGTCAGTCTTAACGTTCTTCGTATATTGTTCGTCAGGGTCACATTCTTGAAGCTTGGGGTTCCATGTGGCATTTAAACTGGGGAACGTCAGCCTTAACGTTCTTCTTATATTGTTCGTCAGGGTCACGTTCTTGACGTTGATCGTCACGAACATTTCCTTGAGGGATCTGACGATTGGCATGAAGCTTAGGGACAATGGTTTGATTTAACTCCACTTTCACAAGTCTCTGATTGATATTGGCAAGAGTTGCTTGGATGACAGCTAGGGCAGCGGAGATATCAGGGTTGTCCATTTCAGGTCGGGAAAGTCTAGGGTTCCTAATTAGGTGATTTAGAAGGGATAAGAAAGGATTTTCAGGATCTGTGATAGTGCTGCGAAGACGCATTCACCAAAAGTGGAAACTAGGGGTCGTGTGTGTCCTTTTTTTATTTTTTATTTTTATGAAATGACCTAAAATAAAAGAAAGAAAAAATAAAAGACTACACAATCCTAAATGAATGCAAAAATTGATGCCTAAATGATGCAAGAACTAGGGTTTTAAGAACATTCGCTCTGATACCAAAATGATGTAAAATTAACCCTAAGATAGAGAATTTCCAAGATTCTTAATGGATTAATTTTACTAACATGTAAGTGCGGATCAAAATTGGAAGTTTTAACAGTTAACAGGTTTGATGGATTTTCAAGAATTGAACCAAGTGTAACAGTCCCAATTAATAATTCAACCTTACGATCAATAATTAAATCCCTAAGTGTTTAGCAAGTAATAGGTTCAATATTGATTCGTACTTTACTCTAGCATGTGGAACACTCAATCTCAGTTATTTTGTGGATGACAGACAAATCAGATAATATAATAGATCATAAGACAGTAGAATATAAATATCTAATAATGGAAAGAGTATACAGAATGCGAAGAAACCAACGTAGATCTCGGAGTTGGGCAGCGACTAAGATCTCAGCAATCGCAGTGAACAAATGGCAGCAACAAAGCCTAGGAGGCTAGCAGATCTGGCCGACGGCGAGCGGGGGCAGCGTCGACGGCGAGGTGCGATGGGGGTGGTCGGCGTCGGGATGGCGAGGTGCTGGCGCTGGTTGCAAGGGTGTCGGGAGTGGACTGCTGGTTGGATTCGGGTGTAGAGGAAGAGGACTTTCTTTTGATCGGGATTGAGATAGGGAAGAAGAAGATGAAGGTGATGGCGGCAGGTGTAGGAATAGGGGATTAGGGTTTTGTGTTGGGGATTTGGGAAATTAGGGTTTGGGTAATTTTAGTTGGGGATTTTTTTAATTTGGGGTAAATTTTAGAGTTTATCAAAAACCCTAAAATTGTATTAGGATTTATCACAAACCCTAATAATTTGGATCTCACTTATATCACACAAAGAGAGAGAGAGGAAGAGCAAAAACTCAACACAATTGTTTTTTTAAAAATCAAGAATAGCATACTTTCTCATTAATCTCAAGGCCTATAAATAGGCTCAAAATACATCTGGATACAAATCTCAAAATATTCTCAAAATCTAAAAAATACAAAAAAGATTACATATGGCTATAATTGCCAGAAACAAAAATGGTACTGAAATAAAAATCTTAAACTAAACAGGAAAGATGTCCTCATCACTTTGTCTTGGTGGATTTTGATCTATTGTATTTAGAAACTAGATCATACTGGAAAATTTGCATATCTATTTATTACTCCTAACCCTTTTTTGTGTTATGTAGGTGACTTCTCCTGGAGGTAATACAGTGCATACGACAAAAGGAAGTTCTGGTGACAAGTTTGAATTTAAGGCTCCAAGAGGTGGAATGTACAAATTTTGCTTCCATAATCCACAGAAAACACCTGAGACTGTTTCTTTCTACATACATAGTGGTCATATTCCCAATGAACATAATCTTGCTAAAGATGGTAAGTCCAGTGAATTCCTTGCATAACCCCATGATGTTTTGCCGAACGTACTGTGTATATCTCTTTATTATTTCTTTTGTTGAATTTAGATAGATGGTTAAAAGTGTAGACACTATGTTAATGCATACTTGATTTTTTTTCTTGTGACCTCTATATATCATCGTTCATTTTTTGCCCGTACTGATTTCATTATTCTAAATTTTCTTTAAATATAATGTACGCACAATAGCATTTACCTTGTGTTGCGCACAGGTTTTCTTTAACAATAGGTTAACTCTATTATATTCAACTAATTTAATTTAATGTACACACTGCCTCATATTTTTGTTTAGTTTAATTGAGATATGCATACTGATCTCTTATATGTGAGGAGATTTTTTATTTGAAGAAACTGCCATATAAGATGACAAGTGGCACATGACTGACTCATGCCACAAGTCATCACTTGGTTGAAAGTCTTCTGTTCTAATATTTAGCTTATGTTATGATATGATGTGATATGATTTGCACCTCTGTACCATCCAATAACCATTAATCAATACTTTACTGATAATTAACCAGACTATATTTGCATATTGTAGCTGTGTTTGTGCTTTTTGTTCTGTTGGAATATTTACCATGTCTTTCATATTTAGTAATAAATTAATATATATGAATTGTCATATCACGATCCACATTCTTTATGTGGATGATTTATATTTATATCCATATTTGATTATATAAGGTTAGAAGACTTTCTTTATGCTCAAGTTATGTAATTAAGTCTATATAAATGTCTCTTTGTTTCTCATTATGTATCTCAAGAAGATCAATAATATTCTCTCTTTACTCTAATATTTTATTCTACAACATGGTAATAGATCATTTTGACCCTCCTTAACCACTCTCTTTCTTGAGTAGCAAGAAGATAATCATCTCTCTTAAAAATTACTATCTTTTTCCTTTTCATTAGTTGTCACATTCCTCAAGATGTGGAATTTTAGCTCCGGTCCTCCAAATTCAGATTTTTAGATCCGGTACTCCTTCATGTTCGGATTTACAGTCTTCTTCAAGATGCAGATTTCTAGATCCAGTGCTCCTCGAGATGCAAATTTCCAAATTCGGTCCGCCATATTCGAAATTTCAGATCTGATTATTATTCATATTCGGATTTCCATATACGATCTTATCTAAATTTAGATTTTTTATGCGCTATTTGGTTTCATCCACAACGCGCTTGATTTCCTTCACGCTATCTGGTTTCATCTGCTACACGCAAGATTTTCCATGGTTATCCGGTTTCATCCGCAGCACGCTCAATTTACTCTGCGCTGTCCGGTTTCATCCGTAATGCTCTCGATTCCTCTACGAAGTTTGATGGAAGTGTTGACTCATATAGTTGAATTCCTTAAAGTTTTCTTTGCTCGGTCTAGATCTCGGCTCCATCACAATTCTTCGCTTTTCTCTTCAGTTCAAGTTTGGCTTCAACTTCATCTACGCTCCAACTTGAGGGGGAGTATTGAAATATTTACCATATCTTTCATATTTAGTAATAAATTAATATATAAAAGTTGTCATATTAGTTGATCTACATTCTATATGTGATTGATTTATATTTATATCCATATTTGATTATACGAGTTTAATACTTTCTTTATGCCCAAGTTTTCTAAGCCTATGTAAAGGCCTCTTTGTTTCTCATTATGTATCTCAAGAAGATCAATAATGTTTTATCTTTTTACTCCAATATATTATTCTCATAATGTTCCATGTATTTTAATAAACTATTTCTATACGCTAATCTTGCAGAGCATCTGGACCCTATAAATGTGAAAATTGCTGAGCTAAGAGAAGCACTGGAGTCTGTTACAGCAGAACAAAAATACCTGAAAGCACGTGAAGTGCGCCATCGCCATAGTAAGTGATATTATAAATCTGTGTACTCACTAAATGATTTATAGAATGAATGATGAACTACTTCTGACTAGTTTGAGTCCCTGAATATGTATTGTTTAGTGGCCTTGCAAAATACCTGAAAGCACGTGAAGTGCGCCACGCCATAGTGATATTATAAATCTGTGTACTTTACTAAATGATTTATAGAATGAATGATGAGCTACTTCTGACTATTTTGAGTCCCTGAATATGTCTTGTTTAGTGGCCTTGCATTTTTCAGCTACAGCTGGTTCATAGATAAAGAGTTACAGGTTTTAGAACTTTTTCCATCTTCCTAGACGAGCTTAGAGCATATGTTTTGGTTCAGTGTGGAAGCATTTAACTGCACTGGGAAATTAAAAGTCTTTAATCAAAATATAGTAGTGACTTGCCAAGGATGATATTTTATTAAATAAAATAACAAGGTGTGGCCATTTTTGCCTGACAGTTGTTCAGTCATGTAGCATATAGATATTGAAACGAAATAGACTGTCCACGAAATGAAGTGGATATATGTTTATTTGTAAGAACTAAGAAATATGACAGACTAGGAACGGTCAAGATATGACAATACCTAGCAAGTAAACGCCTTGCAGAGTAATATTTATCATATCAGGGGCATGATATTTGTCTAAACAAACTAGATATGCATCCAATTGGTCAGAAATATAACTCTACAACATTAGTATAAAACAAGAGAGCTAGATGACAATAGCTATCCGTGAAAAATATGTGCCATATCCATTAGAGAAATCATATTGTATTAAGTTATATATTTACATTCAAACTTTGTTCAATATTTCATTACCCTTGAGCACCTCTGCATTTAGTCCACATAAACACTGGAGAATAAATTGGACATGCCATTGTTTCTAGGTCAGTTGTCATCGTAACCCTAAAATTTAAGAATAATGACTGTATTGGTTGTGACCATACAGTCAGGTTCATGAATGCTGAAACCTAAACCTTGTATAATTTGGTTTGCTGTGAGCCAAGATTTGAAGTGGTGAAGTTGACTAGAACCCAAGTCAATTGTTACCAACTCAGATTCTTTGTTGCCATATAACAAAAGTTGAATCTAGACAGAGCATCTAAAATCTCAACAGCTAGATACTGGCGAAGCTGGTTCGTATATAAACTTTGGATACCTATTGTTTGGGGTACTTGGGTACTTTTTCAAGTCCAAGTAGCAGAACCTTGCAAGCAGTGATCACTAGTTTTTGAAATCATATTTGTTTTGTTAGTTCTCTAGTGGCCTTGTGTTGGACAAGATTCAGTGGGGTTTGGATTAATTCTACCCACTAGCATGGTTGCCCCATCCCTATGTACTTTTGATTTGTTTAAATAGAGTTTGTGCACATATGGCTATTTATATTACGACTTGACGAGGGTATTTCTTTTTTTACAACTTTAATCATTAAGTGTAGTATTTCCGTGAATTAATTTTGCATTTCTTCAGTTTCCATGCCCTTCAACTTTTAGGACCTTGTTGCACTCGATATCTTTAGATAGTGCTATGTGCTTATGAGCCTTTCTATTTTCACAACAGATACCTTTTACCTATGAAGCACGGATACGGGTACGCGTATCTGATACGGTATGTATCCAGTATGCGGATACGCCGATTTCTCAAAATCTAGGATACGGGTATGTTAGAATACGTTTCAATAAAATAAATAAAAATAATTAATAATATATATTAGATCCATATTCTTATAAACTTTGAGATTAGATTTCTGTAATTGATTTATCTGCATGTTTACAGGACATCAGTGTTCTTATCATTATTCTTATCATTGGTTTATAGGACATTATTATGTTATGCAATATGTTATGCAAGTGTTAACTGGACATTAGTATGTTATACAAGTGTTTACATGACATCATCAACAAAAACAGAACAAAACAAAACAAAACAAAACCAAACAAAAAATTGAAAAAAACTTTAAAAATTAAAAAAAAACCCCAAAACGCATCCAAAAACATATCCCTACGTATCCTCGATGTATCGTCGACGTATCCCAGCGTATCCGATATTTTTTTATATTTTATTTAATTAAATCCTCCGGATACGTACCAGATATGCGTATCTGCCCCGTATCCAGCGCGTATCGCATCCGATACATATTAGATACGTGATACGCGACCCCCGGAGAGTATCCGTGCTTTCTAGGCTTTTACCATACACTATATACTTTGACAAATTATGATTTCTTCAATTTATGGGGCCTACGGAGCATTAACTACTCCTTTCTAAACTGGAAAAAAAACAACAGAGACGTTCTGCAATTTAAATCATAATTCATCTTTCTTTTATTTGTTTTTGTGTTCAATGTACTGAATATTGATGAATTATTAATATATCATTTCTATTGCACATTGTAGGCTTATTGTATGCAAATGAAGATCTCCTAATTGTTGCATCGTAGTCCGCATAATTATTCAATACGATATGTAAGATTAACTTAGACCAGAACAGTATTTGCCATGATCACCTTACAAAAATGTCATAGGCAGGCATTTTCCATCTTCGAAGATCAACGTGGCTTACCCCTACTGAGTAGTTACCCACTAAAACACTCGAATGGACTCTCACCAGCATTTGACACCACTAGTATCATTTCATTCATTTGACTTACTATAGAGAGCTTTTGCATGGTTACATGCTTTGTGGCACAAGTCAAACCAGTTTAGATCATTCTAACTTATTGGTAAATACCTTTTATTTTCACTTTTTCAGGTTCTTAATACTAAATACCCTGATATATAACTTTTTATTACTAAATCCACTTTCTCTCCTTTTTCCCCCCATTTGCACCCATATAACGTTTACGCCTCCTTTATGACCGAACTACCCTTTCACTTAAAAACCGTATCCAGTTACCCATCTTTCCACTTATCTTTCTCACCCACTACAACTCTCAACACTGTAGACACAACCCATGAAAGAATAGAAATCCTAGTTTTGAATACACAAAGGTGAAATAAAGGAGGTTAGTTTGGTTTATATAAAGATTTAATGACTGGAGTTTTGGATTTAGAAAGGCCACCAAAGTGAATCAAGGTCAAGTATTTCTTAATGAAGGTAGGTCACCGGTGGTCTTATTAATTTGCATTTTATACTGCAGTTGTGAGCAAGGTAAGAACATGTACATTCTTACCCTCAAAAGACAAAGACCCTGATGCTTCTTAATTATGTGGTAAAAACCTTATTGATCACCATTTTCCCTGAAAAATCTCACTGGTCATATTACTCTATTCTACAATGCAGCAAATGAGAGCACAAGAAGGCGCGTTATATTCTATACAGTGACAGAGTACCTTGTGCTGGCATGTGCTAGTGCACTTCAGGTAGTGTACATCCGCCGCCTGTTCAGCAAGTCTGTGGCCTACAACAGGGTATAGTTGGTAGCGGTGTAATCAACCTCGGATGGTGTTTGTCATCTGTACCTTTTTTGTGGTCTGTACTTTTTAATATATTTATGATTCTACTTGTTCTAGACTCTTGTTAGCACAAAAGAAGTATGGATGAAACACTGCAACTTGTGACTCTGAGAGTTGATTTGGTGCTAACAAGGGTAATATAACTTTAGTTAAGGACAATTTTATTGTATTGTCCGATTTCTTTATGGTATATTTTGGGTCAAATGCTCTCCGCCCAGGGCATATGGTCATTTTATTTGTAAAACTATATATGAAAAATTCACGACACCAAATCATTTTCATTGATGTGAGTTTGGATAAGAGCAGGCATTGAATAGAGGTTGATGGTGGAGTATGTGATACTTCGATATATGGTTGAGAGCTCTGTTGAGCATTCAGTTTGAATCTAATACTCTAAGGACATCAAAGGCATGCTTCAATTTTACAGGAGATGGGCTGTACTAAAGAGACTTCGTCATTGATTGCTATCCTTAGAATGCTAAAAAAAAACAAATATAACCTTGTGCCTGCAAAATTGACACACGCACAGTACTAATGTACCGTAGATATGATTATTACCGACTGAGCTAAAATGTAATCCGAGTTTAGTATTGTTTTCCTTGTCACTCTTGAAATTGTTATGGTTTTGAGCTGAGATTTCCCATTTACTACAAGAAAATTTTCTAGAGCTATTTGTGTCTTATCAAAGATGGCCCCACAATCCAAACTTCCTAACTACAAGTGGAGTTACAGGCCCAAAAAGTGAAGATCCAGATTTAGAATATTCTCTGCCTCACATAAAGCCTGGGATGGGGTGCCTATAGCGGGGGCTCGGTTTCACATTCCATTCTCTTTTTTAAAAACAGTGAATTAGTTTGGGAGCACGTGTAATACACATAAAAATGGGAAACAACCTTTTTGGAGTGGAATAACTATAGCAGTGAAGTTTTAGGAGTTTCTTCCTCATTTTTTTCAACGAGATTTATTTATAACTTGTATTTTCAGATGAAAAGAAGTAGTAAAGCTAGGTAAGGTCCATCTAAGGTTTTTTCTTCTTTTTCCCCCAAGTTTGTTTAAATGGTCGTCTATATATCATAGTGGGATAACTCAAAACCCCTTTTCTCTATCATTATTAGATTAGCTAATTAAGTAGTTTGTAGCTGACTGCAGTGCGTACTTAATCGATGTTATATAATGTGCAGAATATGACATGTATATGTATATGTGTAAGTATATGCACTAGTGGCTTTGAGATCCACAATTCGTATATATAAAGCTCTGGTTATGAAAAATTATTTACAGTAATTGATTGCATTCTTCTCTTTGTTCCCCTTATCTGGCGTCATGCATGTTTCTTAACCTGATCACAATTTGTACATCAAATTCTCACAAAAATCTCCTATACTTTTTCAACATTTTATCTGATCTTTTCCTGAAAGGTTTTGGATCTTATTTTTGCAAAGTCTGACTAATATTTAGTATTTTATTTCCGAAGTATCTACTTCTAACTAGAACTAACTTTATTTACTGTTCTAAATTAGAAATTAGCAACAGTATAAATAAACTGTTTTTTCAGTATACTGATAAGTTAGCTTCGGTGAGTTAATTGTCAGCGTGATTTTATATTAGCAATGTTACTATTGTGAGACCATCTTCAATCATGCTAGCCATTTTTCAATTTTGGCCAAAATAGCTAATATAAAGACAAAAATATGCTCCAACGGGACTAGCCAAATTACTGGTCAAAATAAATTTCTAATATTCCCTCGCCAGATCTGGCGAGTATGTATCGCTCGCTAAACTTATTCTCAAAATCACAAAATTGCGAAATCGTAGAAATCAATCACGAAAATTGCGAAATCAATCGGGAAAATTGCGAAATCAATTGGTAAAATTGCAAAATCAATCGCAAAAATTGTGAAATCAATCGCGAAAATTGCGGAATCGTTACATTTATATTTCTGTTGTTAGAGCAGAATTGTGGAAATCAATCGCGAAAATTGCAAAATTTTATTTTTGGGCTTGGAAATTTTATTTTGTATTGGGTTTTTTTATGGGATTTTATTTTATATTTTTATTTTATTTAATTTTGGACTTTAAATTATTAATGGTTATTCAAAATAGATAACATTGTTGGAATTGAGACTTTTTTGCTAGCCAAATTATCTATTTGTTATCTATTTTGACAATTTTAGTTAGCCAATATAGCTAACGTATAGCTAACGTGGTTGGAGATGCTCTAATAAGCTCAAAATGTCAATACTTCACGAATTAATTCCATCAGTTACATCCTAAAATTTTAATTAACAGCACATTTAACCTGATTTTTTTGCATCTGATCATATATACGACAACTTCATTAATGGATTTTGGCTCTTTCCTTGGCATCCGGGAACATTAACACTTTATTTTATGAGATCATTATGCAAAAGTGCAAATATTCGCCATACTGTAGATTACCTAATCTTGAATTGTAACTCTATATTTCAGCCAGATATTTCCTTGTACCCATCAGATGATATTAGTAACTAAAAGATATATAGTTATTGGTATTATGTATACAACTTAATTCTCTTTGCTCTTCATACTCAGGGCCGGCCTGAGTTCCCGGGGGCCCTAGGCAAACTTCCGAAATGGCCCCCCCCCCACCCCATATAAAAAAAAAATTTTTTTTACGCGCGAAATGCGTGCCTATATTTATAAGGAAATTTTGAAATCGGGGGCCCCAAAAATGACGATTTCGGCGGGGGCCCGAGGCGGCCGCCTTGCCCGCCTACATATCAGGGCCGGCTCTGTTCACACTGTAATACGCAAACTGTTATGAATCTTGAGAATTGGCAAAAGTCTCTTGGGCACCTAATAATATAAATTTTCAGCGACAAAAGAATATATTCTATGAAATAATATCCTTCAAAGCTAGCTTCAGAAAAGTACTGCATTTGCGCATGGCGTTGGATTATTTGCTAGCGTGTTTGTGTCGAAAGCCTTGGTTCGCTCAATTACGGATCATGCAAGTGGTGATGGTCCCATATTCATCACCACCTTCCTTGATCGTCATGCCTTTTGTTTTATTTTTTAAAATTTTAAATGAATGCAATCGATCTGATAGATGATAATATATATATATCATACTCTTAACGAAAGTGATACCTGGTTATATACTTATATTTAATGGCTAACCTGTTCATTTGGACCACCATTGTAGAAAGAGTGAACATGAACATTAGCTATGGCCAGCTGGGCCATGCATGGACCACTTGTTGTTTCGATTCACACTATTGTTTCTAGTTCTAGGGTTTACTTGTAGCTAGGGTTTTATTAGGGTTTCATCGGGCTGCTGCTTCTCTGTCTGCAAAACCCTACATGGGTTTTAGAAAAAACTGGCAGACTCTTTGAAGTAGCTCACAGCTGAAATTAGAAAGGAAAGGGATGGATGAACTGAGAGCTTTTATGAATACAGTGTGCCATATGTGGTGCTCTTCCTACTTATAGTTTTACTGCCACTTAAGGGACCACACCATTCTTCATACCTAACTAGTCCATTATTGTTCCCATAAGAACAATGTTTTAAAGAGGCCAGATGTTAATTTTTCCTCTTTCTTTGCTTCGACTCTTCTTTTTGCACTGTAAATATTAATTGTGAAGACGATACCTTGATTCCTTGTCCAATTCACATGCATCCATGAATGCATTTGTTTGTACAACAATTGTACAGGCTTTTTCTCTGTGGTCCAAACCCTGCAGACTCAACTAATTAGTGGTAGTGCTCCATGTGATAACATATACAATTGTATCTGTAATATTATGTGTAACCTTTTTCTCTTATGTGGAGTTAAAGAAAGAAACTAGCTAGCTATATAGCTAATACTGAGAAACAGACATATTTATTGATATACTTTAAACTGGAAGAGAAGCCAGGGTTTCTGCTATTTGTGGTGGAACAAATTTCTACTGCATGTGTAGAATGTTGTTCTTTATCTTTCTCTTGATGTGGAACCTTGATATTCAACCCTGGAAAGATGGTGGACCTCAAGGACACAGAGTGTCTTGAGAGGCTGACAAGCACTGAACAGAAGAATCTTGTATGATTGTTTTGACCCTAAATAAAGATGCATTATGTGTGTGTGTGTGTCATGCAGGGACTTAGTTTTTCTTTTCTCCCAAATTTGAGACGCATAAGTTTATAAGAACATGGACTTTAGGTGGGATTCTGTACTTAAAAAATGTTCTAACAGAAAATTAATGGCATTGCTCCCTTAGGAGGTTATTTGCGTTCACTTACGATTAAATTTATTAGCATTGAATTAATAGTACATGAGGGTTTTCCGCAGTTCACTTGTAAAAGTTAACTTTTTTGTTTTATATTTACTATAAACATGTAACCAGCTTCTTGTTTGTGGTCTTGTATACTGTTAATCATATGAGTAATAGAGCCCTTTACGGGTCTGTTAATTTTTTATATTCAATTATGATTGGTATCATTAATTGGAGGTTTATGTTATAACTGAAAAGGGTGTTTACTATGTCTTTCCTTGAAAGAGAAAACTTATATATAGGATTGGGGGCAAACCCAACCAAAAGTAACAAAAAAGATTACAGATAAGTCGCAGTTCCAACCGAGATAATTAGAGCTCATATAACATCAGAGTTCTTACATAAGTAGAATAACAAAACACCAGCCGTCAGCAGGTTTCAAGTTTCCTAACTATGTCTTAATATTATGAAGAAAATTCCTTTCCTTTAATCTATGACAAACGGAAGTGTTCCTATTTTTTAATTGTTAGGCAACTGTTCAGGTTAAGAGTCCTAACTGCGGATGAGTTACTGGGGGCCATGGTTTTGCATGGGATATCTTTGTCTTCTTTATGGCAAATCATTTGATGCTTGTTTTCATCCTTTCGCTATCTTCTTTTCTAAATCACATTTCTGACATTTATTTTAAACTATGTTTTTACTTGCTTACAAAATTGTTTCTCATTGAAAGGCATATAAATTGAGAATTATGGTATTTCTCTGCATGCAAAAAAAAAAAAAGAAAAGAAAAAAAGGAAAAAAAAGTCTAGAGCAGAGATTTTAGCTGAAAATAAAAAGAAGAGAAAATTTAGCACAAATAGAAAACAATCTAGAGTAGAGAAGAGAATCATAAATGTTTGGCAAATCAATATCTCAGTCGGCGATCTTACAAAAGAAAAATCCTCATTTGAAAAAACTGTTACAGAAGGGCTGTTTCTGCAGAGCTGCATATCCTGTATCTGTTTTTTTTATTTTTTTATTTTTATCGTAAAAGGTTGGCAATTGTCTCCCCGTGTTTCATTAAAAAAAAATTAACGAAAAAAAAAAGCCTTATGAAGTTCAGATCCCAACAGACTGGATTCTGGAATTCATACACCCCAACCAACAAACAAAAATACAACGAAATCTAGTTATACTGATCGGCCACCCGGCCCACCCCCGCCAGAACAAATTTCTCGTACCAATTTGGGCTCATTCTCTCACTCAGTCCCTCGCTTGTACGCCGTTTATTCTCTCCAACTATCATAACGCTCTCCCTCGTCGCTCCCGGTAGTGACCCATACGACAAGTGTAAGCACCATATTAGAGACCCCGCAGGCACTTCACCAATCTGACAACTCCATGTCAAGATTGAGTCCTCGTTCTCATCCCCTCGCTTCACCCTCGATGACTCTCACCGCAACCTCGCAACGAGGGTAGACGTCGCACCTGACCCCTGCGAGCCCTCTGATATGAAAGAACCAAAGGCCCCTCTCTCTTTAACCAACCATGGTCAAAGTAGAACCCAAACTATAAAATTGCCCGACAATCGTCGCCTACACCAACTAGGATACATTTTGTTGCTAATTGTAAGTCGGTTATAATTTGGATATTAGGGACAACATATCGTGTATCTGTAAAGCTGCATATCCTGTATCTGTTGTGCAAGAACAGTAAATATGAAACGTACTGCAAATTTAAAACTGTAAATTAATTAGGATGCTCTACAATAATATAAAATTAAGCTATAGAATTCTCAATTCTGTAATGTTCTACAATAGCCATTGCATACACCATATGCTTTTGGGATGCTAGGGTTTGGATTCTTTGGAAGAGTAGTAATAATGATTAGACCACCCAAGTTATATGGTACGTAATTAGTTCACACCGTCATTTTGATTAAAGATTAAACGTGTACACCAATAAGCTTGCTTTGGATCAAATAATCACAGCTAAGCTAAATACCATTCTATCATATAAAGAAAAGCCAAAATCTCACTCTATATGTGATGTTTGCAAAGAGGGGACCATCATTTATTCATTTACTAGTAATTTTGACGTCCCGATGTTTGCACATTTTGATAAAGAGTTGTAGTTGAATGCGATACACTTAAGTCAGATAGTAATTAGTACGTGCGATGAATGCCTTAAATTTTTATAAATTAGAGTTAAACAGACGATACACGTATTTTTAAAATTTAGCATGTGTGATGCATGAGTATGTTTGGTGACAAAGTAATGTTTATTTGAAAAAGTTGAAGTTGAACGGGCGGTACACGTAATTTTTAAAAAATTGAAGAAAAAGATTTGATTTGTACGCACGATGCACGTGTTAATAAGTAGACTTGGAATTGTATGTGCAACACACGTGTTTGTTTTGTGATAAAAAAAAATTAAAAAATTATTTGTTTGTTTGACAACTCCCCCATTAAAGATAGTACTAGTATTATACACGTGCACACACGTGGAGAAAATTGGGAGAATGAAAAGGGCAAAAAAAAAAAAATCTACCAGCACGTGCATTACACGGGTTGGGTTAAGGACAAATTACACTAAGGCCTTCTCCCATTATAGTAGTAGAGATATAAGATAATATATACTTGTTGATACGTAACGGGCAGAGTAAAAAGGATTAGAGATGCATCTCAGGCTTGAGAATAAGAAGTTTTACATGTGACCTTTCTCTCTCATTGAAATTTAATTGTTTGGTAAGTAACAACTAAACTAGTCTAATTAGTCGAGCATCTTTGTTAGGAAGAGATTGCTTAATTTTCATTGTGACCTGTGACTGGGGTTCCTTTCTAAATTTGTGTTCAGTTTAATTTCTCTTTCAATTCATATTGGAGTACGTAGCTGTTGGTTAATAATTAAGACAAAACAACAATTAAGAACTCTACCTTCTTCTCTTTGGGATTATACATTTCAACACCTGTCAGCATCACCAACAACCTTATTCATACAAGCAGGACCGGCCCTGAGTTCCGGGGGCCTAGGCGAACTTCCGAAAGGGCCCCCCTTGCCCCATATTAAAAAAAAAAAAAAAATTTACGCGCCAAACGCGTGCCTATTTACAAGGAAAGTTTGAAATCGGGAGCCTCAAAAATAGCGAATTCCGCGGGGGTCCGAGGTGGCCGCCTTCCCTGCCTTCATATCAGGGCCGACCCTGCATACAAGTAATGCTTTAGCCACTATAAATTTCACTATCATTTTCTTCATTACCTTAGGTGGCATACTCCTATTGGAGAGTTCCCTCACCTACTCTATCTTTCCCTACCTATTGGAGTGTGCCACCTAAAATAGTAAAGAAAAATGAAGTGAAATTGGTAGTGGATGTAGCATTACTCTCTTCATACAAAGCTTAAAAATGATGTCTAGATCATGGGAAAAAATGTATATTTAGTACTAGCTGGTTTTATTTGTGAAAAATAATCTGTTTGGATAGTAACATAATTGACTACATATGACATAAGAATATTTTCTAATTTTAATTAAATTGCTTTTTTTATAATTGTCATCATTTTACTTTTTGTTTTTTCTTTTCAAAAGTTGGGTACTATTCCTCATACTCTCTCAAGATCCTATATGAAGAAAAATTCTTCTAATTGTGTTAAATGTTAATGGACTCTTCCCACTGCTCTGTCATTTTCTACTTTTTAATATATTTTGATTTAAAGATGGTAACTACCATCAATTATCAGCCATAAAATCGATAAACTTACAATTGCTCATTGAGTGCAGAATACAACGAAAAAACAACAAGAGAACATGAACAAACGTAAGAAACACATTAAAATTATAAATTGAAAACAAAAGCCCAGCATTAACATTGTAGTTTTTAATGAGAGATGGTACTCAAGCTTCTTTTTCATTGAAAGAAAAATAATATGAAAACTGATTTAGTTTCATAGGTATAAACAATACATAATATATAGACACAAGGATTGTCCGTAAATCAAAATTCAGAAAGATATGATAGCTATATAAAACATGTATAGATATATAGATTCAATTCAAATTGAGAAGTGAAACAATAGAGCAAAAGTAAAATCTAGGCTCTTGCTAGCTCCTTCTCAACCTATGAATCTATGATTACTAGTTAGTCTTGTCATTTTAAACAACATAGGGGAGGAGTATGCTCATGTTGCTTCTTATAATTATAGTCTTTTTAATCAGCTAACTTAAATTTCTTCTCTCACTTTTTTTATACTCTCTAATGCCCAGTGGTGGAAGATTTTAGGATGTTATAGGGTAACCAATGATATTAACTCACTACAAATTAATTACCCTGCAGCGGCGTTTTTATCCCGGCGCTTTAATTAAATGCCGGGGACGAATTAATTAAAAAAAAAAAAACTTTTATTCACCGGCGCTTTATATTAAACGCCGGGGTTAGCGTATATTCCCCGGCGTTGTATACAAAGAGCCGGAAAAGTTATCTAATTACCCTTTAATCTCCCGATAACAGCAGATTTTTTATTTAATAATTTCCTTTAATAAAATCGCCTCCTTCTCCATTTCGTCCAAAACCCTAACACGCGAAATTTTCTTCTCTCCAAAACCCTCGCGCGCGACTCCTCCGAATCTCCAAATCCCCTCGCGCCTCCTCCAAATCTCCTTGCCTCCAAATCTCCAAATCCCTCGTCTCCTCTCCAAACCCGTCGTCTCCTCTCCAAATCCCTCGTCTCCAAATCTCCTCTCCAAATCCCCTCGCGCGCCACCCTCTCCAAATCTCCTCACTGGTTTCTCAGCGCCGCTACCCAAATCCCCTCGCTCTTCTCTCAAACCCTATCGCTTGTCTCCTCCGCCGTGCGCCCCCCGATCGTCTCCTCTACCGTGCTCCTCTACCGTGCTCCTCTGCCGTACGCCATCGTTCTCCCCCTCTCTCTAGCTCTCAAACCCTCTCTTATCTCCGGTATGATTATTTTTGACTTTTAATAAATTTTTTATTTTTTAATGAAATTGTTTGGGATGTTGTGCGAAATAATCTGTGATTTAGGGGTATTTTGCGATTTGAGAATGGGTTGGGATTTGATAATGTGGACTAATTAGGGTTTGTTGTATTAGAAGGATGCACAAACAAATAAATGAACAATTAGCATTAGAAGGATGCACCTAATTTCTGACTTTTGACTTTGGCTAATGTCCATCCTTCTAATTTTATTTTAAAAATTAGAAGGATGCACCTAATTCAGATATAAATTCTAAAGCTTAAAGACTCATCAGTTGTTATTCACCTAATTCAGATCTAAAGCCTAAAGCCTGCTAAGAAATTATAAGAAATTATAAAATAGTATAATCATAATATTTATCATAGTTATCGTACTGTTGCATGCATGTAGTTTATCATAATGTTTGCGTATGTGATAAGTCAGTTATGATGCTGATAGTAGTGAACATTTTCTTCGTTGAACATTAGTATGATGGACGCAAGTTATACCTTAACCATTCATACGCGTGTATAGAGTCAAATTAATAGTCAATGAAGTCCTTAGCTAGTAGTGGTATACATATATACACTACTCCATTTTTGCCAATGAAAAGTTATGGAGAGGAATAGTTCCTAACCAGGGTAATCTATTTCTAAGTCGTCTATAAAAGTCCGCTAGCTGCTTGGACTTATAGGCAGCTAGGGGTTTTCACATGAATAGATAGTTAGAATATTCTACATTTTCAGGCAATACTGAGACACGTACAGGATTGTCAAAAATGCAATCTCTCTGTTAGTGATTTGCTCTGTAAGAAATTGTTGGAATGTGCAAATGGTTTAATCATTTTGCATTCATATACTAGTCTCAACTGTTAATTATATTATATCAGCTGTGCAATGCTCCTATATCTAGTTGTCTATGTCATGGGCTGAGATTCATTTGAATTCGATCTCTAAAATTTGTTCAGTCAAGGGCCGGATTTATGAGCAACTAATCTCTCACAAACAAAAATTAATCGAGGGATTCAAAACTATCAGATGATTTATCTCACGTAAAGTTGATACCTGTATAGTTTCTAGTGAGAATAAACAAGCTTCTGTTGGTAAACACTGTGCCCACACACAGATGCTTCTGTATGTATGTATAATAGATATATAGATCCATGAATGATTTGAGATAATTAACTAACTTTTTTGAATTTTTACTCAAGCTAGCATGAGGTAAAAACACACTAGCTTAATTTCTTATATGTTTTCTTTTCCCCATTTGAGGAACTTTTTTCCATGCATATATTTATGTATTTCTATCTGTACATCAGCTAATAGCTATATGTATATATGCAGAGTTTGTGGTTTTTCAGAGCATGATGTTCACAAATTTATCTAATTAATTAATTGATTATAAACTTTTGTTAAACTTTCTCTTTATTGACATTTGATAGAATTTGATATAAATTGCATCACTAAAGCTATATGCAGCTCCGGAATTAGTAGTATCTAAAGGTTCATTTTTGGGAAGTAGAGATACAGTCAGAAATTAGGGATTTTTTAAAATAAAATTAGAAGGATGCACCTAATGTCCATTATGTTCAAAGTTCTTTCTCAGCAGCTTCTTTAACTTGTGACTTTGACTATGATATCTATTTTAAGATAAACAATTTCATAAATAGCATTGAATCACCTTACCAGCTTAAAAGATCATTTCTTCCCATCATCTCTATTCCATTTTTTCCAAACAGTCAAACACAATACACACAAGTTGAAATCAATAGCTATTACAAGAACAAATGTGATTGACAAGCATTTCCTATTTCACAAGACCTCCTCCCTTTTTAAGCTGCAAAACTTCGTTATCATTGCCTAACTTTATCCCTGAAATTGGTTGGCTCATTAAGAACGGAAATATATCACCTTATAAATTAATTGACAAATTATAAAATATGCATATTAACATTGCAAATGACACTCCACCATTAATAGGTTTAATAATAATTATTTCACACTATTCATGACCAATCAACATAGTAAGGTAGATGTTATTAATATTTAAATATATGAAATTTTAATTTCAGATTTAGTAATATTGTTGAAATGGATAAAAGCTGGATGAGAAAATCATGATTATCAACGGAGTATCGGGACGGCGTTAAAGATTTCATTATTTTCACCAAGAAAAATTCTTGTGATCCAAATTTGTTTCTTTGTCCATGCCGGCGGTGTACTAACTGTCATCTGAAGACATGCGTCGAAGTTGAAACACATTTGGTGATCAATGGTTTTCTCCAAGGGTACACACAATGGTTTTTCCATGGAGAGCATGCCCAGGCAATTCCGGTTGAATCGGGTGTGTTAGAAGATGAAGACGAGCCCATATCAAATGACGACTTAAATGTGGCCGATGAGATGCAAGATTTATTGTGGGATGCATTTGGAATTCGTAACAATCCAACACACTCCAATAGTCCAACAACACAAGTCCATAACGAGCCAACAGTAACTGTAGACATTAGTAGAGGATTGGAAGAGGAAAGACAAGATTCTGAAGTAAAATATGAAGCCTTTACTAAGTTAATGGAAGATGCTAGTACACCTTTGTACCGTGATTGCTCAAAATTTACGAAATTTGCATTCATTGTTAGATTATTTCAGATCAAGACTTTAAACGGGTGGTCTGCTAAGTCCTTCAACATGCTACTTTAGTTGTTGAAAGAAGCATTTCCCAAAATTTGTATTCCAGAATCATCCCATGCTACCAAAAAATTTCTGAAGTCTTTTGATTTAGGGTATGAGAAGATTTTAGCTTGTCCATTTGATTATATGCTGTTCAGGGGGGATAAGGTAAGACTATAGAATTGTGAAATATGCGGAACGTCAAAATGGAAAGGAAAACCAAATGAAGGCCAAGAAGCTGATGACTCAGTTAAAACAAGTAGGAAAAAGAGGCCTGCAAAAATTTTGCGATATTTTCCTCTTATTCCTAGGGTGCAAAGAATGTTTATGTCATCTAAAACTTCTTCGGATATGAGATGGCATGCAGAATGTCGCAAGGATGACGGGATTCTCAGACACCCGGCTGATTCTCAATCTTGGAAAAAATTTGATGAAAGATATCCTGATTTTGCTGAAGATTCTCGAAGTGTGAGACTTGGATTAGCCAGTGATGGTTTTAACCCATTCAGACAAATGAGCAATACATATAGCATATGGCCCGTTGTGTTAATTCCGTACAATTTGCCCCCTTAGAAATGTATGAAACCTTCATCGTTTATGTTGTCAATGATAATTCCTGGACCAAAAAGTCCAGGAAATGATATAGACGTGTACTTTCAACCATTAATAGATGAACTTCAAAAATTATGGGAGGGTGTTCTAACCTATGATGCAACAGCTAAAGAAACTTTTCGTCTCAGGGTTGCGTTGACTTGAACAATCAATGATTTTCCTGCATATGCAAATTTATCTGGTTATAGTACCAAAGGGCATTATGCATGTCCTTGTTGTGCTGATCAAACTGTTTCAAAATGGTTGTATAATGGTAGAAAATTTTGTTACATGGGTCATCGAAGATGTTGCATGACACACACATATTCAGGTCAGAAACTTCAACATTTGATGGGTTGCAGGAGTGGGGGCATGCGCCTGAAATTTTAACAGGGTCAGATGTGTCTAGGCGATTACAAGGTCATAATTTCAATTATGGCAAAGAACCAGAAGTCATCAAGAAAGGCAAGAGAAAAGCAAGGGATGAGGACACTGACTTATGCGATGCAGATGAATGTGACAACATGGTTGATTTAGGGTCATGGAAGAAGAAGAGCATTTTTTTGAGTTGCCGTATTGGGAATTCAACTCATTACGTCATAATTTAGATGTGATGCACATTGGAAAAAATATCGGCGAAAATTGTATAGGAACTATCATGGGGGATGATCGGAAGACCAAAGATAATCTCAAGTGTCGCCTTGATTTAGTTTCGATGGACATACGACATGAGTTGCACCCAGAGCATTTACCCAATGGCATAATCCGTCTCCCTCCAGCAATTTATTCAATGTCCAAAAAAGAATTGGAATTATTTTGCAAGGTGTTACAGGAGATTAAAGTCCCTGATGGCTATTTATCTAACATAGCACGGTGCGTCAACTCTAAGGAGAAGAAGCTTCAGGGTCCAAAGTTACATGACTACCACATATTGATGCAAGATCTCCTTCCCGTGGCTCTAAGGTTTTCGATGTGTGAGCAAGTCACTACCGTCATCAAGGATCTTTGTAGTATTTATAAAGGACTTTGTTCGAGAGTTCTACGTATTGAAGATCTTGACCAATTGGAGCAACGTGCTGCAGTGGTACATTGTCAAATAGAGAGGATATTTCCTCCATCGTTTTTTACTATAATGATTCACTTGATAATCCACCTGGCCGGTGAAGCTAGACTCGGGGGACCCATACATTATCGGTGGATGTATCCCATTGAGAGGTAATATTCATGCCTCATTGAACATCTATCTGGTTTCTCTACTTTATGTGATGTATTTATTTATTTTTTATGACCAAAATATTTAACTATATAGGTACCTTTATCGGCTTAAGGGATATGTTAAAAATAGAGCATATCCAGAAGGCTCGATAGCTGAAGGCTATCTATCGGAAGAGTGCTCTAATTTTTGTTCAAGATATCTTATGGGTGTAAAGACAAGTCTGAATAGGCCAAGGAAAAACCTAGACATGTCAAACCTTGGCGGGGCTAAGTATCTCTTTCAGACTGCTGGCACTACTATTGGTAAAGTTGACGCATTTGAATTAGATAACTTAACATGGGAACAAGCACACCGATATGTACTAGATCACCATACAGCAGTTGAGCCATTTCAAGCGTAAGTCAATTTTGTAGTCGTTTATATTGCATTAAAATCGAGACATAATTTTAGCTAACTATCATTTCTATCATTTTATAATTTATAGTGAATTTATCCGTGAGATTAAAAGAACAGCTAGACCGAGAAGATTAAGACCACGTGATCAAAGTAAGATAATGAATGAAAAATTTCATACTTGGTTTCAATCTCATGTAAGTGAAATTTCAACTTATTAGCAAATATTTTATATCTACATTCGTCACTGTACTTAAACGATTAACCGTCACATATGTAGGTCTCTAAATTGCATGATGAGGATCTATCATCAGAAATAAAGATTCTGGCAAAAGGTCCCCATAAAATGGTTAGAAGATTCAGGGGATATATACACAATGGCTTCAGATTTCATACTAAAGATCGTGAACGCTATTTGAAGTCCCAGAACAGTGGAATTGTAGTCACGTCAAAGACTAGAAGTTATGCTACTAGGGAAGCGAATCCTATAGATGTAGATGTTGACTATTATGGGGTGCTCACGGATATCATCGAGTTGGATTATTACGGTCAATTCCGGGTAGTCTTATTTCGCGGGGAATGGGCTGGTTTGGATAAAAATTATCCAAATAACAAGGATAAATTAGGTTTTACAATTGTAAACTTCTCAAATTTGATTCACACAGGTATACACATTAGTCATGAGCCATTTGTGTTTCCATCCCAAGTCCTTCAAGTGTTCTATGTTGAAGATCCAGTTTGCCCCAAAACTCACATTGCACTTATTATGCAACCAGGAGATGTATTTCAGTTGGGCGAGGCTGCAGATGATGAGAATAATGATCCCATGAACAATTATATTGCTAATGAGTTTCCAATATTAGATGTAAACATAACAGATGACAACATTAGTCCTAATTGGCTCCGTACGGATGGAGAGCCAGGAGATGTCTTGGATGATATTGGATTATAATAAACATTCTCTATTCTGTTCTTAGATTCAAAGATGTAGTAATTTACATGTGTATTTGGTTTTTCTTTTTCTTTTTTGTTACAATCTTTATGAACAAGTATATGTGACTACATCTATCATAGAAAATTTTGTATATCAAAAATTGTAGTTTGAATATCAGAGTCTCCCATCAAATATCCAAACATAAAAGACTAGAAGTTATGTAGCATGATGGTTTATTGTTGTTCTAGTCCCCATTTATAAATTAACTACAATATATATCATTTTTGTAGTTTTTTTTTCTTTCTTATCAAAATAAATATATCTATTGTATGCTACTTCTGTTAAGATAGTGTACAATATATTGTACTGATATAAAGTGCAGTTAAAGTAAAGCATTTGTGATAGAATGTTTTGTATTGTTTTAAACTGATATATGCTTCTGTTTATGGAGGATATCCTTCATCCAGAAAGTTTAATTTAATTGTTTATTAATAGAAACAGTGATTTTAGGATGTTTCTCAAGTATACAAAGAAAGTAAAAAGCCAAATGTAAAAAATCACAGTAATGAGGAGTTTAGAATAAATTTTCATTGTGAGAGAGAGACTGATACATATACTATTGACTTAATTACAATCATATGTCAATTAACTCTAATTTTATCTTCATATATGTATGTGTGAGCTGAAATTCCGCTCACACATACATATATGAATGCTAAAATTCTCACCAAGAAAGTCCGCTCAAGTGATTATTTAATATCAGACTTCACTCATTTTGTTCATCTTTGGTCTAATCTCCTAACTCCTGTTACGAGGGAGTCTCTATCTCCATCGTATTGATGATGTTGTTAGGTCCCTGAGGTCCCTGATCCTGCAGGGAGTGAATTTGGCTCCTTAATTAGTTTGTTTTATTGTGTCAATCGTACATCTTCTTTGTTTTGGGTGCAGATGCGAGGCTTGGCCAGTAGATGCTTGCTGCTGCTTCCTTTTCCCATGGCTGGTGTGGTCCTTCTTTTGATCATCACTGTGCTTTGGATGGTTATTTTGATGGTGTTTTTTGGGGCTGCCCTATGCTTTTATTTGCTGATGTTATATATACTCTGTTAGGTTTTGTGATGTTTTATGCTTACAGGGGTTCTCTGATGTTACATATACTCTGTTATCATTTTTTTATATGTTTTTCTTCTGCAACTCATAAACAAAGCTGATCAATAAAATTGTAGATGAAAATGTGTAAATACTGCACAATTTATCTCAACGATATTGTGTTTGCAATCCCACAAAAGTGCTCTGTTTTTTTTGTTTTTCTCAGTTATTATAGAAGTTGAGAAGGGTCTAAGAGAGAGTAGTAATAGAAACCCTAGTGGATTTAAGATATTTTAGAGAGGTTTGTAAATCCTAAAATTTCATATTTTTGGCGGATTCCTTACAAGAGTAGGATTAGTGTGAAACAGATTATGATGATTGACTTCCATATATGCTTTCTCAAAAAGTAATTACCATATTTGAATTTAGATTTCTGACATGTTGTTATTAATGCAGTCAGTTCAATTATATGAATCTGATAAATATTCAAAAATTAGTTAAATACAAATATAAAACTGATTCAGATCAGATATACATACATATATATCTTTATGTACACTACCTACCTTTAAGTCAATAGTATATGTATTGTACACCCTGAAATTCTACATGCACTATTTCTGAAGGGTCACACAGAATGTGTGAGCTGGTTTCAAAGCCTTAAAAACACCAATCAGAAACCCCCTCCAAAATATAAATGTTCTAGTCCACATTTATATTATAATAAGATCTAACAGTATATTTGTTTGTGTAATTAGCACTTCAATAAGTGATGTTTGTTTCTGAAAGTGGTTTTCCCCACATTGCAGTTAATATGATGTTTTTTGTTGTTAGTGAAAAATGCCTCGACGACCTACAAAAAGGGCTTCCTCACCAACACCAAGCACGGGGGATGTGCAGGGACAGTCTCCAGAAGAGATGGAGATTGACACTCAGTTTGAGATCGATGAGGGGAGTGCACCGGCAATAAAAAAAACAGGGGACCGACGAGGATGGGAGATGTCTGGAAGCGTCAACCGAACGACAAAATTGTGGTGACCGTCAACCATGCAAACCAACCTGTGGGCAAGGAAGCATCTACATTTGCTAATTTCATAGGGGTAATTGCAAGAAAAGGTCAAATACTACCATTGTCTTACGACAGATGGTCAAAAATTCCGGCGACGTCTAAGACAATTGTCATCAATACAATCAAGGTATTCATTATCATTCAATTTGTTTGGTAAGATTAAAAAGTTCTTAAGTATCCCTGAGCAATCGCCAACTCGAAAATATCATGAGTAACACTCATAATATGCAAACTGTAGGATAATGGCTCGATTCTGGTATTTGGTATCTGCAGTGTTCGAAAGTTTCAGAGCTTCAGTCAACTGGATGGAGGAGCAGTCGACTGTCCAGAGAGGAGTTTTCAAAGACTAAAGATACAGCAGCAGCAGTCGACTGATCAGTCGACTGTCCCGAAGGAAGTACCAGTCGACTGGTAATTGGACCAGTCGACTGTCGGCGGGTTTTGGATCCAGAATAGGCCCAATTCGAAAAGGCCCAATAGTTTCCCTATAAATACACCCGTTAGGGTTTTGTAAATTGTAACACCTTATTCAGATTTTGCAGCCGTCATCTCTTGTAAAGGCTTTGTTTGCCCATTGGAGATCATAGTAAAGAATCCCAACCGCCCCTTGTGGATGTAGGCATCGTTTTGCCGAACTACGTAAATCTTGTGTTCTTGTGTTGCTTGCTTTTCTGTGTTTTCTCGCTGTTTCTCTCGTTTAATTGTTGGTTTGTTTTGTATTCTGCACAACAAGTGGTATCAGAGCTGTTGGTTCGACCTAGAGGGAGATGGCGGGTGATGCAGATGCAACCAAGGATGTTGTGGGATCAAGTTCGTCCAGAACAACGATTCACAACGCAAAATTTGAAGTTGAAAATTTTGATGGGACAAACAATTTCGGGATGTGGCAATGTGAGGTGTTGGATGTTCTTGTTCAACAAGAACAAGATGTTGCTTTGGAAGTAGAAAAACCAAAGGATATGTCCGAAGCAGATTGGAAGAAGTTGAATCGAGTTGCGTGTGGGACTATTCGGCTCTTTATTGAGAAGGCTCAGAAGTACGATTTGATGAGGGATACCATTGCTGCGGTGTTGTGGAAGAAACTCGAAGACAAATACATGAGGAAAAGTTTGGAGAATCGGCTGTATTTGAAGAAGAGACTTTTTCGCTTCACCTATACGGAAGGTATGTCTATGAATGCTCATGTTGAATCATTTAATAAATTATTGGCTGATTTGTTAAATTTGGATGAGCAAATTAAAGATGAAGATAAAGCCCTAATTCTGTTGAATTCATTACCTGAAAGTTATGATCATTTAGCAACTACTTTACTATATGGAAAGGATACTGTTAAATATGAAGATGTTGCAAATGCCCTGTTGAATAATGAAACTAGGAGAAGGGATAAAATGGTTGATAGGGAAACTTCTGAGGCATTGATTGTAAGGGGCAGGACTGAGACCAGATCTGAGTCCAAATCTGGGAAAAAGGGAAACAAATCTCGTTCCAAATCGAGAGGAGTTTCGAAGGACAGGAAAATACCGGACAAAGATGAATGTGCTTTCTGTCATGAAAGGGGGCATTGGAAAAAGGATTGTCCAAAGCTACGAAATAAGGGGAATTCGACTGCAAATGTGACTGTTGATAATTTAGAAAGTGGCGAGGATTTTTCTTTTGCACTTGCTTCTAGTCCCTCACTTTATCAAGAAGTATGGTTTCTTGATACAGCAGCCTCCTATCATATGTCTTGGAAAAAGGAGTGGTTTACTTCTTTGGAGTATATGGATGGTGGTGTAGTTTTGATGGGAAATGATGCGCCTTGTAAGAAGGTAGGAATCGGGAAGATTGAATTGCTAATGCACGATGGTCTTATTAGGGAGCTTTCAGATGTATGGTATGTTCCAGATTTGAAAAAGAATCTGATTTCACTAGGTGCTTTGGAGGCTAGTGGATTGAAATTTGCTAGTGAAGGTGGCATTCTGAAGGTGACTAGCGGATCACTCGTGGTGATGAAAGGGCAAAGAAAAAGGAACTTATTTTTCTTGCAGGGAAAAACATATTTGGGTGAGGCTGCCAGTGTAACTGAAAGGCCTAAACAGGTTGTTCCCGACTCTACTAGGTTGTGGCATATGCGACTCGGGCATGCAGGAGAAAAGGCCTTGCAGGGGCTTGTGAAGCAAGGGTTGCTTAAAGATGCTAAAGGGTGCAAGTTGGAATTTTGTGAACATTGTGTTTTGGGTAAGCAAACTAGGGTGAAATTTGGTACAGCTGTACATCAGACAAAGGGTATCCTCGATTATGTGCACACAGATGTTTGGGGCCCTACTCAGACACCTTCTATGAGTGGTAGACACTGGTTTGTTACTTTTGTTGATGATTACTCCAGACGAGTTTGGGTATATACCATGAAGCACAAAGATGAAGTTTTGACATTGTTCACAAGTTGGAAGAAGAAAGTTGAAAATCAGACTGGTAGGAAGATTAAGGTTCTGAGGTCAGATAATGGAGGGGAATACAAGAACGATCCGTTTCTGAAATTGTGTGAAGATGAAGGGATCCAGAGGCACTTCACAGTTAGGAAGACTCCACAGCAAAATGGGGTTGCAGAAAGGATGAACAGAACCTTACTTGAGAAGGTGAGATGTATGTTAGCACAGTCTGGATTGAAGAAGACATTTTGGGCAGAAGCTGTTATATATGCAAGCCACATTGTCAACCGTTTATCATCAGCAGCACTTGAAGGCAAAACACCTATTGAGGTATGGAGTGGTAAACCTGCATCTGATTATAGTTTTTTGCATATATTTGGTTGTCCTGCTTATTTTCATGTAACTGAAACTAAACTTGATGCAAGAACCAAAAAGGCTATATTTGTTGGTTTTAGTACTGGTGTCAAAGGTTACAGGTTGTGGTGTCCAGAACAGAAGAAGTTAGTAATCAGCAGGGATGTGACTTTTGATGAGACCAGCATGATTAGCTCGGGACAGTCGACTGGTGGTATGGGACAGTTGACTGGTGAGCAGCAGAAGAGTGGGACAGTTCTCCAACAGGTGAGTAGCAGAATCTCGGGACAGTCGACTGATGTACAGGAGCAGTCGACTGGTGGTCTAGAACATCTGAAGAGTGGGAGCTCGGGACAGTCGACTGTTGGCAATAACCAGTCGACTGGTAGGAGAGTTCTCCAACAGGTGAAGTTAGAAAAGTTGTCAGTTGAAAATCCTGTTCCTGTCCAAGATGAAGATGATGTGGTTGATACTGAGAATGATGAAGAAGTTCCTATCCAGCAGGAAGAATCAATTGCAGTAAGAAGGCAATGAAGAGATATCAAACGACCGTCTCGCTTTACAGATACAGTTGCATTTGCTCTTCCCATTGTGGATGATGAAGTTCCCTCCAACTTCAAAGAAGCCACTAGAAGTTCAGAAAATGCAGATTGGAAAGTTGCTATGGATGAAGAGATGAACTCTCTTCATAAGAATAAGACTTGGGATCTAGTGCAACTACCAAAGGGGAAGAAAGCAATTGGTTGCAAGTGGGTGTATACGAAGAAAGAAGGTCCAAAAGGCAGTGTTCGGTTCAAGGCTAGACTAGTTGCAAAGGGGTATGCTCAACAGGAAGGAATTGACTATAATGAAGTGTTCTCTCCAGTTGTGAAGCATCCTTCTATTCGGATTTTGTTGGCTTTGGTAGCACAGTTTGATCTTGAATTGACACAGATGGATGTGAAGACTGCGTTCTTACATGGGGATCTAGATGAAGAAATTTATATGTTGCAGCCAGATGGGTTTAAGACAGCTGGGAAGGAAAGTTTTGTTTGCAGGTTGAAGAAGTCTCTCTATGGGTTGAAGCAATCTCCAAGGCAGTGGTATTTGAGGTTTGATCAGTTTATGAAGGTGCAGAGATATTCCAGAAGTGAGTTTGATCATTGTGTTTACTTCAGGAAATTGCAGGATGGCTCTTTCATATATCTGTTATTATATGTGGATGACATGTTGATTGCCTCTAAAAATGCTAAGGAGATTCAAAATTTGAAGAATCAGCTAAGTTCTGAATTCAAGATGAAGGATCTTGGTGAAGCCAAGAAGATACTTGGGATGGAGATAGCTAGAGACAGGGCAAAGGGCATAGTAAGTTTGACACAGAAGCAATATCTTTTGAAGGTGCTGAAACGGTTTGGTATAGATGAGAAAACTAAACCAGTCAGTACACCCTTAGCTCCTCATTTCAGAATTAGTGCTTCTCAGTCTCCAAGTACAGATGAAGAGAGACAGTATATGGCTAATGTACCTTACACTAGTGTGGTTGGCAGTTTGATGTATGCCATGGTGTGTACTCGACCAGACATCTCTCAGGCGGTGAGTATGGTTAGTCGATATATGCATGATCCAGGCAAAGAGCATTGGCAAGCAGCTAAATGGATTTTGAGGTACATAAGTGGCACCACAGATGTGGGTTTGAAATTTGAAAGTGATGACAATATTAGCAGGTTATTGGTTGGATATGTTGATTCTGACTATGCAGGTGATCTAGATAAGAGACGGTCTACTACAGGCTATTTGTTTACTATGGCTAGAGCACCTATAAGTTGGAGGTCAAATTTGCAGTCCACTGTAGCGTTGTCTACTACTGAGGCTGAATACATGGCGGTTGCTGAGGCCATGAAGGAAGCCATTTGGATACATGGACTTTTGAAGAGCTTGGGAATTCATTGGGAGAAGGTGGAGGTACACTGTGACAGTCAGAGTGCTATTCATTTAGCAAAGAACCAAGTTCATCATTCGAGGACCAAACATATTGATGTTCGTTATCATTTTGTGCGTGATTTGATAAAGGATGGTGATATTCATTTGGTGAAGATTGGAACAGCTGATAATCCTGCTGATATGTTGACCAAAATTGTTGGGGCAGCCAAGTTCAAGCATTGCATGAACCTGGCTAATATTTTGCATGTTTGATAATTTGGCATGGGCGATTGGGATAGTGCTTTGCCATTGGTTTGGTTAGTATGTGATATCATACTAAGGTGGAGTTTGTTTTTGTTACATTTGGTGATGAGCAGTTGTTTTGGAGTATTTGTGGAGATTGCTTGGGCTACTTGGAAGATTTCACCAAGGTGGAGATTGTTGGATACTTGGAAGATCTCGCCAAGGTGGAGATTGTAGGATAATGGCTCGATTCTGGTATTTGGTATCTGCAGTGTTCGAAAGTTTCAGAGCTTCAGTCGACTGGATGGAGGAGCAGTCGACTGTCCAGAGAGGAGTTTTCAAAGACTAAAGATACAGCAGCAGCAGTCGACTGTCCCGACGGAAGTACCAGTCGACTGGTAATTGGACCAGTCGACTGTCGGCGGGTTTTGGATCCAGAATAGGCCCAATTCGAAAAGGCCCAATAGTTTCCCTATAAATACACCCGTTAGGGTTTTGTAAATTGTAACACCTTATTCGGATTTTGCAGCCGTCATCTCTTGTAAAGGCTTTGTTTTGCCCATTGGAGATCATAGTAAAGAACCCCAACCGCCCCTTGTGGATGTAGGCATCGTTTTGCCGAACCACGTAAATCTTGTGTTCTTGTGTTGCTTGCTTTTCTGTGTTTTCTCGCTGTTTCTCTCGTTTGATTGTTGGTTTGATTCGTATTCCGCACAACACAAACAACATGCATGCATAATCAATATAGTGACTGATACAATGTTGTTCCTAGTGTATAAAATCAGCAGAGAAATATTTAAACATCCAAGATTTATTATCCCTTGATACATTAATGAAGTATACCCATGGGCAATAATATTGCAGGTATCTTGTAAGAAAGTGAAGGTAAACATTTTGTATAATTGTCACTGAGTATTTATCCATCAGTGTTAGTTTGCTAATTTAGTTTGCAGAGGGGAGAGGGATTTTTAATTTGAATGACAAAGCAGCATACAAAAAATCATAAGGGCTGGAAATCCAGGAATAGGCTTAGATGGTTAAGTATCTATAAATATAGGAGCAACAATATAATTGTCCAAGTATGTAACACATGTTACAAGTGACATATGATGTTTTTTTAACTTCTGTAAATAAAGAACAAACTTCAACATTATTACACATCAAAGATATTGTGAATATGAGTCTATGAGATCCTGAAAAGAAGCAGATGGTCATTTGGTTATCATTCCACAACATTATTTTTCTTCAATATCATGACTGATTCTGCAGTGTAGATGCCAAAAATTAGTTGAGAATCTACATAGCTATTCTTTGTTGATATATAATGGTAGAAGAACTTACACATATGGTGAACTTAGTTATTATAGTCACGAATGTGCTTAGCCGTAGTAAAAAATGCTATTCTTCCTTGGTGTAAGTTTTAGTAATTGATATTCTTTCTTCATTTCTCTTTATTCCTTGAATATCTAATGGCTGTTTCTTATTTAGATGATGCATGGCTATGTATTAGTTCTTATCAGAAATGTTATGCCATCATTTTCCTCCTATGTAATATAGACATTTTTATCATTGAACAGTTCCTGTTGAAACATTAACACTTAATATATGCTCCTTTCAAATGTGTCTAAAATTTTGTGTACATATTTTTAATTTTGAACCTTTCTAGACACTTGTTTGGCATTTCTTAGAGATACCTCTCAGTATTTTTTTCACACTTCATTATTCATATTAGAAACTAAAATATGTTTTGGCTTTTCATTTATATGTTATAGCTTGTATTTTAAAGAAATCATGAGATGTATGTTGGTTAGCTTTTAGCATATATACAAACATTATCTGTCACTTGAATGCTTTTTTTATTTTTTTTCACAAACATTACCTGATGTTTGTTTTTTTTTCACAAACATTATCTGTCACTTGAATGCTTTTTTTATACAAACATTACCTGATGGAGGGAGGGAGGGAGTTTCTTGCATTTGATTATTTAAACTAATGAATAATACAATAACAATTATTGCATTTGATTATTTAAACTAATTTTGATTGAGTTGTAATTATTTGAAATGTGCAGAAAAGGTCTGAAATTGGTTCGGCAAGTCGAGGAAAACATGATGTATTGCACACTGCTGGAACTAGTAGCTTCGCTATAGTTCGTGAGAGATTGGTATGTGTTAAGTATTTTTTTTTCACTAATGAATATACAAAGATTATAAACTTTCTTATAGCTGTGATTTATTAATATAAAGGTTGAGGAACACGATGCAGACAAGTTTGGCGATCTAGATTTTTTTGACGCGACCCACAAGAAATCAGATGGCCAATTTGTTTCCACAACAGCTGCGATGATCTCGGTAATTTTTCTTAATGAAGTATGTGTTCTTTGATTTGTTAAGTCGCTTATAGAAGTAAATAACTTATATAATTTTATGCCAATTTGTATTTTAACAGAGCACTGCTAGAGTCAAGTATGCTGAACTGTCTTCCACAATGGCCTCCGACTCTACCACATCTGCCTTAGACGCATTATCACTTCAGCGTCATGCTTTGATCGAAACAAGAGGCCCAGAGCGCCCTGGCCATGTGCGTGGAATGGGTTTAGGCCCAACGCCCACTGAAGTCTTCGAGGCTTGTCCGTCTACTGCTGAGGATCCGAGAGATGAGGAGATACGCTCTTTAAGGTCAGGGTTGTCACAACTTCAAGAGGTAGTTGCAGCTTTGGTGAGGCAACAAAATCCCGATCCAGCTATTCCGATATAGGTTAAAAATTATTATTTTTAACTTATTTTATTTAACTTTGAATCACATTTACAAGTATATTTTTCGGAACATACTTGATTACTTTGCTTTAATCTGATATATGTATAGACTTTTAGAAATCAAGGAGACAATAATATATGTATAGACTTTTCAAGAAAAACTTAAATTGATAAGCAGGACGGAAGGAGGCTGACAGACAAAAGAAGTTAATTAATAGTACCAACAGGATACTAAGGTAACAACTTAAATTAACTACAACAATATTCACTTTCACTACTGAAATTTCCTTGCTGGTCAGCAACAGAAATAAGAACAAAGCCTTCATCTAATTTCTCAGGTCAGCTAAATGAAATCCTAAGAACAAGACCTATATTTGAATTCTAGATCTGTACGCTCTAAATTATAGACCACGACAACTTTCTAGTTTCACCTCATTTGTTTACTGGGCAACTTTCTAGTTTCTAGTTTCTTTCAGAACATTAATACAAACTATTGAGATGTATATCTAGAATTTCTTGCCATTATTGAATGATAAATACTTGTAGAAGTAACGACTATATAATCATCTCTACATAGCATACATGAATTGCACGATTATTCTGCAGCTTAGTCGACCTATATATCTTTCAGAATATGTTATCAGTGGAGTACAGAGAATCTTGTGGTTGCTAGTTTACTGAAAAATAGTGCTGTGGAAGAATTTGACGATGAATGCTTGCATTGTAGTTAAATCGTTTCCTTTACACTGTTGATAGAAACACAAGCCAAAAGCAAAGACCCTGACTTAATCTGATCAAACAAAAATATATCATCTTAGCCAAAAGCTAAATCCATCATTTTCTAATCACTATAATGGGATTATTCTTTTTAAAAACTTCAAACATGAAATAACGATGTAACTTATATATGAGGTTGATTGTTGCTAGTTACAAATCTAGTTAAATATTTTGTGGTCTCCCTCTTCTCTATGTTTGGTCCTCCACAAGGAGATATATTGATACAACCATGATACTTGCGAAGATTAAGATAATGATTATGGGTATAAGATAAGAAAGATGATGGTGCCTAATACATTTTCATTTTTTGATGTGCAACCACAAAAGAAATTTTCACTTCACACATTTAGGATCGCTTAGAGAAGTTAGATGGGACACTAGGAAAAGTGGTAAAAAAAACATCAGCGAAATTCACCTCTCCATCTAAAAAAAATTCCAATGGAAAAAACTTACAGTATGCACAGGTGTCCAACCCAAAAATAGTGCTGTGGAAGAATCTTGTGGTTGCTTGTTGCGCTATTCCAGATTTGTCTATGTTGTATATTTATTGTACTATATTGCTTTATTAATACTATATTCAGTTCCGTATTTTAAGATTTAAAGAAAGACAGTGATAATTTGATCAATCGACAATGATATCTCAGTTACTTTGCAAAATGATTGTTATACAAAGAGGGAAAATGATTGTTATACATACTCTTTATTAGCTAGTTGCTCTTTATCCCTGCAAATTATAACCTTTTTTTTTTTACAATGTGACTTACACAGTTTCAGAATAGAGTTCCAACTAATTCAAGTCGGGCGAATCCAGAGAACCAAAGCGAGCATGATGGAAGCAACGACTTAAGGAGGCGTACCAATTAAAAAAATCTACTAATTGCAAGTCATTTTTGGTCTTTTTTTGTGGTGCAATCAGTTTGTATGATCAAACTTGTTAGAACTTTATTGATGTAAACAGGGTATATGTATAACTTGATACTTGTGTTATTGTTGTCGACGATTATGAATTTTACAGAACTTTAAACTTCTGAAGTTGTGTGTGTTGATCAGTATAAAATATAATGAATTTTGTCAGCTAAATTTTTTATTGTTCATTTCCATGGGTGTGCGTGTAAAATTTTGAATATAAATTTGGGTTTATTAAAATAACAAATCAGTATAAAATATATACTGATTTTGATATAAATTTGGGTTTACTAGCAACATCTGCATATATTATAAAATCTGCATATATATACAGATTTTGAATTGGATTTTTTTTAAATTTAAAACAACCCCGATGTTTTACAAAACGCCGGTGGACATTTCTAAAAATTAAATTATTTCAAATTTTAAAAAAGAATTATATTATTTATACATATAACCCGGCGTTTCCGAACCGCCGGGGTAGGTTTAAATTCTTTAAAAAATAAAAAATAAAAAACTGATTTCACCGGCGCTTTCAGCAGCGCCGGCCAATATATGACATATACCGGCGGTTGTGGAAGCGCTGGGGAAGCTTGGCCACCAAAGCCCGGCACGCGCACCGCCAGCGGTTGGTGCGGCGCTGCTCAACGCGCCGGTAGGGTTTTCACTGGCATTTATAAACGCCGGTGACACCATTAGAAACCGCCGGTGAAGCCTTCTCTGGTTGTAGTGACTGTACAAAATCTGAGCATTTATTGTTCACATTAATTCTTCAAATCAAAGCTAGATTGGCAGCTTCACTCATTTGAAATATAAAAAAGTTTTCTATGATTTTAAACACACAATTAACTATTAAGTAAATGCAACTTAGTATGTAGATGCAAGAGTGGCCTGCTTCACAATTAGTAAGATAAAATAAAATTGTTAAATTAAAGAAAAAGGAGATTAGTTCATAATGCATGCTCCAACTGTTCGGGTTGTGTCTTGTATACTCGTTGTTCAAATTAAAGAAGGTAATATGAAGCACGGAGGTCGAAGCGTCGAAGTGAGAAGAAGGAGAAACAGCAGCAGCAAGGGTGCAGGCATAGTTGCAGTCGATCGGTCATGGTGACAATCGACCGTACCCCCGACCGCTCATTGTACATGGATTGTCCGAGAGTGGTATGGTCAACCGGTCTTATTGGACAGTCGACTGTCCGTGGCGCTGATTTGTTTTTGGGCTCCGATTTGTTAGGTCGGTTCAGCCCAATCTTCAACTCCAAGTTAGATCGTGCGGCTCCTATTCAGTTACTTCTTTTCCAGGTTATATCGGAAGACTGAGGATCAAGATTAGACCTAGGTTTTCTCTCTATTCTTCTATATACATTGTAAACTCTTCCAATACGAGAGGTAGTACTTTATAGATTATTTTCTCCATTGCAAAGAGAGGCTCGAGAGAGAGATAGTTCTTGGTGGGTGAGTTTAATTCCTTGTGTCAAGTGAATCAGTAACTCCTTGTGAGCTCTTCTAGTTGAATATCTGATCTCCCTATATTTTTCCCCGGATTAAAGCAAAAGCTAACCGGGATAAGTCATCGTTGTTGTGTTTGTGTTAGTTTGGTGAATCGACTTGCTTGCTCAATTTATTCGCCTTGTCTACTTCGACTTTCTCATTGCTCTAATTAGTTCCGCTATGACCAGAGGGCGTTTGTTGACGCCCTAATCCCAACAACTGGTATTAGAGCTTCAGGTTGCCGAGTCCCTTGGTTAAGATGACAGGCCATAATATTTTGAAGATCAAGCAATTTGATGGTAAGATTAATTTCAATCTTTGGAAGACTGACATGTATGATGTTCTTGTTCAAGAATGGTTGCGGTCAGCAGTTAAGAAGAAGGAAAAGCCAACTGATATGAAGGATGACGTTTGGGAAGATATTCGTGAAAGAGTCATAAGCCTAATCCGACTATCCTTGCCGGACGAGGTCAAGTGCAGATTTCTTGAAGAAACTGACACGGTGAGTTTGTGGAAAAGACTCATAGCTGATGTAATACCCTGATTTTCATTTATGAAAATTATTATTTTGTATTATTAATTTATACGTATTGTGCACGTGCAATCTCGTGCTATAAATTTTTATAATTATTTTCATTACATAACCAAATGAGTATATATATATATATATGTCTTTTCTATATATATATATATATATATATATATATATATATATATATATATATATATATATATATATATATATATATATATATATGTCTTTTCTATTGTTTTATTAAAAGCGCTTATTTTAAACAAGCATAAGTATTCCATTATTTTGAGCCCAATCTAATTTATTTTAAATATAGACTATTTTGGCCCACTAAATAAAAGCCAATCAATTTATTTCTTTTTAATTCTCACGACTTGTAGTGTAGACAATTTTATAGACTTTTATAAATAATTAAATGTACAACTTTTTAGAATAGGGGGGTTTAGAAACACGTGTATTGCACTAGCATGTGTTTGTGCTCCTTGTGAGGCCGGATAGGAATGGGAGGGAAAAAGATAGAGTGGAGTTTGTGGGAGGTAGTTTTGTAGTCATGGTTGGTTACTACAACTTCCCATTTAATCCTAGCTCTTGTTTCTTAACTCCTAGATCAATTTTAGCCTTCTATTTGCCCAAAATTTTTGTATAAATACCCCCCCCCCCCCCCCCAGCCTAACTTCCTTACACTTCTCATTCATCAAACCTATAGTGAAAGAAAATAATCATTAGTAGTAGATCGTTGTGTCGGTAGAGAGTGAGAATAAAAAATTGAGAGTTGAGTGTGCTTGCATTCAAGGAGGCTGACTACACCTAGAGAGGCTCGGTTTGCACTCAAGCAAGGAGGAGAAGTACTTTCGGGCAAGCTCAAACTAGGAGGAGAAGGGCTCTTTCATTCTAGGAGTTGTTTTGGTGGTTTCTCTCCAAATTAGGTGGGTGGTTTTCCTTACTTCTAACTCTAGTCACCATGCTAGGAATGATGGTATAATTAGCATGAAAGAGACTAATAAGAGTACATTTAATTTGAAAAAGGACTTGTTAGATGATTTAATTAATGCTTGGTAGATTATATGTTAACTTATCATGAATCTTAATGTTGTAGCACAATTTGCTTTGTAGTTATGGAAATGTTAAATTGGGTTTATGATAATGTCAAAATTGAGTATGAATTGCTAATAGATGAAATTATTGTTTTATGCACTAAATGGACTATCGTGATATTGGTTCTAATGAATGAAATTTGTTCTATTCATTTGGGTTAATGAAAGAGGAAAAAACAGGGAATTATAATTATAATGTGATTTTTTATACCAAATTTTGTTTGAGAATTGTCAAATTGAAATATGGAAAGAGTAGTACAGAATTTAAATTATTTTATGAAAAATGTATGTTTTATTAGTGAGAAAATTATTTTAAAAATACTCGAGTATTAATTTAATATGGAATTACTATTCTGGAGATTTACATGACATTTTGTGCAAGTAAAACGAAGATAAGAGCTTTTGAACATCGAAACGTTTTAATTAAACAGAGACTCGAGTTAAGTAAACTCGAGTTGTGTTTGTGACAACTTGAGCACATAGCTCAAGTGGTCGGTGAGTCTTTCTGGCACTACTGTAGCGTGGGCGTGGGTCTTGGGAGTCGCTGGTTCGATACCCTATGTCTACCTTGTTTTTCTGTGTGCGGTTAAAAATACCCAACCTGAACAGAGGGTATATGATCCTCTGATCTCTCTTCATATCGCTAAGCGCATTCGGCCTAATTAATTGGGAGTTATTGGACTAAAATAAAGTGTATTTTTTGAGGTGAAATTGTATTCGAAACTATTGTTTCTTACCTTTATAATTTCATGAAAAAGTGTGATTTTCATGAGGTGATTAATATGAATGTTAAAAAGAAAAATTGATGGATGGAAAATACAATTGTGATCTTTGTATGGGTTATTTTGTCAAAGAGTAGCATGACAATAGTGATTTTGTGAATAGTCACTTTGACTAGATATTTTCGTAATACGGTTTCAATGTGGAAATAAATGTTGGTTATTGAAATACATAATTTATAATCAAACTCCATGTATGAGATTTTGATTCATGAAAAGATTGGAAATTGTTTAATTGGAAAAGAGAATTCTTCTTGAGCATGATAAACTCAATATGAGAAATGTGAATTGAAATTGAAAATTAGGGTGTAGCCAAAACTCACACCGGCAGTTGAAAGAAATGAGATATGATAATTAAATTGTAAAGACCAAGTTTGCGTCATTGTAAAATGAAAGAAATAAGACCGGTATTAGTGAGAGTGCTGACCCTAAGAGATTGATTTTGTTCATGACTTCATTAAATTAAGGATTAGTACATAGTGAAGATGTGATGAAAGTGAGAGAAAAACACAAGTATGAGGTCCTCGAGTCTACGATGTGGGTGTGATTCACAGTTTGTCTTCACGATGGATCGTGACATGACGTGGGCACTACTTCGGAATTATCGGGATCTTGGCAATGCTTGTGGGGTGTTTGGTGACTGCGAGAGGATCGTGTGCCATGACGGAGGCTGAATTGTCCATAGGTTGTCTTCACGATGCGTCGTGACATGACGTGAGATTCCCCTCCAGGTTGTCTGTACATGAGCTCGTTACTCATAGAACATCTAGGATACTTACTGTAGTTACAGTAGTAGATTAAGTCATGATGAGGGATTGAATCCTATAAGATGAATAACGATTAAGGGCTTGCCCTCGAACCTATGTAGTATGAGATGCATAGAATCCGAACAAGTGTGCATTAGTGTCATATAATATACTGCATTAAGGACTAAGTGCACAACCACAACACGACATCAATAGGATATTCCCCTTAGTTTGATTGTGAACAAGTTTGTGTTTGTCAAGTATGGAAAGTCATTATACTATTTCCGGCATAGAGAGAATGACCGGGTATAATATTCGTCGGTGGAATAAACTGACGTGCCCACAGTTTTATATGCAGAATAAATGGCATGATAAAGATTAAAGGAGAACTGATGCTTAGAGATTATTCAATTGTTGTTGAAATTTCATTGCTGTAAATATTGTATTTTTGCTTTCGTTGTAAAGTGTAAAGATTCATTTGTAACTCTGATGAAGTAAAAGTTTTAAATTCCTTGTAAAATTGTAAGAAGTAAAGTAAAGATCCCGTGGAATCTTGAATTCAGTTGTATTTGAAATTCGGGGTGTTACAGAGTGGTATCAAAGCACACTTTACAAGTAGTACAAATTTATGAGGAACGACACCCTAGAAGTAGACATTTAGCGTGTTGAGTATAGAGATTTAAATGTAAGTCACTTACATTTGTGTTGCTCTATGATTGACATTCTCTCCCTCCCCCTTTTCTAAGATGGCTGATCACTTCGACCCTACTGGAGATGACAATTGGCTTATCATTGAGGAAGACTATTATCCTGGACAAGCGGATTCCGAGGAAGAGTACTACCCAGGGAAAGCAGACTCCGACGAAGAGGAATGACCTAAGTCCTGAGAGATCACTCCACCTCCGGATTCATCTGATGATTCTTCTGATGAGGAAGAACCAGTTCCGAGTAATCTCATCGTATCTCTTCAGAGGCAAGTAGAGACTCTGCGGGAGAGAGTCGGGCTATTGGAGGCTCAATTGGCGAAGCGCAAGGATGATTTTGCAGTTCTCAGTCATTGTGTATGGGAACTCGAGAAGAGGAAAAACATGACCGACGTACTAAGGGAGGAAGTGGAGGAACTACGGGAGAGCTTCGTGAAGCCAAGAGGAACCGTAGGAGTTAGACCGTTGTATCATCTACTGCTTTCATTTTGATGTCAGAAATGTTTTAAATTCGAATGTATAAAGTTTGAAATTCAATAAAATGAAAATGTTGACTTAAAAGTTCATGTTTTATACTTCGAATTTAATGGATCCTTTGCATCAGAATATGGCTGGAAGACGAGCTCAAAATGGTGAAGGTCTGGACTTGGAAATGGAGCTAGAGAGGGTCTATCAGACACTCAATGCTGTTGCCATGAATCAGAACCAGGGAAGGGTGCCTGCGAATCCAGTACCCGAAGCAATCAAACTCGTGGAATCATTTAGACGAATGAAACCACCGGTGTTTGAGGGGAAGTCAGACCCTGACACGGCTGACAATTGGATCCGGTAGGTAGAGACTATCTTCGAAGTCTTGGAGACTCCGGAGGGCAGCAAGGTGAAGCTGGCGACTCTGCAGTTTGAGAAGGATGTAGCTGTGTGGTGGCAGTCGATGAAGCGAACGATGGGAGGCTCGGTTCTTGGCTGGGATGAATTTTTAGAGGAATTCCGCAGTCATTATTTCTCTTCAGACGTCCAAGAGAAGAAAGGCATGAAGTTCCTGTCACTGCAACAAGGTGGCATGTCAGTTAGGGAGTATGAGACCAAATTTACTCAGCTCTCAAGGTATGCTCCCGAATTGGTGATGGATGAGGCAAAGAAGGCTCGTAAGTTCGAGCATGGTCTAAGGCCAAGCCTGAGGTCTAGAATGATACCCCTCGGTATCAGGAGGTTTGACAAGTTAGTCAAACGAGCGGTAGCCACGGAAGTAGACATGGAGCAGTTTCATGTCATTCAGAATCGGAGGAACAACTAGCAGGTTGGAAAAAGGCCCACAAATTCTAGAAATTTCACGGGACAACCATCGGCACAAAGGTTCAAACCGATAGGGGCGAACGCTATCAGTGTGGCTGGGGGACCCAGAAATAATCTTGTGAGACCTCTTGCGGTGAGTTGCTACAATTGCGGTGAGATGGGAAATTACCAATCTCAATGTCCCAAACCGCAGAATGCTAACCGCAATGGACCAATGTAGCCGACTGGGAAGAAGCCATACCAACAAGGGTGAGTATTTGCCTTGACAGAAGCTGATGCCGATGAGATGGATCATACTATCACTGGTACGAGGGTGGATGTTTAGGGGTTCTTGTTGTTTCTTTTCCCGCTTATTTAGTAAACTGTTACGTAATGAGTGTGTGTTATGTAATAGGAGAACTCTATTTGAATGGAATGAAAGCTGTTGTTTTGTTCGATACTGGATCTTCTCATACTTTTGTGTCTCCTAAATTTGCTAAAGTGTTGGGAGTGGAACCGAAGATTTTTCCAGGTAAGATCTTAGCAGTAGCTACTCTATCAGGGGAGACTTTAACCACTGATCGGTACTATGCGAATTGCGAGATTGTGATTGGGGACAGAATCTTCGGGATTGATCTAATCGAGCTAACTATCTTGGGGGTCGATGTTATCATTGGCATTGATTGGATGTCAGTGTACAGTGCAAGCATCAAGTGCAAGACCAAGGAAGTAACAGTGAAGGCTCCAGGTGGACCTGAAGTCACTTTCCAAGGGAAGAAGAAGTGTTCCAGGCGGGTGGCAGCTATCCGCAAGGAAGAAATTCCTGTGGAAGTGCAAGGATTCCTGTGGTTCGGGACTATCCGACTGTGTTCTTGGATGATTCACCTAGGTTACCCCCGCAACGTGATGTAGAGTTCAGCATCACTATTCAGTCGGGAAGTGCACCCATTTCTAAGGCACCGTATAGGATGGCTCCTATGGAGCAGGATGAGGTGAAACGGCAGACTGAGGAACTGTTGGAGAAAGGCTTTATTCAACCTAGTGCGTCACCTTGGGGAGCACCAGTGCTTTTTGTAAAGAAGAAGGATGGATTGATAAGGATGTGTATTGATTACCGAGAGCTGAATAAGGTCACTGTTCAGAATAAGTATCCTATTCCCCAAATTGATGACTTGTTCGATCGTCTACAAGGAGCTGCTATTTTCTCCAAAATAGATCTTCGATCAGGATATCATCAAGTTCGAGTGAAAGCTGAAGATGTGCACAAAACTGCATTTAGAACTCGACATGGGCATTATGAATTCTTAGTTATGCTATTTGGAGTGACGAATGCACCCGCAATCTTCATGGACATGATGAACAGAGTTATGAGGCCGTTCATTGATTCTTTCATCGTGGTGTTTATCGATGATATTCTCGTGTACTCCAAGTCAGAGGAGGAGCACACTGAGCATCCGGCAGCAGTTTTGAGAAAGCTGGAAGAGCAGGAGTTGTATGCCAAGCTGTCCAAGTGTGATTTCTGGAAATTTGAAGTAGCATTCCTAGGTCACATCCTTTCTAAGGAGGGAGTGGCAACTGATCCTCAGAAGGTAGAGGCAGTGAGAGATTGGGCAAGGCCTACTACAGTGAAGAAAATTAGGAGTTTTCTTGGACTGACTGGATACTATAGGAGATTCATTTAAGGTTATGCTCAGTTAGCTGTGCCGCTCACTGGTTTGACCAAGAAGAATGTGGGCTTCAAGTGGACTGAGCAATGTGAGGCAAGATTTCAGGAGTTAAAAGAGAAGCTGACTACTGTACCCATTTTGGCTTTGCCTAGAGCAGGTGTTGAGTATGATGTTTACAGCGATGCTTCACATCGTGGGCTTGGTTGTGTCTTGATGCAAGAAGAAAAAGTGATCGCTTATGGGTCTAGGCAACTACGATCGCATAAGAAGAATTATCCGACTCATGATCTAGATTTGGCTGCGATTATCTTCGCCTTGAAGCAATGGAGACACTACATGTACGGTGAGAAATTGAACATGTACACCGACTATAAGAGTTTGAAGTACATATACCAGCAGATGGATTTGAATTTGAGGCAGCGAAGATCGTTGGAAGTGCTTGAGGACATGCAACCTGAGATCAAGTATCATCCTGGGAAAGCTAATGTTGTTGCTGATGCACTTAGCCGTAAGAGCAGTCTGGCAAGTTTGATTACAACTCAGAGGCAGCTGGCAGAGGAATTGGATCGAGCCGATATTGAAGTTGTCTTGCAAGGATTGGGAGTATCCTTAGCTCAGTTGAGGCTTCAACCTACACTGAATGGAAGGATTATTGCAAGTCAGGAGGTTGATGCTGATATCTTGGAGATGAAGGAGCAGGTTGGTACTGGCAGGTTGCCCGGATTTCAAATCAGGAATGGAGTTGCTGTGGTTCGAAGATAGACTGTGTGTTCCAGATCAGGTGGACCTGAAAGAGAGTATTCTTCAGGAGGCGCATGCTACTCTTTTGTCGGTACATCCTGGGAGTACTAAGATGTATAAGGACATCAAACAGCATTTCTGGTGGTCAGGTTTGAAGCAGAATGTGGCTGAATTTGTGGCGAAGTGTGAGGCTTATCAACAAGTCAAAGCCGAGAATCAGAGACCCGGAGGTCTATTACAACTGTTACCTATTCCGGAATGGAAGTGGGATAACATTAGTATGGATTTCATTACGGAATTGCCTAAGAGTCCTAAAGGAAATGATGTGATTTGGGTTACCGCTCACTTCTTAGCGATGAAACTCACTGCTTCGATGGACAAGTTAGCTGAGTTGTATGTTGGCGAGATCGTTAGGCTCCATGGTGTTCCGTCAACTATTGTGTCTGATCGAGATGTGCAGTTTACTTTGCATTTCTTAAGGAGTCTCCAGACTGCTTTGGGTACCAAGACGGATTTCAGCACTGCTTTTCATCTGCAAACCGATGGACAGACAGAGAGAGTCAACCGTATTCTTAAGGATATGCTTCGGTGTTGTATACTTGACTTTGGAGGCAGTTGGGAAAGGCATCTAGCTTTGGTGGAGTTTGCCTACAAAAATAGTTTTCAGACCAGTATTGGGATGACGCCGTACGAAGCTTTGTATGGCAGGAAGTGCAGAACTCCTGTTTGTTGGTTTGAAGTTGGGGAGCGTCAGCTGTTTGGGTCTGAGCTTGTGCAGCAAACCTCTGAAAAGATTGATCTGATCAAGAAGAGATTGGCTGAGGCTCAGAGCAGGCAGAAGAGCTATGCAGACAACCGGAGAAGGGACCTTGAATTTGAGGAAGGTGACTTCGTCTTTCTGAAGGAATCACCCAGTAAAGGTGTGATTCGATTTGGCAAAGACGGGAAGTTAGCCCCGAGGTTTATAGGCCCGTATAAGATATTGAAAAGGATTGAGAAAACTGCTTACCGGCTTAAGTTACCGGAAGAGTTATCTCAGGTGCACAATGTCTTTCATGTGTCTATGCTAAGAGGTTATATTCCAGATCCGAGTCATCATTTGCCTGAAGTGCCGGAAGGTTTGCAATTGGATCTCAATTACATCGAGTCTCCTGTTGAGATTGTTGATCGTCGAGAGAAAGTCTTGAGGAATAAGACGATACCGATGGTCAAGGTAGTCTGGAGAAACCATTTGGTTGACGAGGCTACTTAGGAGTCTGAGGAGAGGATGTTGAGGGATTATCCTGATCTTTTCGCTTGATTTGTGTTTGTTTCTTTTCTTTTGGGTTGTTGTATGTGTTTTGTTTCTCGCTCTTGGCTGTAGTTCCGGGGACGGACCTATTCTAAGGAGGGAGTATTGTAATACCCTGATTTTCATTTATGAAAATTATTATTTTGTATTATTAATTTGTACGTATTGTGCACGTGCAATCTTGTGGTATAAATTTTTATAATTATTTTCATTACATAAACAAATGAGTATATATATATATATATATATATATATATATATATATATATATATATATATATATATATATATATATATATATATTTCTATTGTTTTATTAAAAGCCTATTTTAAACAAGCATAAGTATTCCTTTATTTTGAGCCCAATCTAATTTATTTTAAATATAGACTATTTTGGCCCACTAAATAAAAGCCCATCAATTTATTTCTTTTTAATTCTGACAACTTGTAGTGTAGACAATTTTATAGACTTTTATAAATAATTAAATGTACAACTTTTTAGAATAGGGGGGTTTAGAAACACGTGCATTGCACTAGCACGTGTTTGTGCTCCTTGTGAGGCCGGATAGGAATGGGAGGGAAAAAGATAGAGTGGAGTTTGTGGGAGGTAGTTTTGTAGTCATGGTTGGTTACTACAACTTCCCATTTAATCCTAGCTCTTGTTTCTTAACTCCTAGATCAATTTTAGCCTTCTATTTGCCCCAAATTTTTGTATAAATACCCCCCCCCCTCTAGCCTAATTATCCTTACATTTCTCATTCATCAAACCTATAGTGAAAGAAAATAATCATTAGTAGTAGATTGTTGTGTTGGTAGAGAGTAAGAATAAAAGATTAAGAGTTGAGTGTGCTTGCATTCAAGGAGGCCGGCTACACCAAGAGAGGCTCGGTTTGCACTCAAGCAAGGAGGAGAAGTACTTTCGGGCAAGCTCAAACTAGGAGGAGAAGGGCTCTTTCATTCTAGGAGTTGTTTTGTGGGTTTCTCTCCAAATTAGGTGGGTGGTTTTCCTTACTTTTAATTCTAGTCACCATGCTAGGAATGATGGCATAATTAGCATGAAAGAAACTAATAAGAGGTACATTTAATTTGAAAAAGGACTTGTTAGATGATTTAATTAATGCTTGGTAGATTGTATGTTAACTTGTCATGAATCTTAATGTTATAGCACAATTTGCTTTGTAGTTATGGAAATGTTAAATTGGGTTTATGATAATATCAAAATTGAGTATGAATTGCTAATAGATGAAATTATTGTTTTATGCATTAAATGGACTATCGTGATATTGGTTCTAATGAATGAAATTTGTCCTGTGCATTTGAGTTAATGAAAGAAGGAAAAACAGGGAATTATAATTATAATGTGATTTTTAATACCAAATTTTGTTTGAGAATTGTCAAATTGAAATATGGAAAGAGTAGTAGAGAATTTAAATTATTGTATGAAAAATGTATGTTTTATTAGTGAGAAAATTATTTTAAAAATACTGGAGTATTAATTTAATATGGAATTAGTATTCTGGAGATTTACATGACATTTTGTGCAAGTAAAACGAAGATAAGAGCTTTTCAACATCGAAACGTTTTAATTAAACAGAGACTCGAGTTGTGTTTGTGACAACTTGAGCACATAGCTCAAGTGGTCGGTGAGTCTTTCTGGCGCTACTGTAGCGTAGGCGTGGGTCTTGGGAGTCGCTGGTTCAATACCCTATGTCCACCTTGTTTTTCTGTGTGCGGTTAAAAATACCCAACCCGAACAGAGAGTATATGACTCTCCGATCCCTCTTCATAATGCTAAGCGCATTCGGCCTAGTGGCTAGTGCGTGGGGCTGTCTTCTCTAAGGTTGCGAGTTAGATTCTGGTTATAGCCAGAATATTTTTTTTTTGACAAATTGATTTTTGGGGGTTTTCTTGATGTATAAAAATTTCGAAAAAATACCTTTATTATCCTAAAATCATATACAACCTATGAAAATTAATTGGGAGTTGTTGGACTAAAATAAAGTGTCTTTTTGAGGTAAAATTGTAATCGAAACTATTGTTTCTTACCTTTATAATTTCATAAAAATGTGTGATTTTCATGAGGTGATTAATATGAATGTTAAAAAGAAAAAATGATGGAAGGAAAATACAATTGTGATTTTTGTATGGGTTATTTTGTAAAAGAGTAGCATGACAATAGTGATTTTGTGAATATTCACTTTGACTAGATATTTTTGTAATATGATTTCAATGTGGAAATAAATGTTGGTTATTAAAATGCATGATTTATAATCGAACTCCATATATGAGATTTTGATTCATGAAAAGATTGGAAATTGTTTAATTGGAAAAGAGAATTCTTCTTGAGCGTGACAAACTCAATATGAGAAATGTGAGTTGAAATTGAAAATTAGGGTGTAGCCAAGACTCACACCGGCAATTGAAAGAAATGAGATATGATAATTGAATTGTAAAGATCAAATTTGGGTCATTGTGAAATGAAAGAAACAAGATCAGTATTAGTAAGAGTGCTGACCCTAAGAGATTGATTTTGTTCATGATTTCATTAAATTAAGGATTAGTACATAGTGAAGATGTGATAAAAGTGAGAGAAAAATACAAGTATGAGGGCCTCGAGTCTACGATGTGGGTATGATTCACAGTTTGTCTTCACGATGCGTCATGACATGACGTGGGCACTACTCCGAAATTATTGGGATCTTGGCGATACTTGTGGGGTGTTTGGTGACTGCGAGAGGATCGTGTGCCATGACAGAGGTTGAATTATCCATAAGTTGTCTTCACGATGCGTCGTGACATGACATGGGATTCCCCTCCAGGTTTTCTGTACATGAGCTCGTTACTCATAGAACATCTAGGATACTTACCGTAGTTACATTAGTAGATTAAGTCATGACGAGGGATTGAACCCTACAAGATGAAGAACGATTAAGCGCTTGCCCTCGGACCTATGTAGTATGGGATGCATAGAATCCGAACAAGTGCGTATTAGTGTCATATAATATACTGCATTAAGGACTAAGTGCACAACCACAACACGACATCAATAGGATATTCCCCTTAGTGTGATTGTGAACAAGTTTGTGTTTGTTAAGTATGGAAAGTCATTATACTGTTTTCGGCATAGAGAGGATGGCCGTGTATAATATTCGTCGGTTGAATAAACTGACATGCCCACAGTTTTATATGCAGGATAAATGGCATGATAAAGATTAAAGGAAAACTGATGCTTAGAGATTATTCAATTGTTGTTGAAATTTCATTCATGTAAATGTTGTATTTTTGCTTCCGCTGTAAAGTGTAAAGATTCATTTGTAACTCTGATGTAAAGTAAAAATTTTAAATTTCTTGTAAAATTGTACGAAGTGAAGTAAAGATCCTGTGAAATCTCGAATTCAGTTGTATTTGGAATTCGGGGTGTTACAGCTGACTACTCTGGTTCGTCGTTATTAGATCGGATGCATTGAAAAGGAAGTTGTTCCGTCTATTTATGAAGGAAGGTACCGATCTCCAATACCACATTACAGCGTTCAATAAGGTATTATCTGAACTTAAGGCGATCAACGCAGATGTGTGTGAGGAAGATAAAACTTTTAACCTGATATATTCACTGCCGGATTCGTACGAGCCTTTGATCACGACCATACTACACGGTAGATTTTCCAAGGAGAGATTTCGGTAGATGGTGTAATCAAAGCATTGAAAGAAAATCAACTTAGGAAGGAGACCCATAAATCTTCATCGTCTATTCCTACAAGTTATCTAGCAGTTGATGGTCCTTCATGGAGAAGACAAAGTGATTTGCAAAAGGATTCGATCCGTTGCCGATATTGTAAGAGGCCAGGGCATATCAAGAAAGACTGTTGGAAATTGCAAAATCAAAAGAGCGCAAAGAACGGGAATTCAGCCGCTAATGTGTTTAGTGCCTTTGATTCAGGTGGTTCGTGTCTTCTTATTTCAAACTCTTTAAAAGTGGATTCTAGTTGGTTTCTTAACTCAGGGAGTTCTTCTCATATTTGCTCCAAGAGGGAGTTGTTTTCTACTTATAAGTCTACTACGGGGCGTTGTGTGATAACGGAAACTGGGGGGATTTGTGAAGTAGTGGGTGGGGGGACAGTTGAATTGAAGATGCCAGGTCTAAATATGTTGACTTTAAGGGATGTTTTGCATATTCCTCTGCTGAAACAGAATCTGATTTTCTTGGAAACTCTTGATGCACGGGGCTGCAGGTACACAGCTCGAGGTGGAGTTCTGTCTGTTTTTCAAGGTCGTCGTAAAGTGATTAGAGGTATGAGGGTTGTTGGGCCAATCCAACACAATCTCTACAAGCTTTGGGAAATCCGAAAATCCTGTGCAAGGGTTGATAGTTCTTTTCCCATTATTCCCGCAAGCTCAGCTAGTTTGCTACAACTAGAATCATCGAGACGAGACCACGACGTTCAAATATCATCGAGAGGTGGAGAGAGCCTAAGGGTAGGTGGAGTTCGTGCGGAGTTTGGCAACTTCGTGAGAACATCTACGGAGGTGGGCCTTTGAGAGGCTGTACTGGATTTGGTGAGACTGGGTAGAGATCATTTCAATTAGAAGAAGAAGCTATTGTTCTAAGTTTTCTTTGCAATTGAAATTTGTTAGAGTTTGGAGATGAGTAACACATCATGTGATAGCACTCATATGCAATCCAAGGTGGAGTTTGTTACGGTTGTGTCTTGTATACTCGTTGTTCAGATTAAAGAAGGTAATATGAAGCACGGAGGTCGATGCGTCAAAGTGAGAAGAAGGAGAAACAACAGCAGCAAGGGTGCAGGCATGGTTACGGTCGAACGGTCTTGGTGACAGTCGACCGTACCCCCCGACCACACCCCCGACCGCTCATTGTACATGGATTGTTTGAGAGTGGTACGATCGACCATCCATGGCGCTGATTCGTTTTTGAGCTTCGATTTGTTAGGTCGGTTCAGCCCAATCTTCAACTCCAAGTTAGATCATATGGCTCCTATTCAGTTACTTCCAGGTTATATCGGATGACTGAGGATCAAGATTAGACCTAGGTTTTCTCTTTATTCTTCTATATATATTGTAAACTCCTCCAATATGAGAGGTAGTACTTCATAAATTATTTTCTCCATTGCAAAGAGAGGCTCGAGAGAGACATAGTTCTTGGTGGGTGAGTTTAATTCCTTGTGTCAAGTGAATCAGTAACTCCTTGTAATCTCTTCTAGTTGAATATCAGATCTCCCTATATTTCCCCTGTAGCGCCCCGAATTTCTAATATGATATCTGAGAAAATACGTGGTACAATCCCAGCATCAACTTCAATGTAACATTAAACACAACCAACACCAATAAAATTTTCAACTTTTATTACAATAATCTTTTACATAGCACAGCGGAATTTAAAACATCTAAAATCATAATTTTCTTTTATTTACAACACGGTCTTTTACATAATTTACACAAACTCTAATAAATCAATTTATCTCAAACTGTCTCAAGCATCCAACCTTCAAACTCTAAGCAACAACCTGCAACACATGAGGCTAGAGATGATCCCTAACCCCCAAAACTAAAGGGGTCAGCCATAAATGGTGTGAGTGACATAAAAACAACAAACAACATAAATGAACATTAGTCATGAATCCTTAAACAACAGGTAGTAAACATGAATACATAAAATACGATGTAGCAAGGAAAAGTAAACAACAAGTGAGACTAAACCAAGTTTCATGTGTAGAAAACAGGAAAACCACGTGCATAAAACCGAGTCAGGAAAACACAATTTCTATATGCGGACTCTCTAATGCGTACTTGTCGAAGTCTATGCATCTCACTCTACATAGGTTCTATGCAAGCCCTTAACGTCTTCACTTCATAGGGTTCAATCCCCCGCTATGCAACTAATCCTATCACGATGACTACTACGAGATAAAGATAAACTGTGAGTATTAGCCCATGCCCCGATAATTCCGGAGATAGATCCCACACCACAGGTAATTACCGTGATAATTCCGGAGATCATCCCACACCGAAAGCAATAACCTCATCACACGAATACCACATGTGCGTCGCCTCGACCCCGATAATTCCGGAGATCAATCCCACACCACAAGTAATTACCGTGATAATTTTGGAGATAAATCCCACACCACAAGTAATCTACCGTGATAATTCCGGAGATATATCCCACACCACAAGTAATCTACCGTGATAATTCCGGAGATTAAATCCTACACCGAAAGCCATATTGAGGTACTTGACCCATGTTCTCGTTCATCATATCACCACTAGTGCCTGTCCTTATTATTTTTGGGTTACTTAATTACTGAACGAATCTCCTAGAGTTGGTGTACCCTACCGGACTTAACTCAAAACTGAACAACTGAAATGCCTCAACAGGCCTCAACAAAATAACTCAACGCCGGTATACTAGGGTCACACACATCCTCTAGAGACTCAAACTCAAATGTCTAAACCAATTTTCCACCATAAATAGCTCAACTGAATATCTTAAAATCATATGCTTAACAGAAGACAAAGTATAGACTAAAATATTTGAAGACTAATCATTCGGAAGAACATTCAAGTTTATGAAAACTTATCAGTACCAGTCGACTTATTACTGTAGTAAGTCGACTGTCCAGAGAGGAAAATATCTATGATTTTAAGAAAATAAGTTAAGTAATATAAGTTGACTTATAAAAGTCATAAGTTGACTTACCAGATCATAAGTTGATTTATAAAAACATAAGTCGACTTACCAGATTATAAATTGACTTATAAAAATATAAGTCGACTTACCAGAGAGAAATTCCAGAAATCTTTAAGAAAATATTCTAAGTGTTATAAGTCGACTTGCAAAGTCATAAGTCGACTTAAAATAGAATATAAGTCGACTTAAAAGGTCATAAGTCGACTTACCAAAGAAAAATCTACGATAACTTTGAAAAATAAATTCTAAGTGTACCAGTCGACTGAAAAGGGTCTAAGTCGACTGTCCAGAACGGATTTTCAAGAAAACTAAAGATACAGCAGCTGGGTCGTGCCAGTCGACTGATAGGTCTGCCAGTTGACTGTCGGCCTACAGTCTGCATAGTTTTGGTCATTCATGATAATCAAAATTAGAGTTTACCAAAAGAAATCATTGTTTACTAAAACAATTTGTAGTTCAATAAAAATGACCGTCTCAAATTATTCTCAGATCGGATACATTACTCAAAACATCCAATATCTCAAAACTCAAGTTCTCATGTTCTAAATTCCTAATTCTTCCATTAGGATTTCTCAATACTGAATTTCTTTCACAACTCATAACCAAGATCTGATTTGTAAACGCAAGATCCAAATGCTCACCCATCTGATCATAACCATACTCAAATCTTAAACATGCTTTCTAGAAATACAATTTTATGAACCAAGATCTACTCAACATTCTTAGATTTCACATACATGGTACAAACAACAACCTTTGCATCGTTCTCATGCAAAATACTAAATAACATACATGCCAAACAAACAACACAACAATCGTTCACATAAATCAAACCACAAAACAAATTTCGTATTACTCACAAAACAAAATAAAACAAAACAATCACTCACATAAAACATACACAAAGCAAAATAACATGTCACTCACATAAAACATACACAAAACAAAACAACATGTCACTCACCTTGGAAACGACGAGATCCAACAAACAAGTCTCTCCTTTGCGAGATCCAAAACTTCCTCTTGATCCTTACAAAATCACAGAATTCTATATTGTGCAACAATGACGGCTGCAAATTCCATTTAAATATCCAGGATAAGAGTTTAGGGTTTTACGCACTTTTGCAAAATAATCCCTTCAAAATACAACTTTATATATAGAGCTCTATTCTTGGAAATTCAATAAAATTCATTTAAATTAGGATTTAAAAGTAAAATACAATCCTAAATCTCAACTGGTACTGTTCAAAACGTTCAAAAAGTACATTTTACATTTTAACCCCCAAAAATGACAAATTTGCAAAAAGGTCATTCTTTTCTCAAAATTTTCAAATAGTTCCAATTAATTTCAGAAAAATCTGGAAAAATACTAAATAAATCCCAAATATTAAATAATGATTTTTCATGAAGAAAACTTGACTTTCAAACTTCTCAAGAAAGTATTTGCACGTGTTTTGCACGTGTAAAAAGATAAATTTTTCTGAAAATATTCATAAATTCTCCAAAAATCATTTTAGTCATTTATAAACCTTTAAAAATAATATTTTAAAAATACGGGGTTCTACATCCCCCCGGATTAAGCAAAAGCTAACCGGGATAAGTCATCGTTGTTGTGTTTGTGCTAGTTTGGTGGATCTACTTGCTTGCTCAATTTATTTGCCTCGTCTACTTTGACTTCCTCATTGCTCTAATTAGTTCAGCTGCGACCACAGGGCGTTTGTTGATGCCCTAATCCCAACACCAACAAATTACAAATGATAAAGATACCATAAGAAAGCATTTGAAAATTAAGCTAAATAGGAAAGAGACAAGGACAAAGACTTCCTTCACAAAACTCAGATTCTTCGTAATCTCAACACAAAAGCTAAAAAAAAGAAGGGAGAAAATTATTTCACCATATGGTTTCCTCGTAACAACATATTACCAAAACAAAAAATGGGAAAACACAAGGAAAAAAACAATGTTATAACACCAAATTGCATCAACTTTTGATAACAAAATTTCACCATAATTCGAATCACCAATAATAATAATAATAATAATAATAATAATAATAATAATAATAATTGTTAAGATAAATCAGAGAGATGAAAATAATACTGAATATTTAATTGAGAAATAATTGAGTACAATATCTCCTATATATAGGAGTGAACCAAATACAAAATTAGCCCAATACCCAATATGGGACTATAATATCTAACACCTCCTCTCAAACTCATGGTGGGTCAAATAGTGTGAGTTTGCCTACAAAATATTGAAATATCTGAACAGTATGAGATTTGGTGAAGAAGTCTGCCGTCTACTGTGATGAGATAATAGAATGAAGAGAAATGGTCCTTGCTTCAAAGTGCTCACAAACATAATGACAATCAATCTCTATATGCTTCGTTCGCTCATGGAAGACCGGGTTGCTTGCAATGTGTAGTGCACTCCGGTTATCACAATGAAGAGGTCCTGAAAGAGTGACACCCATATCTGATAAAAGCCAACGAACATGAACAATCTCTTTAGTAGTAGCTGCCATTGCTCTGTACTCAGCTTCGGTCGAAGAACATGCAACAACTGCCTGTTTCTTACTTCGCTATGAGATCAGCAAATTACCAAGAAATAGATAGAAACTGGTGGTAGACCGTCTGGTAATTGGATCACCTGCCAATCTGAATCAGAATATGCACTCAGCTCTAGTTTGGATGTAGTAGGCGTGAATAATGAGCGAGTAATAGTACCTCGAAGATATCTGAGAATCCGAAGAAGAGCACCGTAGTGAACTGATGTAGGAGCAGAAACAAACTAACTAACAACACTAACTGCATGAGCAATATCGGGTCTGATCATGTATAAGTAGACAAGCTGTCCAACGATCTGTCTGTATCTAGTGGGATCAGGAAGGAGCCCACCACCAGTGGGATAAAGCTTCACATGAAGCTCTAAGGGTGTATCGGCTGATCGACTGTCAGAGAGGCATGCAGCGAAGATAATATCTGATGTATATTTCTGTTGAGAAATGAGTATCCCCCAAGATCCATGAGCAATCTCTAGACCCAGAAAATAATGTAGTCTGCCAAGGTCTTTCCTATGGAACTACTGGTGAAGGTATTTCTGGGTGGATATAATACATGCGGAGTCATCCCCAGCAATGATCATATCATCAACATAGAGTAGTAGAAGTAACCTCCCTTGCGGTGATGACCGCATAAACATAGAATGGTCTTGAGAGCTCTGACTTAAACTAGCCTTCGTGATGACAAGGCGAAAACACTCAAACCAGGTTTGAGGGGCCTGCTTCAAACCATATATAGCTCGACGCAGCCAGCAAACATGATGAGAGGAGTAGGGATGCCGGGAGGAGGATCCATATAAACAACATCAGATAAGGTACCATGAAGAAAAACATTCTTCACGTCCATCTGGTATAACGGCCACTGATGGATGGCTGCAACAGTAAGAAGAGTGCGAACAGTAGTCATCTGTGAAACGGGAGCAAATATCTCATCATAATCAAAGTCATGCTCCTGAGTAAATCCTCGGGCTACTAGACGAGTCTTGTGCCGCTCAATAGATCCATCAGGTTGATATTTGACCTTGAAGATTCACTTGTAGCTAATAGGCTGAACGCCCTCTGGCAGAGGAACGAAATCCCAAGTGCCAATCTGATCAAATGCACTAAATTCCTCTGCAATAGCTTTCATCCATTCGTGATATTAAATTGCATCCTGAGAGGTTCTGGGCTCACGTGTAGAATGTATAACAGTGAGATATGCATGAAATTGCAACCTTGAATTGTGACCTTGAAGATTCACTTGCAGCTAATAGGCTGAATCTGTCCCAGCGCCTACTGATCCAAACGATTCCAATCTGCCAAGACCTTCGCATCCTTGTCTGCACCTACCAGCTTCTCATCAAACAACGGACCATCAAGATCTTTTTGACGAAGATACACTATCATCTGAATCTTCCACATTACGAAGTCACTCCCATCGAATCTCTCGGTCTTCATCGTATTATCGGCCATCTCGAACCAGCTGCTCTAATACCACTTGTTGGAGGATCTACCCCACAACTCGTAGTGCTAATATCGGAAACACACCACAAACAATAGAAATTCCCAAGACTTAGATGAACCAAAAACAAGACACCACAATATACGCAAGATCTCATAAGAACACAATCAATATGCAGAGATAACCAATACTTCTTATTCCCCAAGAAATATAAAGATTACAAAAGAGATTACAACTCTCAATCTCTCTCTCTCACATTTGAAACACTCGGCACAATCCCCTCTTAAAGTTGAACAATGATAATGACTCACCACTTGATTACACAAATTGATACTAACCCTAGAGTTTACGACCATATATATAGCCTCCAAGTAAACCCTAAAAGATAAACACAAATCTAGTAATTGGGCCTTTAAACTCGTAAGCCCAAAAACAATCAGCCGCTGAAGTCGGTCGACCACACCCCCAAGGTCGGTCGACCGCAACGTGTAAGTCCAGTCCCGAGAGCTGACCGGTCGACTGCACACCGAAGGTCGGTCGACCATCCTCTCCTCTGTTGGACCTTTACACTCGAAGAACTCTCAGTAGACTAGGTCGGTCGAACGCACCCCCAGGTCGGTCGACCGAAACTCTCCAGGCTGCATTCTTCTACTCGCTTCATGTCTTCTCCTTCTTCTTTGTCTCAACCTCTTCTTCTCCAACTTCAAGTACTCAGTGCCTATGTGTATTTGAGGCCAAACCTTAACACTAATAAGAAATTTGCAACAAAATGAACAAAACATCAGAATAGAAAAGCAAATCAATAATCTTAGTCGGGTAAAGATGGTGTTAGATGATAGATATTAGTTTAGTCCCATACCAAATAATGTATTGATTTAGTCTTCCCTTCTCTCCTATATATAGGAGACCTATTGTACTCAGTTAAATCAATCAATAAGAACTCAATAACATATTCTTTCCTATCCCTAAATCTAACATGGTATTAGAGCCTATAGTCCATTAAGGCCTATACTAATTTTATCCTCGTCGTCGAGGTGAGGTGGAGTGGTTCTTGTCTTCCATAGAATCACTCCGCCTCCCGAAAACCTTCTCCCGATAAAATCCCAAAAATCCTAATCTCTGCTACCTTATCCCAACACAGGTGTCACAGGCCACTGGTACACCCCCACTAATCAAATTAGCCGCCAAACCCTAACCCTAATCCACAACAACAATAGTAGCGACAAACCCATCTTCAAAAACTCCCCCGACTTCAATAGCAACCCAAACTGCACCAACTTCGGCGAACCTCGACTACAACACCCCTGACGGTCTCAAATCAATAATCTCCCGCTCCCTCATCCTCACCGACGTCAACCCGTTCGTCGGAATCCAACTCCCATCGCCGGCACCACCATAAGCCACCAGTGCACCCCCCTGTCGCACCCCACTGCAAGCAGTAGCTCATCTTCTCCATCTTCTCCTTCTTTCTGAGCGCAAACAGAAAGGGGACAAGGATCAATTTAGATCTGATTTTTCTGGTGGTGGATTTCGGTGTTTCGTGTTCAGGGATAGGAGCAGATCCAGACAGATCCAAACAACATTTCCAAACAATGGATCCAATCCATTCACGCAGAGGAATTTCATTAGCTGGGAATTTGTTATTTCGTGTTTGGGCTGTTGGACCAGTTCCAGGTCCAATCCAAACACCATATTCAGATCCAATCAAGTGCAGGCATTTCATTGGCTATGTGATTGCTGTTGTGTGTTCAGGACTAGATAGAAAATTGTTATTATCACTGTGCTAACCTATATAGATCCAAATCCAAAACCCTAGTTAAAAAAAACTTTCTTGCAGGTTCTTCAGCTTCTACAGTCGTTCCGAAACTTTGTCAGCAAACTCACACTGGTTGATCGATCGTGAGTTTGAGAGGAGGAGATATCGTCATCATCCCAGTTCCTATTTCCCTCATACCACCTTTCGTAGATGCCCACCAACTTTCGCATCCAGATCCCGACATCATCCTAGTTCCTGACGTCATCCTAGATTCCGACGTCAACATCTACCTTTACTACTACTACTTCTTCTTAGTTCGGGGGTGAGATCCCAACATGCATCGTTTACGTGTGCCACCACTTCTTCTACTACTTCTCAGTTCAGGGGTGAGATCCCAACTCAATTCGTTATCTATCGTGCACAACTCCTTCTACAACTTTCCAGTTCTACACCTTTCAAGATCTAACTACTACTACAACTTCTTCAATGTCAGGAGCCGACACAAACTCATACAACTTCCCACTTCTACGCCTTTCAAGATTCAAGAGCCGGATCGTCCATGCGCCATAGTGTGTAGTCCCTGCTACAGGAACATCGTCAATATTTCAAACTCATGTTGCTTGAACCAACTTGAGTTTGAGAAAGGGTGTTAGATGATAGATATTAGTTTAGTCCTATATTGAATAATGTATTGATTTAGTCTTCCATTCTTTCATATATATAGGAGTCATATTGTACTCAGTTAAATCAATCAATAAGAACTCAATAAAGTATTATTTCCTATCCCCAAATCTAACAGATGGAATGACGCAATCAACTAGACGCAGAGAGACAACAAGGAACAACAACAGCAGCATGGTACGCAGGTTAATGACGATGAATCAACCCTCATACCATCAGAAGGAGAAAAAGAGAAAACCACCAGACGCAAAGTAGCACAAGATTGATGGATCCAATACACATAGTACAAGAGTTTGAAGAAGGAGAAGAAGCAGCAATTAGGCAACAGTGGCAACAACCAACTTGAAAGTCAATTGCATTAAGTTGCAGTCAACTGCAAGTAGCAGGACTGCTCTCAGTCGATTTTCAGGAGGGCAGTCGACCGAGGCTTCCAGGTAGCTCCTCTGACTTCCTCAACTCTCAATGCAGTTGACTGCAACTATATGGAGTCAACTACAAAGTCGCCATTTAAGGATATGGATCTACGATCAAGGTATATTTCTATGTAATCCTATATATATGTAGGTTGCACGATTGTTAGGGTAATTCCAACACTTAGTGATAGTTTGGACTGCCGTTCTCGAGAGATTGAGAGTAGATAAATTCTACACCTTAAGGGTGAGATATTGAGTGATTATAAACCTATTTTTCTTCATATTATGTAGTAAAAATTGCAGGACTAACTTTGCACGGAGAAGTAGCCATTACACTGGGTGAACCTAGAGGAAGATAAAACCATACCTGATGCAAACCAAGCAAGAAGTGAAAAAATACTGTGCGAAAGAAAAACTTGAAAAACTCGAATAAACAAAAATATAAAACTACTCCAGATCTCATTCGGTTGGCACAGGCTCGAGCAATGGTACCAATTAAAAGGAAGTACGAGTATCCTTTGAATTCAACATATCCCGCGTGTCAAGAGCATATTAGGTGCTGATACTCTTCGAATTTCTAGGTGCATATATACCCAAGAAATCTTCAATTATTCTAAGATATTTTTACAATTTTGAATGTTTAAATATACACCGGGACATAGTGTAATTATAAAATTCATTGTTTACTAGTTTTGCTACACAAAACTAGCACACCCTTTATTTGAAAAAAAAGAAGAAGAAGAAGAAGAAGAAAGCAAACCCATAATTGGGTATTTCGATCATAATATTTTTGTACCCAAGAGTGCTTATCATCATAATTTATTTTTACCATTGAAATTGTTTAAATATTTATTTCATTGAGATATGATTTAAAATAAGGGTGGTAATTGGTCCGAACCCGACTAGGTCCGACCTGGTTATTTGCAGGCTTTGATTAAGCATTTACCAATTCGGGTTGGGCTTGGGCTCAACTTTTTAGGCCCGAACAAAATTTGGATTGGGCTCGGACTCAAGTATCTAAGCCTAACGGATCCAGATCAAATTTGTGCATCAACATGCCCATGTAGACATATGATTTCATATATATACATATGCATGAGAAAATTTATGTTAATATTATGTATAGTCATGATTATTTTAGTATAATTTCTTTTCTTTCTAATAGACATTCATTTATATAAGTTGAAATGAGTATTATAGTTTATATAGAAAAAATTGATGCCTTTATAAAAAATAGTATTAGAATAAACAAACAAAATTTGATAATTTTACAAAAAATAATCAAAATTTTAATCATGTAGTATGTTTTTATTTTTGAAGAAATATTCTAGATGTTGTTATGTTAATATCAGAAAATTATATATTAAAAGTGCATAATTAGATCAGGTCTAATCGAGTCAGGGTTCGGTCCCAAGATTTTAAGCCCGAAGATAAATTGGGCCATGCATGTGCCCAATTTAGAATTAGGACCCGGGCTCAAGCTTATATGAGTCCGGCCCAAACCCGACTTGTTGCAAGCCTTAATTTAAAATATATTGTAACTAATGATTCAATGTATCATGTATCCCGTATCCATAACATGGCATATCTGCACTTTGCACCTATATTTGCTTTATAGATTTTATAAGTCTAAGAGCATCCACTATCGTTTGCTTTTTTGGCCATTTTGCCCATTTTTGGCAAAAAATGTTGCAGTCGTCATCTAATTTGCTTTTTTTTTTCATTTTTTAAACCGTAGTTTGATATATTTAATAAATGATTTGGCAATTCCCATATTATAGGGGATTCATCCCTATTATTTTATTATTTTTTCAAACCATCCGACGAAATAAGATGTTTCTTCCTATGATTTTTAAAAAAATAATGTTTCAACAAAGGAAAATTTTTATTATTTATTTTAAGAACTGATATGTTTAGGTAAATAATTAGTTTAGTCAGATAATTAGTTAGACTTTGAGTTTAGTTAGATAATTAAGTAGTTAATTGGTTAGATTAATGGCAAAAATCAAAATGGGTGGTGGTTCGTCCCACCGCATGTTTCATCACACTGTGGGTCATATATATATATCACTAGTTTAAATTTACCGTTGGCTTGGTGGACATGTCAGATGAATAATTTAACAATATTTTATGTTGTTAAGAAAATCAATCATAGAATAAATAATATTAAGAACTCAAATGAATATATAGTATGATCACTATATATTAATTATGTACACAAAACACTTCAAATTTTAATATTAAAGACTCTAAATATTATATTTAGTATTGAGTAAATACAATACAACATGTAAATTGTCTTATCTAAAACATAAAAGATATTAAAAAAGGAACAAATTAGTAATCTCAAACTCAAATCATCTTATTTTTCATAATATCAATCATCATTTTCGACTTTAACTTTCTTGAACTTAAAACTGCTCGTAACTTACTTGTTCATCCTTTTAAATTTTTCATCCAATAAATGTTTTTGTAGTTATTCTTCTATACATGACATCTTGTCGATAAAAAAGGTATACTAATTTTCAATCCATTTCTTAGTCCTTCTATTAAATTCTTGAGCATTTTTTTCTGCATATAGAATTAAGTAATTAGCTATTATTAAAAAGTATACTCATCAGTCAATGTTCTTGTAGTTAGACTTCAGTACGTGACAACTTGTGATTTGATGAAAAAAGTATTCTCATCTCCAATGTATTTCTTGGTCCTTCTACAAAATTCTTCAACATTATTTTCCCTGTATATAGAATTAGGTAATGTTCTCGTGTAAAATAAAATGCATCATCAAAATTACGTATTGTAGATATCACATATTATAATTAAGAATGTCATGTAAAAAGACTCAATTTGTTAATTGCAATTCATTAACCAAAAATAATATTGGTCATCCTCAATTCTCAAAACCAAATCGAGATTCCTCATAAGGAGAATGTAAGTTTTTTACAGTTTATCATGTATGAATTCAATGAAGAAACCTAGACCAAAATTACAAGATGATTATAGACCAATTCCTTGGAAATTTTACATCCTTACCAATCTCTACCATCACATCTTTGATCTCCTTATATAATCTAAAATGGCAATGTATTCATCCGTATCAAATTTGAAAGCATTTTTTTGAAAATTGCAGTTTCCTCTTTTCAAAGTATTAAGCATATGATTTGGATCAAGCTATCATTAAGCATATCCTAGTCCCTTTCATAGGATCTGGATTTGATAGTTGAGAAGCTAATGAAGAAGCTGAAGAAGACAATCTATCCAAGGGAACAACTGATGCAATACTACCCTGGTTACCATTTGTAGTTATAGGTAAAAATGCATTATTATGTACAGGTGAAGTTCCAATTGATAGAATATCCATTAGAATATCTGATCCCCCAGGCGGATCAACACCTTAAAGAAATGCCATTAAGACTGTCAGTATTCTTTATTGGGTGATAAGTTGGCAAAGAAAATATAGTACTTGCAATTAAAACTTATATAAAGATAACCAATTCACAACCAGTGCAGAAATATGAGGACAAAAACAACAAAAATCATTATTTCGTTAATTCATCATAAAGATAACTTTATTTCGTTAATTCATCATTAATGAAGCGGTGACACAGTCACCTTTATTCTCAAAAAAGCAACAAAAAATCATACTCTTCGAGGAGAATATAAGTAGACGGAATACAATTATACCAATTGCTCTCCAAAAAATGTCAAGGTGATGCGAGCAGACCATATTGACATAGCAAACTCACATGCATACTTGGTAAATAATATAGTATAACTGTATAAGAGGTTTAATAAGCTCACAACAAGTAATTATCATCTAAACATAGTTCAACAATAGACCAAACCAAAACTGAGAGCATGAACAAGACAGGACCAATGGAACCTAAAAACTTGTCCCTCCACCTCCATATAATTCCATGAATCCATCCAAGCATATCTCTGTCACATACATACTCCACATTCAGAAATGTGAATGCACAACATATTAAATATAGAAAATAAGATTATAATTTGACATTTTAACTAATGTTACTCTTTAAGTAATGTTTCCACTTCCAGCTAAACATAAGACAGGTTGTATTAAGTAATCATGTTTCCAGATTGTACAGTAGTCAGTGGCATTCTTAAAATCATTGTACATTATTTAAATTTTGAAGGGAAAAAAGAAAAACTTGGTGAAAAAAATAATTACAATGTCTTAAGCTGTATTTAGTTAAATTTGTTGCACTTTTACGAGAATAATAGGCTCAACAAAAACTGAGGTTGGAAAAGTCCTTTGTATTATGGTTCTGATCCCCACTCTAAATTATGTATAGGTTGGTTAGGAAACTTTTTTCTTTTGGATAATCTTGATTCCAAGATTTCTTAAGAACATTTAAACATACCTAAATATCATATTAGCAATCACATTTTCTCAAGTAACATGTAAGATAATCAAAACAGCACAAGCATAGCCAAAGGAAATTCATAGCATCTAAAAATCGAGATTTTTGAATTATCTCAGAGGAGGAAATGAAATTAGAAAAAGAAACATGATGATGGACTCATCAAATCGATGCCCAACAGATCATGAAGAAAATCAGAAGTAGATGAAGTAGGGGCAAGAGCATCATCAGAACTGAAGTCAAGCAAATCAACCAGGAGCTGTTGGTGGATTAGATGCACCATTTGGAGGGCTGAATGATGTTTCAGAAGAGGAAGTATTTGGTAACTCTATTAGCAGATACATTCTCTGGGGCTGGACCAGCTCTCTTTACAATATAACCTGCCACATCAAGAACAAGCATCCGTTCAACCAAAGAAGATCTGTGTATTGCCAGATAGAAAATGTACAAAATAAATATAAAAAGAACTCCTTTTATCTTACGTAAGATATGTAAACTATTAAATTTGCACCCACTTAATGTTTTGGTACTTCTGTATGATAGAACTGAATTCAATAGATCTTTGCTATAATTTTTGCTCAAGATTTCCCTTTTGCCTTGTAATTATCTCCCTAATTCTCTTGTCAAAAATCAAACAAAGTAAATCACATCTTCCGGGTGGGAAAAAAAAATAAGGTAGGCCTATATGCATTAGTAGGAAAAGAAAATTTTAAGCAACAGATGTTAACAGAAAAACAAATTACCAAGATATGTCCCTATCTTAAATCCCAACATACAGCAAAGCTGTCAAGAGTAAGACATAAGTAGCAAAGAAAAGAGAAAAACAACTACATAAATATAGTGTTTAAAATCAAATTCGAAGTTAACGGTGGAAATAAAATAAAATTAAGATTGAAAGAGAAAAACAACTATAGTATTGGAAATTTGATAATAATATATAAGCATGCACGAGTAAGGAAATACAAGATGCATGGTGCAGCCTTGGAAGATTGAAAATGATAACATGCATGAGTAAGAAATTAGAAGGTGTGTCATGAATAACATATACTTCAAAATAGCAGACAAGAAATTCACATAAGGTGTTGAAAGTAATACCAATATGCAAAACAAAGAGGACAATTTGAATGCAATGGAAATGAAAGCCAATGCATGCCAGAAAGAGGAAAGAGGACAAGAGTGCAAGGGTGTTGAAAGTGATACCAATATACAGCAACAAAGAATTTACTCCACAAGTTTGGGTTCAACTATGTGAATCACTGTATTGAGGGCCACCACCATCATCAAATTAACAGTTTTCAAAATCCCTATTAAGAGCTTCCACCCAAGTTTGTTTCGGTCTTCCCCTAATCTTTTTGCTCACCATCCTATCAATTTTCCATTTGGGTGGTAATCAATCTTCATTATGAAGACTCCAAACCCCACCTCAATCGGTTTTGCGGCATGATATCTTCGATATGGGCAACCCCAACTTCCTTCCGAATGTATTCATTTCTTAAATTGTCCAATCACTCATCCACCTTGCATCTTCATTCCGGTTCATTTCAGCTACACATATTTTTTGATGTTTTTTAAAATTGCCTACTTTGGTTCATAAAATATGGCTGGTCCTGTCTTGCAAAAGATGTCCTTCGATATCAAATATATCTTATGACTGCACAATATGCATTTCGCTATTTTAACATACTCATTGATTTCCCTATCCTGATGACTAACCGATCATCAATATGAACGTGGTTGCTCGTAGGTAATTCTTGATCTTCAATGCAAACTACACTTTCACCATACTTTTCAAGCTCTGCTAAACTTACAATACATAAACTCTGCTTTAGTCCTACTAATCCTAAATCTCTTCGATATTCCATGACAACTTGGATTATGAAAATTGAACTGTTGCTATAGATTGAAGAAAATAATAGAATTTTTCTATAGTAACACAATATAGAGTTAAGATGACATATACATTCTTTTTAACATACAAACTATATATATGCCGTCTAACTTCACTTAAAAAATTACTAATATATATTCTGGCTTTGTATTTAACAGGACCTAACCCAACCACTGATTTTCATTCATTTCCCTTTTTTGGGTGAACTGTGTTGAAGCATCCCCTCAAACAAGTTAAGGTCATTGACTTATCTTATCTGATATCTAAATAACACAAATGCCATAAAAAACTTTCACATAAATCTTTAGCAAATTCAGTATTTTCCAAGAAGAAAATACTATCTCGATTGATTTATATTCTATAATTAGAAAAATGGGTTGAATCAGAAGCAAAACAAGAGTAAAAGATTCGGTGCAAACCTTCTCTTTCACTTCTTCTTGTTCGAACTCTGATCGAGGATACTCATCCTCTTCATAAAGCCTATTAACAAACAAATTCATGTTCTCCATGTTATTTATAATTACTGTTTATAATAAACATGAAAGAAGATGAATTTGATTATGGGTAGGTTTCAATTGTAGATTGATTAGGATAAGAGATGCAAGGGAAAGAAGAGGAGAAGAGCAAGAAAGAGGACGAGGAGGGCAGCGGCGGTGGCAGGATTGGAGATTGGAAATAGAAGGGAGAAAGAGAGCGGCACCAGGTTAGGGAGAGGAAATAAGTAAGGCTGGGGATTAGGGATTTTAAATACAAAATTAGTTTTAGGAATTTCTATGGCCCAGATTATATCTATTATATAATTAAAATTAGATGTGTGGTCAATATTTGCTCGAGACAGATTTTATTATGGCTTTTATAATAGAAAATAGATTTATATTTACATATGGGAAGGAAAAAAACTCGAAAAAAATATTATTTTTTAAAAAAAACTCAAAAAAAGGTACTAAAAAGCACAGATCCCAAATAGAAACATAGGATCCAAGGGATTTGGTTATTCAATTGGAATCGCCTTCCCCTTCCTTTTTCTTGTTGCTCTTGCGGTAATTCTACTCGTAGTGCTTGGCCATGGCGAGTCCCATGTCGGCAACCCTTTTGATGCTGGGCACGTTGTAGTTTTGGGCGATGTAGATTCCCAAAGTTGTACCAAATACAAGAGAGAAGCAGCTCCTTATGAAACAAGCTTACGTTGCAATCCCCCACCCCTTGATTATATCTTATACTATTTGACTTTAGACAAATAAACATCAAAATTTACCGTTTTCCTTTTTTTCTAATCTCATCTATACTTTCACCCATTTCAAAGAATAGCATATGATATCAATATACTTTTGTAATCATTGTGTTCTTATTTAGAGAATACCAAGTTAAGATATGAGAGAATTTTTAACTATATAATAATAGTGAAATATATAAGTTATACAAAAACAATTTTGGTAACATTATTTTTATATATACAAGTTTAGAGATTCAAAAATAAGATAATATAGTGGAAGAGCTGAAAAACTTTAATGTGTAAAAGCAACTGAAATAATAATCGAATGACATACTGAATATATAAGTATAAAACATATGATATTTTTCTACATAAAAAAAGGGCAAACTGTTAACAGGGCTGGCCCTGAGTTCCCGAAATGGGGCTCCTAATAACTGTATTTTTTTACGCACAAAATATGTGCCTATATTTAGAAGGGAAGTATAAATTTGGGACCCCTAAAATCGCAAAAACTTCGGGGGTCTGAGGCGGCCACTTCACCGGCCCTCAAGGGTGGGGCCGACCCTGACTGTTAATAACCTATGTGAAATGATTAACGCGAATAATCATCTATAATTGAGTTAGTTATTTGTAATGTAGCCCCTAATAAAAAAGTAAAGAAACAAAATAGGAGATGAAAACAAAGCAGAAAAACAAAAAGCAACGAGATAAACATTTTCAACTCCTCAATTTAAAAAAAAAAAAATCATATGCAACTTGTGAGATCCTCTCAAACCCCCCACCAATGGCGAGGCCCATCTGATACACCGCTGGAACACGATAAGACCATGACGTCACCCTCCTCCACCCTCCGCCTCCAAAATTCCAACTTCTTCCCTCTTCCTCTCCCCATCGCCTCCCTCTGCTCCTCTTCTTGATCCCTAACTCGCAAAACCCTACCTTTCTCCATCCACCCTTCCATTCCTAGACTCACCGTCTCTTTCTGCCGACCTTACCGCGGTGTCCGGCTTTCCACCGCCGCCTTCGTCCCCTCGCCCGGTGATGACAGGGAGTTGAGAGATGACAAAGAGAGACAGAGAGCGGCACCAGGTTAGGGAGAGGAAACAAATAGGGCTGGGGATTAGGGATTTTAAATACAAAATTAGTTTTAGGAATTTATATGGCCCAGATTATATCTAAGATATAATAAAAATTAGATGTGTGGTCAATATTTGCTCTGGATAGATTTTATTGTGACTTTTATAATAGAAAATACATTTTTTTTAGTTCAACCCCACAACTAACATAACTTCTTAATATTTTCTGTAATTACTCGGCATTCTTTCGCAGCCGTAGGATTGTAATTTTTCTCATAGATGATAAAATTTATTAAGAAAAAAAAAGGAACAATTTCATCATTTGAAATATTCCCTCCCTAATTTCTCTGTCATGTTTCTTCTTAATGAATCTCTATTTCTTATATATATATATATATATATATATATATATATAAATATAATCGAAACCTCTCTCCTTTTCGTTCAATTTTTCTTCTGCCTTCCATAAAAGTGAGCTCCATTAGATAAATAAGGCAAGCGATAATGTGAGGTGGTGTGCGGGCAGTCGATGGTTGGTGGGTTTCAGATTTTAATTAGGTCCGTTGTAATTTTTTTCTTTCCCCCCTCAAATATAAGAAAATGTGAAAAGATCAGAAGAAGAAGATGAAGAAGTGAATAATAAGGTGAGACATAAATTATATTTAAAAGAACCCGTACACCATACCATATATATGATATCATTTAGATTAAACAACTTTCATGATAAATCCATGGTTCCTCTTACTTCCTATATTATATCATATACTATTTTGATTATAAGGTTTTTCCCCCCAAAAAACTAAAACTTTCCGTGATTACTTAGTTAGTGGATGCCTTATTTTCGGTTAACTAATAAGATTAAATGACAAAATAACCTTGATAAAGAAGAAGATAAAAAATTAGTCCACTTTTTAAGAGGCTGACTAAATATTGTTAAGTTAGTTAGAGGTTTGCGCTATAGAAGAAGTGTGTGTGTGTGTGTGTGTGTGTGTGTATAAAAGATAAAAGGGATATGAGCAACTTGCTCATTTAGTACATGAGCAATTGATTATGTAGCATGCATGTGATACATTGGACAACTAACCCTTTTAAGGATATTCCAATCACATGTATGCCACATCATCAATTGCTTATTTACTAAATGAGCAAGTTGCTCATACCCCTTTTCCCCATATATATATAAGTTTTATTTGATTGCAAATGGGACTGTTTGCACAGACCCATTGCAAACATCGATATGAGCCGTTAGATTATGTATATATATATATATATATGGGCTTCTTCGGTTGCAAACGGGTCTGTGTGCACAGACCTGTGCGAACTTTGATCTGGGCCGTTGGATCTTTGATCCAATGGCCCATATATATTTTTAAATAAAATTTAGCCTTAACCCGTCGTCGGCAACAGTGGGTTAAGGCTAAATTTTATAAAACAATATTGCCTTAACCCGTAAGGCAAAGTTCGAATTTCAGATTTGTATATAGTTCTTCTTCCTCCTCAATCTCTCCCCACTCTCTATTTCATTTTTTGGCCGAAAGCAAACCCAAGAACCCCAACCCTATTCTAAACTCCTCCGTTTGCTCCAACTCCTCTGTTTGCTCCGGTAGTGCACGACTCCATTTGCTCCTCATCATCCTCTTCCATTCTCATACAATCTCTCTTTCCCAATATCTACATCGAAAGCAAATCAAAATCCTAGTTCGGACATAAATCGAATTATTGGCAAAATTCAGAGTTATTTTGTAAGGTATTGACTAATTCTTTGCCTTATTAGTTTTAATTATGTTGATTTTTCAATTTTTCCATAGTAAATTATTTAGAAAGTGCCCAAAAAATTCTTTGCCTAAGTAATTTGCAGATGTAAAATTGTGAAGACTTTTAATATATTCAAGTACTCTAAAAATTCGTTGTCTTAGTAATTTGTAGATGCAGAATTTGGAAGACTTTTAATATATTAAAGTCCCCAAAAAAATCTACATTTAGGATTAATATATTCAAGTGCCCAAAGACTTAAAAAATTTGTAAATGTAGAAATGTTTGTCTTGCTAATTTAGTTTTATCGGTGTTGATTTTTCACGTTCGATTTATACAAAAATAATTACAAATATTTTAGTGCGGTTACATTAGAAAATCTTGCAAACGGTCTCCAGAAAATATGAAACTTTGCGAGTAGGTTGGTCTCACGCAGCAGGAGCCACCCCAACTTGTAGAAGTGAGTTCCGATTCACGATTCGAGATATAAGGCCGTGTATCATTTTTGGTTTTAAAAAAACCAAATAAAGCGGTACACGGTTGTATCTCGCAAACCGTGAGTCGAAACTCACCTGTACAAGTTGGGATGGCTTGCGCTACGTGAATTCGATCTAGTTGCAAAATTTTATAAATTTTGTATGTCATTTGTACGGTTTTGTCAAGTTCCTCGCATGAAGAAGTAATTGACATATAATTTTTTTAGTGCGGTTAGACTAGAAATCATCCAAACGAACTTCAAAAAATTCGAAATTTTGTGAGTAGGTTGGACTCACGCAGCACAAGTCACCCCAACTTGTAGAAGTGAGTTTCGACTAACGGTTCGAGAGATACAGCCGTGTGTTGCTTTTGGTTTTAAAAAAACTAAATAAAGCGATACACAGCCGTATCTCTCAAACCGTGAGTCAAAACTTACTCCTACAAGTTGGGATGGCTTGTGCTAGGTGAACTCAAGCAAGTTGAAAAGTTTTATAAATTTTGGATACCGTTTGTACGGTTTTCTCACGTTCCTCGCATCAGAAGCAAATGACTTAGAAAGCGTTTAGTGCGGTTATACTAAAAAACCCTTCAAATGACCTCCAAAAAATACAAAATTTTGCGATCTAGGATGGTATCACGTAGCTCAAGCAACCCCAACTTGTAGAGGTTAGTTTTGGTTCACGGTTTGAGAGATACGGGTATGCATCGCTTTCGATTGAAAAGAACCCAAATAAAGCAATATACGGCCGTATCTCTCCAACCGTGAGTCGAAACTCACTTCTACAAGTTGGGGTTGCTTGTGCTAGGTGAATTCAAGCAAGTTGTACAGTTTTATAAATTTTGGATGATGTTTGTGTGGTTTTCTCATGTTCCTCGCATTAGAAGTAAATGACTTAGAAAGCATTTAGTGCGGTTAGACTAGAAAACCCTTCAAACAACCTCCAAAAAATAAGAAAATTTGCGACTAGGATGGTCTCACATAGCACAAGCCATTCCAACTTGTAGAAGTGAGTTTCGACTCACAGTTCGAGAGATACGGGCGTGTATCACTTTTGGTTGTAAAAAACATAAATAAAGTGATACACGGCCGTATCTCTCAAACCGTGAGTGAAAACTCACTTGTGCAAGTTGGAATGGCTTGTGCTTGGTGAATTCAAGTAAGCTGCAAAGTTTTATAAATTTTGGATGCCATTTGTGCGATTTTGTCATGTTTCTCGCATTAGAAGTAATTAAACTTAGAAAAATTTTAGTGCATTTAGACTAGAAAACCCTCCAAACGGGTTCCAAAAAATATAAAACTTTGCGAGTATGTTGGTCTCACCTAGCAAATGTCATCTCAACTTGTAGAAGTAACTTTTGACTCACGGTTTAAGAGATACGGCCGTGTATCGGTTTTGGTTGTAAAAAAAACTCAAATAAAGCGATACATGGCCGTATCTCTCGTATTGTGAGTCAAAACTCAGTTCTACAAGTTAGGGTGGTTTGTGCCAGGTGATACCAAGCAAAATGGAAAGTTTTATAAATTTTGGATGCCGTTTGTGCGGTTTTCTCACGTTCCTCGCATAAGAAGTAAATAAAGTTGAATTTTTTTTAGTGCGTTTAGACTAGAAAACCCTCCAAATGGCTGAAATGACATTTTCTCATGCTTTCTCACGTTTTCTCACGTTTCTCATGTATCAGTTTATTTGAGTTTTGTTAACCAAATAAAGCGATATTCGCCCGTATCTCTCCAACCGTGAGTCGAAACTCACTTCTACAAGTTGGAGTGGCTTGTGCTACGTGAATCCGACCAAGTTGCATTGTATTGCTATTTTTTGTTGTCATTTATGCTTTTTTTTCCCATAATTTTGCTATGTTTATTGATGATAGATAAATAGATGTAACGCGTATCAACTAAGCATAATTTTTTTTCTTCATAGATAAATGTCTAGAACGAGACGACCGAGAAGCCTTTCTGGTAGTGCTAGTGGCGCACCAATTACGGAGGTAAGACTGATTATTATTATTAGTTTTAAATATGAATATGCAACATTATCTTAATAATAACAATATTTATCTTTGTTCGTGTAGGTTGGTGGCCGTCAATCTACATCTGCTGAGGCAGGTCCTTCGTCCCCAATTTCCGTTACACCTCCTGGACCGTTGAACTCAAGCTTACTCACATTGCAGGACATACACCGATTCGAAAGCCGTGTGGGATGGGTCCGCTAAGAAATGTAACTTTCGAAAGCAGGCGGTTCTTCTTTTTGACCCCCGTATCACGCCGTACTTGGTTAAGGCCAGTTTTTACGGAGCTAGATTCATGGGGGCAGTGAAGCTGGATCGGCCGTTACTTACAGATCTTGTTGAGCGATGGAGACCGGAGACACATACATTCCACCTACCTGTGGGTGAGATGACTATCACTCTGCAAGATGTAGCCCTCATAACTGGGCTACCAATAGATGGGGTCGCTGTGACGGGCAACATGGACTTTAATCGAGTTTCAGTTGTTCGTGATTTGGTCGGTATCGACCTCCAGGTGTTGGTGGCCCAAAAAAGAGAGGACAATGAAAAATAAATCCTCGAAAATATTCCCAAAGGTTATGATGAAGATTTATTATATCAACAAACAGAAGTTGCGAAAGACGAAGCAGAAGATGAATTTTGGAATGAAATCTTCGACGGGAAATCACTATATATTAGTTGGTTGAAATTTTTGTTCGAGGAAGATTATTTGACCCGGATTCAGACGAGAAAACCATAATCAACAATGCTCGTGCGTACATCTTTAGTTTGATCAGAGGAGTGACCTTTCCTAACTCATCTGGTTTGACCGTGCAGCTAATGTATCTACGGTTGTTGGAAAATTTCTGTTATGCGGGCCATTTCAGTTGGGGGAGTGCAGCATTGGTGCTACTCTATAGGAATTTATGTGCATGTTCATTAGGTGCCGTACAAACGGGTGGCCCAATGGTACTACTGCAAATCTGGAGTTGGGAACACATCCACATCGGACGTCCCCATATTATTGAACCGACACTGGATTGGTTGGCCAACCCGGGGGTACCAGAGTTGTTACCTCCCTTAGGAGTATATAGGGTGGGGCGGCACACGTGGGTCGATAACCCACGCCAATCTCTTACCTACTATAGAGATAAGTTGGATAACTTGCGGGACGAGTTCGACAATTGGGAACCGTACTCGACCGCCAGGTTGGAAAGAGTTCCACCGGTTTGTTTGGTTGGTGCGCTATGGTTGACGGCCGCACCACTTGTGAATTTTTCTGTTGTTGAGTTCTAGTATCCGGATAGAGTGATGCGGCAGTTCGGATATCAGCAGAAGATTCCCGACGTCCGAGTTTATGATAAAAAGTTGCATGGGGTGAGAGGAATGGGTCGAGTGCCCAACTTCGATTGGGCTGATTTCCACCGGGTCCATGTGGCCAACTGGAACACCATGCGTTATCAAATGACACCGAACATGATGTACTTCACGATACTGTATGATGGGTCCCACCAACAGATTTACATGACGTGGTACAAGTAGATTACACGGTTGTATGTTTCCCCACGGGTCGCTGTAACAGCCGGTGTGCAGATTCCGATTCCCCCAACCGAGGTAGAACCACCTCCGGCATATTCCTCTTCCTAGCTGATGTACCAACCAAAGGCGTTGACATATCGGAACTTGGTTAGTCAAATTTCACCCAATTTTATATATTTATTATGCATGTATTGTTATTTAACGAGGTAAGTGATATATTTAGTATGCATGTTGTTTAAATTGAAATTTTCAACCTAATGTAGATTGAAAACACATGGGAAAACGTTCAGATAGCTACTCGAGTCTTGAAGAGTAAGGTACCCGAGAGCGTTAAGGAGCTAATACGGGAGATGCTACAGCCGTGCCGACGTAGTCTTGAGGATGTGGGTGAAGATCCGCAACTTGATGCATAAGTGAAAGCCAACGTGCCAACAACGGGTTCTAGGCGAATGAGCGTGACAAGGCAGGGAATTCACATCGCCGAGCCACAACAAGTCCAACAATAGCAACCACTTGAAGAATTTGTTGAGGAGCAGTGGTCGGATGACCCTCAATCCCCAGGGGCACATGGCAGATGGCGAAATCCTCAAAGGAAGCGGAACCTGCCCGATCAATTCACACCAAGCGGTCGCAAACCGCGTGGCCGTAAAAGGTAGTATCTAACAATTGGTTCGTTATTAGTAGTTTAGTATTTGGTTGATGATTTTATTCTTCAAATAACTAATGCATAATTTGTTTCTATGTTGATAAATTATTGTAGATAAATACCGGGCATGCATGGAAGCCAAACTGAAGAAGCTGTTGATAAAGTTTTTTATATTTACGAAGTTTTGGGTTGTATAATTGATGTGAAAATTCTTGAGAACTGAATTGATTTGAATTTGTTGTGAACATTTTGATATTGTAAATTTTTTCTTTAAAATTGTTGTGAAGTTATCTGTTCTACTATATACATTGTTGTGAAGTGGACTCATGGCTTTTGGTCTGTGAATGAACGTTATTAACTTTTTGTGAATGAACTCATTCTTTGAATTGATGTGAATTACTGAATTGGTGTGAATTATCTAGAGAAGTTGTTGTGAGTGAACTAATTTTGTGAAATTGTATTTGTAGCAACCAAAGCACATCGAGTCCACACATCCGAAAGTTCTGTCAAAATCCCTCTACTTAACCCGTTATTGACGATAACGGGTTAAGTGATCTTAACCTGTTATCATCAATAACGGGTTAAGTTGTATGATATCGGCAGACCTTTTGCGCCTACAGACCAAGTTTTCAAAAAGTTGAACATTTAACACTGTCAAAATCCCTCTACTTAACCCGTTATTGACGATAATGAGTTAAGTGATCTTAACCCGTCATTGTCAATAACGGGCTAAGTTGTAAGATATCGGCAGACCTTCAGCCCCTACAGACCAAGTTTTCAAAAAATTGAACATTTAACACTGTCAAAATCCCTCTACTTAACCCGTTATTGACGATAACGGGTTAAGTGATCTTAACCCGTTATCGTCAATAATGGGCTAAGTTGGATCATATCGGCAGCGCTTCAAATAACAAAAATTAATTTATTTTTAAATATATTCTTACCCCTAATATGTAAATTCTTCTGCAATGTGTACACCTATCCGGTTACTGCTGAGTGTAGGCTTTCAACCCAAGTAGTAACTTCTAGGTTGTTTAAGGATAGGGTTAGGGTAAGGTTAGGGTTAGGGTTATGTTTTTTATGCTTTTTATAACAGTCTCTCCACTTTTTATGAACATTCTCTCTTGAACTCTGCAAAGTGACATTTATATGCCTATACATCGTTTAATTTTTTTTATATTAATTTTCATTTATAGCCACTTAACTAACCAATATAAAATCGTTAAGGTTAAATGTAAGAAAACAAATCCAGAAAATAAAAAATGATATTTTCATTTTTAAAAATTATTTTTTGATATATATTTTTATCCCTAATATGTAATTTCTTTTGGAGTGCGTATACCTATCCAGTTTAGCACCTAACCCCTAAACATATCTCCCAAAGTGGTAATAATAAATCAGCTAGGGTTAGTGTAACGTTAGGGTAAGTGTTAACAGGGGTTAGGGTATGGTTAGGATAAGCTAGGGTTATGGTAGGGTTAAGGGTTAAGGTTATGTGTTAGGGTAAGGGTTAAGGTTAATACTTGTAGTAAGAGGTTGTTTTGGGTTTTCATTAATTAGGTTAATATTTGTAGTTAGAGGTAGTAAAGCTCACTGAATCTTTTCTATTATTGGGTTCTACATGTGGGGATCTACATGTGATGCCCAATTTGTAGAGTGAAATGTAATAGTAGGCAAGTTATGAACTTTAGGTTTTTCCTATGTTGGATCTGATGACTCTCCACTTTAAAGCGCACTGAATCTTTTCACTTATTGGGTTTTACATGTGGGGATCTACATGTGGTGCCCACTTTGTAGAGTGAAATATAATAGTAAGTAAGTTATGGACTTGTTATTTTTCCCAAGTTGGATCCGATGACCTCCGCTCTAAAGCGCACTAAATTTTTTCCCTTATTGGATTCTACATGTGGGGATCTACATGTGGTGCCCACTTTGTAGAGTGAAATGTAATAGTAGGCAAGTTATGGACAGTAGGTTTTTCCCATGTTGGATATGATGACTCTCCGCTCTAAAGCGCACTGAATCTTTTCACTTATTGGGTTCTAAATGTGGGGATCTACATATGGTGCCTACTTTGTAGAGTGAAATATAATAGTATGCAAGTTATGGACTTTAGGTTTTTTCCATGTTGGATCTGATGACTCTCATCTCTAAAGCGCACTGAATCTTTTCACTTATTGGGTTCTACATGTGAAGATCTACATGTGGTGCCCACTTTGTAGAGTGAAATGTAATAGTAAGCAAGTTATGGACTTTAAGTTTTTCCCATGTTGGATCTGATGACTCTCCGCTCTAAAGCGCACTGAATATTTTCACTTATTGGGTTCTACATGTGGGGATCTAAATGTGGTGCCCACTTAGTAGAGTGAAATGTAATAGTAGGCAAGTTAAGGATTTTAGGTTTTTTCGATGTTGGATTTGATGACTGTCCGCTCTAAAGCGCACTGAATCTTTTCACTTATTGGGTTCTACATGTGTGGATCTACATGTGGTGCAAGTTATGGAATCTATGAGTTGATAAAACTCCATTCTATTCTCATTCACATGATCCTTGTAATAATGCTCTTTGTACTTGTCATAGATTTTGCATCCTAAAGCCACAAAGAGCATGATTACAAGGATCATGTAAATGAGAATGGAATGGAGTTTTATCAACTCATGGATTCCATAACTTACCTACTATTATATTTCACTCTACAAAGTAGGTACCACATTTAGTTCCCCACATGTAGAACACAATAAGGAAAAAGATTCAGTGCGCTTTAGAGCGGAGAGTCATCAGATCAAAGTTAGGAAAAAGAACAAGTCCATAACTTTCCTGTTATTACATTTCACTCTACAAAAAAAATATATTACACTCCCTAAAATCTCTTTGAAGGAAGATGCTATCCAGCTTAACCCAAAATACATATACACAAGCTGGTAAATATCATACATACATGGACATATTCAACTACATAAGTTAGCTTGAATCATCTGGTTCTTCTTTTATATCCTCGGTCCTTGCTCTTTTTCTCTTCATAGTTTTCCCTTACTCGGATAGATTTTGCTAAGTCTATGTCGAGGAATGGAGTGTTCATTTTGTTTAGGATAACTTTGTCTACTATTATATTTCACTCTACAAAGTGGGCACCACATGCAGAACCCAATAAGGGAAAAGATTTAGTGAGCTTTAGATCGGAGAGTCATCAGATACAATTTGTGATAAAGAATAAGTCCATAACTTTGCCTACTATTATATTTCACTCTACAAAGTAGGCACCACATGTAGAGATCCCCAGAAGTCCATAATTTGCTTTTACAAACGAAGAAAAGAGATGGTAGGGCAGCAGGGGGGGGGGGGGGGGGGTGAGAGGAAGGGGGAGAAAGAGTTTTAAGATATAACCCCTAACCCTAACACTAACCCTAACCCTAACCTTAACCCATAACCCTATACTAACCCTTAACAACTCATTTAACCCTAGCCCTAACCCTATTAACACTCTTAACTCTTAAACCAAATTCAATATTTACGAAGAATGATATTACTTGTTTATTTTTTATACATAAATTATATACGCGATATTCAATTTGTTTGTATAGTATATTATACTTTGTTTTATGAACAGATTTTTCTTAGGAAAAATATATCCACCTTAACCCGTTATTGGCGATAACGGGTTAAGTGAGCTTAACTCGTTATCGCCAACAACGGGTTAAGTGAGCTTAACTCGTTATCGCCAACAACGGGTTAAGGTAGAATATATTGGCCGAACTTTATCTTCAAAATGTTAAGTTTGTACAACAAAAAGCAAATACGCTGGAATTATCTACCAACCTAACCCATTTTTGGAGATGACAGGTTAAGCTCACTTAACCAGTTATTATCTCCAATAACGAGTTAATTAGCCCAATGCTTTCTGAACTTTATCTTCAAAATTTGAAGATTGTATAACAAAGGCGAAGACACTGCAAATATCAATCAACCTAACCCGTTATTGTGGATAACGGGTTAAGTTAACCCATTATCCTAAATAACGGGCTAGGTTGGTAGATTTTGGCAGTATTTTATCTTCATAATGTCAAGTTTCCACAAATTTTCACAAATTTTCACAAATAAAAAAAACAAAAGCATATATATAGTGCACAAATACACAATTTGCACAGATACATAAAATTCACAAATTTCAACAGAAATAAATATTCGCTAACCAATTACAACATCAACATCCACAACAACATATATAGTTCACAAATACACAAAGTGCACACATACACAAATTGCACTCAGATTGAATACACCAGTAATCTATTTATAAATTAAAAAACGTTGAATTGAGCATATATATACAATCAAAAGTGTAGAACTTTTTAACAATTGATTCCTTCCATGGGCACGATCAGCTTTCATTCCGGGCCTACACAAAAAAAACAAATAATAAAGTTGAAATTAATAATTCTCTTCACATCGAAAGACAAAAATAAGCAATTACAAAAAGTTTATCTTCAAAGTTTAATATGACATACATATTATGAAAAACCCCTTAGCACGAATCTTCACCTTCATCGTCATCACTCTCTCCAGCAATTGGAACTTCTTCATAAGCTATCGATCCACTAAATAAGGGAGAAGAATGGGTTAGTGTCAACAACAACAAGTTCAGATTGATTGAGTCAAATTAATAAATACTTAGTCTTAGATATATTACCTTGCCATATTATTTTGGCAATTTCTTGATTCGTGACATACGACACGAAGGCATGTCCTGCAAAGTCTAGGTCTCTTTATTTTTTGGGATTCTCTTATGGACTTTAACCTCTTTCTTCTAGGCCTCCCCTTTGTGGTGCATTGTACAGGATCCCCCACCGGTGCATGTCCACCACTCTCCGGTTGTGCGCTACCTTCGTGTGGTGTGCTATTCCCGGATTGAATGTGAGAAAAGCCTTCGATTTCCTTAAGCATGTGGTCGAGCATGTACTTGTACGCTCACTCTGAAGTACAACCAAGATTGACTAACTGTTTTGAGTGCATACTCAATTCACAATAACGAGAGGCAAAATTGTTGTCCATACTATTGGAACGGGTGTATTGCTTCTTGTCAGTTGATCCCGGGTCCATCGTCTACAAATATATTGCTCCGGTAGTACGGTGTGATCGGTGAACCGAAGAACCGCCAATAGATATTTTCATGGATGCCTACGAATTCATATATGGAACAAGGGCATTTAGCCAATTTGCGGAGTTTGCAAAAAGAAATCACCTTTCCCGGTTCTGAATTTCCACAAATTGTTACAGAAAAAACTGAACTATCCGGTGTATCCATACTTGCAATGACACTCACATTAAGTAATAAGCTTTTTACGACTTCTTGTTAGAATTTGTAGAAAGTCTTTAGTGTGTAGGTTCCCGCCATTTATGACTCCAACGCCCATTCGGTCTTCAATTTTGGCCTCTCCTCGCGATTACGATGAGTTTCTTTAAGTTCTTCGTGTCTTTGTTTTACTAAGACTCGGTCAAAAAGGATGGCAAATTCATGCAATGAGTACTTCTTATGAGTATGTTGCTTCAAGGATGAATGTAGCGATTCGCTATGTTGGGTACTCAACATGCTGCCCCAATATGAGTCTCTTGCATACATGGGAGCCAATTTCTCGCGAACTCAAATGTATCGTTCAACCATTTGTTGCTCTCAGGTTTGTACTGCGAAATCAAATTTTTACACTTATGTTCAAATTCAGTTTTATATTCCGTCGTGTAGATGATATTCTTCAAAGCATCCCTAAACTCATCAATGTTATTTGACATACGCACTTCATGCGGTAACTTATCCATAATATACCAAATGCAATATCTATGATCAGTGGCTGGGAAGACTTTCTTAACTACAACACTAATTCCATGATCCTCAACTGTTACGGTACCCACCAGATCACAAGCCATTACTACTCGCCACTTTTGGTAGAACCACTCATATGAGGATGCCTTCTCATTTGGAATGAACCTTCAACCCAGGAATATTGATTGCCAATGATGGTTGACTCCAACAAATGCTACGAATAACATCCCATGTCAGTTTGTGTTGTAGGTAGCATCAAAGCAAACAACACTCCCAAATACGTCGAAGTTCTTTCAAGCGATACCATTTACCCAAATACAATGGGACAATCGTCCTTCCGGATCACATTGGTAATCATAAAAAAATAAAGGATCGATGTCCTTTTTGGAGTCACAGAACTCAAGTAGCATTTGCCCATCGTGTCCTTTTAAACCTTCCATCTCGTCTTTCCTTAGATTTCCAACATCGGTTTCAGTGAATCCAATTTTCTCATTACCTCCACTTGCACCTTCGAAGAAAAGCATTTGTTTGCATATGGGGACATTAGCTTCGGTAATTTGACCAATTACTTTTTTATCTGTATTTGTCAATACACGGTTTCCAGGTAGCAAGTGACATCTACTGGGTGAAGTAAATTTGTGATTGTGTGGTTCATTAAATGAATAAATAATCCACGAATTACTTTGTAAGTTTAGTTTGACACGAACGAAAGCTTTGCAACCCGTTCTAGAAGTAGTTCCCCGTCTAGCTTCATTCTGATTATTCGGTGACTTCCCGACTTTATTACATAAATATGATTTATCCACTACATTATTTTTCTTGTACTTATTTTCACCCTTACGCATAGCGAACCCGCACATTTACAGTATGATGAATAAAATTTTTTTGCTTTCTCTAAAGTCAGAAATATCATACCAATCTTCGGTTTTAGGTGCTCGTCAACATAGGAAAAAAACTCGCCAATTTGTTGTGAACTCACAAATTTTTCTCCGGCAGCAGAACTTCCTTCAAAACTGTTCATATCTAAGAAAACAAAAAGGAGAACAATTAAGGCTACTAAATCCGTTACGGAATGTGATGAAAAATTTCTAACTTTATTTACTTATTAATAGAGTAACATGAGAGAATCGAACAAAAGACATCCAAAATTTATAAAAGTTTGCAACTCGGTTGAATTCACGTAACACAAGTCACTCCAACTTGGAGAAGTGAGTTTTAACTAAGGATTCGAGAGATACGGGTGTGTACCGCTTTATTTGGGTTTTATCAACCAAAAGCGATATATGCCCGTATCTCACCAACCGTCAGTCAAGACAACATCTACAAGTTGGGGTTGCTTGTGCTACGTGAGACCATCCTACTCACAAAGATTCGTATTTTTTGGAGGTCGTTCGAAGGATTTTCTACTCTAACTGCATTGAAAAAGTTCTAAGTAATTTAGTTCTTCATGTGAGGAATTACAAAACTGCACAAACGACATCTAAAATTTATAAAACTTTGTAACTCGGTTGTATTCACCTAGCACAAGCCATCCCAACTTGTAAAAGTGAGTTTCGACTCACGGTACGAGGGATATGGCCGTGTATCGCTTTATTTGTGTTTTTTACAACCAAAAGTGATACACGCCCGTATCTCTCGAACTGCGAGTCGAAAGTCACTTCTAAAATTTTTGATGGCTTGTGCTACGTGAGACCATACTAGTCGTAAAATTTTATATTTTTGGAGGTCGTTTGAAGGGTTTTGTAGTCTAACTGTACTAAACGCTTTCTAAGTCATTTATATCTAATGCGAGGAACATGGAAAAACTGCACAAACGGCATCCAAAATTTATAAAACTTTTACAATTTGCTTGAATTCACCTAGCACAAGCCATCCCAACTTGTAGAAATGAGTTTCGACTAACGGTTCGTAAGATATGGCCGTGTATCGCTTTATTTGGGTTTTTTTCAAGAAAAAGCGATGCATGCCCGTATCTCTCCAACCGTGAGTCGAAATGCTACTCTATAAGTTGGGGTTGCTTGTGCTACATTAGACTATCCTACTTGTAAAGTTTCATATTTTTGGGAGGTCGTTTGAAGGGTTTTCTAGTCTAATCGCACTAAACGCTTTCTAAGTCATTTACTTCTAATACAAGAAACGTGAGAAAACCCCACAAATGACATCCAAAATTTATAAAATTTTGCAGCTTGCTTGAATTCACCTAACACACGCCATCCCAACTTGTAGAAGTGAGTTTCGACTCACGGTTCGAAAGATATGGCCGTGTATTGCTTTATTTGGGTTTTTTTCAACCAAAAGCGATACACGGCCGTATCTTTCGAACCGTGAGTTGAAACTAACTTCTACAAGTTTTGGTTTCTTGTGCTACGTGAGACCAACCTACTCGCAAAGTTTCGTATTTTTTGGAACCCGTTTGGAGGATTTTCTAGCCTTACCGCACTAAAAGATTTCTAAGTTATTTACATCTTATGCGAGGACCGTGAGAAAACCGCACAAATGGCATCCAAAATTTATAATACTTTTCAACTTGCTTTTTCATGTAGCACAAGCCACCGTAACTTGTTGAAGTGATTTTTGACTAACGTTTCAAAAGATACGGCCGTATATGGCTTTGTTTGTGTTTTTTCCAAGCAAAAGCGATACACACCTGTATCTCTCGAACCGTGAGTCAAAACTAACATCTACAAGTTGGGGTTGCTTGTGCTACATGAGACCATCTTACTCGCAAAGTTTCTTATTTTTTGGAGGTTGTTTGAAGGGTTTTCTAGTCTAACCGCACGAAAAGTTTTCTAAGTCATTTACTTCTAATGCGAGGAACGTGAGAAAACTGCACAAATGCCATCCAAATTTTATAAAACTTTGCAACTTGCTTGAATTTACCTAGCACAAGCCATCCCAACTTGTAGAAATGAGTTTTGACACACGGTTCGAGAGATACGGCCGTGTATCGCTTTATTTGGGTTTTTTTCAACCGAAAGCGATACACGGCCGTATCTCTCGAACCGTGAGTCGAAACTAACTTCTACAAGTTGCGGTTGCTTGTGCTACGTGAGACTATCCTACTCGCAAAATTTTGTATTTTTTGGAGGTCGTTTGCAGGGTTTTCTATTCTAACCGCACTATAAATGTTCTAAGTAATTTAATATGTACGGTACGATTATAAATACAACTCAATCTAAAATATCGTCGGCCGATCAACAACTATTGCACCGTGTAAATTTATCAAAATATTGCTTACAAATTTCTACATCTACAATTTTTTTAGGCAATTTTTATATATGGTAAAATATTGGAAAGAGACAAAAATAATTTAAAAATCAACACAATTACAATTACTAAGGCAAAGATTTAATCATTACCTTACAAAATAAATCTGAATTTTGCCAATGTAGGTCTCGTGGCCGAACTAGGGTTTCATTTTTGGGATGACAGAATTGTGTTTGGAAGTTTGGAGTAGAGATTGGGAGAGAGAGATTATAAAAGATCGAAGATGAGGAGGAGCGGACTGAGGTGGAGGAGCGAACGAAGAAGGAGAGGTTTCAGTTTGGGGAGCAACGAACGGAAGAGAGAGAGAGAGAGAGAATTGCCTGAATGATAGAGGAGGGAAGTGACAGAGGAGTTGCCAGAGTGAGAAATTCACGATTTCGAAGATACTGGGTTTGGGTTCATCCAAAAACAAAATAGAGAGTGGGGAGAAGTCAACGAGGAAGAAGAACTGTATACAATTCTGAGATTATAACTATGCCTTAACCCGTCCTCGGCAACAACGGGTTAAGGTAATATTTTTTTATAAAATTTAGCCTTAACCCGTCGTTGCCGACGACGGGTTAAGGCTAAATTTTATTTAAAAAATATATGGGTCGTTGGATCAAAGATCCAACGGCCCAGTTCAAAGTTCGCACGGGTCTGTGCACACAGACCCGTTTGCAATCGAAGAAGCCCTATATATATATATATATATATATATATATATATATATATATATATATATATATATATATATATATATATATATAAGTTTTATTCGATTGCAAACGGGACTGTTTGTACAGACCCATTGCAAACATCAATATGAGCCATTAGATTGAGTTGATCAAGATCCAATGGCTCATATCTGCAGCCCCCCCCCCCCCCCCCCCCCCCCCACACCCCCTCACTTAAGTTTTGAGGGGTGTAATGAGTATTTCACCCCATTATACCCCTTAAATTCTTAACTCTTTCACACATTTTCTCTCCCTTGTACCCCATTAATTTTTATTTTTATTTTGGCTAAATGTTGCCTTTATTTTTATTTTGGCAACGACGGTCTCAGTTAAACTTAATTCTTTTTTAAACTTACCCTATTGTATCTTCTCTTTACGTACTCTATCTTTCTTCTTCCCCAAACCCAAACCCAATCCCGACCATAACTACCTCTTCTCACTCCAGTGCCTCCTCCTCCTTCACTTGACTCTCTCACTCACTCTCTTCCTCTTCTCCCTTTCTCTCTCTCTCTTCCTGAAGAACATTCCAAAAACCAAAAAAACCCTAACCCTAACTATCTCCCAAACCCTCCTCTTTCGTCTACTGTTGCTACTGTTCCCCACAATCTCACACTCCCAGTCACTCCTCTAATCGAAACCCCTCATCCTCCAATCTTCGAAAGCAAATTGGGAAGTCGAAACCCTAGTTCAGCAAATAAATCTGAAGACATCGTCGACAACACCTACATCGGAGAAATTCTCAATTATGCAAGGTAATGACTAAATCCTTGGCTTCGTAGTTGTATTTATGTTGTTTTTTATATTTTTTAATCTCATGAATTGATTATTGTGATGCATAATTATGTAGATGTAGTAGTTTGTCGAGGGTGGAATTGTAGATGTAGTTGTTGTTGTTTGGTCAAATTGTAGATGTAGTCGTAGTTTTTATTATTCGATATTAGTAAAACCACACAAACGATATAAAAAATTTCGAAACTTTGTGAGTAGGTCGGATTCACGACACACAAGTTAACACAAATTTTAGGAGTGAGTTTCGAATCACCGTTTGCAAGATACGACAGTGTATCACTTTTGGTTAAGAAAAACTAAAATAAAGCGATACATGACCGTATCTCGCAAACTTTGAGACGAAAATCAACTTTAGAAGTTATGAGTGGGATGGGGAGTCTGCTGCGAGTGCCCCGGCAATCAAGGCAGAGCCGCAAGTCCCAGGGCCTATGCCCAGTTTCGAATCATACACCAGGCGGAAGAAAGCGAGTTGTACGCTCGGGTACTAACCCTGCAAAATAGGATGGGGCATGTTGGCGTGTGTTATGTGAGTCCGACCAACCGAAATTTTTGGATGCCGTTTGTGCGGTTTTCTCACGTATCCCGAACAACAACAACTAAACTCTGAAAATTTTAGTACGGTTACACTAGAAAACCCTACTAACGACATCCAAAAATTACGAAACCTAGTGAGTAGATCGGATTCACCCCATACAAGCCAACGCAACTTATACATGTGGGTTTTGACTCACGGTTTGCAAGATACGAAAATGTATCTCTTTCCATTCTTCTTTGTGAATGAAAGCGATATATTACCATATCTCGCAAACTGTGAGTCAAAACTCAGTTCTACAAGTTACATTAACTTGTGTGTGATGAGTCTGACCTACTCACAAATTTTTACAATTTTTGGATATCGTTTGGGTATTTTGTTTCATGTTTATATATATGTCAATAGTGTGATTTAGTCTATTTGATTAGTGTATTGATAATTGTTATATTATTTTTTTATGTTAGATATGGACACTGTTGAAGAAAATTCTGTTACGGCGATAATTTTGTGTGTGCACAAGAAAGTGGTGAATCTCGATCACAAGTTGACAAGCACCTCAAATCAAAGATATGTATGACGTTTCATACTTTAGATGAAGCCGGAAATTTTTATACGTCATATGCTAGATGTACAGGTTTTGCATTGCGTAGGGTGGGAATAAATACAAGAATGATACTTGCTTTTTTATGAGTACCAATTAGATCCCGAAGGCTGATTGTCTCATTGTATTTGAGTGGATGGTACCGCTAGGATGAATTATGGTGACGACGGATTTAAGGATGTACTTTGCTTTGATGCCATATATAACACGAACCGATATGAAATTTATTTGTTCCATTTGTTGGAATCAATTATCATTGGCAATCAATATTCTTAGGTTGTGAGTTCATTCCAAATTAGAATGCTTCTTCCTTTGAGTGGTTCTTTGAAAATTCGTTAGGAGCAATGAGACATACTCCGATCAGCATCGTGACAAATGAGAATCATGGGATCGGTGTTGCACTGAAGAAAGTTTTCCCTTAGAATGAGCATAGATATTTTATTTGACATATTTTGAATAAGTTACTGCATGAGGTGTGTATGTCGAATGATATCGATGAGTTTAGGGCTAAAATGAAGAGTATCATCTATAATGAAGAATATAAAAATGATTTCGAAGAGAAGTGGAAATTATTTCTTTTGGAAAACAAATTTGAGAATAACAAATGGTTGAATGATAAATTTGAGATTCGTGATAAATGGTCATCTATCTATGCAAGAGTCATTTTGGGCCGGCATGTTGAGTAGCCAATGAGCGAGTCTCTGCATTCTTCCTTGAAGCAACATACCTAAAATAATTACTTCTTACATGAGTTTGCCGTTATCTTCGACTGAGCCTTAGCAAGGTAAAGACATGATGAACTTAAAGAAAATCATCATAATCGTGAGAAGATACCAAAATTAGAATGGGCTATAGAGGAACAAATGGCGCGACTCTACACTTTCAAAATTTTCTACAAATTCCAAGATGAAATGCAGAAGAGCTTTCACTAGAGATATTGAAACACTGGATAGTGCAGGTTTCTTTGTGATTCATTGTGGAAATTCAGAATCAGGGAGGGTGGTTCAATTCTGCAAAATCCGTCAAATGATTAAATGTCCTTGTTGCTTGTTTGAATTCATAGGCATTCTATGCAAACATAATTTGGTGGTTCTTTGGTTCATCCATCACACTGCACTATTAGACATATATATTACAAGAAGATGGGCCCATGATCGCATGAGAAGAAGCTATACATCCGTTCACGATGGTACGAGCGACAATTTTGCTTCTCGCTATTGTGAATTGAGTCATCACTCAACAATTAGTCGATCTTGGTTGTTCTTCCGAAGAGAGTTACAAATACATGCTCAACCACATGCTTAAGGGCATTGAAGGCGTTTCTCGTTTGCACCCCGGAAGTAGTGGACAACACGAAGGTAGTGCACAACTCGAAAGTGGAGGACAACATGTTGAAGGCAGTGGACATGCACATGTACCAGTGGGAGACCTTCAGAATTATATATATATGCTATTGTGAGATGGTGAGATGGGTGAGATGAAAATATTTTTTGAGAGATAAGCGATTTGAGTCATCTGAATCTCGATCACACTGTTCACATCACTCTACATGTCATCAAGATGATGTGTGACAAATTTCAAGAAATTCGTAGACCTGTAGCTTATGCATCATGACGTTCAAATAAATGCATATATATGTATTTCGTACCATCTTCATGACGTGCGTTTTGATGCATAGGCTAGAGGTCTCCAAATTGATTGAAATTTTGTACACCATCTAGAAGACATATAGAGTGATGTGAACGGTCGAGATTCAGATGACTATAATCGCTCATCTCTCAAAAAAATATTTTCATCTCACCCATCTTACCATCTCATATTATTATTATTATTATTATTATTACTATTATATATATATATATATATATATATATATATAGAGAGAGAGAGAGAGAGAGAGAGAGAGAGAGAGAGAGAGAGAGAGAGAGAGAGAGTCTATTATGAGATGGTGAGAAGGAGCACTTATCGTGAGCAAAAGATCTAAGCCGCTGAATCTCGATCTGATGGCTGAGATCTTTTCCGCTCAAACTCATGAGATCTGTCTTTTAGGGAAAGGCATTTTGGAGATTTCGAAATCCCATCTCATGCTCATTCCTCTCTCATGCTCATTTCTTTCTTGTTTCGCTCATCCCCGATCTCAATTTGAAGAAGCCCCAAATTCCCCTCAAACGAAAACCCTAGCTCCTTCCAACCTTCTTCTCTCACGCTATTTCTGAATTGGAACCCTAGCCCCCAAATCGAAACCCTAATTCAGCCCCTGATTCTCCTCCCTGCTCGTCGCCCTCGAACTCCCCCAAAACGAAGAACCCCAAATCGAACGCTCCTAGCTGCGCTTGACGCCACTGATGCTCGACGCCCTCAAACTCCCTTATACTCGCCTTCTGTCCTCGAAGCCCAAGTCCACCCCCCCCCCCCCCCCCCCCTCACTTCCCTACCCCTTTCACTTCTAAACCCTACCCCAAATCGAACTCCCCCCTAACTCTCAGGTATTGAATCCTAACCCTAGTTTTATTGGGTTCATGTATTTTATTGTTTTGACATTACATTTTTAGAAAAGCATGTTAGGTTTAGCTTAAACAAAGATTAAAGAGTTGACAGATGAATTACTTTTGTGTTGTCATTACATTTTTAGAAGAGTTTGAAGGAACTACTAATTTATCAAAATACTTACACAATTATCAAATTTCATGATAAGAAAATGTCGATAAGAATATGTGGGTTAAAATTAGGTACATCTGTATTAATTTTTTCAAGAATGCGTCATATCTTGATTACTTAAATTAATGTTGTATATAAATGTTTGATGAATTATCCTAATATTGATGTTTGTAGGCACTTCTGTTTGGTATGATGGAAGCACTTCTGTTTTCTATGATGGATTCAAGAATGCACTATATTCTCATATGCAGGAAGTGCTTTATATTCTCAAATACAGGAAGTGCTTGATTCTTACTCAGTAACCTTAAATTTATCCCTTGCGTTTTATTGTTTGGCTTGATTCTAGGCAGTGATGACAAGCACTATATATTATACTTTATGTTGATGCCCCCCCCTCCAGTTGTTTTTGTATCAATGATGAGCTGATTGAGCTCTGTTTATGTTGTTCATGAGATTTTTTTAGCTCGTTTTATGTTGTTTCCAGTCTGATTGAGCTCTGTTTATTTTGTTTCTGAGCATACGGTAGTTTTGCTTGTGTTGTTTCCAAGCATTTTGAGCTTCAAATGAATATATATCATGATTACGTCTATTATGAGATGATGAGAAGAGCTCCTTATCATGAGCTAGAGCTTCTTCTCACCCCTTTCTTGATACAACATAAACAAAGTTTACAGATGAATTAGCTGATACTTCTTTTTTTAAAAGATTTTGTGTGTGTGGGTGGGTGTGTGTGGGGGGGACCGCTGTTGAAACTAGTTGGCATGACATAATAATGCAGCCCTAGTGAAACGAGAGAGAAATGAGCGTGAGAAAGGAATGAGTGAGATGGGATTTTGAAATCCCCAAAATGCCATCCCCTAAAAGACAGATGTCATGAGTTTGAGGGGAATAGATCTCAGCCATCTGATCGAGATCTAATGGCTAAGATCTTTTACTCACGATAAGAGCTCCTCCTCACCATCTCATAATAGACTCACTCTCTATATATGACAGAGGGTGTATTTATGCATTTGAACTGATGCTTGATTATAAAATTGAAGACTGATGCTTGATTATTTATGCATATGAACTAGTTGGCATGACATTACAATGTAGCCCTAGTGACATCATATTGCTTGATTTATTGGCAATTTTGAGCTATGTTTATGTTGTTTATGAGAAATTTGTGCTCTGTTTATGTTGTTTCCAGGCTAAGCTCTATTTAATTTTGTTTCTGAGCATTCTAAGTTGGATGGGGGTGGAGGGGACCACAGTTGAAACTAGTTGGCTTGACATAATAATGCAGCCGTAGGAAAATAAGTATGCTTTATTTGAACAAACAGTGAAATATAAGTGTGTTTAGAGCCTACGACTACTTCAATTCATGATTTTGTTGATTAGCACTACTTGGTAGTTTGTAGTAGTATTTCAGTTCATGAATACATGTTTAAGATTGTTGTTTGAATTTTTTCAGGAGCAGCAGCAGCATATAAGCATTTTGTACATGTTGTTTATGAGCATTTTCATCTCTTTATATTCTTGTGTTGAGATTGTACTCTGTTTATGTTGTTTCTTTGAGCTGATTGAGCTCTTTTTATGTTGTTTCTAGGCTGATTGAGCTCTTTTTATGTTGTTTATGAGCTGATTAAACTCTGTTTATGTTGTATATATGCTGATTGAGCTCATTTTTATGTTGTTTATGAGCTGATTGAGAGATGTTTATATTGTTTCCAGGCTGATTGAGCTCTTTTTATGTTGTCGATGAGCTGATTGAGAGTTGTTTATGTTGTGTCCAGACTGATTGACCTCTTTTTATGTTGTTTATGAGCAATTAGAGCTATGTTTATGTTGTTTCCAGGCTATTTGAGCTCTGTTTCTTTTTGAATTTATTTGATGGTTGTGCCCTACATTCATTAGCTTCTTCTTTGGTCCAAGCAGAAATGAGATTACAAACTTATGATATTAATCATGTTGATTCTGTTACGTCGGGAGATTTGGTCATCTTTTGTTCTTCAAGCTCTTGAAATGCTTCCTCATGGATCCTAATGCCTTCCTAGTTGCACAATGATTATTTTCCCTTTTTTATAGTGTGAATAACTCTGTGAAATTATATCCTGGATACGTCATATTTCTTTTGCATTCAATGTATCAGGTAGAGCCCTCTCTTTGAATCCTCGAATGGGAACTAACGAGTGGTTACGACTTCTCCTTCAAACTGAGTAAAAACAAACTTGTTGCATGGTTCTACAATGATAATCAATAAGGGAAATAAAAGAATGAGGAAGTTACAAAGCTCACTCTCAGATGATCCATGCATACTCCCACCAATATAGTGCCAGAAAAAATTTAGAATCTCACATTTTGAAAAGGCTAAATCAGTATACAAACCATGTTCACACTGTCCATCTCAGCAAATCAAATAAATAAAAATCTCTCAGTCTCACTACTCATCAAAACTGAAAGCAACAACAACATACATATGAAGTTCTATTGAGTTAACACATATACACGTCAAAATGCTTGCTCATAAACAACATAAATAGAGCTCAAAATGCTCGCTCATAAACAACATAAAAAGCGCTCAATCAGACTGTACAAACATCATCAAATGCCTGTTTATGTGAGCTCAAAATGCATGGTAACAACATAAACACAACTTCGAATGCTCATAAACAACATAAACGGAGCTCAATCAGCCTGGAAACAACATAAACTGAGCTCAAAATACTCGTAAACAACATAAAAAGAGCTCAATCAGCTTAGAAATAATACATAAAAAGAGCTCAATTAGCAACAATACATAAAAAGAGCTCAATCATCCTGGAAACATCATCAAATGTCTATTTTTGTGACCTCAAATTGCCTAGTAACAACATAAACACAGCTTAGAATGATCATAAACAACATAAATAGAGCTCAATCACCCTGGAAACAACATAAAAAGAGCTCAATCAGCCTGGGAACATCATCAACTGCTACTTGATTGTGCTGCTACTGCTGCTCCTGAAAAAATTCGAACAACAATTGTAAACATGCATTCATGAACTGAAATACTACCACAAAGTAGTACTAGCTCAACAAAATCATGAATTGAAGTAGTCGTAGATTCAGAACACACTTTTACTTCACTGTTTGTTCAAATCAAGCATAAGAAAAATTGCTAGGGCTGCATTATTATGCCATGCCAACTATGAAAAAATGCCTCGTCCAAAAAAAAACCCACAGCTAATTCATAAGCTGACACTCAAAATATCATGAAAGGGGTGAGAAGAAGCTCTTGCTCACGATAAGGAGCTCTTCTCATCATCTCATACAAAGAGCTTAATCATAATATATTACTTTAGAGCTAAAAATGCCGAGAACCAACATAAACACAACATAGAATGCTCATAAACAACATAAATAGAGCTATATTTATGTTGTTTTGAGGCAATTTGAGCTCTGTTTAAAATTTACACAATGTACACAATGTACATATATCTTACAACGTTACACATCTTACTGTATGAAAATGCCCTCCAACACTAAGACAGATCTCAAAATTTGGGCAGAATAGATCTCAACCATCGATAAGGTATCCTACGGCTGAGAACTTTTGCACACGATAAGGGCCTCTTCTCGCCATCTCTAATAGACTTACTCATATATATACAGAGTAAAAAAACCAATAGGATCAGAACACACTATTCTCATTAGGGCTGCATTGGGGTGTCATGCCAACTAGAATAAGATAGATAAATAATCAAGCATAAATACAACAAGCTGGAAAAAAAAATCAGATCATAAAGTGTTTCGCATCACTGTCTACACCAACACACCAAAAGAGAGAATCAAACCCCAGAACGGTTAAATGAGTATCAAATATTACCTTGACATATAATAGGTGTCCATCTTGTTACAGTAGCTAAATCATAAGTATCCAACCATCACAAAAATATAGTGAAACATTCAATCGGTGATTGTCATCGCTGCCCAAATATCAGATGAATTGGGTTGGGCTTAGATCACTTTAATGTAAGCTAAACACGACTAGGGTTGCAGTTTAAATGCATTCCATTTAGTCAAGCTTCATTTTCAAGATAACTTCATCATATTAGGAATTGAAAAAATGTTCACCAATATGAAAAAATGTCTAAATTGCTGATATCTATCTTAGTGTTGAAGGCCTTTTGTGGATTTCACAACACTCGTTCATTCTCCCTTTCTTCTCTCACGCTCATTTCTGAACTTTATTCAACAAATAATTCGCATGGCACACAACCAAATATGCTTCAAAATAATAATTTCAACAAGCATTGCCAACTTAGATCCAATATCAAATTATTGCAACTCACTCATCATATATAATTAACAAACTTATATCAAGACTCATCATTGCCTACACACACTACCAAAATAAAATGCAAGAAATTGAACATAAATCATAAAAGCATGTATGCAATCAAACACTTCCCTCCAAAATATTCGGAAATGGCAGTTTGAAGATGAAGAACCCAAATCCGAGCCTGAAATGACAGTTTGGAAATGAAGTGAGAAGGGTAGGGAAATGAGAGGGGGTGGACTTGGGCGTCGATGACAGAGGGCAAGTATAGGGGAGTTCGAAAGCGTCGAGCGTCAGCGGCGTCAAGCGCAGCCAGGAGCTTTTGATTTGGGGTTCTTCGTTTTGGGGGAGTTCGAGGGCGACGAGCAGGGAGGAGAGTCGGGGGCTGAATTAGGGTTTCGATTTGGGGGCTAGGGTTCCAATTCGGGATTAGCGTGAGAGAAGAAGGTTGGAAGGAGCTAGGGTTTTCGTTTTGGGGGGATTTGGGGCTTCTTCAAATTGAGATCGGGGATGAGCGAAACGAGAGGGAAATGAGCATAAGAGAGGAATGAGCGTGAGATGGGATTTCAAAATCCCCAAAATTCCCTCCCCTAAAAGACAGATCTCATGAGTTTGAGCGGAAAAGATCTCAGCCACCGGATTGAGATCCAACGGCTGAGATCTTTTGCTTACGATAAAAGCTCCTTCTCACCATCTCATAATAGACTCACTCTCTCTCTCTCTATATATATATAGAAAAACCCTTAAAATTTTAAAGTGGATGCTCTAACTACCAAAGTATTAAGTTGGTAGAAAAAATTAGACTAATTACCTCAAAGTGACTATAATCTTGATTCTCAAATTAAGCCATGTCCCCATACAGAATATAGTTGGCTAGTGTATTTTATATTAGAAAAACTAATATAACTCTGCGCAATATATTGCACATAATTTTTAAAAAGTGAGAGAATAATAAAACTATTTTAAAAAATAATTCTCCAATAACATCTATACAATATTGTATGCTTTTTAAGGTATGATTAAGAGATATGATTGCACTTCAAAATTTGGATGGAGAAGAGTGAAAATTTGTCTCTTTTAGATGATATATTAGTTTAGTTTCATATTGATTATGTATCAGTTTAATCTTCTATTCTCTCCTATATGTATGGGCCATATTGTATTCGGTTTATTCAATCAATCAATAAAGAATTATTCTCATCCAATAATCTTAGCATGGTATCAAATCCAATAATCCTATAAGGCCTATACTAATTTTATCCTCGTCGTTGAGGTGGAGCGGTTCTCGTCTTCATCGAAATCACTACCCCTCCCGACATCTCTTTTCCGCTCCTGATCAAATACCAAAACCCTAATCTTCTTCTCCCTAAATCAACAGCTCCAAAACCCTAACCGTCATCACCTATCTCGAAAACCCTAATCCCAAATCTCCAAAGATCAAAACCCTTTTCAAACACGAACCCTAGTCGCCACAGCAAGCGGCTACACCAACAACTTCGGCAACAACCACCAATCATGGCGCCACCATCAACACCATCAACCTCTCTTCTCCGGTGAACTCCTGACACCACCAACAACAGACTCCATCTTCCTCAACACCGAAGCATCAACTTTGGCTCCCGAAGAACCTATCATCTTCAACCTATCGTCGAAGTCGCCACCACCACAATCTCATCGACTTCTGTCAGCAGCAACAGCCATGGCCGATGTTGATCCCGCCTCTGCCGCTGCAGTCCGGAACTATCCCGCCGCTGCCTCTCCGATCAACACCCTACCAGAACTGTGTTTCCCAATCTTTGGATCTAGATTGACCTCCATTGACTTGGCGAGCAGATCTTAGTGAAGAAGACTTCAAACTCGGCCCAGATCTCAGCTCATTCACCGAATGGATCTCCTCCTCCTCCTCGGGATTCAGATTCGGATTCGGATCCGCAGCTATGAATTTGATTCACCACCCTCTCTACCACCCTCTCATTCTTGGCCTCCCCCTCTCCTTCTTCTACTCCTGCCTCTCCAACTCCCTTCTCCGCCATCGACTTCTCGATACCGGTGGTATCCCTTTTACTAAAAGGTATTGCTTCCTGCTGCTAGCTGCCGGTTCTTTCTCCCACTTTTTTCTCGACCATTTGTTCAAGGAAAATGGTCATTCTTTTACTTATACTTGGATACTTAGCATTGGTTGGTGGAATGGTCGGGCGCCTATCAGCACAGATGCCGTTATCGTAATTGGACTCCTTTGTAAAATATTATAATAATAATAATTTTTAAAAAAACCTTTCTTGCAGATTCTTGTGCTTCTACATCCAGATCGTCAACTCACTCCGGTTGATCGATTGTGAGTTTGAGAAAGGGAGATATCAACATCCTCACAGTTTTCAGTTCATCGACAATTCTCAAGTCTGGGTGAGATCCTACCATCGACAATTCTCAAGTCAGGGGTGAGATCCCATCAGTCTATTTCTCAGTTCAGGTGTGAGATCCCATCATCGACTATGTCTCAAGTCAGGGGTGATCGAGATCACATCACAAATTGGGATATGGAGATCCCGCCACTATTCGGGGGTGAGATCTCAACAGTGCGCCACCACTACTTCCTTCCGCAACACTCTACTTCTCAATTCCGTCACATGCGCCATCAAGTGCCGTCATTGCACTACAGTTTGTCGTTCCTTCTACATCAACATCGTCAGTATTCCAAACTCTTATTGCTTGAACCAACTTGAGTTTGAGAGGGGGTGTTAGATGATATATTATCTCATATTGGTTATGTATCAGTTTAATCTTCTATTCTCTTTTATATGTATGAACCATATTGTATTCAATTTATTCAATCAATCAATAAAGAATTATTCTCATCCAATAATCTTAATAGTCTCCTATATTTGCTCAACTTTTTTTTTGTTTAAAAAAAATAGAAAAATCTTTGGACCAAAAGTAGTTTAGCATAATATTGTATAGATATTATAATATTGAAACAGTTTGAAGCAAACGCTAGGTTCCCAAGGCAATAAAATCAGACAGCGGAAAAAGAGTATCACTATGGTCCATAGAATTTCTTATGAGCTCTATAACCTATAAACTAATCTGGAGGGGCCAAATATGCTCATTTAAATAGTTTGATTTCTTCCTTGGGTTGGCCAATGGACCCCCAGCTTCTGTTTGGTTCCGTCCTTGTGGACATGTAACTAAACGTTCCTCATTGTAAAGTTCATAAAAGAACTAATCTATAAATTTATAGGTAGACATAAGAGGGCTACATAGGAGGCTTTTTATAATAAAAAAAAATTGCAAATATGTAAGTGCTCTAATAGTTTAATAGTAAAGGTTTTAGCTAGTGAGTAAGAAATCAGCGTTCAAATCAATCTGGCAGTTCTTTACTATAAGATGAGAGCGAGTGTGGGGACTGGGTGTGTGACACGAACTTGTTAAAAAATAAATTAAAGATAAATAAATTATAGTAATAATAGTGCAGATTTACAATCATATTCTTTTGTTAATCCACTTAAACAATTAGCTTGTCTTCTCTGTTTTTTCTATCTCATCTTTTGGCATTTCAACAGGATATAAAACAAGGGTAATGCTATACCTACAATCTTTACAATCTTACAATCTTAGGTGGCGCAATCTCATTGGAGATGTGTACAACCCACTACAACCTACTCTACAATACATTCAAAAGAAATTGTGCCACCTAAGATTGTAAAGGAAATGTTGTAAGAAAAGGTTGTAGGTGTAGCATTACCCATAAAACAAAGGGTTTTATTCACATGGGTCACTAACAAATATTTCAATTCCATATACCTCACTCACAAATACTTAATTCCATATAACTCACTTATAATATGAAATTCATTCCAAATAATCAATTTTTGTTACCAAAATTTATTCCATATAACTCACTTAAAACTATGTATATGAAATTAAATATTTATAAAAGAGATATATGGAATTAAAATATTTGTTAGTAATCCATCTATCTACTATTTTAATCTACTATTTTAATGAGAGAGTTTGTCATCAAACAAACACGTGTATTGTAACTAAACAAATATGTGCAATACACATGCATAACTAATATGAATGAAGTCTTACGTTCGATGCTAGATAATATGAAAAAAAATTTATAAAAATATATATATTTATAAAAACGTGCATCGCAAGTGCAAATTACTAGTATAGGAAATAAAGCCTCTACCAACCCAAAACACTAAACTAACTCCCTCTCTCACTTCTTATCTTTCTCTCTGTCTCATTCTCATTTTTCTTCTCTTTCCTCACTTTGTTATTAGGTTTCTTTTGGTACACCAAACCCTTTTCTCACTTCATATCCCCTCCCTCTCTCTCTATATATATCTCCTCGATCTTCATTTATCTCGCTCCCATTTTTTATTCTCTCTTTCGATCCCTCTTTTCCTTCTTCTCTTTGTTCACTTAGTTGTGAGGTTACTTTCTTTTAGTGCCCCACTAGTAGCTGAAGCTGCCAGCATGATCTGAATCTTTTGTTTGGAAAATTTAATCTACCAACAAACTGATGATCAGGAAATCAAATCAGATCATGTTGCAGTTTCATCTGCTGATGGGGGCACATGAAAACCCCAATTCTCAATACCTCTCTTAATTCTTATTAGATTTTGTTTTTAGATCAGGAGGAAACCCTAAAAGGGTTTCTAGTTTCTTTTTAAATATTACTCATACCTGCATACTAATTGTTTAACAAAAAAATCTATTGTATTATGGTGATATATTATTGTTATAAATTGAAGCAGAATGAGTAAATTTTGTCTCTCACATGGTTGGTGCTTTTGAGATCTTGGCCTAGAGGGGGATGAGCCCTTGACATTATTCTCTGTAAGTTTGTTAATTTATTCGAATATTTGGTTTTTTTATTCGTTGGCCACAAGTTTTTTGTATTGTTCCCTCACATGCTTTATCTTTCCATGCCAATTTCATTCCTATGTAGGGATTCAACTTGAAATTGTTTCATAAGGTTGAAACGCTAATTCAATATATATATAGATATATATATTCATTAAAATTTGTTTGATAGTAACTACACTAACTTAACATGTGTATCATATATAAATAATTTGAGAAAGAATCTTCATGAATTTGGATTTATATGCATTTGAATGGATGCGTTTGATTTCTTTATTTTCTTTCTTCTAATTGTATGTGTTAATGCTTACACTTTGTCTTCTATTATATCATTTGTATCTGATTCGATCATCTACCTGAAAAAGGGATAATTTTGAAATTGTCTAAATTCATAAGTCCCTGTCTATTTCCTTGAATTTTTCTTTCTTGGCCCTATCCTTTATGTCAATACAAAAGACAAGCAAGTGGTTTCATGCCACCTCAGTATTATTGTCATGTAAGGGACTGGCAATTGCTTGTACTTAGGGTTAACATATATATTGGGTTTTTTTCCCTTCTTTGCTACAAGGTTAACATGTTCATATGAGTGACTGAATACTTCTATATATACTAGATCTTGGTGATATTTGCAGTTAGTCATCATGTTTTAATCAAAGGTTCAGCGACAGATTAAACATTTCATACAACTAGTTGTATACAGGAAGAGGTTTTCGACTTTAAACTTGTCGTGCATTGTTAACATGAAAATTTTATTAGCCAAAGTGTTCCATTAGCAAGGACTCAGATGAGCTTAATTAACAAAGCATTACGAAATATATCGCTCGTCCTTAAATTTCATCTTCCATTGTCGTCTGAATTTAGAACTTAAAAGAGAGAAATTGACGGAAAACATTTTATCACTTTCAGGAAAGGAAGCACTGATTCATGGTCCATATATGGAAGGATGAGTGGATTGTAGTTGATCATTTTGTATATAATTTTTTTTTTCCATCTCTTGTTAAAACGATGTGTATGTGGGATGTAAACAGGGCCGGCCCCCGCCTCAGGCTCCCGAATTTGTTGTAATTTTAGGGACCCTAAATTTGTATTCCCCTTGTAAATATAGGCACGTATTTTGCGTGTAAAAAAATTATATTATTATTAGGGGCCCCCAAAAATAATTATTTGGATATTTTGCCTCGGGCCCCAGAAACTCAGGGCCGGCCCTGCATGTAAATACATGTTTCATTATATATCTCTTTACTCAATAATTAGGAAAATAATGGAAGATCATGGTATTAATTTCAAGAAGACATAAGAAATTATCACCAGTCAACATAATATTTAAGATAATATATATATATATAATTTTTTCTGATAGTAAAGAAGAAGAAAAAATTCTTTTTTTCTGTTAATTAGTGTGATGAATTTGGAAGAATGAGTTAGTAGACTACTTATCTGTGGACCTTATGCTTGCAGAGAATATATATGTGAAGAATTAATATATCCTATCTACTATAGAAGCATATATGCATGTCACTTGCTTACAGGACAATATTGGTTTGAGTATCATTGCATTTTATTTTATTTCTGGATAAAAGGAAACGACTCCATCCGAAAATGCAATATATTATAACATATAAAATTGAGGTAACAGATAATAAGAAAGGTTACAAGATGTAAAACAACAAACAAAAACAAAAGGACATGAACTGCGCAAGGTGCATATGATCAGAAATCTGCCACAACCGCAGCATCTACAATTTGAAGAAATCAAAAGACCACCAAAATTAACCACAAAAACCAGCGCAGTAGAGGGAGGGACCGCATCTAGCAAGGCGCAACAGCAAAAGGGATTGCCCTCGAAAATAAGCAGTCCAGCAGCGCAAGAGGCGCAACTGCAACAGCAAAGGGTAATGCACCTGAAAGAAACAGTAAGCATAGAACGACACAGCCAAAGAAAACACAACCACCAAAAAGCATCCGCTAAAAACAGAGTTATTTGGGTTATTAGCCTTCTTTTTGAAAATATTTAGTTAAATACCCTTGTTTTGAAAATAATTAGTAAAATACCCTAGTTTTTAGTTAGGTTTCTATAGTTTTCTTCCTATAATAATTTTTATAGGATGTGTGATCTTTCTACAAAAACTAAAAGTTTTTGGGTTTTAGGATAGTTTTCATTTCTTTTATTAGATTTTAGTTTTTCTTCTTTCTACCTTATAAATTACTAAAAAATATGCAGAAAATTTTTAAAATTAAATTTAATTTACTTACTTTGTACTGGCTCTGATACCACCTTGGTGGGTGCGTGGGATCTCTTAATTAGTAGTTGTGAGTAGCGCGTAGACTTCTGGAAATCTGAAAATTAGGAGGAGGAGAGTATCAAAAACTTTTGAGAGTCTAAAGATTAAAGTCTAAATGGTCAAAAAACAGATCAAAGTGTGTAAAATAATATTCTTCGAAATAATGGATATTGTCAATCCTAAAAAAGTAATCAGGAATGATGGGAATATTGTCGTCATCGTCATCAAGTTCTCTCATATATTCTGATTCTGTCTCATATTCTTCACTATCATATGGAGGTTCTTCGAGTTCTTCTATATGTCTATGTTCTCCTTCATTATGCTCATGTTCTTCTAGAAATTGTCTATATGCAGTCGTAGGACTCCAAACGTAACTACTAAATATACCATTTTCATAAAATAACAAGGATCTCTCGTGAAAGGTTAGATCGTCAATTATTTCAACATTTATATTACTAGTTTCTCCAGGAATTATTTGGTTTATCGTTATAATTATTACTCGTTGAATGCTAAAAAAGAATAATTTGAATTCGTAGCAATCATCCATGCTTATTTGTCTGTGAGGATAATAAACATCAAAAATTAACATTCTATCACTTCCTTGGTAATTAACCATTAATTCAAAAATTGGTGAGGCAATACCGAAATTATTATCCATTGCTTCTGAATAATAAGGATTTATGAAATAAAGAGCAGAGAGAGATTTCTAAGGATACCTAAAAATCAAAACAAAACGGCCCATCATGCTTCCGACCTAGTTAAACTTTTTTGATCTGTTCTGTACCAGTTACTACCAGTGGATAAAATACCCCCGGTATACACCCCGATTTCTGTGCTCCTTTTACGTTCTTCCCATCTCAAGATTACTATGCCCTCAATAGAGCTTCATCCAAGAGATACGTCTGGAACAACTAGTAGCATCTTGGTACAGACAACCACAAAAGTCTAACTATAGAAGGTAGCAAATGAGTCTTTTTGCAAGATTATTTAGGCAGAGCCTTACAAACTCTCCCCAGGGGAAAGGAGTTTAGCTGTTCATACCTTATTTTCTACGGAGGCAGATAGATGAAAAAGACATTTTATTTTCTTCAAGCTTGTTACAAACAGACTTACAAAGATTTATGAGGAATTTTTGTTTCCAAGATAGTCTGTCTTCTCTCCTACCCTGCCTTCCCTTTTATAGCCGAAGGGATGGCTTTACAATTATTATTCTCCTACATCACTGCTTACATCACATATACAATTATTGCTTTTCTTACATCAGTGCTTACGTCATGTTACAATAAATGCTCTGGTTACATTTTTGGCCTATTCCAGGAAAAGAGATTCCTCTTGGCCGACATCTTCACATGCTGCACATTTATGTTGGTGCTCCATCTTCATCAGGCTACAGTAATGTACAGCTGTCTCTGCTGTCATCGTCATTGCTCCAGTAGATAGTATCTGGTACCAGCTGTCAAACAGCTCATGTCTATCTTGTGGCTGTTTGATTTTTGCTATACTGTACATTATTATTTTATCTGGATCTGGGCTGTCATAGATCCATATATTGCTATCTCTTTGTTTTATGTCTTTTAATTCACAGTACATGTTCCTAAAGCCCATTGCTCTCCTTTCTGGGATTAATTTCTCAAATTCTTCGGCCTTAAATGGTACAATGTTTGATGCTCCATAGATTATTTGGGTGGTCATCCCTATTTTTATAACATGTTCCGCTGGGTATTCTTCCTCATCATTTAGATACTCTGGGATGGCTGAATACATTCTAACATATATTTTTGAGGCCTTTGTGAGCCCAAAATAACTTTTAGCTGCCTTGTAAATTTCTCTTGGTAGCTGGATTAGTTCTTCACATTCTCTGGATGGGTAAATACAATGGATAAGTCCTCTTTCGAATAGTGCTCTAGTTGTTCTCGGATTGGCTCCTGGTAGGATGATGGCCTTGTTCATATGCTGCTGGGATATGGTTCTGATGAATTGGTTTACTTCAGTTGCTTGGCATAGCTTCTGAATATATTGTAAAAATAATATTTTCTTTGATGTTCTGATAGGAGCTTTCTCTGTAAGAAGTGTCTCCTTATATGTGGTTTTATTTGGAGATGTAATTGCTTCTTCCTTAACTGACTGAGAAGGCTCACCTATCTCACTCATTTTTTCATCCGCTATATTTTCTGTGGTTACATGCTGGCTTATATGCTGATAGAACAGACTCTGAAGTCCACATATTTGTAGTTGTAACTGGTTAAATACTCCTTTTAATTGCTCTGCTGTCTCCTTTAGGTAGACTATATCTCGTTCTATTTGCTGAACTCTGGTTTCCATTCTGCAGCAAGCGAAATAGTTAACTTCTTGATAAAAAATCGGCTAAAATATTAAGTTTTCCTTTTATGTTTTCTATCATAAAATCGTAATGTGCTAACTCCATCTACCATCTTATCAATCTTTTATTTGCTATGGTTGGGTCTATTATTTTATTAATCCAACTTTTTGCTTGGGTATTATCTGTTCTTACCGTAAATTTTGTATGTATTATGAATAGTTCAAACTTTTTTATAGCTTTTAAGATTGCTAGTAGTTCTTTTTCGTTTATGTGGTAATTTTGTTGGGTTTGTGTGAAAGAACCACTAGTATATCTGGCTAATTTTTCTTCACTTTCTCCTGTTTCAATAAATTTTAATACTGCTCCCCAATTAGTTTCACATGCATCAGTTTCTATTATCCAAGAACATTCTTTAATTGGTAGTCTTAGTTTTGGTAATTCTGAGATTTGTTGTTTTAATATTTTAAGTTTCTCTTCATCCTCCGGGGTCCATTCCCATTTCTTAGACTTTTTAAGTTTTTGTTGTAACCAATTTGTTTTTGCTGATAAATTTGGTATGTATCCTCTTGTTTGATTTAGTAATCCTATTATAGCTTGTACTTCTCTTTTTTCTTTTAAGACATTAGGAAAAGTCTTTATTTTTTCTGCTATATGTGATTGTAATTCTATCCCTTCATGTGATAATTTTGTTCCTAAGAATTCTATCTCAGTTTTGAATAATTCCATCTTCTTTTTTGATAGTATAATGCCTGCATCTTTCACTATTTCTATGAATTTTAGTAGATGTTCTTTATGTTGTTCTTCGTCTTCTGAACCTATTAGAATATCATCTACATATACTAATATGAAATTGTTGTATTTTTCAAAAATTTTATCCATATATTCTTAAAATATTCCTGGGCTATTTTTATAACCGAATGGTAATACATTCCATTCATAAAATCCTTGAGGTGTGCTAAATGCCGTTAAAGGTTTTGAATCTTCTGTTAATTTTACATAATAAAATCCTGATTTGCAGTCAAATTTTGAATATATTTTTCTTGTTCTTACTGTGTTAAGTAGTATTTGCATATCTGGTAGTGGGTATCCAAATCTTTTAGTATTTTTGTTTAATTCCTTGTAATTTACTACCATCCGAGATTTTCCTCTTTTTTCTTCTGAATGTTTTTTTACTATGAATGCTGGTGATGAATGTGGACTTTGTGATTTCCTTATATAATTATTTTCCACTAATTCTTTTATGTGTATTTTGAATTCTTCTAGGTCTGTTGGAGTATGTCTTATTGGTCTAATTTTAATTATTTTGTTTTTATCTATTAATTCTATATGTGCCGTGGGTTTACTTAAGTTCCATTTTGCTAAGGGGTCTTCTCCGCACAGATCCTCTAATTGTTTTTGTAAAATTTTCTTTTGTGGTAGTTATTTGGACTTGTTGTATTCTAGTTTTATTTGGTAAGTACTGATATCCACCACGCTGGGTTGAAGAAACTCTGATATGTGGTAGGTCAGTTCTGGAATATGGTTGGGTTATTCTAACTGCTATTGCTTGGTGTCCGCAAGGTGTTGTAAATACAACTGATTTATGTGATATAGTTATGGGATAGTATTGTTGGAAAAAGTCATTTCCTAGGAGTACGTCATTATTCATATCGTCAAACTGGTATACTATAGGTATTTTTAGTATGTAACTTCCTATTTGTACATTAACATTTTGTTGGTATTTGTCTAATATGATGGTTTGTCCGGTTAATCCAGATATGGCTTTTTTATTAAAACCATCTTGTTTCCATTTTGGTAGTATATTCTCGCGGCATAAACTAGTACCTGCTCCGGTGTCTATTAGACTATGATAGTTCCTTGATTTGTATCCGTCGTAAACAAATTCTGTTAGGATGTATAATGTGTTTTTTGTTGATCTTAATGGATTCATTTGTCCAATATCCTATTTATTACCATGCTTTCATTGTTTACTGTTATCGTGATTTTTTCTTCTTGAATTGAGTAAGGTTGTACTGATGTAAGGAAGTCAGTTCCTAATAACATATCATTAACATGTTGTTCTGGGTCTACATGTAAGTGTAACAACATTTCCTTTTTACCATTTATCCTTAGTGGTAGTACGATTTTATGTACAATTGGATGTCTATTATTGTAATAATCTAAGTAATAATATGGGTTATCTAATGTTATCAATTCAGTGGTTTTTATATTTGTTTGTTTAATATGTGAATTAGTAGCTCCTGTGTTGACTAAGGCTATTTGTTTATTCCATTTTCCGTTGTCATAATACTCTATTTCTATTTTAAATTGGTTATTATTTTGGTGTTCTAATGTATTTATTATTGGTATTATTTCTAATGCTTGTTGTTTATTTCTTATTGATAGTGATCTCTTTCCGAACATTATTTGTGGTGCTTTTTCTTTTTCTTTTTCTTTTGCTTTATTAAAGTCGAATTCTATATAATTTGGTATGGTCATTTCAGGGTTTTCTCTAGCTGGTTTGTACCTTATGATTTCGCTAAATAGCGGCTCTATTTTAAAATTGTCTGTATTTCTATTCTTTACTTCGTGCTTACTAGTGAAAGCGTAAATATTTCTTATTTGTATGCTCATAACTTTGCTTTTTTCTATCATTTCTATTCCTGATAACTTATGATACATGACTAGACTTTTATCTTTATTTTCTTCTGTCATGCTTATAGAGAAATTAGGTTTTATTGTGAACTTTATCTTTTGGTACATTAGGTTTCCTTGCACTATTCCTATTAAGGCGTCTTGTGTACTTGATATTATCCTATCATCCATTAGATATATTTGGAGGGGCGTATTTATTCCTTCCTTAAAATAAGCTTTTATTATTATTTATACAGCTCCTAAATGTATGTGTCTTAATGTTTTTCTGGTTTTTTCGTTTATCTTTTCCATTTCTTGTCTTATTATTCTTTCTGTTATTAATGGGATTATGGTTTTTCCTTGTGCTTGTTCAATGTCTATAGGTTGTTCGTTATTCCTAGCTATTACTATGGTACTTTTCTTTCTTTCAAATATTGGTAGTTTAAAGATTTCTTTTGGATCTATATCTAATTTGGTTTCTCTTATTTTATCGTACTTTTGTATGTCAAAGCACATTCTTTCTCTTAATTCTTCATTGTTTTCTTCTCTTTCTGAGGGTTCTCCTATTTCTGTTAGATCAGTTAACATGTATATCTCACATTCTTCTGTTTCACCTTCACTACTTCCACTATCTTCTTCCATTACCATTATTTCTTCATCTTCACTTATATCTGACCATTCTTCATCATATTCTATGGGTTCATAATTTATGTTGTTCATTTCTTCAATTTCTTCTACGTATTTTACATTTTCTTTTTTCATTCTTTTAGGGCAATTTGGTGATATATGTCCTACCTCTCCACATATGTAACAATTACATTTTTTTGGATTTTTCGTATATTGCCTATTTTTATTTTTATTTATTTTTCTAAAGTATTTTTTAAAAGGTTTTCTATACCTCTTAAAAGTTTTCTTATATTTTGGTTGATATTTTTGGAATTTGTGATTATTTCTTTTTGTGTATTTATAGTTATTAAATCGATAGTTATTATTGCATCCCCAATGACTTGGTCTTGCATCTTCACAGCAGATTCTTTGTTTATACGTTCTATAATATTTCATTGTTGCTCTAGCTTCTTGGCATACTTTGTCTCTATAATCTTTTACAAATTGCGTTCTATACCCTAAAGTGTCTACTTCAGGTTTTACCTTCTCATTTATGTATGCACTATATATGTTTATGCTCCATGGATCAGGTAATTTTAAAAAGAATGAGTCTAAAATTGGACTCCGTTCTTCTTTTGTGTAATAACTATCTTGATAATATTCTCGGAATTCGCAAGCATAGTTGTCAAAATGGCACATGTCGCATATTTCTAAGTTACTTAGTCTCCATCTTGCTTGATTCTTTTTATATATAGTGTGTTTTTCACCTTTATCGTATACGCTGAATTCGGTTCTTATTGCTTTTTCGTAATTTGTAATTATTTCTTTCAAGCCTAAATTCCGTTGTGTTGAACTTTCTTCAGTTCCATTATCATCAATTGGTCTTGATTTTCTTATAGTATTTCTTTCTTTTTCTTCTAGTCCGTTCCACCATTTCGCTACTACTCCCATAAAGGTAGCTTCTATGAATTTTTCAAATGCATCGCCGTTAAGGTTTTGTCTAAATCCTACTATTAGTGACGCTTTTACCCATTCTTCAATTGTTCTATCTACATCCTTTACGCAATCTAGGTCTAATCATTCTCCATTTCCTGCTATTCCTTTTTCGAAATGTTCTGTTGGTTCATATTTTGGAGTTTCTTTTTCTTTACCTTTTCCTAGTTGCGTTCTTCTTTTTGTACTTTGCCATTTCCATGGTAATTGGTATGGCTTTTTGTGAGGTGGTGGTCTTAAGATTTCATACATGCTACTTGGAATTTCTGAAGGTTTTTCAATAATTTTATCTTGGTCCATTTTTACTTCTTCGTGTGCTATATCTAGATTTTTCAATGCTTCTTGCACTTCTTCTGAATTAGGATTTGCCATTAAATCTTCTATTTCTAGAATATTTATATTAAGTTTCGTTATGGCTTCTAGTTCTTGCATACCTTCTTCTGTTATGCCCATTTCTTCTTCTGGGTATTCTGTCATATATCTTCCTAATTCTTTTATATTTTTATTTATGATTCTTAAATCTTTTCTTATATCAATGAACATTTCAGGACCGGTGTAAACTTCTTCCAAGTCTTGTATGTTTAAATAAATTTTTGGCTCCATGTCCTACTATTTTGTCTGCTAGTAGGTGTTGGTAATACCAACTTGCTTCTTCGTTTCTGTAATCTAGTACTTTGTATGCTATTTGTTTTTGTATTTCTTTAGGTAGTTGATTAGTTACTTTTGTTGTTAATAATAGGTAATCTGATATTTCTTTACTGGCAATATGCTTACTTTCTACTAATCTTTTGTCAACGTATCTAATCTTGAATTTTGAAAGATTTTTTAATTTTAGTTTCTCTATTTTCTGTGAATTATCCAGCTTTTTTAAGGTTAAGGTGTATTATAGTATATATTTTCTAGAGTGGGGTTATATCTAAAATTTTGCTTTTTGGTTATTTAATTAAAAGGGGTAGTTGGCTAAATATTTTTGGAAGAAGGGTATTTGGCTAAATATTTTTGAAAAGTGGGGTATTTACCCAGTATGCTCCTAAAAACATGAAAACGACATGAAGAAGGACAGAAACAGACTGAACCACATCCACAAAATAAAACCACCATAAACCGTAACAGAACTCCAAACAAAATGAAGAAAAACGAACATGCAGGAGAAGAGCTCGACCACAAGCCAAGCAAACAGAACAGGTACACTACAACACATGTGCGATTTACCGGCGTATATTCCCCGGCGTTTTACCATTCGCGCCGGGGTAGGGAGGGACCAGGAATGGGGCGTCAGATTGGATGGTTATACACCGGTGGCCTCTATAAAACGCCGGTGAATCATGATATTCGCTGGAGTTTTATTTAAAAACGTCGGTGAAGGGTATTATTCACCGGCGTTTTAATAAAACACGCCGGCGAATATACAGATACATTTACCGGCGTTTGTAATTTAAAACGCCGGCGAATTAACTGAGATAAATTCCCGCGTACCCTAACATTTCGCTCGCTAATTTCCCAAATCCAATTTGGCCGCCTTCGTTTTCCCTCATCCCTCACTCTATTTCGCGCGCTTCGCCTCCGTCCCTTCGTCATCTTCGACAGCCCAATTCAATTTCCCTCCACCGTCTCTCTATTTTGCAGTGAATTTGCGATCGAAAACCACCGCTCGTCGCCCCGCTCTCTCTCTCTATCTCCTACGCCATCGCTCATCGCCCCGCTCGTCGCCCCCCTCTCTCTCTCTTCGGTAATTTCTCTTGATTTCTCTCCTTTTCACTGTCAAAGATGCTGAATTCCTGCATCTGATTGTCATCTTAGCATGATTTTTTACCAAAATGGGTTCACTGTCAACTAAGGATGCTAGCTGTATACCAAAATCCTCCAAATCTGTACAAGAATTGGGCTGAACAAACCTTGTGCAGGTTTCTTTTGGAGCCACAAACATGAATGATTTAGTTGGGATGAAGAATTAATAGAGAAACATATATGCTTAGATACCGGAAATTTCCATTTTCTTTTACTGTTAAAGAAGCTGAATTCATGAATCAGATTGCCATCTTAGCATGATTTTTTTACCAAAATGGGTTCACTGTCAACTAAGGATGATGTATGTATACCAAAATCCTCCAAATTAATTTGTACAAGAATTGGGTAAGAACAAACCTTGTGCAGGTTTCTTTTGTAGCCACAAACATCAATGGTTTAGTTAGGATGAAGAATTAATAGAGAAACATATATGCTTAGATACTGGAAATTTTTATTTTCTTTCACTGTTAAGGAAGCTGAATTCATGCATCTGATTGTCATCTTAGCATGATTTGTTTACCAAAATGGGTTGACTGTCAACTAAGGATGCTGTATGTATACCAAAATCCTCCAAACCTATACAAGAAGTGGGTGGGAACAAACCTTGTGCAGGCTTCTTTTGTAGCCACAAACATCATGATTTAGTTGGGATGAAGAATTAATAGAGAAACATATATGCTTAGATACTGGAAATTTTCATTTTCTTTTACTGTTAAAGAAGCTGAATTCATGCATCTGATTGCCATCTTAGCATGATTTTTTTACCAAAATGGGTTGACTGTCAACTAAGGATGCTAGCTGTATACCAAAATCCTCCAAATCTGTACAAGAATTGGGCTGAACAAACCTTGTGCCGGTTTCTTTTGGAGCCACAAACATGAATGATTTCGTTGGGATGAAGAATTAATAGAGAAACATATATACTTAGATACCGGAAATTTTCATTTTCTTTTACTGTTAAAGAAGCTAAATTCATGCATCTGATTGCCATCTTAGCATGATTTTTTTACCAAAATGGGTTCACTGTCAACTAAGGATACTGTATGTATACCAAAATCATCCAAATCTGTACAAGAAGTGGGTGAGAATAAACCTTGTGCAGGTTTCTTTTGTAGCCACAAACATCATGATTTAGTTGGGATGAAGAATTAATAGAGAAACATATATGCTTAGATACCGGAAATTTTCATTTTCTTTTACTGTTAAAGAAACTGAATTCATGCATCCGATTGTCATCTTAGCATGATTTTTTTACCAAAATGAGTTCACTGTCAACTAAGGATACTGTATGTATACCAAAATCCTCCAAATCTATACAAGAAGTGGGTGAGAACAAACCTTGTGCAGGCTTCTTTTGTAGCCACAAACATCATGATTTAGTTGGGATGAAGAATTAATAGAGAAACATATATGCTTATATACTGGAAATTTTCATTTTCTTTCACTGTCAAAGATGCTGAACTCATGCATCTAATTGTCATCTAAGCATGATTTTTTTACCAAAATGGGTTGATTAATTTTGCTTCTCTAATGAATTTATTGAATCTTTGACAGGTACAAGATGCCTAAGCGTGGAAAACGGATAAACATAAATGATGGCAACGAAAGCCATGGGGACGAGCAGCCACTATCTAATAGTGACAGTCAAACAGAGGAGGGGAAGGGTAGCTTGCCGCCCACTATCAAAAAACATCGAGGGCGAACTAAGATGCCGGGCATATGAAAACTTAATAATGACGAAAGGATTGTGGTGGAGAAAAACGGTGTCGGGCAACCGGTTGGTGATAATGCAAGCAAATTCTCATCCTTTATTGGGGTAATAGCAAGGAACCCATGGATAATTCCTTTGTCGTACGAGAGTTGGCCGAAGGTGCCAACCACAACAAAGGCAACTGCAATTATAACAATCAAGGTATTTCCCATCTAAAATAAATAATTGGTAGGCTCAAATATGTTATTGAAATATGTATTTTTGGTGATGGGTATTCGGTTTATGCAATTCAGTTATCATTTGTTAAACTTCATAAATTTTGCAGCAATACTTCTCGTTCTCGGACTTCCTTACGCCTTGGGATGAAAAGTCACTCTCCAAAAAGTGGAGGGACTACAAGAGTGACTTGAAGGCTAAGTTTTTTGACAAAGACCTTAAAGAGGCGGATAATGCAGGGGCTGTACCACCGAATGTGGAGCCTTCAGATTGGCAATTTCTTGTGCATTACTGGTGTTCGGCGGTCGGTCAGGTATTTACATTACTAACCAAAATTTAATGACTTTGTGGTTGTATGGCTACTCTAATTAAATTTTTTGTTAACTTCATTGTGGCATGTACAGAAAAGGGCGGAGGTGGGTGTTGCCAGTAGGTCAAAGCAGCTAGTGTTGCACACTGCTGGTACACAGAGCTTTGCTCTGATTTGGGAAGAATTGGTAAGCGCAATCAACTTGAACATTTTTGACTTACAGTTATTTGTTTATAAGCATTTCATCTTACTAATATATAGGAAGAAGATTTGGGGGGTCCTACGGAGTTTAGCGACATAGATTTTTTCGATGCCACCCACAAGTCAAAGGATGGGACGTATGCGAGTCCTGAGGCAGAACGGATTGTGGTAATTAGAAATTTACTACTATATATAGGCTATAGCAATGTTATTGTTTATATATATCTTCAGTTGCGTTTACTTTTTGATGATCTCTTGCTGTTTTTTGTAAATGGCTAATAATTTGTCGAAATCACATCTGCTTTTAACTCTGATTGTTATGTCCTTTTACAGACTAACGCTCGGAAAAAGTTTGGTGAAATCTCTTCCGCTTCAGATTCTGATCCCACGACGGCATCCACAGATTTCCGTATTCGCCAGCAACTTGCCTTGACCGCAGTTAGGGGAAAGGAGAGGCATGGACGTGTCCGTGGTATGGGGCTAGGCCTAACCCCCTCGCGGTTATTCGGGCGGAGTGAATCTACTTCAAGTGGGTCTCGGGACGAGGAGATGACTTCATTAAAGGCACAAGTGGCGCTCCTCCAAGAACAAATGGCACAGTTAATAGGGCAGTAATCTCAAGTCCCACCACCGGTAAGTCTTTAAATTGGTAATTTTGAAGAGATTATAATTTTGAATGCATGAAAGACACGTATGAGTGTTTGTGAGTCTGCATTGTGGCTGTCGTCTATGTTTCTTAATTGGGCTGTGATTAGAAAGAAAGGGCTCGAGTGGAGATCTGGAAACCCGTATAGAGACATCTCGTTTATTATAATCTATTATTATTGTTGGACCAACCCCCTCTTGCTGTTGTTACTGATGTCTCTTTGTGTGCGTGTGTTGAAGAGAAAGAAGGAATGAGAGAGAGTTGAGGAAAATGCCGCTATGTTAGCCTGGTGTATCCTCATTCTCTACCATTCCTCTTTCTGGCTCCATTTATGGCTTCTATATTAAATTGGTTTCCTTCCACAATGACAGTTCCTTAAAACTACACTTGATATGAGCCCTATTCTTATTTTTCTTCAATAAAATTGGGAGTTTTTGTGATCCAACTAGTGATCATAGCTGCACCCCACTGCATACTCACAAACACTAATACGTTTGCAGTATCTAAGCATATATGGTTCTCTATTAATTCTTCATCCCAACTAAATCATTGATGTTTGTGGCTACAAAAGAAACCTGCACAAGGTTTGTTCTGACCAATTCTTGTACAGATTTTGGGAATTCTGAAGTTTTTAGATCCAGGATCACAAATTTTGATTGGGTTGTGATTGGATTGTTTAGTGACTGTCAACAAGTGTTCTTAATTGGGCTGTGATTAGAAAGATACAAGTTGGAGTGGAGATCTGGAAACCCATATAGAGACATCTCGTTCACAATAATTTATTATTATTGCAGTTCTTGTCGCTCTTGCTGTTGTTGCTGATGTCTCTTTATGTGGGTTTGCTGAAGAGAAAGTAGGGATGAGAGAGAGTTGAGGAAAATGCCGCTATGTTAGCCTGGTGTATCCTCATTCTCTACCATTCCTCTTTCTGGCTTCTATATTTGGCTTCTATATTAAATTGGTTTCCTTCCACAATGACAGTTCCGTAAAACTACACTTGATATGAGCCATGTTCTTATTGTTCTTCAATAAAATTGGGAGTTTTGGTGATCCAACTAGTGATCATAGCTACACCCCACTGCATACTCACAATCATAATAATACGTTTGCAGTATCTAAGCATATATGTTTCTCTATTAATTCTTCATCCCAACTAAATCATAAATGTTTGTGGCTACAAAAGAAACCTGTACAAGGTTTGTTCTGACCAATTCTTGTACAGATTTTGAGAATTCTGAAGTTTTTAGATCCAGGATCACAAATTTTGAATGGGCTGTGATTGGATTGTTTAGTGACTGTCAACAAGTGTTCTTAATTGGGCTGTGATTAGAAAGATACGAGTTGGAGTGGAGATCTGGAAACCCATATAGAGACATCTCGTTCACAATAATTTATTATTATTGCAGTTCTTGTCGCTCTTGCTGTTGTTGCTGAAGTCTCTTTATGTGCGTTTGCTGAAGAGAAAGCAGGGATGAGAGAGAGTTCAGGAAAATGCCACTATGTTAGCCTGGTATATCCTCATTCTCTACCATTCCTCTTTCTGGCTTCTATATTTGGTTTCCTTCCACGATGACAGTTCCTTAAAACTACACTTGATATGAGCCCTATTCCACGATGACAGTTCAAAGCCCAATCAAAATTTGTCATCCTGGATCTAAAATCTTCTTTGGAGCCACAAACATCAATGGTTTAGTTGGGATGAAGAATTAATAGAGAAACATATATGCTTAGATACTGGAAATTTTCATTTACTTTCACTGTCAAAGATGCTGAATTCATGCATCTGATTGTCATCTTAGCATTATTTTTTTACCAAAATGGGTTGACTGTCAACTAAGGATGCTGTATGTATACCAAAATCCTCCAAATTAATCTGTGCAAGAATTGGGAGAGAACAAACCTTGTGCAGGTTTCTTTTGTAGCCACAAACATCAATGGTTTAGTTGGGATGAAGAATTAATAGAGAAACATATATGCTTAGATACTAGAAATTTTCATTTTCTTTCACTGTTAAGGAAGCTGAATTCATGCATCTGATTGTCATCTTAGCCTGATTTTTTTACCAAAATGGGTTGACTGTCAACTAAGGATGCTGTATGTATACCAAAATCCTCCAAACTAATCTGTACAAGAATTGGGTGAGAACAAACCTTGTGCAGGTTTCTTTTGTAGCCACAAACATCAATGGTTTAATTGGGATGAAGAATTAATAGAGAAACATATATGCTTAGATACTGGAAATTTTCATTTTCTTTCACTGTTAAGGAAGCTGAAGTCATGCATCTGATTGTCATCTTAGCATGATTTTTTTACCAAAATGGGTTCACTGTCAACTAAGGATGATGTATGTATACCAAAATCCTCCAAATTAATCTGTACAAGAATTGGGTGAGAACAAACCTTGTGCAGGTTTCTTTTGTAGCCACAAACATCAATGGTTTAGTTGGGATGAAGAATTAATAGAGAAACATATATGCTTATATACTGGAAATTTTCATTTTCTTTCACTATTAAGGAAGCTGAATTCATGCATCTGATTGTCATCTTAGCATGATTTTTTAACCAAAATGGGTTCACTGTCAACTAAGGAAGATGTACGTATACCAAAATCCTCCAAATTAATCTGTACAAGAATTGGGTGAGAACAAACCTTGTGCAGGTTTCTTTTGTAGCCACAAACATCAATGGTTTAGTTGGGATGAAAAATTAATAGAGAAACATATATTCTTATATACCGGAAATTTTCATTTTCTTTCACTGTTAAAGAAGCTGAATTCATGCATCTGATTGTCATCTTAGCAAGATTTTTTTACCAAAATGGGTTCACTGTCAACTAAGGATGTTGTATGTATACCAAAATCCTCCAAATCTGTACAAGAATTGGGTGAGAACAAACCATGTGCAGGCTTCTTTTGGAGCCACAAACATCAATGGTTTAGTTGGGATGAAGAATTAATAGAGAAACATATATGCTTAGATACTGGAAATTTTCATTTTCTTTTACAGTTAAAGAAGCTGAATTCATGCATCTGATTGCCATCTTGGCATGATTTTTTTACCAAAATGGGTTCACTATCAACTAAGGATGCTGTATGTATACCAAAATCCTCCAAATCTATACAAGAATTGGGTGAGAACAAACCTTGTGCAGGCTTCTTTTGGAGCCACAAACATCAGAAATGAAGAATTAATAGAGAAACATATATGCTTAGATACTGGAAATTTTCATTTTCTTTCACTGTCAAAGATGCTGAATTCATGCATCTGATTGTCATCTTAGCATGATTTTTTACCAAAATGGGTTGACTGTCAACTAAGGATGCTAGTTGTATACCAAAATCCTCCAAATCTGTGCAAGAATAGGGTGAGAACAAACCTTGTGCAGGTTTCTTTTGGAGCCACAAACATCAATGGTTTAGTTGGGATGAAGAATTAATAGAGAAACATATATGCTTAGATACTTGAAATTTTCATTTTCTTTCACTGTTAAAGAAGTTGAATTCATGCATCTGATTGTCATCTTAGCATGATTTTTTTACCAAAATGGGTTCACTGTCAACTAAGGATGTTGTATGTATACCAAAATCCTCCAAATCTGTACAAGAATTGGGTGAGAACAAACCTTGTGCAGGCTTTTTTTGGAGCCACAAACATCAATGGTTTAGTTGGGATGAAGAATTAATAGAGAAACATATATGTTTAGATACTGGAAATTTTCATTGGGCTGTGATTGGATTGTTTAGTGGCTTTCGTCTATGTTCTTAATTGGGCTGTGATTAGAAAGAGAGGACTTGAGTGGAGATCTGGAAACCCATATAGAGACATCTCGTTTATAATAATTTATTAATATTATTGTTCTTGTCGCTCTTGCTGTTGTTGCTTATGTCTCTTTGTGTGCGTGTGCTGAAGGGAAAGAAGGGATGAGAGAGAGATGAGAAAAATGTCGCTATGTTAGCCTGGTGTATCCTCATTCTCTACCATTTTCTGTTTTCATTTATGGCTTCTATATTTGGTTTCCTTCCACGATGACAGTTCCTTAAAACTACACTTGATATGAGCCCCTTCGTATTCTTCTTATTTTTCTTATATTTGATTTCCTTCCATGATGACAGTTTCATGGATTGTCTGAATAATCCACGAAAGACATGCTTAGATACTGGATTTTCATTTGTTTTACTGTTTTAGATACTGGATATTCCCAATCAGAGTATAATATAAAGGTTTTAAGTTTGATACTTGATTTTCATTTGTTTGGCTGTTTTAGATATATTCAAAAACAAAATTAAGTACTAGCTTTTTAGCACTGCAATATAATTATTTTACCTCTCTATATATCATTAACAATTCCAATTGCAATTGGCACTTTGATCTTAGAATTTATGAATTGGGTAGATCTTTTTGCAAGCTTAAAAAATATGTATATTCTGTATTGTGGTCTACTGTTGAACTAAATTATTGTTTTTTTTTCATAGAGCGGTTTCCAAGATGAAGGAAATTCTGATGATCAGAACTGAAGCTACTCGAGGGGTATGAATCTGTGGTCGGCCTATCCCATTTGTTAATTATGACACTGTGTTAATTTTGCGGTGGATTTGGATGATGATATAACACGTGTGAAACTTTATTATCTTTAATTCTTGTGTTTGGTTGTGATTTGCGCATTAATATCCCTGAAATTGGTTGAATCAGTTGTGAATTAGTTTACAGGTTTTTTTAAATGAAATTGTGAATTGAAATCGAATGAAAAACTAAAGCAGGAAAAACAAACGGGCATACACTGGCGTATGAAATTGTGAATTGAAATCGAATGGAAAACTGGAGCAGGAAAAACAAACGGGCATACACCGGCGTTTCATAAAACGTCGGTGTATCTAATTGTTTAGTTGAAAATTTCGTTAGAGAGTCGTTTCCACACACGCCGGTGTACCCATAAGTTGCAACAGTCCTAAGAAACACCGATGTTTTACAAAACGCCGGTGAATAACTCTATAGCGGCGTTTTACAACACGCCGGTGCTTGTAAGTAGGGAAAGAAGGGCGCTCAGAAACATGCATACACCGGCGTTCTCTGACCGCCGGTAAATATTACACATTCACCGGCGGTTGTACAATAGCCGGTGAAAAGATATATACCGGCGGTATGCGACCGCCGGTGAATGTATATTAGGAAAAGAATGGCACCCAGAAATTGCCATATACCGGCGTTTGTCTGGCCGCCGGTGTATTTTGAAGATATACCGGCGTCCAGTAGAAACGCCGGTGAATACGCCTATCTTTTCGCGATGCTCGATTCGGCGGCATTTGCACCGGCGTTTTTATAAACGCCGGTGAATGTTTCACCGGCGTAAAAAACCGCCGGTGAAGGTCAAAAAAACTGCCGGTAAATAACTTCGGTGTTGTAGTGGTATAAGAAGCACAGCGAGATGAGATCGAACTCCACATAAGAAACCATAGTAGTCATCAAAGATATAAGTAGAGAAAGACATAGCATAGTGAGAGGGAAACTCCAAATAAATATCAGAACCAAAGTAGTCATCACAGATATAAGTAGAGAAAGATCAAAATATGTAACCAACAACATAGAGAAGGAGTGATGGGTGGGAGCACATGGTGACTTCGGTGTATGGACCCAACATCGCGAATCTTAGGGAGGGATTTTGGTTAGAGTTAAAATACGTTCGGAGTAGATGGGATGGACCTTGGGTTTTAGGAGGGGATTTTAACATTACTAGATTTAGGTCGGAACATCGGGGGAGGAGGGATACGATAGATGTAGATTGGATTTCAACCGGCTCATCAGCGATCTAGAGCTTATCAAGTTACAGGGGGTGATAGGAGATTTACTTGGACAAACATGCAATCTAACTCGACCTTAGCAAAACTAGATAGAATCTTATTCTCGTCGGACTGGGAGGAGAGGTTCCCGTTGGCAACGGTTAGGTCAATCCCTAGACTAACGTCGGATCATTCCCTACTAGCCCTAGACTATAGAGTAGGTTCACGATTCATCAAAAAGCAGTTCAGGTTTGAGAAATCCTGGACTTACTCCAATGACATCAAGAAGGTTATTGAGGGCTCTTGGCAGAAGCCTACAAACACGACTGATGCCGTTTCCAAATGGATGGTCAAAATTAAGAGATTGCAAAAAGCTCTAAAGAAGTGGGCGAAAAAGAAGAATGGGGAGCTAATGAGACGAAAAGATAGATTGGGAAATAGAACACATGAACTAGAAACCATCGAGGAAAACAGAGTATTAGATGGTAGAGAGATGGAGGAGCTAGCACAAAACAGAATTGAATTGCATCGAATTGGAGAGATGGAAGAGGGCTATTGGAGATAAAGATCGAGGATCCAATGGCTTAAGGAAGGAGACTCCAACACGGCCTTCTTCCATAAGGTGGTAAATGGGAGAAGACGGCATAACAATATTTCAGGACTTTTTGTGGGGGGAGCGTGGACAGAGGAGGGTAGTGAAATTAGAAACCATGTAGATAGGACTTTTACAGAACTAATGGGAAAGAGGAGAGTCCACACTTGCAGATTGAATAATGATATGTGGAGCAAGTCGAGATTGGATGAGAGTGAAGGTTTGGAGGGTACCTTCACAGAGGAGGAGGTGATAAGAGCTATCAAAAGCTTGGGTCAAGACAAAGCTCCAGGACCAGATGAATTTCCGATACTTTTTTACACATTATACTGGGCGATCATCAAGAGTGACTTTCTAGATATTATTAAGGAGTTTTTTGCGGAAGTGGCACAAGTAGCTAGATTGACTTAACTACGCAAATATTATCATTATCCTGAAGAAAGCGGAGGTCCTCAGGGTGGAAGATCTCAGACCGATTAGCCTTCTCAATGGGTCTTTCAAAATAATCATTAAATTGCTGCCCAACAGACTGTCACCGAACTTAGAGGATATTATTGATGAATCACAAAGCGGATTTGTCAAAGGTAGAGATATCACGGACACTGTCGCCTCAGCTTATGAAATGGTTTTCATGGGCAATAAGGAGAAGGTGGATGGCTTTCTCCTGAAGCTTGACTTTGAAAAAGCCTACGACTCGGTAGAATGGGACTGTATGAACGAGGCACTCGAACTAAAAAGATTTGGACCAAATTGGATGAGGTGGATGAAGATGTGTGTTAGAAATGAAAAATCGTTCATTCAACTAAATGGGGAACTCGGCAAGGAGATCAGATGCAGGAGAGATGTAAGGCAGGGTGATCCTTTATCACCTTTGATATTTTCTATCATCACTGATGGATTGGCTGAAATGACTAAGAGAGGATATGAAGCAGGGATTATCAAAGGGATTAAGGTGAAAGGATGTCCGGTTCATATTTCAATTTTGCAATATGCGGATGATACCCTTTTGTTTGGGGTTTCAAGGATGGAGGAAGCATTGGCCATTATAGTTATACTAAGATGTTTTCAACTGTGGTTTGGGTTGACAGTTAATTTACAAAAGAGTAGGGTTTTGGCGCTTAGTAGTGGTACTGCCGACCCCTTATCAAGGATTCTAGATGTGCTCGGATGTGAGCAGGGGGAGTTCCCTCTTAAATATTTGGGTACACCAATAAGACCGGAAAAATTGCTTAGGGAAGATTGAATCCTGCTTGTGGAAAAAATAGAGAGGAAACTAGACGGTTGGAAAGGGAAATTCTTATCACTGGGGGAAGAATTATTCTTATCAATTCGGTACTCAATAGCCTTCCAACGTACTTGATGTCCATTTATGGGATCCCGTTATGGGTTATCCACAAAATTGACAAATGTAGGAGACGCTTCCTGTAGAAAGGAACCCAGAAAGGCAGTAAGGGGATGAACCTAGTTAGGTGGGGTAGGGTATGTAAAAGAAGGACTTTGGTGGACTTGGAATTGTGAATCTTCGCGACATGAATAAAACACTTTTAGCTTAAGTGGTGGTGAAAAATGCACAAGCAACGCAAGGCGTGGTGGGGTAACTCGTTTTTATTATATCGTAGACATAAAAGGTTCTGATTTGGGGGAAAAAGTAAACATGGGAAAAAATCTTACATGTGGAAGGGGATCGCAAAGGTGGGAGACGATTTCCATGCTAACACAAGGTGTATTCTGGGTGATTGAAATAGCATCAGATTCTGGAAGGACAAATGGGCAGGAGATAATAGACTGCAAGCACTGTTTCCACAATTGGCTGAGGAACCAAAAGAGGAAAACGCTTTAGTAGCGGAGATTTGGAAATATGGGTCAGTAAGACTCAAGCAAGAGGGAGTTCTATCGGATGAAAGTCAGCAACAACTTCAACAACTAAACGAGCTCCTAAAAGAAGGGGTGAGAGTGAATAAGGGGATAGAAGATGACAGGTCTTAGAAGTTAGAACCTACTGGATTGTTCTCGGTTAGATCCATGTATAATTTCTACAATGATGGGGGTGTTAGAAACGAGGAGGCAAACATTATTTGGAGATCTAAGGTCCCTAACAAGATCAAGGCGTTCCTTTGGTTGGTTCTGAATAACGCGATACTATCCAAGGCGAATCTTAAGAGCCGTAATATCCAGATCGATACTCAGTGCCCTAGATGTAGCAAGGAAGAGGAGGATACTGCGCATATTTTCCTTCGTTGCCCTAAAGCGAAACTGTTATGGGAGATTATGAGTTTACGTTTTTGTACTTTATCGCTTTCGAACTATATAGTGGACCTATGGAGGATTTAGAGAACGACACACATTAGGAAAGAATATCGGTTAATGTGGGATATTACTGTTGTTGCGACTATGTGGAATCTATGGCTAGATAGGAATGATGCTTGCATTCGTAACATAGTTCTACATTTAAAGTGACATTGCATAAAACAATGATCCTAATTATTACGTGGGCAGGTCAAACAGGGACAAGAAAGAAAATGCGTCTGAAGGGTGCAGAGTAGCTTGGAGGGGCTGGGGGGGATCATCCTACTATAGGCTTGCAAAGGGGGTAGGTTAGCTAAGAGGATGTTAATTAGAATGACCAGCAGTTGGGCTCGAGGCTGGTTTTTTTGGTTATTTAATGTATGGATGGTAACAATGTAATATGATCCTTGTGTACTTGGATGTGTTTTGGTTCTAGATGTACGAATCTAGATGGAACTTATGATGTTTGTAATATTTGGTTTCTTTAAACCCTCTTTAATGAAACAGGTGACCGAGTCGGTCACATTTATCTCAAAAAACATAGAGAAGGAAGATAGTGGACAGAAACAGCCAAGCAGGAAAGCGGAAAGCATTAGGCTCCATTTGGTTGGTTGTTTTAAAAATGTCTTTTTAAAACTGTTTTTTGGAAAACAGTTTTATGAAAACAGTTTTTTGAAAATGAGAGTATAAAAGGCGTTTGGTTAAACAACAAGACCAATCCAATCCTGTGCTTCAGCCGAACACCAAACACCACAGAAACCAATCCCTACTTCAAAACTCAGCAAACACCCAACTGAATACCCAATCCTCCTTTCTTCTTCACATCGCAACAGAGAGACTGTGGGAGAGGCTCGACGGCGACTGGCGGCACTGGGATGACGGTGACGACACCACGGCAAGGGTGGCGGCGGTGCTGCGGTCGGGAAGCGACACAACGACTAGGGCTTCGACGTCGACGGAACTCTGTTTCGTGACGAAACAGAGGAGGATGAGAACGGCGGGGGTTCTTCGGTGGAGGGCGAAACTCGGCAACGGCGGCTTGGAGTGAGTGGCGACTGAGGGGGAGTTCTCTGAGGCGGAGCTTCGACGAGGTGCAGGAGGGCGGTAGGAAGATGATGGGAGGGTGAAGCTTCGGCAGTCGGTGGGTTCGACGAGGACCCAGAGGAAGAAGAAGATGGAGGCTCGGCAGTGGGTTCGGGAGCTGGCACAGTCGAGCGGAGAGGCGATGCGGAAGAAGATGACGGGAACTCGAGCTTCGAGTTCGGCAATGGCAAGGGGTGTAGACGATGGGGTGCGTGCTACAATGGGTTGTCGAGAAGGGAGAAAACAGCAGCGGTGAAGGAAGTAAAGGAGACGATTGATGGGAGTAAAGAGCGCTCGTGTAGAGAGAGAAGGGGTTTTGGAAATGACCGGTTTGGAATTTTTTAAAATGACCTTCAAAATAGACCCTGTGAGATGAGGGTTAACCAAACGCGTTTTGTTGTTTAGAAAACTAAAAATAAAGTTAAGAAATCGTGCACCAAAAGTCACAAAAACGGAGTAACAAGAGGCATAGGAAAACTCCGAGAGGTGCAGAGCTCATATCTGCAAGGAAAAACTCATTGCATGAGTGAATCATGACTGGATGTGCCAGTGTATCATTACATTATTCATGCTCCGAGAGGTGCCAATGTATCATTACATTTTTAAAGATTAGAGGATTTAATGAACGAAAAAAATAATGAACGAAAAAAAATATTAGGGGATTCTTAATTTAAATGGAAACGTTAGGGGATTTCTTGACTACCTACATAACATTTGACTATTGTCATCTTTTACTAAAAAAATAAATAACTAAATTGCCTGCTCATTTCTTAACATTATTCATGCTCTAATCTTTGTTTAATTTTGTAATCTCTGTTTTCCCTTAAATTTCTGGCATACACCTTGGTGGCTTTATAAATGGGTACTGTCCTTGAATCAGTATTTGCTTCGCATTATTTGCATGGATCTATGTTTTGGTTATTTGGTATATGCTTCTTTGCATTTCTACTAGTTAATGAAATATATATATGAACATTGTGTTTACCTAGGAAGCATGGATACTTCCAAATGGCCAACGTACCCGTATCGGGTGCGAATCGGGTACCGATACTCCTTGGGTACTCTCAGGGCCGGCCCTGAGTTCCGGGGGGGCCTAGGCGAACTTCCGAAATGAGCCCCCCCTGCCCCATACATTTTAAAAAAAACATGCAAAAATAAATTTACGCGCGAAATGCGTGCCTATATTTACAAGGGAAGTTTGAAATTGGGGGCCCCTAAAATCACGATTTCGGCGGGGGCCCGAGGCGGCCGCCTTGCCCGCCTACATATCAGGGCCGGCCCTGGGTACTCTCGGGTGCGTACCTAAGGAGCACCCATTTTTTTAATACATTTTTCGCAACTTTTAGACACAATTATATTTAGATAAATGCATGGAATCCTAGAGTAATTTCAAAAGTTTGTTGTTTACAATTATGCTCAAACACAAAAAAAGTCTACACAAATGTTTGATAGTTAGATTATCATTTCTTTTCTCCAAAATGCTCATAATTATAATGTATTCTTATAGTTCTATGAAATTGTTTAAATATTTGTATTTTTAACAAGTAAAATATTTTTATATCTATAAATATAATATGAATTATTTTATATTTAACGTACCTACCAACGCACCCATATTCTACTTTTTTATAAAATCACGTATTCCCGCACCTATATCATATCGTACCCGCATTCCGTACCCGTACCCGTACCTGTGCTTCATAGGTGTTTACTACTCGTTGAATTAACCTCTAAGGGTCCTTCCCTTCTCTTTGGGAAGTTTCACATTGTAGATGAACTTTTTTTTTCTTTGAGTTAAATAGATGAAGTTTCTTCTTCTTTCTTTTTTCTCATTCAAGAGACTTACTCAGGGCATTGATGATACTATGATTTTAGCTATTTTTGCATCTTTCGGGAGAAAACAAAATTTAAAAAAATAAAAATATATATATGATAAAATAAATAAAATCAAATTAAAAGAGTGGTTAAAGGTGCATGCTACCATAAAAAATACATCAACCATATGCATGATATTACTCCTATTTTGCAACAATAAAACACAACATTTCAGTCTAACCATCAGCTAAGGCTTAAAAAAAAAACTGAAAAATAGAATTATTATTTTTAAAATCAGTAACTTTTCCAAAATTTAATCCATGTTAGAATTAGGGATGAGAATGAATGAATTCTTATTTATTGAATGGATAAACTGAGTACAATATGTCTCCAAAAGGAAAGCTAAATCAATACATTATTCAATATGCGACTAAACTAATCTCTCTCATAACATAATATCTAACGGTCCAGATTAAAATGTCTGCATGATCTCCTTCCCCTTTGTTGTGTTGAACACTGTACATGGACTCTCTCTCATGATCAGCTATGTTTGCATCCTTAACCTCCCTATGACTTGGGAGATCATGGGTCTGGCCTTTCATACTACCGCAATACCGAGTTGCATCGATGACCTGTGGGGGGTTTGGAGAACTAGACACATCAAAATAGAACATAGGGGTTTATGGGACAGTACGGTTGGGGCCATTGTGTGGAGTCTGTGGCTAGATATGAATGACTTTTGCTTTCGTAATGATAGAAGCTCTTTTCATATGTTAATTCATAAAATGCTAGTTCTAACAGAGACTTGGACAGGTCTAGCAGGGGCTTGGAAGAAGCCGAGATTGGATGGAGCACAGTAGCTGGCGATGGATCATATATGGGTGGACCCTAGCTTTTGGTGGGAGTTTTCAAGCAGGACAATTGGTTATGTCGGGAGGTCTTTATGTGATCATCGATGTAACTTCTTTTGTTTGTTTTTGGGTTGTTTTAGATCTAGCTCTGTATTAGAGCGATAATGTTTTGTTGTAATGATCGGTACTCTTTGTTTCGTTAATCAATCATTAATTAAACCGGTGACATAGGCCATCTTTATTTTTTTTTTTTTTTTAAAAAAAAACCTCCCTATGTCTTTCTCTCTCTAGGTTGTTGAGTGGCTTTGTCACCTTCTCTTTTTCTTAGGATCTCCATGGTCCTAACCCCACACAAATCTTTTCTGATTTTGTTGGTACATTTGTTATCCAATTACCATCCCTTAATGGTCCATTGCAACCAGTGGAGTACACATGAGATGGAAGCTGTCCTCTTTACACTCCCAACTCTTTCCTCATGCAATTTATGGCTCTTCTCATGAAGTCCTCTCCATCCCTTTTTGCTTGATCTTGACATCAAAAAAGCATCATCAGTTCATCCTCTGCTCTCTGCAAAAGTCACTTGTTTTTTTTCCTTCTAAGCCTTCTGATTGTTAGACTGAAATGTACAATTGAAAGGGACGAACTCTGAGAAGTGACGGAAAGGGAGTTAGTCATACTTTTAGAAAGGAATCTCTCCTTTATATAACATATCATATACTCATGTAGTTAATTTATTGATGCAAAATAGGAATGATATCATGCATATGTGGTTGATATATTTTGATAGTGGCATGCACCTTTATGCATCATTAATTGTTAACTTGGCCACTTGGGATCTTCAAGAACCTAACTCATTTATGAGAAACTAAACCGTTGAAATAAATTCCTTGCTAATCTGTGTACCTTAATTTATACTATAATGTATGGCAGGATATTTCATTTTAAGATGATTTATCTTTAATACAAGTTGATTTTTTGATTGATCAATACACCTTTTATGATGTTTATGGATTTGTATTCGACACTATCATTGTGTTTTAGTTTATGGAAGCAATCTTGTCTACATTTGTGTTCAGCTCAATGCTTCTCGTAATTTTCGTATTGATCAATCATATTAGCTAGTCATCAGCAATTTATTGATCGTAGATAATATATAAATTTAAGTTATTTTTATTTGACTAAATTAAGTCATATATATATGTTATATGTATGAAATAATATAGTTCAATTATTCCATTATTTAATCACTATTCTCTGTGTACACTAGCTCAGAAACAAACATGACATACAAAGGTCTAATGTTGTGAAGATATATATATTGCATATGAGGTGCAAATTCTTATTTGCAAGGGTAAGAATACTATAAGCGTGAGTATATGTATCAACCTGAGCCAGCTAGCTTAAAGGCTATACATCTCTTAAGAAATATTTGAAATTAAAGTAAAATTCTGAATTTTAAAAAGTTAAGTTTGAAGCTATCCATAGTACTTCTCATCGAAAAGGTAAGCCGCTATTCTTCTCCATTTGCAGAAAAATTCCGTTGGTAACAAGATCATATAATCTTTATCAGCCCTGAAGAATAATTTTTTGAGAAAAAGGTGACCTCGCCACCGCTTCATTAATAAGAATTAATGATACAAGTAGTACTGATACAACACATCTATCTGTTCCTAAACGGAACAGTGGAGAACAAATACAAAGCAAAACCTACACCCTTAACTGTTTGAACCAAATTTTATAAATATGAAAAATACTAACAGCATTTGTGAAGAACAGAAATACAGGAAGGAAAAATAGCAAACCAAAGGCTTTGTACAGAGTCGAGATGAAAATCTCTCTCCTTAAAGCAAAATTTGCCTCGTAGTGTGACGGTGACTGACGAACTGCTTCCCAGGATACAACTGTACCTTCTCTGAAGAGCAGCACCCTTGCTTCAGAGATTCCAGCGAACTGTTGCTGTGATGTACTTTCAGAGGTTGACACAGAGGAGAAGAAGAAGAAGAAGTGTAAAGTTTGGATTATCAAAAAGACTATCTCTGGAAGACAGGATTCAGTAGCCTTATAAGAGAAAATGGTGACTCTTCAGAGGCTCATTACTCTGTAACAGCAGAGTAATGGTCCATTACTCTGCAACAGCAGAGTGGTGGTTCAGATTCATAACTGGTGAGTCATTACTCTGCTGTTACAGAGTAATGGTATCAGTTACCGAATCTGAAAATCCTTATCAGTTCACTGGGGGGGGGGAATTTTTGTCTGGGGCAAAAAGAAAATTTAGGCCAGAGCCAAGCCAAGACAAGCCAAACCGAACCGAACCGAGCCGAAGCCGAAGCCGAGGCCGAGGCCGGGGCCCACTACACGTTAGTGGTAACCCCCGGGCCACGCCCTTTAGTCCAATTTTCTAGTATATATATTAGAAAAAATCTTTCCCAATTTTCGATATGGGACTATCCATTTTCTCCAAGTTGCCAAGTTAGTACATTTCAAGTATTCAACTTTGGACCAACATTTCTCATTTATACGAAATTCGTTTTTGGCAAGTGAGTACACCACAAAATAGTACTCGTCGAGAGGATCGCAATCCACTCATTTTTCGGTGCCGCCAGTGGCCGGAGCCTGCCGGAATTCGGCCCGGAAACTGCAAAAATTAATTCCAACAATCTCCCACATGAATGGAAATTAGCAGACTATGTAATCCAGACACGATATAAAAACAAAAAATATGACAGAAAAACTCTAAGAGTACAATCGGAAAATCATTGTATCAGGAATGGTAGTAATTTTTCAACTTTGAATCACCCTTATTAAGTGCTATCGAATTCACTTGACCAGGTAGTGATCATGATGTCTTGAACTACTCGGGCTTTGATGTGAACCTAGACAATAACTATCACACAGTTTCATCTCCTCACAGAACTAAGTTCTCTTGTTGTGTTCATTTTGGCCTTGAACATCCCTGGTTAATCGTGAGTGAACTTGGAGAATGTAGTCTCTCTTCATTCTCCTAGAAACGGCCCCATTTCACACTCACAAGGTGATTGCCCATAAAGAGTATCCTGCTATACCCCACTTTTATTTCAAAGTTATGGGAATCATTAAAAGCCAAGATTATCCTAACTCTTTGCAGGCGGCACTATTTTATCATCTTGAGAGTGGGTATGAGATTTTAATCTCTCAGTGCTCCCGTCGATTCAACAAGATTTAGTTGTCCCTTTGAACCTAAATCTTGGGATCTCCAATTCCTAGGTAGGGTTTCCATCAAGTATCCTATTTCGTCATAGGCTTTAAACCCATTCCTCTTGATGATCTCACAACCTGCTCTCGCGACAGACCTTTAGTAAATGAATCCGCTAGGTTGTCAGCCGATTTTATATATTCTATAGAGATTACTCCATTTGAGAGCAGTTGTCTAATGGTTTTGGGTCGCCTTTTTATATGACGATACTTACCATTATACATACAACTCAGTGCCCGTGCTATAGCCGATTGGCTGTCACAGTGTACACATAAAGCAAGCACTGGTTTTTTCCACATAGGAATATCCTCTAAAAAGTTTCGAAGCCATTCTACTTCCGTTGCCGCTTTGTCTAAAGCAATAAACTCAGATTCCATAGTGGATCTGGCCAATAGCATTTGTTTAGAGGATTTCCATGACACAGCTGCACCACCAAGTATGAAGACATATCCACTTGTAGATTTTGAGTTCTTAGAGTCTGTTATCCACTTGGCATCACTGTAGCCTTCTAGTACTGCTGGATATCTGGTGTAATGCAGCGCATAACTCTGAATATGTCGCAAGTAGTTCAATACTCTAGTTATTCCTTTCCAGTGATTTCGTCCTGGATTACTCGTGTATCGGCTCAGTACATTTACCGAATGTGCTAGGTCTGGTCTTGTACAATTTGTTAGGTACATCAGACTACCGATTACACGTGTATATTCCAGTTGTGATATGCTTTCGCCTGTATTTTTGAACAAGTGAAGACAGGGATCGACAGGACTTTTTGCTGTCCCATTGGAGTAAATCTTGAATCTTTCAAGTACTTTCTCAGCATAATGAGCTTGAGACAAAGTAATTCCCTCAGATATCCTAAAAACTTTGATTCCTAGTATGACATTTGCAACTCCCAAATCTTTCATGTCAAACTTGCCACTAAGCATGTTCTTAGTTTGTTTAATAATGTCGTTATTACTTCCAATAATGAGCATGTCTTCTATATACAGACAGACCAGAATGTATCCATTTGGAGTATCTTTGATGTAGATATACTTATCACATTCATTTATTTTGAAATCATTTGACATCATAACATTGTCAAATTTTGCATGCCACTGCTTTGAAGCTTGTTTCAGTCCGTACAGGGATTTTACAAGCCTGCACACCTTGTTTTCCTGTCTAGGAACTACGTAACCCTCAGGTTATTTCATGTATATTTTTTCTTCTAAGTCCCCATTTAGAAATGCAGTTTTAACATCCATTTGATGTATTTTCAGATTACGTAGAGCTGCAATAGCTATCAACATTCTTATGGAAGTGATTCTTGTAACTAAGGAATATGTATCAAAGAAATTTAGGCCTTTATTTTGCCTAAATCCTTGTACCACAAGTCTTGCCTTATGCTTCTCTATTGAACCATCTGGTTTCAATTTTTATTTGAAAATCCATTTGCATCCTAGAGCTTTATATCCAGAAGGCAAGTCGACTAATTCCCATGTATGATTTTGCATAGTGGATTCTATTTCACTTTTGATTGCTTCTTTCCACATAGGAGCATCAGGCATAGACATGGCTTCCTTGAAAGTTCTGGGCTCATTCTTTAACAGAAAGGCCGTTACAAAATCAGGACCAAATGATTTTGATGTTCTAGCTCGTTTACTTTGTCTAGGCTTATCAGTATCATGTTCTGGTTCATCAACTGAAGTGCTTGCATTTCCTTGTTCATGTGTACGTTTGGGGTACGTAGTATCCTTGCACGGAAATACGTGTTCAAAGAAAGAAGCATTCCTTGATTCCATTATTGTATTCACATGGATATCCGGTATATCTGATTTGTATACCAAGAACCGATATGCACTACTGTTGTGTGCATAGCCTATGAATATGCAATCAATCGTCTCAGGTCCGATGGTGACCTATTTCGGGTTGGGTACTGCCACTTTTGCTAGACACCCCCACACTTTGAGGTATTTATACGAAGGTACGTTACCTTTCTACAGTTCGTATGGTGTCTTGCCAGTTTTCTTGTGAGGTATTTTATTGAGAATGTAGTTGGCAGTCAGCAATGCTTTCCCCCACATATTTTGAGGTAAGCCAGAATTCAACAACAAGGCATTCATCATTTCTTTTAAAATTCGGTTCTTGCGCTCAGCTGTACCGTTTGATTCGGGTGAGTAAGGAGCAGTTGTCTGATGAACTATTCCATGTTCAGAGCAGAACATATTAAATGGTGCATCATATTCTCTTTCTCTATCACTCCTAACGATTTTAATCGTTTTGCCAAGTTGATTCTCAACCTCAAGTTTATATTCTTTGAATTTATCCAAAGCCTCACTTTTGCTATGTAACAAGTATACATAACAGAATTTTGTGCAATCGTCTATGAATATCACAAAGTACTTTTTGCCACCTCTGGTCTGCACGTATTTTAAATCACACAGATCCGTGTGAATTAGACCTAGAGTTTCTGTATTTCTTTCTACATAACGTGATGGTGTTTTAGTGAGTTTGGCCTCCGTGCAAACTTCACATTTTTCGGAGTTATCTACCTTAAATTTTGGTAGCAAATTCATATTAATTAATCTACGCACACTACAAAAGAAAGTAGCTTTCCCGGCGGTTTTTTCCGTCTATACCGGCGTTTTTTTACGCCGGGGAAACTTTCACCGGCGTTTACAATAACGCCGGTCCAACTGCCGCCGAAGCGGGCGTCGCTGAAACGAAGGGTCCTACACCGACGTTTTTGGTGGACGCCGGTAAATACTAGGACTACACCGGCGGTCATAAAACGCCGGTGTATGTCCGTTTCTGGGTGCCGTGTTTGTGTGCCTATATACATACACCGGCGGTCGTAAACCGCCGATATTTATCCATTCACCGGCGTAAATAAAAACGCCGGTGTATATCGAAAGTATACCGGCGGTCAAGAAACGCCGGTGTATGTCCGTTTATAAGCGCCTGTTTTTCCCTGTTTACGAACACCGGCGCGACTAAAAACGCCGGTGTAGTTATATACGCCGGCGTTTATAAAACGCCGGTGTATACCTGTGCCGTTACAGCTGAAAACTTTCACCGGCGTGCGTTGAAACGCCGGTGTATCATACACTCCAACAATTAAATTATATACACCGCCGTTTTTTAAAACGCCGTTCTGGCTATGCCCGTTTATTTTCGATACTCCGCTTTTCCGTTCGATTTCAATTCACAGTTTCATTTACATAACCTGTAAACTAATTCTCACAACTGATTCAATCAATTTCGTTGCATACTACTGCGCAAACCACAGCCAAACACAAGAATAATTAAAGATAATCAAGTTTCACACGTGTCATATCAACGTCCAAATTCATTGATTAATTAACAATGTCATAATTAACAAATTAATATAGAGACTAACATCCAAAATATCCAAACAAACCAGTCTGACAAATATCCAAAATATCCCAAATTCAAAGTATGACATAACTCTCATAAAAAAAACCAGTCTGACATAACAACGGCAAGGAGGAGGACATAAGAACAACAACCATACAGCAAGGAGGACATAAGAACAGCAAGGAGGACCACAGATTCATACCCCTCGAGTAGCTTCAGCTCTGATCATCTGCATTTCCTTCATCTTGACGACCGCTCTGTGAATAAAAAACAATAGTTTAATTGAACAGTAGATCACAATACAGAATATACATATTTTTTGAACTTGCAAAAAGAACTACCTGTGTCTCGAATTATAAGATGAAAGTGCCAACTGCAAATGGAATTGTTAATGCTATATATAGAGGTAAAATAATTACATTGCAATGCTAAAAATTCCGTACTTAATTTTGTTTTTAAATATATCTAAAATAACAAAACAAATGAAAATTCAGTATCTAACTTGAAACCTTTATATTCTCCTCTGATTGGGAATATCAACTATCTAAAACAATAAAACAAATGAAAATTCAGTATCTAAGCATGTCCTTCATGGATTGTTCAGACAATCCATGAAACTGTCATCGTGGATGGAAACCAAATATAAGAAAAATAAGAAAAATAAGATAGGGCTCATATCAAGTGTATTTTTAGGAAACTGTCATCGTGGAAGGAAACCAAATATATATAGAAGCCAGAAATGGAAACAGAAAGAAGAAAGGTAGAGACTTTGGATACACCAGGCTACCATAGCGGCATTTTCCTCATCTCTCTCTCATCCCTTATTTCCCTTCAGCACACGAACAGAAAGAGACATCAGCAACCACCTTAAGAGCGACAAGAACAACAATAATAATAAATTATTATGAACAAGATGTCTCTATATGGGTTTCCAGTTCTCCACTCGAGCCCACTCTTTCTAATCACAGCCCAATTAAGAACATAGACCACATCCACTAAACAATCCAATCATAGCCCAGTCAAAATTTGCCATCCTGGATCTTAATGAAATACGCTTCATTAACAGTGAAAGAAAATGAGGATGCTAGCAGCATACTTAGTTTGGAAGTGAACCCATTTTTGTTCAAAAATCATGCCAAAGATGGCAATCAGCTTCATTAACAGTATCTGAAAATGAAAATTTCCATTAACTGAGCTTATATGTTGCTCTACTAATTCACTGTGCCCAACTAAATCTAAAACCCAATTGTTGTGCGTATCCGGAGGATTTTGGCATACGTACCTATAGCATCCTCAGTTCACAGTAAACCCGTTTTGCTCAAAAAAACATGCCAAGATCACAATCAGATGCATGAAAATAAGCTTCACTATCAACAAAAGAAGAACTGAGGATGCTATGCAGCATACTTAGTTTGGAAGTGAACCCATTTTGTGTTAAACAATCAGGTTACATTGACAGTATCCGAAAATGAAAATTTCTCCATTATCTGAGCTTATATGTTGCTCTACTACTTTTTCAGCCCAACTATATCGCAAAACCCAAGTGTGGTGCATATCCGGCCGGAGAATTTTGGTATACGTACCTATACAATATCCTCAGTTCACAGTGAACCCATTTTTTGGTATAAAAACATACATGCCAAGAAGACAATCAGGTGCCTGAAATCAGCTTCACTAACAGTTAGTGAAAATGGGACCATAGAATAGCTTAAGAAGACCATCAGGTTTGTGAAGTAAGCTTCACTAACAGTGATAGAAACTGGGGATGCTATGCAGCATACTCATTTTGGAAGTGAACCCATGTTAAAAAAACCATGCCAAAGATTGCAATCAGGTTACATTGACAGTGCCCGAAAATGAAAATTTCTCCATTATCTAAGCTTATATGTTGCTCTACTACTTTTTTAGCCCAACTATATCGCAAAACCCAAGTGTGGTGCATATCCGGCCGGAGAATTTTGGCATACGTACCTATACAATATCCTCAGTTCACAGTGAACCCATTTTCGGTATAAAAACATACATGCCAAGAAGACAATCAGGTGCTTGAAATGAGCTTCACTAACAGTTAGTGAAAATGGGACCATAAAATAGCTTAAGAAGACCATCAGGTTTGTGAAGTAAGCTTCACTAACAGTGATAGAAACTGGGGATGCTATGCAGCATACTCATTTTGGAAGTGAACCCATTTTGTGTTAAAAAAACCGGTTACATTGACAGTATTTGAAAATGAAAATTTCTCCATCATCTGATGACCACAGTGAACCCATTTTTGGTTTAAAAACATACATGCCAAGAAGACAATCAGGTGCTTGAAATCAGCTTCACTAACAGTTAGTGAAAATGGGACCATACAATAGCTTAAGAAGACCATCAGGTTTGTGAAATAATCTTCACTAACAGTGAAAGAAACTGGGGATGCTATGCAGCATACTCATTTTGGAAGTGAACCCATTTTGTGTTAAAAAAACCATGCCAAAGATTGCAATCAGGTTACATTGACAGTGCCCGAAAATGAAAATTTCTTCATTATCTAAGCTTATATGTTGCTCTACTACTTTTTTAGCCCAACTATATCGCAAAACCCAAGTGTGGTGCATATCCGGCCGGAGAATTTTGGCATACGTACCTATACAATATCCTCAGTTCACAGTGAACCCATTTTCGGTATAAAAACATACATGCCAAGAAGACAATCAGGTGCTTGAAATGAGCTTCACTAACAGTTAGTGAAAATGGGACCATAAAATAGCTTAAGAAGACCATCAGGTTTGTGAAGTAAGCTTCACTAACAGTGATAGAAACTGGGGATGCTATGCAGCATACTCATTTTGGAAGTGAACCCATTTTGTGTTAAAAAAACCGGTTACATTGACAGTATTTGAAAATGAAAATTTCTCCATCATCTGATGACCACAGTGAACCCATTTTTGGTTTAAAAACATACATGCCAAGAAGACAATCAGGTGCTTGAAATCAGCTTCACTAACAGTTAGTGAAAATGGGACCATACAATAGCTTAAGAAGACCATCAGGTTTGTGAAATAATCTTCACTAACAGTGAAAGAAACTGGGGATGCTATGCAGCATACTCATTTTGGAAGTGAACCCATTTTGTGTTAAAAAAACTATGCCAAAGATTGCAATCAGGTTACATTGACAGTATCCGAAAATGAAAATTTCTCCATTATCTGAGCTTATATGTTGCTCTGCTACTTTTTCAGCCCAACTATATCGCAAAACCCAAGTGTGGTGCATATCCGGCCGGAGAATTTTGGCATACGTACCTATACAATATCCTCAGTTCACAGTGAACCCATTTTCGGTATAAAAACATACATGCCAAGAAGACAATCAGGTGCTTGAAATCAGCTTCACTAACAGTTTGTGAAAATGGGACCATAAAATAGCTTAAGAAGACCATCTGGTTTGTGAAATAAGCTTCACTCACAGTGAAAGAAACTGGGGATGCTAGAGAATGAGGATACACCAGGCACCAGCCTATGCACCATCCTCAGTTCATGGAAGAAAAATACGAATAGGGCTCATAGCAAGTGTAGTTTTAACTGGAATTGTCATCGTGGAAGGAAACCAAATATAGAAGCCAGAAAGAGGAATGGTAGAGAATGAGGATACACCAGGCTAACATAGCGGCATTTTCCTCATCTCTCTCTCACCCCTTCTTTCCCTTCTCCACTCCAACTCGTCTCTTTCTAATCACAGCCCAATTAAGAACAATTGTTCACAGTCACTGCTAAAGAAACATATATGCTCAGATTATGAAAAATTTATATGCTCAGATTATGGAAATTTTCAGTCACTGTTAAAGAAACTAAGTAGGCTGCATAGCATCCCCAGTTTCCTTCACTGTTAGTGAAGCTTGTTTGGAAAATTGTTCACTCAAACATGCCCCTTGTTTCTGAACTCAAACATGACATTAATAAACATCTTTTCTAATAATGGCTACACTTGTGGAAGCTCTCTCTAAGCCTCAATTCTTCAAGGTTTTGTTGCCTACTTCTTTACAGAAGTTGGTACTCCATTCTCCTCTCTTTAAAGAAGAATAGAGTACCAGCTTCTGTAAAGAAGTAGGCAACAAAACCTTGAAGAATTGAGACTTAGAGAGAGCTTCCACAATTGTAGCCATTATCAGAAAAGATGTTTATTAATGTGATGTTTGAGTTCAGATACAAGGAGCATGTTTGAGTGAACAATTGGGTTTTGAATGGAGATTGTAGTCATAGATCAATTCTTCATGGAATAAAAATACGAATAGGGCTCATAGCAAGTGTAGTTTTAACTGGAATTGTCATCGTGGAAGGAAACCAAATATAGAAGCCAGAAAGAGGAATGGTAGAGAATGAGGATACACCAGGCTAACATAGCGGCATTTTCCTTATCTCTCTCTCACCCCTTCTTTCCCTTCAGCACACGAACACATAGAGACATCAGCAACAACAGCAAGAGCGACAAGAACAACAACCATAATAAATTATTATGAACAAGATGTCTCTATATGGGTTTCCAGATCTCCACTCCAACTCGTCTCTTTCTAATCACAGCCCAATTAAGAACAATTGTTCACAGTCACTGTTAAAGAAACATATATGCTCAGATTATGAAAAGTTTTCATTTTCAGATACTGTTAAAGAAGCTGATTTCATGCATCTGATTGCAATCTTTGGCATGGTTTTTTTAACACAAAATGGGACTACTTCCAAACTAAGTATGCTGCATAGCATCCCCAGTTTCTTTCACTGTTAGTGAAGCTTATTTCACAAACCTGATGGTCTTCTTAAGCTATTTTATGGTCCCATTTTCACCTCCTCCAAATCAGTACAATGTCATCTATACCAGGTTATGTGCCAAAATGGGGTTGGGCATACGATGCAAGGCCGACAAGTATTAGTTGTTTGTGAGTATGCAATAGGATGCAGCTATGAACATGGGCTCATATCAAGTGTAGTATTACGGACTGTCATCGTGGAAGGAAACCAATTTAATATAGAAGCCATATATGGAGCCAGAAAGAGGGATCGTAGAGAATGAGGATACACCAGGCTAACATAGCGGCATTTTCCTCATCTCTCTCTCATCCCTTCATTCTCTTCAACACACGCACACAAAGAGACATCAGCAACAACAACAAGAGGGGATTGGTCCAACAATAAGTGTAGATTATAATAAATGAGATGTCTCTATTTTGGGTTTCCAGATCTCCACTCCAGCCCTTTCTCTCTAATCACAGCCCACTTAAGAAACATAGACGAAATGCGACATAGACGACAGCCACAATGCAGACTCACAAACACTAGTACGTGTCTTTCATGCATTCAAGTAACATAATCTCTTTAAAAATACCAATTTCAAGACTTACCGATGTTTTTTGACAGTGGGCGGCGTGCTACCCTCACTCTCATATGTTTGCCTGCCACTATTATTTAGTGGCTGCTCATCCCCATGGCTCTCGTTGCCATCATTTATATTTACCCTCTTTCCACGCCTCGGCATGTTGTACCTGTCAAGGATCCGATAACTTGGTTCAAATGATAGTTTGGTTCAAATGACACTAAGCATAGTTTAATATAAATAATACCAAGCAGTAGAAAATAGAAAGACAATTAAACCAGTGTATTAAATTCATAATGAACATATTCGAAATTACAGACATAATATTACAACAAGATTTAAGACATAAAATTACAGACATATAATAAACTTGCATAAAAAATCATGTAAACTACAATACGACATCTTCCAGTACATCGCCCTCTTCTCCATCCTTGCGGAGCCAAGTCCCGCAAATTCCAAGATCGGTTGTGTTTACATCAAACACAGGAAACTCAGAAGCAATGTAACTATTCATGTCTTCACCGTCTTCATCGTCTGAAGTATCGCCCAGTTGGAATACATCTCTTGGTTGCATAGGGATAGCCACATACGATTTTGGCAGGGTTGGATCTGCAATGTAGAACACTTGTTGCACTTGGGATGGAAACACAAATGGCTCATGGCTAATGTGTGTACCGATGTGAATCAATTTTGAGAAGTTCACAACTGTGAAGCCAAGCTTGTCCTTGTTGTTAGCAAAATTCCTATCAAACTCAGCCCAATCCCCACGAAATAAGACAACACGGAAATGGCCAAAATAATTCAACTCAATGATATCCGTGAGCACTCCATAGTAGTCGAGATCCCCATCTACAGGCCTCGTGTCCGATTTGGAAGCATAACTTCTAGTCTTAGACGTCACTACCATTCCACTATTTTGAGACTTCAAATTAGATTCACGATCCTTAGTACGAAATCTAAAATCATTGAATATGTATCCTCCGTATCTTTTGGCCATCTGATAGGGACCTTTGGCAAGTACTTGTATTTCAGATGACGCACCTTCAGGACCCAAAGAATGTACCTATTAATTTTGCGCAAATCGTATCAACACCATAGAAAATATAGATATAATAAAGATTAACTTGCATAACTGTAATTCACCTACATGAGATTCAAACCACTTATGAAATTTTTCATTCATCAGCTTGTTTTGTTCACGTGGTGGTAGTCTTCTTGGTCTAGCCCTTCGTTTGATGTCCCTGACAAATTTGCTAAAAAACAAGCAATTGAAATTAGGAATAACAAAAGTATCAAAAATATCGAACTCCACGGTTTTCACTGTATTCGATTTACATTTAAAAGCAACTTACTTTCGAAATGGTTCCACTGATGCATGATGGTCTAGCACATATCGATGTGCCTGTTCCCACGCTAAGCTATCGAGCTCAAATGCATCAACTTTACCAACAGTGGTGCCAGCGGTATCAAAAAGATATTGTGCACCATCAAGGTTGGAAATGTCTGGATTTCTACGTGGTCTACTGGAAGATGTCTCCACACCAGGCAAATACCTGGAAAAAAAATGTGAGCACTCCTCTGATAGATATCCCTGGGCTATTGACCCTTCAGGATATGCTCTATTTTTCACATAACCCTTTAGCCGGTATAGGTACCTGAACATGTACAATTAATAAACTAGAGCGGATTAGGGGATTAAAAGAAATGAGCTTTTGAAAATTCAATTTCGTAAGATGAACGAATTATTTTACCTCTCAATGGGGTACATCCACCGATAGTGAACAGGACCACCGATTCTGGCTTCACCAGCAAGGTGGATTATCAAGTGAATCATAATAGTGAAAAACGATGGAGGAAATATCATCTCCATTTTACTAAGTGTCAATGCCGCCTGCTGCTCCAATTGGTCCAGATCTTCAACACGAAGCATTCTTGAGCAAATACCTTTATATATGCTACAAAGATCTTTCAGGACAGTAGTGACTTGCTCACACATTGAAGACCTTAGGGCCACAGGAAGGAGATCCTGCATTAGGATGTGGTAGTCGTGTGACTTTAGCCCCTGAAGCCTCTTCTCTTTAAAGTTGACACATTTTGCCATGTTAGAAGAATAGCTATCGGGGACTTTCAGTTCAAGTAGTACTTTGCAAAACAACTCCAACTCCGATTTTGACATTGAATAGATTGCAGGAGGTAGGAGCACTTTCCCGTTCGGCAATTCTTCTGGGTGCAACTCATGTCGGATGCCCATTGACTTCAAATCAAGTCGGCTCTTCAGATTGTCCTTTGTCTTCCGATCATCTCCCATAACTGTTCCTATACAATTCTCACCTATATTTTTGCCGATATGCATCACATCTAAATTATGTCTCAGTAAGTTGAATTTCCAATACGGCAACTTGAAGAAAATACTCTTCTTCTTCCATGCACCTAAACTCGTCAAGTTTTGATCCTCATCCTCGCCATATAGATCGGTCTCCTCATCTTGCTCCAGCCTTGCCCTTTTCTTGCCCTTTGTCCTGACTTCTGGTTCCTTTCCATATTTGAATTGATGACCATCTACCCGCCTCAAAATATCTGAACCAGAGGAAGACCCAGGAGCATGTTCCCACTCGTCGGTGCCATCAAATGTCGCTGCCTCTGCCCGAAATATATGTGTGTCAGGCAACCATCTCCTATGACCCATATAGCAAAACTTTCTGCCATTGTACAACCACCTTGAACTAGTTTGGTCAGCACAACATGGACATGCATAACGTCCTTTAGTACTATATCCAGATAAATTTGCATATGCTGGAAAATCATTGATTGTCCAAGACAACACGGCACGAAGAGAAAATGTTTCTTTAGCCACAGCATCATAGGTTGTAACACCCACCCACAACTTCTGAAGTTCATCTATTAACGGTTGTAGGTACACATCTATATCATTTCCAGGACCTTTCGGTCCAGGAACTATTATGGACAAAATAAATGAGGACTGCTTCATGCATTTCCAAGGCGGCAAATTGTATGGTATCAACACAACCGGCCATATGCTGTATGTACTACTCATTTGCCTGAAAGGGTTGAAACCATCACTAGCTAGTCCAAGTCTCACATTTCGAGGATCTTCCGCAAAATCAGGATATCTTTCATCAAATCTTTTCCAAGATTGAGAATCAGCAGGATGTCTAAGAATCCCATCATTAGTGCGGCCTTCAGCATGCCATTTCATATCAGAAGAAGTTTTCGTGGACATAAACAACCTTTGTAACCTAGGGATCAGAGGAAAGTAACGCAATGTTTTGGCAGGCTTCTTTTTCCTACTTCGCTTAGTAGATCCGCTGGCTCCCTCGTCTTGATTTGGTCTTTCTTTCCATTTCGAAGAACCACACACTTCGCAATTCTCCAGACTTTCCTTACCACTCGTGAAAAGCATACAGTCATTTGGACATGCTGCTATCTTCTCATATCCTAGATCGAGAGAACTTAGGAATTTTTTGATTTTATAGGCTGAGTTTGGAATACAGATTTCAGGAAATGCTTCATTCAACAATTCAAGTAGCATAGTGAAGGACTTAGCAGACCACCCGTTTAAACATTTAATCTGAAATAGTCTGACAATGAATGAAAACTTAGAAAATTTGGTGCAGTCGCGGTACAACGGGATACTAGCATCTTCAAGTAACTTAGCAAAGGATTCTTGCTGCTTATTATTTTCATGGGTGGGGCCAGACATTTCCTCGTCCACCCCACCACCAATCTGGTTTGTTTCTATTGACTCATTGTGAACTTCGGTTGTTGGGTCATTGGTGTGGAAAGGAACATTATGATTCCCCATGGCATCTTGTAACAAAGCATGCATCTCATCGGGAACGCTTAAGTCTTCGTTCACTAAGGGCTCAGCCTCATTTTCTAATACAACCGGATGAACAGGAGCTGTCGTATGATCTTCTCCATGACAAAACCACCTTGTGTACCCTTGAAGAAAACCGTTGACAGCCAAGTGTGTATGTACTACGTCACATGTCCTCAGCATACAATTTGTACAGCGAAGGCATGGACAAAGGATTAGGTTGGGATCACGGGAATGTCGTTTGGCAAAGATAATAAAAATCTTTAATACCATCACGGTACTCCTTGGATAATCGTGGTTTACTAATCCAACTTCTATCCATTATATCAATAGCACACAGTCTGAAATTAAAATTTGATATATTAAATAGTAATAACAGTAAAAGGCATTTTGTATATTAAATTTCACCTATTTGAAAATCATCCCTAGCTGCAAATAAATAAACGATATAATCTTTAACTGTAAAATAAAGAAATTGTGGCTCCAAAAAATGTACAAAAAAAACTACTTCTTAATACAATCTACTCTATTCACCAAACCCTAAACGACCTTTTGTGGAAATGATCACAACCACCTTAGACGGTATTTTATCACACACCCTGTGTTCGAGCATAAAAAAAAATCGACTATAGTCTCCCCTGTATTTGGCTTTCCGTTCAAGGAGATGATGATGGTAAAGGGTATTTTGCTGATGAAGAGGAATCGGCCGAATAATGAGTGCGTCCTGCTGTAACTACGGTAACAAGAAGATCTGATGACTCATGAACTATTCTGTTCATGACTACTAATAATCACTTATCTCATAATAATAATAATAATAATAATAATAATAATAATACTAAACAAAAGAAACAGTAAAAGAAAAATTAAAATGTCTAGTATGTAAGCATATATTTTGCAGACTGAACCAATTGTTGTACATAGCCGGAGAATTTTGGCATAGAGCTATAGCATCCTCAGTTCACAGTGAACCCAGTTTGGTCAAAAAAACATGCCAAAATGACAATCAGATGCATGGGATAAGCTTCAATTAATTAACAGTGAAAGAAACTGGGGATGCTATGCAGCATACTTAGTTACGAAGTGAACCCATTTTGTTAAAAAACCATGCCAAGGATTCCAGTCAGGTTACTTTAACAGTATCTGAAAATGAAAAATTTCCCATTATCTGAGCTTATATGTTGCTCTACTACTTCTTCATCCCTACTAAATCTAAAACCCAATTGTAGCCGCATATCCGGCCGGAGGATTTTGGCATACGTACCTATACCATCCTCAGTTCACAGTGAACCGATTTTGGTAAAAAAAACATGCCAAGATGACAATCAGATGCATGAAAATAAGCTTCACTAACAACAAAAAAAGAAAATGGGGATGCTAGCAGCATACTTAGATTGGAAGTTAACCCATTTTCGTATAAAAAACCATGCCAAAGATTGACAATCAGGTTACTTTAACAGTATTTGAAAATGATAAATTTTCCATTATCAGAGCTTATATGTTGCTATACTACTTCTTCAACCCAACTAAATCTAAAACCCAATTGTTGTGCGTATCCGAAGGATTTTGGCATACGTACCTATAGCATCCTCAGTTCACTTAGTCTGGAAGTGAACCTATACAAACTGGGGATGCTATGCATGCAGCATACTTAGTTTGGAAGTGAACCCATTTTGTGTTAAAAAACCATGCCAAAGATTGCAATCAGGTTACTTTAACGGTATCTGAAAATGAAAATCTCCCATTATCTGAGCTTATATATTGCTCTACTACTTCTTTAGCCCAACTAAATCTAAAATCCAATTGTTGTGCATATCCGGCCGGAGGATTTTGACATACGTACCTATAGCATCCTCAGTTCACAGTGAACCCATTTTGGGTAAAAAAACATGCATGCCAAGAAGACAATCAGATGCATGAAATCAGCTTCATTAACAGTGAAAGAAAACGGGTATGCTATGCAGCATACTTAGTTTGGAAGTGAACCCATTTTGTGTTAAAAAACCATGCCAAAGATTGCAATCAGGTTACTTTAATAGTATCTGAAAATGAAAATTTCCCATTAACTGAGCTTATATGTTGCTCTACTAATTCACTGTGCCCAACTAAATCTAAAACCCAAGTGTGGTGCATATCCGGACAGAGAATTTTGGCATACGTACCTATACAATATCCTCAGTTCACAGTGAACCCATTTTGGGTAAAAAAACAAACATGCCATGAAGACAATCAGATGCATGAAATCAGCTTCATTAACAGTAAAAGAAGATGAAAATTTCCATTATCTAAGCATATATTTTTCTATTAATTCTTCATCTCAACTAAACCGTTCATGCTAAGGAAATCGAAATGAATAAACTGAAAAAAGCTGCCTTTTTTGGAAAATAAGGGAAATCAAGAGATCATACCGAAGAGAGAGGGAGGAAGCGGGCGACGAGGGCGGGGGCGTAGGAGAGAGAGAGAGAGGGGGCAAGCACCGATTCACCTCCAGATCGAGAGAGGGAAGAACGAAATCGAAAAGGACGAAGGGAATAAGGGACGATTTCGAATGGTCGAAGGCCGTCGAAGAGGACGAAGCGGCGGAGGCAAACGCGCGGGAAATAGAGCGGGAAAGGAGGGAAACGAAGCGCCTTTTTTCCCTCTTTTTTTTTGGGTAATGGGTAAATGGCGAGCGAACGATTAGGGTTCGCGGGTTTTATTCCCAGTTATTCACCAGCGTTTTAATTGGAAACGCCGGTGAATGTGCCAGTATATTCGCCGGCGTTTATAATAAAAACGCCGGTGAATAATAAACTTCACCGGCGTGTTTAGGTAAAACGTCGGTGAATACTAACATTCACCGGCGTTTTAAATCGACCGCCGGTGTATGACCATCCCATCTGGCGCCCAATTCCTACTGGCTCCCTACCCCGGCACTACTAGTAAAACGCTGGGGAATAATCGCCGGGAAAGCTACTTTCTTTTGTAGTGGCATAGAATTGACATTAACATGGCCTAGTCTTTCATGCCAAACAGAAGAAGACTCAACAACATAGGCAATAGGAGTTATTTCATTAACATTGGGAACAGCAGGAACAATAGTTTTAGGGATGACTGTCATTACATTAAATTTGAATAGTCCATCCTTTATATATCCTTTACCTAAGTATATCCCATTCTTAGACAATACAAAATTATCAAAAACAAGAACAATCTTAAACCCATTCTTGCTTAGCAGAAAACCTGATATCAAGTTCTTTCTAATATCTGGAACATGCAACACATTTGTGAGTGTTAGTTCTTTGCCTGAAGTCATCTTCAGCACTATCTTCCATTTTCCTGCAATTTTGGAGGTGGAAGAGTTTTCCATGAACAGTTGTTCATCTTTGTTGCACTTCTGGTATGAAGTGAACATTTCCTTGTCCGAGCAGATATGCTTGGTGACCCCAGTATCGTACCACCATTCACGATGATTGCTCCTCACAAGATTTACCTCTGATACTACAGCACAGAGATCCAGATCAGAGAGACCAGTGGACAAGTTCTCAGCTATGTGTGCGTGGAATTTTTCATTCCCTTTTGCATGTCCAGTTCCTGCACGATTGTTGTCCTTGCTGCGGCACTCAGAAATTTTGTGCCCCAGCTTACCACACTTGTGGCATTTCCCAGTAAACCTCCTTGCAAAAGGTTTTTTGTTTGAGGCCTGTGGAAAAAACTTTCTCTTCTTGCCCTTCTGTTCGTGTTCCACCACGTTGGCCTTTTCTTCGGACTGATTTCCATAGGACCTGTCAGCCTTGCGATTCTCCTCTTCGATCCGCAACCTGACAATTAGGTCTTCAAGAGACATCTCCTTTCGGTTGTGTTTAAGGTAGTTCTTGAAGTCTTTCCATCCAGGTGGAAGCTTTTAGATGAACGCTGCAACCTGGAATGGTTCGCACAGCGTCATGTTTTCTGCAGCGATGTCATGCATTATGACCTACAGTTCCTGGACTTGACTCACAACAGTTTTGGAGTCAATCATCTTGTAGTCCAGAAATTTGCCGACTACAAACTTCTTGAACCCGGCGTCTTCTGTTTTGTACTTCTTTTCCAAAGACCCCCACAGGAGTTTGGACGTCTTGAAGACAAAGTAGACGTTGTACAGGGGGCTGCCAAGCCATTCAGGATGTAGTTCCTGCAGAGGTAGTCGCCCTGAGTCCATGCATCAACTGCAGCAACGGAGTGTGCATCCATTGGTACCAGCATCGGGGCAGATTCAGTGAGAAACCTGTCCAGCTTCAAGGTGGTCAGGCAGAACTGCATCCTCCCTTGCCACTTCTTGATTCCAGTTCCATTGAACTTCTTCGATTTTTCTCCCACGGTTATGTGCGTGGGCAGAACGACCGAATGTGACGAAACCGATTGTGCAGTCACAATTTGGGTCACCGGTGTTTCGGTACTGATAAGCCCACTAGTAATATCATTTTGTGTGTTCTCCATGTTCTTATCTGAAACAGTTGAAACAAAATTGTTAGTTGTTGTTGGTTTTTTCCGAATTGATAACAGTAACTGTAAACAAACTTCACAAAAACTGTTAGAATCAGTGAGGAAAAATTTTGCTTTAAGATTGTTAGAACCAGATTTTATAAATATGAAAAATACTAACAGCATTTGTGAAGAACAGAAATACAGGAAGGAAAAATAGCAAACCAAAGGCTTTGTACAGAGTCGAGATGAAAATCTCTCTCCTTAAAGCAAAATTCGCCCCGTAGTGTGACGGTGGCTGGCGAATTGTTTCCCAGGATACAACTGTACCTTCTCTGAAGAGCAGCACCCTTGCTTCAGAGATTCCATCGAACTGTTGCCGTGATGTACTCTCAGAGGTTGACACAGAGGAGAAGAAGAAGAAGAAGAAGTGTAAAGTCTGGATTATCAAAAAGACTCTATCTCTACTCTGCAACAGTAGAGTGGTGGTTCAGATTCATAACTTTTACAGAGTAATGGTATCAGTTACCGAATCTGAAAAGCCTCATCAGTTCACTGTGGGAAAAACCGAACCGAACCGAACCCGAACCCAAGGTCGGGGCCGGGCGCGCGTGTGTGTGTTTGCCATTTTGGCTAAGTCCTCTCTCCACTACACGTTAGTGGTAACCCCGGGCCACGTCCTTTAGTCCAATTTTCTCGTATATATACCAGAAAAAATTTTTCCCAATTTTCGATATGGGACTATCCATTTTCTCCAAGTTGCCAAGTTAGTACATTTCAAGTACCCAACTTTGGACCAATATTTCTCATTCATACGGAATTCGTTTTTGGCAAGTGAGTACACCACGGAATAGTACTCGTCGAGAGGATCGCAATCCACTCATTTTCTGGCACTGCCGGTGGCCGGAGCTTGCCGGAATCCGGCCCGGAAAACTACAAAAATTAATTCCAACATTAACTAGTCCCTCCCTGGCTAAACTTGTAGACGCTGTCTCTGCATCCAGTTCTTCAATCTCTTTCTCCCAAATGTAATTTGAATTCCGCAAAAGTCTAATTTGGAATTCAAAAACCTCCGAGATAACGCCCCACCCCTGAAACTCCCATCACATTCCCCCAAACATCCACATTGTCATCAACCATAACCACTATCTCTTACTGGCAAACTTGCTCCTCTCCCCACGACGTTGCTATCGTGTATCCGCCAATCCAACCCCACCGAGACGCCGTCTTTCGATTGCGTCAAATTCAGCTCTCAACAGTAGCCGTTGTTCTCAACCGAAACTTGGATACTTGAACTCGCCAAACTCACCACAATATGTATTTTGAATTTCAATTTTGAAATCCAAATTACACCAGATACCATCCTCACACTCCATACCTGAAATTTGAATTTCAAAAATCTATATTGAAATACAAATTTCAAGGAAACTCCCCCTCCACACCTCCAATTTAAATTTGAATTTCGATATCCTAACTCAAAAATCAAATCTGAGCCACAGAACCCTATTGCGAAATTCAAATTTTGAATTTCAAATCTGACTCCCCATCCCCTCTCCGACTCCACGTCGCCCATCGTCGGTTTCATGCACACCCCAATTCCTCCAAGAATTCTCGTCATACGCATCCGTCACTCATCCGCTCATCTTCGCCATCAACTAATGGCACCACCCAAACGAACAACAAACCTTTCGTTAGCCCTACCGCATCCTCGATGATACCATTCTGGTCATCACCAAACTGAACCTCCCGATACAGCGACGCTCTCTGCGCCCTCCGTCGATCATGGCCCGACTCCCCTAATCACCAAAAAAAGAATAATTTTTGTTGAGGTAAAATTAATCAAGAATCATTTTATGCCCTGAGTAATTAATGGATGTCATATTCGATAGGGATTAACTATACTGAACCTTATGGATCAGAACCAAATTCTTGATACTTTTTTGGACGAAGCAGTTCTTCGTGATTCTACTCCCACAGCTAAAACTGACATGAATTGACAATTAGATATGTTCCCTTTTGTGTAAAGGATTTTTTTTTTTTTTCCTTCTTTTTTTCTTCTTTCTTTTTTTAGATATATTTTGTGTAAAGGTATTGCAGCTAGCTAGCTAACTTTTTGTGTTTCTTTTTTATCTAATAAACAATTTTAATTTTAGCAAAATTGGAGAACACATTTAGTTGGAGGAAGTTGACAGCCTTCAGGCTGATGTACAAATATTGATCAGAGGATCAACAGTTATGGACCACTCCCTACATGGGTGAGCTAGTTTGAAAGCAACACTACAACTACAAGCATATCGATAGGTACATAATCCATTTGGAAAATCAATCGTACCAGCTATAGCCATATACAACGACCAGCAGTACGACAATCAAAGCAGCAGAGTTTTGTATCTTTCAAGCATTATTTTATGGACCCTCGTACTTAATTTTGACGCTTTTTATTTGATTTTGAAATTTCAGGGATTGTTTTCTCTTATCATTTTGTTCAAGAACAATAGGATTTTTTTTAAAAATTTTTTAGTATCATGAACAGGGTCAGCATTTTCCCCCGCGTTCTATTATTAAAACTTATAATGAACATACAACCAAAAGATAGAATATAATGTTTGTGTATCCCAACATGGATCATGAAACTCATTGTTTGTTCAAAAAAGAGAACCCTCTTCTGTACACTGCCTGTCCCAAAACAAAAACGACATACATACAAATATATACAATAAAAAATCGGTGCAAGAATGTTCCGCTCCAGCCAAAAAGATTACATACACCTATATGTGGCCAGCAATTCTCTACCTACCAATCACTTGCCCTTTGTATCCCAATCCTATCCTGGAAGTCTGCTATGTATGTGAGAGTGGTGACCTACATAAATCTCTTTCATCCTCTATGCCATTTTCGCACCTACCGTTTGTGACTAGAATACCATATTAGCATTAACAATTGGATAATTGAGGCATAATGTGCAAAGAAGTTGAGGGTCTTACAACAGCTAGTCAATTAACATAGTCTAATTCTTTGTTCCATTTTTTATCCCTGAAGAAGAAAATAGATATTAATTTGCCGCAATATAATAATAACACAAAGAGCACATTCATTCATATTTATACTTAACAAAAGAACAACAATGGTACTAATCATTCCAAGATTATATTCCCCCGAAATAGGTCCTTTTTTTAAACTAATTTCTAAAATAGGTTTTTTTCAAAACTAATTTGTAAAATAGGTCTATTTTGAAACTAATCCTGAAAATAAGTCTGTCCTCATAGGCTGCAGTACCAACTGCAGTCTGTTCAGTTATAAGTCCGCAGTTGGGAACTGCGGCCTCTTCAAAAATGTATTTTTTCGAGGCCGCAGTTCCTAACTGCGGCTGCAGCCTTAGTTTATTTCATATTTGGGCTAAAGAGACCTGGAGACTTAAACAAATATTTCTAAGCAAAAAATGGCAAAATATAGGCCGCAGTTAAAAATATTTTTGAAGGCAGTTCGGTACTGCGGCCTATAAGGACAGATCTATCTTCGAAATTAGTTTCAAAACAGATTTATTTTAGAAATTAGTTTCAAAAAGAGACTTATTTGGGGTGTGGGTGGTGGGGAGGAAATCTCATTCCAACGGTGGTATTTGTCTTGTTAAAACTAGAGCTATTTTGTCTGGTATCCCTCCTTATTGTGAATCCTTTGCCTCGTGTAGTCATGTTTCTCGCTGTATTGGCAACTTTGTGGGTTTCTCTGCTAAAAACAGACTTAGTAATGGTTATTTGGAAGTTATTGCTGATTTTCTTCGTTGTCCCTCAGCGCCTCTTATTTTTGACTATATCCTTCGGGTTGGTTCTAGAGCCTTCAAAGTTATTGTTACTTATCCCGACTCCCCTAACCAGGATTTGAAACAATCGTCCTCGTCCAATCCTGTTCAATCTAAGGGAGTTAATAATAACTGGGATTCTTGGGGTGCCCCTATGAAGAGAACTCAAGGTTTTTCTTCCTCTTCCAATCCCCTTCCTAAGAAATCTAGTTCTGATAAGTTTCAAGGTGGTAAGGGTAAAGTGCTGTCCTCTTCTTGGGTTAGAAAAGTTTCTCCTGAGGAAGGAGAAATTATTGATCATCCTGATCCTTCTTTGTCCTTGGTTCCTATTGCTGAATCTAATCAAGATAGTTTATCGTCCCTTCCTAAGAATGCTATGGTGAAATTTTCTGATAGTGAGTCTGGTATGTTGGCTTTAGAATCCCATTTGAGAGCTTCTCTTGTCCTTAAACGATCTCTTCCTTTGGGTTCTATTTGGAAAGATCTTTTTAATTCCCTTGTGTATGGATTATCTCCTTCTGTTGCTGTGGACCCTCTTTTTAACAATATTTCTTCCTGTCCTAATTTTTACCTCCCATCCTTTTATCTTGCTGTTCCTCAGTTTTCTACCCCTAAGTTTTATATGGATGACCCTGTTTCTAGCTCTGCTGATAATATATTGTGTGGTTATACCCTTTGTGTGTCTAACTATGATGATTCTGATGTTAATGATGTTAGTCCTGCGGTAGAAACTGATGATGTTGATGATCATCTTAATAGTCCTGTTGTGAACTCTTCGGATTCTGATCCTTTTGTTGAGGATGTGTTTGATACCCCTATACCTTTGGCTGTTTGTTATCCTGACTCTGATGCTGTTCCTTCTGAAAACTCTGATCCTAATTTTCTTCAAAAATGTGTTGGTTCCTGTTCTAAAGTTTATAAAAAGAGGAAACAATCTTCTAATTATGAGCGACCCATCAGAAGGAGTCTGAGGGTTGAACAAAGACTTGATGGTGATCAACCTATCCTTGAAAAGGCTGCTTTAATTGCTAAGATCAGAAATCTAGAGATTCCAGCTCCTGTGGTTGCATCCCCCTCTGAAGGTACTGGCCTTGGTTCTATTTTTAGATGTCATTTTGATTCTTTTACTCCTGATTACTTAGATAATTTTACTTCTTGTGCTGGTTTGGTTAATTTTACTAAGGAAGATTTTAATAAAATTGTGGCTCTAGAAATTAGTAGAGGGAGTTCTCAATGTTATCAATAATTATATCAACTTGGAATGTCAGAGTTTTAGGTAGTGAGGATAAACGATTAACTGTTTTTGATTTTATTGTGTATTCTCAGTCTGATATTATTGTCATTCAAGAGTTGAAATTACCTTCTCCTTCTCCTTCTTTGTTTAGATCTTTAGGTGGCTCTATTATTACTGAGTGGGTTTCCCTTAATTCTGATGGTGCTTCTGGTGATATGCTTATTGGTTTCAAAGATCATTTATTCAAATGTTCTAAGGTTGTCAAAAAGAGATTTTTTCTTGCTGTGGAATTATATTGTTTTGCTTTCAATTGTTCACTTCTCTTTATATCTGTTTATGGCCCTTGTATACATCGCTTAAAGAAGAGTTTTGGGAGGAATTTGAACAGTGGCAGTCTGTTATGAATGGATGGGTCATTTTTGGGGGTGATTTTAATGTTGTTCGTTTTATCTCTGAACGAAGTGGCTATTCTCACTGTAGATCTGATTTTGATAACTTCAACAATGTTATTAATTCCCTTCATCTTGTGGATTATCCTATTTCAGGGAGACAGTTCACGTGGTCTAACAAGCGATTAGTTCCTAGTTTTGCGAAACTTGATAGATTTCTGGTCTCCTGTGATTGGAATTCTGACTTCCCTCTGTCTTTTGTTCAAGCTTCTCCTAATATTGTTTCGGATCATGTACCTCTTATACTCTCCTCTTCTCCTCCTTCTCCTAAAGCTCTTTCTTTTAAATTTGAGAAGTTTTGGCTTGAAGATCCTCCTTTTAAGGCTATGATTTCTAATTGTATTAGTTCTGTTAATGATTACAGCCATGTTGGTCTCAGAAGACTTCAGGCTAAAATTAAGAATATCAAATCTGGTTGTAAGCTGTGGGTTAAATCTAGATTTGGTCCATTGAAAGAGAGGAAATTTTTGTTGAAAAAAGAAATTGACTCTTTGGATATCCTTGAGGAACAGAATCCTCTCTCCTCTGATGATAGAAACATTAGATCTGCCTTGAAAAAAGAGTATCTCCATCTTTTAGAACTTGATAAAATCAAATGGTTTCAAAGAGCTAAAGTGTGATGGCTCACTTTGGGAGATGGCAATACTAGATTCTTTCATAATTATGCATCCCATAGGAAGAGATTGAATCATATTATTTCTATTCAATCAGATGGAGTTTCCACTTCTGACCCTATTTTGATTCATCAAGAATTTTTTAACTATTATAAAAAGCTTATGGGAGATCCTGGGGAAACATTCTTAGACATTAATTGGGATCAACTCTACCCTCCCTCTCAACGTATCAATCTGGATAGCTTAGAAGCTCCTTTTTTGGAAGAAGAAATTTATCAAGCTGTTTGTGGCCTCCCTTTGGAGGCTGCTCCTGGCCCTGATGGCATTCCAACTTTCTGCTATAAACTTTTTTGGAATGACTTTAAAGAGGATATTGTTGGGTTTTTCAAGAACTTTTTGATAACTCACTCAATTTCTCTAGAATTAATTATGCTCATATCATTCTCATTCCCAAATGTCCAGGGGCCAATAAGGTTACTCAATTCAGACCTATTAGTCTCCTGAATGTTATTTTTAAAATTATTATAAAAGTTTTAGCAAATAGACTTGCTAATGTTATTGGTAGTTTGGTTGGTTCTTCCCAATCAGGTTTCATTAAGGATAGGTTTATTTTGGATAGTGTTGCGTTGGTACAAGAAACTATTCACTCTATTCATCAAGAACATTCTGAAGGGATCCTTCTGAAACTTGATTTTGAAAAAGCCTATGATAGAGTGAATTGGAATTTTTTAAGGAAGGTGTTTTTAGCTAGAGGCTTTGGTCCCAAATGGATTGATTGGATTTTTAGCAGTCTCCAATCTGGTACTTCTTCTGTTATCATTAACAACTCTGAGGGTAGAAAATTTTTATGTAAAAGAGGTCTTCGACAAGGTGACCCTATCTCCCCTCTCTTATTTGTCCTTGTTGCTGATGTTTTCAATTGTATGCTATCTAATGCTTGGGATAATGGTTATATTCAAGGTATTGGTGGTTTTCCTTCTTTCAGAGGTGTTCTCAACTTACAATATGCTAATGATACAATTCTCTTCTCTTCTTGTGATGGAATTATGCTTAGAAACCTCAAATTCCTTCTTTACTGCTTTGAAAGTGTTTCTGGTATGAAAATAAATTTTTCCAAATCTTCTTGTATGTGGATTGGGAGTAATGATAATAGGCAAGAAGAAATATCTGCTTTTTTTAACTGTCCCAAAGGCTCCTTTCCTCTCAACTATTTAGGCATCCCTCTTAGAGTGGGTAATCTTCATAAATCAGACTGGTTTCCTGTTATTGATAAAATTGAAAAAAGACTGAATTGTTGGGCTGGTAGATCTTTATCTAGAGCTGGTAGGCTCATTCTCATTAACTCTATCATTTCTAGTATTACTTTATATCTTATGTTTTTTTTTCTATGTTCCTATATGGGTTATTAAGAAAATTGATCTTCTGAGAAGGAGATTTTTTTGGGTTGGTTCTTCTTTGAATTCTGATCAGGGGAAATGTCTCATGAGTTGGACTAGGATTTGTAAACATAAGTCTGAAGGTGGCTTAGGTGTTATCAACCTTCGTCATCAAAATTTAGCCCTTCTTGGTAAATGGCTTTGGAATTGCCTTATTTCAGAAGATAAGGTCTGGATTAGAGTTATTAAAAGGAAATACTTCCGTAGAAGAATTCTTAGTGATTTTCCTAGCATACCTTCTTCTGTGGGATCTTCTTTTTGGAAAGGTATTTGGAAAGCTGCGGCTCCTTTTAAGGTCTGCAAAAGATTTGTGGTGATGGTAAAAATGTTCGTTTTTGGACTGACATTTGGATTGGTAACTGCAGTCTGTCCACTAGCTTCCCTGATCTTTTTAATATTGCTAGTTTACCAAATGCTTCAGTCTTCTCTCTTTACTCTATTAATCGTTATGGTAAAGTTTGGAATATTGAGTTTCGTAGAAATCTTTCTTTACAACAGTCTCATGACTTTAGCTGTCTTCTTCATTTACTTAGTAGCTATGATTGGAAACCTCATAATAAGACTATTTGGAGATGGACTAACTCTGGACTATTCACTGTTAAATCCTTCTATAATTTTTTAAATGCGGGAGGTACTATATGTCCTTTCTATAAGTTTATTTGGCAGAATGTGGCTCCTCTTAAAGTTAGAATTCTTGTTTGGCTTACTATTCACAACCGCCTCCTCACGGTTGATAATTTAAACAAGAGACATTTAGCTGTGGGTCAAAAATGTGTTTTTTGTGAATCTGGAAATGAATCTGCCTATCACCTCTTCCTGAGATGCCCTTTTGTTAAACAAGTGTGGTTTATTTTCAAAGTGGCCTTTAGTTTTAGAGGCTTCCCTCCTTCTATTAAGTCTTGGTGGGGTGTTTGGAGAAAGAAAAGGATTAGAAAGAAAAAGCTCTTGTTATGGGATATGTCTATGATGGCTCTGATTTGGGTTATTTGGACTGAGTGTAATAACAGAATTTTTATTAAGAAATCTATTAATATTGTTAAGATTTTAGATTCCATATGCTATTTTGTTTCCTCTTGGACAGATATTCTACCCCCTGCTAAGAAAATCAAGACGGAGGTGAACGTGTTGGTTGATGCTTGCAAATCCTTCATCCCAAATGTTACCAACTCTGCAACTGCTACCGTTCATCCTACGATGAGTTCCTCAGCTATTCCTGGTGCATCTCCTGTTACTGCAATTACAATTGAAGATGATGATGAGGATGTTCCTGTTGATTCTCATACACAAGATGGTCATGATGATGAGGAAGCTTTAGTCTCCAACACTCTTGCCTCGATTTCTAACATGTCAGCTTATCATCAGGAGTTGGTTACTGGCATTCTGCTTGTGCACAATTTACAAACTGCTCATGCGGAGCAGGCGTCCTCTAGTTCGGGATCGGATGGCTCTGCATAAAGTCTTTGTTCTGGGCTATTTCTTATCTTTTGGCTGTTGCTTTATCTTATGTTTAAACTGTTATCCTCTGAGTGAGGTTACTTTTGGTTGAGTTGGTGGTGTTTTTTATCCTCTTTGTGAGGATATTTTGCTCTGTTTTGTGACCACCTCTCAATTAGAGTCTGTATGAACTCTATTTCCTTTTATTTTATCTTGGCTGAGGTCTTCGGACTTCATCCCTTTTATCAAAAAAAAAAAAGTAGAAGTCGGTATGGTGGACAATCTGGAGTTTTACCAAAATGGCCCACTTTTTGAAAATATTTACCAAACTGGAGAATTTTCAACACTAATTACCAAACTGATACATTCGCTATTTGAAACAGCAGTTTAGTTATACGAATTTTCTTCCATACTTGGAGAAACCAAGTCTCAAAACACTAAAACTAAATTCGCTATTTCGAAAATCGACTATAATTGAACTAGGCTCACTGCTTGAAGGGTCGTTATCTGAAACAACGAGTTTAGTTATAGAAATTTTATAACCACCATAATTGAACTAGACTCGTTGTTTCAAATAGCGAGTCTAGTTCAGTTAGGTTCGCTGTTTGAAACTCGTTATTTCATAAAAGTTTAGTTATAGAATTTTTCTTCAACACTTTGAGAAATCTCGTCAAGTCTCAAAATGCTAAAGCTAAACTCGTCGTTTCAAAAAGTGATCATGATTGAACTAGATTCGTTGTTGGAAGTAGTGAGTCTAGTTCAATTATGGTCGTTGTTTGAAACAGCGAGTTTAGTTATAAAATTTCTCTAACATTTGGAGAAATTTTGCCAAATCTCAAAATACTAAAGCTAAACTCGTTATTTTAGAAAGCAACCCTAATTGAACTTGACTCAACGAGTGGGTGGGTTTTGATAATTAGTTTCGAAAGTTGGTTGGTTTGGTAAATATTTGAAAAGTGGGTCATTTCGGGAAAAATCGGACAATCTGTTTCAAACATGGCTTTTAAAGATGCTTTGTGGCTCACAAAGGAAACAACAGGAAGAGCTATGATGAGATTATTAAGCATTAACAAAACACATTATTAGAGCCACCAAAATTCACCTTGCATTTGCTTTGCCAACAAGGGATCACTCCTACAATGCACCTTGTCATTGTTAAACCCTACCCCTCCCTTTTTTCCAGTCTTGACAGCCGAAAGTTTTTTCGGACAAACCCTGGCCGTTTGATTGTTAGGTTTAATAACAGAATTCTGTCACATGAGAAGTATTGATAAGACTGCTTAGATCTCTTACACCACCTCAGCTGGATATGCAGGCTTTTAGAGCTAATTAATCAGGAAATGCAGTTCATAATGATGGTATAGAATTTTATATATAGCCCTTTACTTGGTTGTATTAATGCCACAAAGCTTTGGTGATCACCCTTGTGTTAGATTCATGTCAATTTCTGATTGTCATTTTTTGTTAAAATTTTAGACTCGGGGGTGATTCAAGTTATGGGCAATGAGATGGGGAACCAAAATGTAAATGGTTTGAGAGGTAAGTATATATTATTAGAATTTCTTTTGATTACCTTTCGAGTATATTGCACATTGAGTTGAAGTCTTATATTCGTGATTTTTTAAGCTTTGGAGAAGGAAAGTAATAAGCCTTCTGAGATTGCTAACCCATCTCCAAATGCTTCGTCGAACGATTTAGATGGCCTAAAAGCTGTGACTGGTGACCATAGTTATAGTTCACAAAGTAAGTTAATTAAGGACTGTAACTTAGAACCTTTAATGAATTTGATTTATTTATTTATGTACGCGCACTTTTTCTGTGGATTCAGGCAAAGCTCAGAATGAGCAACTGGCTACTAATGAAATTTTGGTACCTATAGTTGACAGGAGCCAGTCAGTTTCATCAAGAGAATACAAAGGTATGAGAATCTGAACTCTAGACTAAATAACCTTCCACTGCAGATTGCAGTAATTTAATTTTGTTGATTGTTTCCCCAGATGATCAACAATCTGAGACGACGAGTAAAACTTGAACCTTGAAATCTTTGCTTGTGTCAAGGCTAAAATATGCAATAAAATGCTATATGGTGTTCAAGAAAATGCAACAAAAGCTAAAAGTATGTTTTTTTTTAAATAATTTTTTGGAAGATTAAACGGTGCGATTAAAACCCCTCTAGCATTTCATTAAAAGGTACTTAAAGAAACAATTCCCTCAGAAAGGGAAGCAAACAAGCAAATCAAAGAATGAGTCGTTGAAGCTTTACAAATAAATCACCACAATCTATCAGTTCGGCCAGCCAGACATAATTTCCCACTTTTCCTTGGTTGAACTGCCATCAATCAAAATTTCCTCAATTTAGTGCCTCGTCCTTCCTTGGCCTCACCAACCTCAACCTATTTGACTTGATTTAGTGTCCTAGCATCCTTGGCTTCACCAACATCAACCCCGACATAGCGCCCTAGCCTCCTTGCTTGCACCAACAATCAATCAGATAACCCCAACTTAGTACCTATGGTCCCCTTGATTTCACCGACATCAATCAATTTGACTTGATTTAAATTTCTATCCCATTTGGTTGCATTAACATCAACTAACCGATGATCATCCCCGGCAAATAAACCCTTTGCAGCTTGAATTGCTCATATTGCCCATTCAAGTACAAGATTGAAGCTCACAAGGAAACACTCTCCCAAACTGACCTAAATAGGTTTCAAACCCTACAACTTTCCATTCCAAAAAATGAAAGCACCCACCACTAGTTTGAACCACACATTCCAAATTCAAAAAGGAAATTTTAAATTTCAAATCTGAAGACAATCCTATGATAGCAATAGACACCACGTGGGCCCACCCACCATCATCTTCCTCCTAGCTTCAAACCACTCCATCAACTCCCACCTCGATCACTGTCGGACCCAACCAAACACCAATTCTCAGCAAATCAAACACTGTCCTCCTCGGCCTCCTTGTACCCAATTGAAAAATCGGAACCAACCCATATTTGATGAAAACCTACCCACCTCAAGTCCCAATCTCGACACAATGAGTCACATCTCAAGTGGACACCCCTTTCACTGGATTGAATAGCGTCAACAGGTTCCGACTGCCGCCTTCAAGAGTTTGATGAGATCCAACCCAAAAGAATTAAGATCCACACCCAAAACCTATTTTGGATTTGACGGAGAATAAAGTGGGGCATAAAGTGGGGAAGTAAGGGTGAGGTGCAGACAATGGTTAGGGCCGGCCCTGAGTTCCAGGGGCCCAAGCTGAAAAGCCCAAATAATTGTATTTGGAGGCTCCTAATTACAATATAATTTGTTTACACACAAAATACATGTCTATATTTACAAGAAAAATACAAATTTGGGAGTTCTAAAATTGCAAAAAAAAATCGGGGGCCTGAGGCGGCCGCCTCACCGGTCTCAAGGTGGGGGCCGGCCTTGACAATGGTGGCCGGCGACGACCCCCTTCTTCCTCGAGGATATCAGTTGGTTTCTCTTTTGGCTAAGATCGGAAGAATTACGTCAATTTTAACCTTTTGCTTTTATATATATTCTTAGCTGGAGTCGTTTGACCCTATCCAATTATAAAAAATAAATAAATAAAAATCGGAAATATTAAGTCTGGATTTGAGGGTTTTCAAATTTAAGAATTGATGAGATAGATTCGTAGATGATGAAAAATTACAAAGCTTTAACAAAGAGAGTGAACGAAGGACGAATAATGAGAGAGATTTGGTCGGAGGAAGTCACCGCCATTTGGTTCCCAAGAAAAGCTAATCAGTCAATAGCAAATATTTGTCCCCCTCCCCCTCTTAATAAAAAGAGAAAGGATCTCTTTCCGAAAGCAGTGCCATAGTGTAAGAATGGTTATGATTTCTCTTCCAACCGATACGCCAAATTCTTTTGAGAAAGTTGCCGAAAATGCTACCAAAAACATAGCGAGAAAGGAAATTTAGCCTTGGTACGAAAAGTTGGTCAAAGGACTAGATTCCAATTCCATCAATTTCTTGAAGAAAGTATGCGAGTAAGTAATCTACAAAATATGAGGGTGAAAGTTTCTGAATTCTTGAATAAATAACCTTTGACGACAGTGATTTAATATATTACTTTTTAACTATTTTGTATAATTTTGAGAAAATTTTGCCATACTGACCCAATTTTTGAAAATATTTGGCGCTCTGACCAACTTCCGAAAACAATTAGCGATCTGATCCAATTTTGGACACGTCAGCATAAATCGTTATTGGAATTAACGTCATAGGTTATTTACGTGCCGTTATTTCCAATAACGGCATCTATATTTAAAAAAAGTGTCATGCCGTTATTTGGAGTAACGGTATAGGTTATTTTGTTTTTTGACAGCTTGTAGTCTCCATTTAGAGAAAAAATTGCAAGTGTGAAAACCTTATAACAGATGTCATTATCTCAAATAGCGGCATTCTCAATACTGATGCCGTTATTTGGAATAACGTCATCAGTTATAAAAAAAATTTTATAAAAAAGTAACTTATTATTCATCCTCTCTGACGAATAAGTTAATTTTTTTAAAAAAAAAATTAACTTATTATTCATCATCTCTGTTTCCAAACAACGGCAAGAGTTCATTTATATATAACTGAGCATCAGTCATTCGAATGCCGTTATTGGGGATAACGGCATTATTTATAAGTTTTTTCACACTTAGAATTTTTTACAGTTAGAAGATTCACACTTGTAAGAGAAATATACTGATGCCGTTATTCCAAATAACGGCATGAAAAAAAAAGTAAAATAGATGCCGTTATTGGAAATAACGGCATGTAAATAACCTATGCCGTTATTTTCAATAACGATTTATGCTGACGTGTCCAAAACTGGATCAGATTGCTAATTATTTTCGGAAGTGGGTCAGGGTGCCAAATATTTTCAAAAAGTGGGTCAGTACGGTAAAATTTTCTAATTTTGACTGGTATTTTTTATATGAGTAATCCTTCATTCACTATCAATTTCACGATCATTTTTTTCACTAGCTTAGATTCTTATTGGAGAGTTCCCCCACCTAGTCTCTCTTCCTTTATCTATTAAAGTGTGTCACTTTCACCTAAGGTATTGAAGAAAAATATAGTGAAATTGATAGTGAATGTAGCAGGGGCGGATCCAGGATTGAAATATGAGGGGGGCTGGAATTTTTTTTGCACAAGATAACATGCAAAATATATATAAAGTTGTCATAGATACTAGAGAAGTAAAGTTGTTATAGATACTAGATATAATAGAGTTGAGCTTGGGCCCAAAAAAATAAATAGAAGGCTCAAATATATATGGGGTGGGCTTTAAAATATATTTGGGGTGGACTTTAAAAAATTTGGGGGGGGGGGGGGGGGGGGGGGGGGGGGGGGGGGGGGGGGGTTTGAAGCATAAATTCACACTACTATATATATTTGAGCCTTCTATTTATTTTTTTGGGCCCAAGCTCAACTCTATTCTATCTAGTATCTATAACAACTTTACTTCTCTAGTATATATGACAACTTTATATATATTTTGCATGTTATCTTGTGCAAAAAAAAATTCCAGCCCTCCTCATATTTCAATCCTGGATCTGCCCCTGCTACATTCACTATCAATTTCACTATATTTTTCTTCAATACCTTAGGTGAAAGTGACACACTTTAATAGATAAAGGAAGAGAGACTAGGTGGGGGAACTCTCCAATAAGAATCTAAGCTAGTGAAAAAAATGATCGTGAAATTGATAGTGAATGAAGGATTACTTATATAAAAAATATCAGTCAAAATTAGAAAATTTTACCGTACTGACCCACTTTTTGAAAATATTTGGCACCCTGATCCACTTTCGAAAATAATTAGCGATCTGATCCAGTTTTGGACACGTCAACATAAACCGTTATTGAAAATAATGGCATAGGTTATTTACATGTCGTTATTTCCAATAACGGCATCTATTTTATATTTTTTTCATGCCGTTATTTGGAATAACGGCATCAGTATATTTCTCTTACAAGTGTGAATCTTCTAATTGTAAAAAATTCTAAGTGTGAAAAAACTTATAAATAATGTCGTTATTCCCAATAACGGCATTCGAATGACTGATGCTTAGTTATATATAAATGAACTCTTGCCGTTGTTTGGAAACAGAGATGATGAATAATAAGTTAATTTTTTTTTTTTAAAAATTAACTTATTCGTCAGAGAGGATTAATAATAAGTTACTTTTTTATAAAAAAAAATTTATAACTGATGACGTTATTCCAAATAACGGCATCAGTATTGAGAATGCCGCTATTTGAGATAATGACATCTGTTATAAAGTTTTCACACTTGCAATTTTTTCTCTAAATGGAGACTACAAGCTGTCAAAAAACAAAATAACTTATACCGTTACTCCAAATAACGGCATGACACTTTTTTTAAATATAGATGCCGTTATTGGAAATAACGGCACGTAAATAACCTATGACGTTAATTCCAATAACGGTTTATGCTGACGTGTCCAAAATTGGATCAGATCGCTAATTATTTTTGAAAGTGGGTCACGGCGCCAAATATTTTCAAAAAGTGGGTCAGTACGGTAAAATTTTCTAATTTTGACTGATATTTTTTATATAAGTAATCCTTCATTCACGATCATTTTTTTCACTAGCTTAGATTCTTATTGGAGAGTTCCCCCACCTAGTCTCTCTTCCTTTATCTATTAAAGTGTGTCACTTTCATCTAAGGTATTGAAGAAAAATATAGTGAAATTGATAGTGAATGTAGCAGGGGCGGATCCAGGATTGAAATATGAGGGGGGCTGGAATTTTTTTTTGCACAAGATAACATGCAAAATATATATAAAGTTGTCATAGATACTAGAGAAGTAAAGTTGTTATAGATACTAGATAGAATAGAGTTGAGCTTTGGCCCAAAAAAATAAATAAAAGGCTCAAATATATATAGGGTGGGCTTTAAAATATATTTGGGGTGAACTTTAAAAAATTCCCCCCCCCCCCCCCCCCCCCCCCCCCACCCCCCCCCCCCCCCCCGATCCGATTTTTTTCCCAAAATGACCTACTTTTTGAAAGTTTTTCCCAAACCGACCTACTTTTATTTTTAATTCCCAAAACGACACACTCGGTCTTTGAAAGACCGAGTTTAGCACAAAATAACTCGGTTTTTCAAAGACCGAGTGTTAGAATTCGATTTTTCGAATTCTAACACTCGGTCTTTGAAAAACCGAGTTATTTTGTGCTAAACTCGGTCTTTCAAAGACCGAGTATGTTATTTTGGTAAATACTTTCAAAAGTGGGTTAGTTTGGTAAATACTTTCAAAAAGTGGGTCATTTTGGTAATAAGTTCGCCAATTTTGGCAATTCTAATGAACGTTCTGTAAAATGCTAGTTTAACTGATATTTAAGACTTTTCCGTTATTTTTGTGATAATAAATTATTTAAAATTAATCAATCACATATAATTTATGGAATTTCTTTTGTAATTTGTTTTATTATCTAGATACAATGAAACAACTAATTAAGTGTTATAAATAAATTAAGTGTGAATTGTCTATTGAACTCCCCTCCCTCCCCCCCCCCCCCCCCCCCCCTCCCCCCCACCCCCCCCCCCCCCCCCCCCCCCCCCCCACCCCCCCACCCCCCCCCCCCCCCCACCCCCACTCTTTCCACATTGTGTATCAGAAATGTTATATTTTGATCTCGTCTTTTTATTTCTAATTATGCATATAATTTTATTATGTTCTTATTTTTCAAAGCTCTTGATAATAACCAACAAGAATTACTTGTCATGAGTTTTGGATGTTGAAATTCATTTGAATACCGAAAGTCTCAAAGAGACAATTGATGGATTCAAAGAATCATCTAAATGAGATCATACGAAAGATATAACGAAAGCTATAATTTTCTTTTGTCACAATCTCCCTGAAGGAGTGAAAGATGATTGTATCAAAATCAATGATCCTGAAGATCTCTTGAAATTTAAATAAAATATTGTTCATCTAGCAAAAGGAATTATGTGAGAATTTGACATATCAAAGTTAAAGATCCCGAAGATCTCTCGAAATGAAGAAAATATTGTTTGTATAATAACAATACAATGAGTATGAATTGATGACAATCCTGTAGATCTAAATATGTATAACCGTGGCTAACTATAAATGTATGGAAAAATGACGATTTCGTCTTATATTTTGGACATGCTACCATCCCCGAAGTGAATGTGATGCTATATAGATTTGGTACTTGGTACGATTAAAGCAGGGTCTTATGCCAGGCTGAACTAAGAAGCTAAAAGTTTCTCTTTATCATCTAATCCAAGGTTATTTCTTTTTAAAATTTTGTTTCAAGATTTGTTCAGATTACTGCTTACCCTGTTTAGATATGTTTGTCCATTCACTTCACTTAAAACTGCTTTTTTTATATAGAATTCGTATCAAACCACACACACACACTCTATAACTGCCTTTTTACTTTCACTTAACTAGGACATGAGTAGTTTGATGAAATTCTTATGAGAACTTCATATATTATTCAACCTTATGAAGTACGTAGAAGAAAATTGATGACTCGTGTAGACCATGCACAGTACCATTTAACTCTTGTGTAGATAAATAATAATTTGACAAGCAAAGGAGATTTCTACTGTAAATTTACTGCAATCTTGTAGAACCTACATGAATTTACCTTGCCACTGTAATATCCATTTGTGAAATATTTGTCTTTTGAGCTGTAATAGATTTAGTATTGACATGAACTAAATTATAAATTCTGGTTGCTTTTCTTATTCATCATATTTGGCTGCAATTTAATGCTTTTATGGTTGCAATTTTCTTATTCATTTTATTTGGTTGTAATATTTTATATGGTTGTCTTGCTGCTTTTGAATCAATGGGTAAGATAACCACTGGCTGACTAATGCTAATCTTAGTTATTTTTCTTTTCACTTTAAACAATTATTGTACGAATGAACAATTAGAGGAACTTCATATGATTGAACAATACTGCATAATGTCTTTTGAATTTCTTCTGTAATAATATATGTGGTAAAAGTATATTACCTAGCATTTTGTGTAAGTACTAATCACTCACAGAAGTTTGTTTGCTATATATATGTCTCATGCAAAGCTTTAAGGACTCCAAGCATATTCTTTTAAAGAAGCAATGATTAGCTAATTCAATTCTAAGTCTTCGATGAAGTGCAAGAGTAAAAAGATCACTGAACTGATAACTATCCAGGTCGAAATGTGTGGATTTATCTGTTCGATCTGTAAAGAATGACTATGATTGAAAATTGATCCTAATGTATTAGGATTGCTTGGAAAATATGAATACTTTATGTTTTGAAAGGTTCTTGTGGGTGTGGTTTTGATGTTCTTGTGGGTTACATCAAGTTGGGACAAATGTCTTGAAGACATTATTACCACACACACTCTATAATACATAAGATTATTCAATTACCATACACTAATATTCATACTAATTTTTGTCCAAAACTAAGGAAAGAAAATAATTCGAATATGATATAATTCTATATGAATGTCATCTTTCAACTATATTTATCTTCTCAATATAAAACTTAATTAGTTGTTTCATTGTATCTAGATAATAAAACAAATTACAAAAGAAATTCCGTAAATTATATGTGATTGATTAATTTTAAATAATTTATTATCACGAAAAGTCTTAAATATCAGTTAAACTAGCATTTTACAGAACGTTCATTAGAATTGCCAAAATTGACGAACTTATTACCAAAATGACCCACTTTTTGAAAGTATTTACCAAACTAACCCACTTTTGAAAGTATTTACCAAAATAATACACTCGGTCTTTGAAAGACCGAGTTTAGCACAAAATAACTCGGTTTTTCAAAGACCGAGTGTTAGAATTCGAAAAATCGAATTCTAACACTCGGTCTTTGAAAAACCGAGTTATTTTGTGCTAAACTCGGTCTTTCAAAGACCGAGTGTGTCGTTTTGGGAATTAAAAATAAAAGTAGGTCGGTATGGGAAAAACTTTCAAAAAGTAGGTCGTTTTGGGAAAAAAATCCCCGGATCCGCCATTACTCTTTTTATATATGTCGTTTTCCTTGCCATCTAACCATAAACCACTTAATAGCTACAAACGAATCCACAAAAAGTTTGAATTTTTATTTTTTTTAAACATCTGTGAATATGTCAAATGATGAATAGGGCGCGAATTGCTTCCATATTTTCAGGAGAATATGATGGTACCTAATAGATTCAAAAGAATATTAGCACAAAATTTTCTAAATTCTTAAGATTATAAGGTTCTATTTACTGTGAACGATACGTACGTATTGTGACTGGGAAGAGTTTTTAACTTCAAATTTCTTCAAAGAGCTGTAAGGTTCCTTTTAAAAATCACTTCTTGAGAAAAAGAAAAAACCACCTCATTAAGTTTGGTGTGAAAAAATAGGGGAACAAGAACACCTCCAGTTGTAAAAAAGTACTTCGCACTAAGCACAGTGTTCCTCAGTGTATCAAAACACTTCCCAAGTATGATTTAAAGCCCAAAATAAGTTCATCTGGATTCTCCAGAAGCAATACCAAATAGAATCTTCCATGATACCGATTTAATATGCATGTCGATATTTTTTGCAGTAGCGCCAGAGGAACGACAACCAGACACTAATGCTGTAAATGAATCTTCTTCAATTGTATCAAACAATGAAGTGAAGTATATTCACTATACTCCAAGGGAATATGTGGGCAAAGAAAGATTGTGAACTTTATACTAAATAACCATACACATCACTGATTAAACATGTCAGACTTTTTTTTTCTCCCTCTCTCTAATTTCCCCCCAAACAGCAATCAGCAGAAGTTGCTACATATGAAACAAATGAATCTATGAAATCTTTGATTGTGTCAAATGTTGCACTGGAGTACATTCAGTCAATATCTTCAAGATAAAAGGAGGGTAAGCAGTAGTTTGTAAACTCTGTGAGGTTTTCCTCGAATCTTTTCACATGTTCTTACAAAAATGATACTAATCAATAAGATAATGATGAATGTTTGAATTCTTCAAATGAATTAAGAGCAATTGATTCAGGAGGGATCCTTAGAAACTGATAAGTGAAATTACACAGTCTAGTCACGAAACAATTGTCGGAAAGAAGAGGTCAGAGACTTAATCAATCAAATTGAAGATATTGTTAGTGTCGTATACTTTGGTTCGTGATTATTCAAATCTACTTGCTTATACTGAATTTTGGTTGTTAATTATTCAAATCTACTTGTTACTGTGGAGTTTGCTTGGTCATATACATTTCTAATGAGAAATAAATCAATGTAATGTTCATAGAACTGTATGCACATACATCAAGAATTCAACTTTTTTGGGGGGATTTAAAATGATAAAAGTGCTCACAGACAAGAATCGCGCAGTTAATCTATTAATTAGTTTAATAGATAAAAGAATAAAGTTTCTTTACTATTTATCTTTTTTTTCTTTAACCTGCCCCCGGTTGAGCGATCTTTTTGTGTGCCAAAATCAGGGTTGTGCACAACAACCAATCTCTACTTTGAATGCATGCTGCCATATATCAGGCCGTCGCTATTACTTCACCAAAACTTCAAATTTATGAAAAGGGTTATATATGTGTGTGTGTGTGTGCGCGCGCACGCGCGCGCACAAGAGTTTAACTATGCACTCTAATATGAGACTCCAGTTTCAGAGAAAGAGAACATTGAAGACAGTGAAATTACCAATCAATCTGCAAACGTTCTGAATGCCTCAGCCTCAAGCAGCGTAAAAGAATCATCCGGACTTCTTCTACATGATCCTCAAAGTATGTCCATTCAGTATTTCTTCCAATTCCTTTATTGCTTCAAAAACAATTAGTCATATACATTTTTTTTTACCCCAACTCCAGAAGAACAAGAAAAAGAGAAATTTGGTGGTAATGAATCTTTGGGGCCGGTGGCTCTATCAAATGAGGGGGACGAGCTACCTTTGCCAACAGATCATGATCATAAACTTGTTGAGGGCGCTCATTCAACTCACAATGAGTCCTTAGATACAGATGTCAGTCTGATTCGAAAGCAAATGCCAGAAGAAAAAGGTCAGTATAAACAACGGTCCACTTAGCTTCTGGGATCTTATTATGAACATACTATATCAATATCAGTTTTTGTTCTATACAATGGTTAGAAAACTTGGTGTTTTTTGAGATAAAAGTGACCACGGTCACCGATTTCATTAATGAACAATTAACGAAATTACAAAAGTCCATATTACAAAACATCCTTATCTAGGAGGTAAACACATCCCCCCTCCTATGACATCGATCTACCACCATGCTGAAATGAAAGCATAAAGAAACATACAACCAGCTAGGAATGAACACACATCCCTCAAAAGAACAGGCTCAAAAGGCTCCCAGAAAGTAACCGCCGCCCTACCTGAATAGGGGACCAGCACTCCCTCCCCCCTGCTTCACTCGCCCCCATCGAATCTGATCCTCTTCCTTGCCGCCGAATTACCTGCCCAGAAATCTATTAGCGCCAGAATATTATGCAATGCCAATTTGAAAGGACATCTATAGTTACGAAAGCATAGATCATTCCTATCCCGCCATAGGGACCATAAAACCGCCCCCGTAGTAATGTCCCACAAAACTCTATGGTCCTTACATATGAGCCTAGATCTCCCTCTACCCCATATGTCCTCTATACAATTAAGGATGCAATCTATATTAAACCCTAAACACATGATCTCCCAGATTAACCTCGCTTTCGGGCAGGCAAAAAAAATGTGGGCTGAATCCTCCCCCCCACCGAAACATTGTAAGCACGTGACATCTAATGGAATATTTCTCTTCCTAAGGTTAATCTTTGATAAAATAGCATCGTGTTGAACCAACCACATGAAAGCCTTCACCTTGTTAGGGACATGAGACTTCCAAATAGTATTCGCCACAGAACTCCTAATCCCCCCGTCGTTCAATATTCCGTACATAGAAGCTACCGAGAATTCTTTCGAAATTCCCCCAATCCATAGTCTTTCGTCCTGTTGTCCCTTTATAGGCCGCGCTAAAGAGCCCAGCAAGATCTTTAGTTGACCCAATTGCTCCTCCGCAAGAGGCGACAAGGAGCCTATGCATCTAAAGATTAAGCCATGCCTCTTCCACACCTCCGCGATAGAGTCATCTTTCCCCACAATCTCTGTAGCAAGTTGAGGGAACAACGAGCAGATGGAATTATCCCCACACCACTTGTCCTTCCAAAATCTTGTGTCTCTGCCATTACCAAGAATGCATTTCGTATTGGCGTGGAAAAGATTCCCTACCTTAGCAATTCCTTTCCACATAGCTGAAACCTTCCCCTGCTTCTTACACCCCCCAAACCTACAAATTTTCCTTCTCCGGTACTTCAAGAAAGAGTTACTCCACCACGCCTTACGCTTCTTATGCATTTTCCACCACCATTTCGATAGTAGTGCCTTGTTCATATCACTTAGATTTACCACTCCTAAGCCCCCAAACTCTTTCCTCTTACACACCCGGTCTCATCTCATCAAGTGAAAGCCCTTGCTATATGGTCTCTAATGACCGCATCCTCCTGAACCCACTCTTCTCCTACCATTAACCCCCCTATTTTGTTGTGCCTATTCCTCCCGCTAGCCACCTTATGAAAGAATGCCGAATTTGCGTCCCCCTCCTTAAGCCACTGCACTCTCGATCTCTGTCTCCAATAACACTCCTCCTTTTCTCCGTTTGACAGAAGCTCCGCTCTGCAGGAAGAAAGCTCCTCTGCTTCTGCCTGTAGGAGGCATCGGTCTTCTTGGATCTTCTCCAGCTCCTGCACCCTCTCCGCGAGTACTTCTATTCTTCTCCTAGAATCTTCGAACTCTCTTCTTGCCCAAGATTTAAGCTCTCTTCTCAGACGACTCAACTTGACGTTCCAGATAGAGATCGCATCTTTATATCGAGTAGGCCTCCCCCAAGAATTGGCGATGACCCCTAAGCACCCCGGATTGGAACACCAGAACTTATGGTATCAGGTATTGGCCAGTCATATATTGGCGATATCAGATATATCCGAAGTATAGCAACAGCCGATACTTAAATTGTGTTCTTCTATCTATAACAATATCATATGGATCATACTCCATCTTTTGGTTGTATGTTTCGTTAATTGACTTATTAATGGAACACTGAGGGAACTTTATTGCCATCATTCACAATTATAAAAAAAAAAAAAAAAAAAAACAATATCATATGGATCAAATTTTCAATCTGGTTAGGCTAAAAAAAGAAAGAATGATATGATTAATTATGAAACTTTCAATGTTTAAACTCCAGTCAGTGTTGTTGGAAATGGAAAGCGTAAGGCAAGGCTTAGGCTTCTAGAGCTTAGCGGCAAAAACCACCAAGATTATTTTAAAATAAAATATTTAAGCAAATCTTTAAATATACACAATTATATTTATTTCTTCTACATGACATAAAGGAAGATAAGAAAGCACATAGAGCTATGAAGCATTTCACAAAATCTATATAATAAAACACAAAGAAAGCTATCAAGTAGCTCTCATTCATTTGAAAGAAAATCAACGGTCTAGATTTTTGCACCCAAAAGATATTTTTCCTTCCAAATGTCCCCCCCACCCCCCCCCCCCCCCCCCCCCCCCAAACAACTCATTTATTTATTACTTTCTCTCTCTTCCCCCTCTTTTCTCCTTTTTCATAATTCTCTCTCTTTCTTTTCTCTTTTTTTTACCCAGGTATGTCAACAAAAAAAAAAATTGAATGTTTTTTTTTGGTTATGCAATTTCAGATGATGTTTTTTTTTCTTCAAATTTTTAATTATGTTTTTTTTCCGGATTTTGCTTTCATAACTCAATAACATTCACTTCCATTTAATTGCTTTTGAATTACCATATTTGATCTGATTGTATTATACTTCACTAAGTAATTGTTTTAGGTTAGAATGCTTCACTGATTTAATTTTGATTATAATGCTTTTTTTTTATTATGCAATTTCGGATTATGTTTTGATTATAATGCTTTTTTTTATTATGCAATTTTGGATTATGTTTTTTTGAATATTTCGACATTTGCTGCTTTGAAAGATTCGTGCAAATTCTTTAATTGACTCGCTTGATCGTGCTTTATGGACAAATCCATGCTTAATCCCTGTATTTCAGGTTTTTGTAGTTGCAAAATTGTATCTTGATCTGCTTTGCTGCAATTTCACTTCATGTATACATCACAACAATTTTTCTCTTTTAAATTTATGCATGGTTAACTACATAAAAAACAAACAAGGGGGAACTAACTCATGCAGTTTGAGGTGTTAACTGTAACTCATGCGGTTAGAAAATGAATTACTACTTATGTTAGACTCCAAATCAAATAAGAAATCTCTTATGCTCAAGTCACACATAGCAAGGAATTTCCGATTCACTACTGATGTAAATTCATAATATTATTTTTGAATCCCGAGCTGCTGACAAATAATCCTGCAATATACGAACTAATAAACATCCAGATCACTTCATAATCCTACTTCAAAGTACATCAATACATCAACGTCTACTAGCAAATAAAAATTTATATAAATCATCCCTTACTGTTTACATGATTTTTCATATGTTGTATCGTTCTGAATACGTGCCGTAGGTACGTGCCCACGGGCATACCTAGTTAACTGAATAAATTTAAAACACAATTCTAGAAAACAGTACTCACTATAAATCTTGAAGTAAGGCTAAACTGCTATAGAAATTTTATGTGAAAGCATGTATTAGCAAACATTTTACAGCGCTTGGATTCCAGTCATCGAATTTTCCAAAATGAGTGTGCCTTCACAATTATTATATAACAAACTGAAGTTTCTAAACGTGTATTCTTTTTTTTTTATCATAAAAGGTTGGCCGAAGCCCCCCGTGTTTCATTAAAAAGCTTTTAACAAACAGATAATCAAGCACCAGGCCATGATGCTCATTCCCCGTCCAAAATAGTAGCCCCCCCTCCCATACATGATAAAAAACCAAACTCCAACATTAAGAAAATACAACAAAATACAACATTCCTTGGTCCATCTAGGCACCGAAATAAACCAAAAGTAGCACATGTTCCTCACTCATCTTCGCCCACCAGTCACTCCTCTGGTGTTCCTTCCCTTTCCTGTGGTTCCACCTCAATGATCGGCTGTGTAATGTCAGTGTACATATTCTTGATTTTCTTCGCTTATTCATCGCCTGCCGTTAGATTAGAAAATGATATTAGCAATAATCTTGAAAAGCAATTGTTGATGCATGATGTGCTTGTGTGTTGTTCTAAAAATTCTATTGTTCCGTTCTAGTCATAATCCCCAGCATGTAGCCGCTTCCCCAATACCCCATATATGAAGGTGGTTGTTGTGTATGTGACCATCTCTCCAACCCCCCTAAGCGTCTCGTACTGTTTGAGATCCAGCCCCATCGCTACCAATTCTGCACAAAAGATCCTCCCAAATTGGTCTTGCGAAGTTACAAGACACTAGTAGATGGTCCACCATTTCGTTCTCCCTGTTGCACATAACACAATGGACAGGTCTCTGCCACATGCGCCTCGCCAAGTTATCTCGTGTGAGAATGGCATTTCTACATGCCAACCAATTAAATGTCCTCACTTTAAGTGGGACTTTAACAGACTGGATCGTACACCCTTACTCCCCCATTGTTAAGCCTTTTATAAGCCGATTTAACCGAGAATACGCCACCCTTTTCCGCCTCTCATTTAACTTTGTCCTCATGATTGTCTCCTGTTGATTTCCAATCCTGTAAGAAGCAGATAAGCTCTTGTTTTTTGTCTTCTAGCCTCTCTGCTAAGCCCACCTGTGAGTCTTGGTCTTCATTCGTTATTCCTCCGCTGTCTGGCAACCCAATCATTTTTATCTGTAGCGAATTCATATGCTTCTGGGAATCTCCTCTTTAGATTGATAGGGCCGCACCATTTGTCCTTCCAAAAGCTTGTCGTAGCCCCATTTCCAATGGAAAATGTGACCCCCTGAGATGAAAATGTCTCTAGTATGTGTTACCCCTCGCCAAAACCCAGACATAGACCCCTTATTTTTCAATTTTTGATGTATACAACCATTCTTGGTGTAAGTCTGCATTTAGTCTTAGTCTTTACTTTGAGTTTCCACCACCACTTGCATAGTAAGGCTTGGTTCATTTGACAAATGTTGACTACCCCCAATCCACCAAATTCGTTTCGTCTGCAAACTATTCCCCATTTAATTAGTGGGTACCCCCTCCCATCCCCCGACCCGTGCCACCGGAACCGTCTTCTTAATCGTTCAATTTTCTTGGAGACCCAAATCGGGGGATTTTGTAGAATGACAAAAAGTATAGCGGTATAGAGCTAACCACCGTGTTTAACAGAATTAGATATCCCCCGATTGAGAGCATTTTGCCTTTCCATCCCTCTAGTCTGCTAGCTATTTTCTCGATTAGGCCATTCTAGTCACCCGCCTATTCCCGGTGCCGATCGGCAGTCCCATGTATTTAATCGGTAGTTTCTGGATTGGGCAATTAAGAATATTGGCTATTGTGTTACCAGCTTCCCCAGTTTCACCTAAGAATGTAATGGATCTTTTATGGAAGTTAACCTTTAACCCTGACCACTCCTTAAATAGGTATAAACCCCATTTCAAGAATGTTGCCTGCGCAATGTCGCACTCACCAAAGATTAGAGTATCATTCGTATATTGGACATTCATAACTGCAGAAATACCCCTCCTTATACCTAGTCCATTAATAAGTCCATTTTTTCTATATGCATGTAGCATTCTGTGCAACCCGTCTGCCACCAAAGTGAACAGCAGTGGTGATAATGGGTCTCCCTGTCTTAGTCCCTGCTTACATCTGATCTCCTTGTCAGGTTCTCTGTTGACTAACATGCTGACCTTGGTAGTCGTTAACCAAGTCTTTATCCATCCAATCCACTTATTCCCGAACCCTCGTCTTTCCAGAATCTTCAATAAGCATTTCCACTCCACCTTGTTATATGCCTTCTCGAAGTCTAATTTTAGCATGAACCCAACCTTCTTGCGTCTATTAGTGTCTTGAATGACTTCCTGGACCAGTGCAATCCCTTCTAAGATAACCCTCCCAGCAATAAATCCAGTCTGATATTCCTCGACAATGTCCCCGATGATCCTTCCCAGTCTCTTTGCGAGCACCTTTGTGATGATTTTTACTGAACAATTAATCAAACTGATAGGTCTGAAGTCTCCCACCTCCCTAGTGTTTTGCTTTTTAGGTATGAGGCAGACATGTGCATAATTGAGTCTTTCCAAATTAAGGATACCATCAAAGAACGCATTCATGACCTCCATAATGTCAAATTTCACAATATCCCAGAACTGCTTATAGAAAAATATTGGGAACCCATCTGGTCCTGGCGCCTTATCCTGCCCCATCCCCCCTACTTCCTCCTTGACCTCGTCCATTGTGAACGGTTCTTGTAGAGCCTCAACTCTTGCTCGGGAATCCCCCTGCAGCTCCTCCCATAGATTTTCATTGGACTCGCTTTGCGCTACCCTGTTTTGACCAAATATTTCCTTGAAATGAGCATGAACATGCTGAGCAATCTGTCCCTCGTCTGAAACCGCAGTTCCGTCGATATCCAAGGAGTGTATGTAGTTGTTTCTGCATCGCATGCTAGCGATCTTGTGGAAGTACTTGGTATTAGCATCCCCTTCTGCCAGCCATTTTACCCTCGACCACTGCCTCCACATGATTTCCTCTTTTATGTAAGTCTCTTGAATTTCTTGCATGCATGCCGTTAATCTTTGAAACTGATCCTCATCCGGGCCTTCTACTTCCTCCTTCCTTTCGATTTCCTCGATCTCATTAAGGATAGCCTCTTTTGTTTTGAAAATATTACCGAATGTAACAATATTCCATTTTCTTAATCTTCTTCTGAGAGTAGATAGTTTTTTGCTCAATCTAGCGGCAGGTTCTTGCAGCTGAGGTACCTCTTCCCAGCAGCTCTTCACCATCGCATGGCACTCCTTATTGGACAGCCACATTTTCTCGAACCGGAAGATTCTCTGTCTTCTTAATCTTCTTCTGAACGTGTATTCTTGGAGATAAATATGCAAACTATCCAGAATTCTTGAATCTTGACTTCAATAAATAGATAATCAGAAGTTACTTTAATGCCAAAAAATATGGAAAATGGTTGGGGACTGAATGCCTTAAATGAAGATTGATGAATGCTCTAATCACTAGTTATACGTAGTTATAGATGTTCCGGCTTCCGGTCACCACTAAAGTGAATCTTGGTTATGTTTTTCAGAGGAAGAAGAGGAAAAAGTTTGTTCACAAGAATCTAAAGAGAACATTGATAAGGTGGGAGATGGTAGTATAATACAAAGACCGGATGACTATGTTGCAGGTGACACCAACCGAGAAAGCAATATACAGGAAGTGCTAGTAGAAGTCAGTGAATGCAGTGACGAAATTGCACTGATGAATAACAATGAAGTGGTGAAGATTCTGTTGAACGAGATGGGCGGCAACAGAATGAAGAAATAGACCTTACGCACGAAATTAATGAAAATGAAGTAAATGAAGCATCTCAAACTGAACCGAATGAAGATGCGTATAGGTCAATCAAACCACTAGAAGAACAAAAGATGGATGATATTGATGGGAACAGCTTTGAAATACAACTTAATGCCATTGATCCCCATGAAGAAGAAAATGAGAGTGGGGATGGTGGACTAGAAGAAGCGGTGTTTGAATTACCTATCCAAGCTGATTACAATCCAAGTTTGGTGTCTGAGAAATATAGAAACGAATCAGAGGCAGAGAGAGAAACTGCAAGTAAAGAAGGGGAGATCGTGGAATATGAAAATGAGGGAATGGTGAATACTGAAAAAAACATTTCACAATTCTCATCTGTATCCGATGCTATTGGGATGATAGTGATAGAAATGGACAATTCAAATATGAAAGAAGCATCCTCTTTAGGCAATACTTCAGAAAGGAACAAAAAACAGGAGGAAAACCAGAAGACTGACAATGAATATGGTGATCTTGTGCCTGTTACAACTAATTCTAAGGAATTTGTAGACCAGGGAAATCCAAGAACTTCACCTCGATCATTGGAAGATTTTGAGCAGGAACGCAAGAAAGAACCGGTGGCCACTGATGTTAATGAAGATCTTAACACCTCCTTTGTGGTTCCTAATCTCACCCAGGATGAGTTAACTTCATCAGGTGAGACAATGATATCTACCATTCCAAAATCATCAGAAGGCAGTAAGAGATTTGATACTGAATTAAACCACGAAAGTTTCAATATGGATGATGATGATGCTGAAGCTGAAAGCATCAAAAATCTCATTTACACCTTTGAAAAAAAGGATCTTGAACCCAAGCAAGAAACTAAAGGTGATGGCAATGTGTTGGGGTTCCCGGAAGCTGAAGAGAATGCAAGAGAAGTTACTAGCAAAATATTCATGCAGAGTACAGCTTCATTACTTAAATATAACTCTGATGAGTCTGGTAATAAAGAAGGCTCTACTGCATTCGAATCAGAGGAGAGAAGAGATGGTCTTTCATTGAATAAGACAGTCGAACTATGGGGATCTCCTAGCAATCAATCCAATGTATCGTCAACCAGAAGCAGAGAAAGGCAGAAGTCTTGGTCTTTTTCGCTCTTCAGCAACTGCTTGTGTTGCACAACATATATAAATTAAAGAGTTTTCATATCATTTTATTATTTCTAAGGTTTTTGTTTTCATTTTCGTTTTCTTACATTTTTGGAAATTTTTTGAGTGATGTGGAGGAGTGCAACAGAATGGATGTGTTTGAGTTTGTAAATTAAGAGAAACCAGTGAGTCATCGAGGACATGCGGTTGTAATTTTATATCTTCATTTTATAAAAGTGGTGTCGAGTTTTTGATTATATAATATATGAAAAGGGTATATTATTATTATTATTTTTTTTAATCTTAACTAGATACAATGTCTAGCATATATACAAGATACATAAGCACCGTATCTACCCAGTATATAACAACTAATACAACTACAACAATATCTCTAATATTATAATGGGAGAGTTGGAGTTGTAATGTTGTCAACATACAAATCCGTGCATTGCATGTGCAACTCCAACTCTCCCATTAATACAACAAAAATAAACAAATAAAAAAAATCACCTATTTAAAACGTGCAACACACGTGCAAAACAATTTTACAATATTTTTTTAATACTAAACATACACATATGTTGCACGTACAACTCAAATTCTACTTATAAACCCGTGCATTGCACGTACAAATTGTAGCTTTTTCTTTAAAATATTTTTACCAATTACGTGCAACACACGTCCAACTCCAAAATTATTTCTTAACACGTAAATCGCACGTGACAATCCTCCAACTCTTATCAAAACGTGCATCGCACATGAAAAATACTAGTATATCTAAAGCTCTTCCTCAAGTTGGAGCAAATATACCATACATGCCCATCTTGTCATTGATGAGTTTGGATTCTGGCTCTAGCAAGGGGTTTTGTGAGAGCATCGACTAGTTGGTGATTAGTGCTAATATATCTAGTCTCTAGCCGCCGCAACTCATATGGAGTGCCACTAATTTTGTTGCGAACCACATGATAGTCAATTTCAATATGCTTGGTTTGTTTATAAAACACCACATTAGTGGCTATATGTATGGACGATTTGACTGTCACAATACAGACGCATCTCACACATGACATCAGCTATAGCACGATACTCATATTCAGCACTCGAATGAGAGACCACATTATGTTTCTTGCTCCTCCAAGAAATTAAGTTTTTCTCAAAAAACACACAATATCATGTGGTGGATCTCCTAGTGGTCAAGCAACCAGCCCAATCAACATTTGAGAAGCCTGCAATTCGACAATGTCCATCATTAGTATACATCAATTCTCTGTCTGGAGAACTCTTCAAATAATGAAGAATTCTCATAACTGCATTCAAATAGCTCGTACATGGGGAAGCCATAAACTGACTCACAATACTCACTAAATATGTAATGTTTAGACGAGTGAGTGTGAGATAATTCAGTTTCCACAAGTCTCATATATCTAGTTACACAATTCAACACTCCATGATCTGGCAACAACTTGGAGTTTGGGTCCATAGAAGTATGTGATGGCCTGCATCCCAGCATACCGCACCCAGTAAATATGTCCAATACATACTTTCTCTGTGATAAAGATATTCCCTGCTTAAACTTCGATTCCAAAAAAATATTTTAGTCTCCTGCAATCCTTAGTTTGAAATATATGTCGCATGTATGAATTCATATCTTGAATATCATTGTGATTATCTCTTGCAATTACAATGTCATCCACATATATAATTAAAATGATCCCCTGGCCCTGATTATGTCGGTAAAATACAGAGTGATCACAATCACTCCTCCTCAAGCCAAAACTCGTGACAACCTCAGTGAAATGACCAAACCAAACACGAGGAGACTGTTAGAGTCCATACAAAGATCATTTCAAGAGACAAACCCTTGTAAGGTCAGCTTTGCTAGAAAAACCCTTGTATAACCTTTAGCCTTTCTCAATGACATTATTTATGAACACATGAGTCTGTCTCTTGAACACAACATTGATTATGATCAAGCTAGTGGAGCGGCCAATGAAATCGAGCAGCAAAGGCAACAATGATCCGAACAGAAGACATTTTAGCCACATGAGAGTGTCTTATCATAATCAATGTCATAAGTCTGTGAATAACCTTTAGCAACCAATCGAGGTTTTCGGCAAGCTAGAGAACCATACCGGTTTACTTTTAACAGTGTACACCCACTTACAACCAACACAACATTTGCCAGATGGAAGGGGAACCATATTCTAGGTACCATTTTCCTCTAGAACAGCCATCGCTTACCGCATAACCTGGCTCCAACCAGGATATGATAGTGCCTTTGATAATGACTTGGAAACATAGTAAGTGTTCAAAATAGAGATGAAGGCAGAATTGGCAGATGAAAGGTGAGCATTTGAAAGACGACTATATAAAGGATGTGCAATGGAGCAGTTCTGTTTGTGTATAGCATTGGGAAGATCAAGCTCAAAAGGTTTACCATCATGGGGAACAGTAGGTGTGGGTTTGGTGAATCTAACAGATAATGTAGTTGTAGCTCAGACAATGGTGTATCAATAACCGTAAGTGAAGGAACAATAGGCACAGTTGCTTGAACCGGGTCGGAAGCGGTGTTCTTACGTTGTTGGAACAATTGAGTGATTACAGGCCTTGTGTGTTGACTCTTAGTTTGGTGTGCACAAAACGTGCTCATTAATACTAATAAGTTTAAAGTTAGTTGTTCAGATCTTCAGGATCAAATAATATCAGCAAGAGATCCAAGAGAGATTAAGAATACTCAAACAAGGAAAGCAATAAAGAAAGATTGCAAATACAAGTAAAAGAGGAAATTATTCAAAAAGAGCTCATGATTAAATGGTCTACAAGCAAAAGAGGAAGTTATTCAAAAAGAGCTCATGATTAATTGGTCTACAAGCAAAAGAGGAAGATATCAAGACCTGAATTTTTCTTTCTATTTTCGTGAGATTTTAATTGTATAAGATTGATTAAAGATTGATTAGTTTATGGTAAGAAAACAAGGTGGATTCGGAATATACAGCGCGATACCGATCGACCGTACTTCATGACCGGTCGACCGCAACCTTGAGTTGCTTGAGAAGCAGTCAACCTTTAACCTCTCTACTTTACGTCAGAGAGCTGAACGGTCGACCGCACCAATATGACGGTCGACCGCACTTTGCGCTGTGTATATTCTTGGAAAGTATCGTTTCTATTTTTGATCGATACACTTCCCCGTCTATTAATATTGACGAATCCACTGTGTATTCTCAACCCTATTACTTCCGATAAAATTTTTCTGAACTAATCTTTCGATAATCAATCCGAGTGTGAGCGATAACTTTTCTGTATTCTTCAGTCTGGATCATTAAACGATCTTGAGTTTTGGTTTTTCTTTCTTTTCCACTTCGGTGAGATTGACGGGACTTGTATTGAAAGTCTTGTGGGTGTAATAGGTCTCTCGGCCTGAATCCGAGAATCACTGTACAAAGGGTTTTAAGTATAGTGGAACGCTTGTAGCGGAGAATTGCTACAAGTAGGTGGTGTGGACGTAGACCTGGGGGTCGAACCACGTTATATCGCTACGTCATCTGTGTTTGCTGCTCTTAACTCTTTTACTTACCTTGCACTTTATTTTATTAATTTTTAATTCTGCATAATCACCCTATTCACCCCCCCCCCAGGGTGATTAACAGTGGTATCAGAGCGATGTGCTTATCAAAAAGCTTAAAAGCTTAAGCAAAAGGTCTAATGGCCGAAATCCCTCCTCTCGATAACTTGTACTCAACGGAGCCATTTATCTCCAATGGGACAAGCCTTACATGATCACCATTTTTTGATGAAAAATGCTATGATATCTGGAAAGTTCGTATGTCTCATTTTTTACAGATGCTCGGAGAAGAAGTATGGAATGTGTGTATCAATAAAACAGAAATTCCAGTTAGTGACGGGAAGACATCCTTCACAAAAGCAGAGTTGGCCCTCAAGACAGAAAATTCCAAAGCCACGACGGCTCTCTATGCAAGGTTGAATAACGAAGAACTAATGCGATGCGGGCATAACTGTAAAACAACATACGAGATCTGGAACAACATGCTGAAGCGGCATGAAGTGTAGCACCCTGAATTTTCAATATGATATCTTAGAAACATGTGGCACAATTTCCAGCATCAACTTCAATTGCAATAGTAAACATAGCCAAAAACACAGATAATTTTTATTTCAAACTTTTATTACATCACTTATTTACAAAACACAGCGGAATACAAAACATCTTGAATTACAAACTATTCTTTACAACACTTCTTTTACAAATTACGCAAGCCATAACATCAATTTAGCACAAGCATCCAAATCCCAAGCTATAAGCACCTACCTGTAAAACACGAGGCTAGAGATAACCCTAACCCCCAAAACTACAGGGGTCAGCCATAACGGTGTGAGTGACATAAGAGAAAACAACATAAACAAAACATAAAGCATAGAGTCATCAACAACATGTATTAACAGTAAGAATAAATGAAATGAGAAATAACAATAAGTAAAACATGAAAAACATCAAGGAATATAAGATAGTATTAAGTAATACATGAAAACATCAAGTGAATCTAGCCTAAGTGTCAAGTGTAGGAAAACAGAAAACAACAAGCATAAAACCAAGTCAAGAAAATATCAATACTATATGCTGACTCTCTAATGCATACTTGGCAGATTCTATGCATTCCATAGTACATAGGTCTGGTGCAAGCCCTTATCGATGTCCACTTTATAGGGTTAAATCCCTCGTTATGCAATTAATCCTACTACGGTGATGGAAACAAGATCCAGAATACTCTGCGAATAGGCACCACAGCCCTCGACACGCAAGCATCGTGTAAGAATAGCACTAAAACTGGAGAATCACCTCCCATCTGTGTACCCCATGAATAGGCTTGCAAAGCCCTCGACGTGCAGATACACCATGTACATTTCGTGAATAGGTCTGTCGACCATCGACATGCGAATGCACCCTGCATGCTCCGTGAATAGGTCTGCAGACCCTCGACATGCGAACATACAAATGTCCTCTCGAGACAGAACACAAACAGTCCTGGAACGCATCCATTAGACTAAACAGACCAATAGTATATACTCACGTTTCCCAAGTTCCATCACATCTCCACTAGTGTCTGTCCTTAAGTTGGTTATTATTAAAACACAAAAAAACTCATCTCTAGAGTTGGTGTATCCTGCCGGACTTAAATACTCAACAACAACCCCAAGACCCAACTGGTCTAAATCAACAAATCTCAACTGCCGGTTCACAGGACTCTCACTCAACTCCTAGAGATATCATCAAGACCAAAACTCACAAATCCATCGTTAAAACGATCATATGAAGAAACTTCTCCAATCAACAAAACCCAAATCTTTTATAAAATTCCAGAATCCAAATAAATGTTAAATCTAATAAATAACTAAAAATCATATTTTTAAGTTGTAGAACATCACAAAACATCAACTCCTTTGAAAACACGTATAGCTCAATAAGGTCCAAAAGAATACATTTAAAGTTCCAACATAAATCTCTATAAAACATTTAAATCTGTAGTAGAACATCTTTTTAAAACAATATAACATTGAAGGAACAATCGATCAAAGAAACATCAGAAAATTCAAGAAAACATCAGTAACAGTCGACTGTAAACAGCAGTCGGTCGACTGTCCAGAGTGAAAACCCAACACTTCAAGAAATATAATTCTAAGTAGTAGCAGTCGACTGTATAAAGTCATCGGTCGACTGTCCAGAGTGAAAAATCCAAAACTTCGAGAAAACATCAAAACAGAGCAGAGGCAGTCGACTGTAAAAATGGGTCAGTCGACTGTTCCGCGAGAAATTTCAAGAAAACGAGAAAACACAGCAGCCAAGTAGCGACGGTCGACTGTCAAAACATACCAGTCGACTGTCACACCTACAGACTGCAGTTTGGGTTGTGCACATTTCAACCGATACGGAGTTTTACTTTATGAAAAAGAATTCTGTAAAGGGCATGTTTCTGATATGATCAAATACAACTTATAGGATATACAAAGATCCATAAAAACCAATCAAAACCACTTGAATCAATCAAAATAGTAAATTTGTTGATTCTCTTCAAATAGAAAACGAATTTGTGCATATATCAAAAGTAGAGTTTTTAAGAATCAATCATACATCAAAATAACTTTGTTTTATATTCCAAACTATATCAATACCAAAATAAGTTGAGATATAGTCAAATCCTTCGAAAACACATAAAAACTCAATTTCTTCAAAAAAATGAAATACGATATTCATGTAAATTGTTTGTGCATGTTTGTGCACCAAAAGAACTTCACAAATCCATCAGTTAAAATTGACAAAGTTTTCAGATTTAAATCTTAGTATTTGATACATCCAATTTCAAATAAAACTTTTCACAAATCACAAAATCAACAATTTAGTTGTATTACATCAAATCCACTTCGATTTATCCCAAATCCAATTCTCAAGACATGATCTCTTAATTCATTAGTCCTCCTCAAACTTCCTCAAACTCAATCACCATGATTAACTCATGAACATAAACAAATTTAACATTTCCATAATCAAGTTGTGATCATCCAAACTCAATAATAATAAAAAATCTCATCTTGAAATCGAATTATGCATAACATCCACCATACTCAAACAAATCAGCATAAATCCAAAAGAAATAGCCTACTCATGATTTAGATTAGGCTAAACAACAATTTCAAATTATCTACATGCAATTCTACTCATAAATAATTAGGTTTTCATAAAGGATCAAATTTTAATTCACCAATTCTTCCAATCCATCATATATATTCATACCCAAACCCTAGCATGCTTTCTAGTAGATGAAATACCACATTCAAAGATCAAAACAAAACAATTATATCACTCACCTTGTCGAAGAAATCGAACGAATATGATAAAGCAATAGGAAAAATTCCTCCTTCGCCCGAAATCCAAGATCTCCTCTTTAAAACTTCAAGAAAATAATAATAATAAAACTTTTGTGTTGTGCAGCGAAAGATGGCTACACTCCACCTTTTAAATAGGCCAGAAATCAAGAGAATTAGGGTTTTGAACATATTTGCAAAATACTCTTTTTAAAATTTATCTTTACATAAATAGATTTCCATACTGGGAAATTAGTTAAAACCAATTTAATCGAGTTCAAAAATAAAAAAAGACCCCCACTACCATCAGTCGGCACTATTTGAGGAACTCAGAAAATGATTTTGCATTTTCACCCCCTTCAAATAGCAATTTTGCAAAAGGATCCTCTTTTATCAAAACTTATAAAATAAACCAAATTCATTAAAACAAAAAGTAAACTTTTTACCCCTGAGTTGACTATGCATTAGGCCCAGCCTAAACAAATCCAAAAATCTGGAATTTTCACCCCCATTTGGTAATTTTGCACAAAAGTCCTTCTTTTTGAAATATTTGCAAATAAGTCCAATAAATATCAGAAAAATCCAGAAAATTCACAAATAATATCTAATAATATATAATAATTTTCCAAAAAATAATTTTTGACTTTGAACTTCCCTAGAAAATATTTGCACGTGTAAAAAGATAAATCTTCAGAAAAATATTTATTAAATCACCAAAAATTATTTTAAATTCATTTACAAATCTTAAAAATAATATTTTAAAATACGGGGCGCTACATGAAGGAACTGCTTTCGAGGTAAAAGCTAAAGTTAATTTATGTTTCTACAAGTTTGATGTGTTTCGCATGTTGCCAGGGGAAAATGTGGATCAAATGTTCGTCCGCTTCGATATCATTGCCCACGAACTTGAGAGCTTAGGTAAAGGGCTAGATGATGACCAAAACTTCGGAAAGCTCATAAGCTGTCTCACGCCAGAATGGGATGTAAAGGCCGCTGCTATGAGGGAGACTCTTGAAGAGAAGGAATTCGACTATTACACATTCCAAGGAAAGCTGAAGACATACGAGATGGAAATGTCGGAGACCAAAAGATATAGACAAAACATCGGGATTGAACCAAAGCAAGAAGAGAAGACCATTGCACTAAAAGCAAAAAAATTCCGACCATCAAAAGCAGATTCAGATCGTGAGGAGTCAGACGAGGACATTGCTTTATTGACAAAACAATTTTGTAAGTATCTCAAACATAAGAAATATGGCAGGTATCAAGGAGAAAGGGAGAAGGATAAAGATGATGTGTGCTATAAGTGAAAGAAGCCTAGACACATTCATACAAATTGTCCCGTCTCACAAGACAGGAACAGGGACTACTACCGCTCAAACTTAAGTCTGAAAAAGAAGGTGCTAAAGGCAACATGGTTAGATTCCGATTCAAGTGAAGGAGAGCAAGGCTATGATGACGTCGGCTTCATGGCTCTTGGGCATGGTAAGGTGCAATCACCATCTCAAGAAGAGGTAATCGAAGAACCCACTTATGATGAACTAGTATACATGTGTAATGGTTTAAAGACTATGATAAGAAATTAAGTCGTGAACTTAGGCAATATTAACAAATTTCAAATGATATCCATGACTCTTGTATTACAAAAAATCAAAAACTGAAAAATAAGAATGCCTTGATCTTGGAAAAATTTGAGTCATTTAGAAAAGATCATGATGTATTGCTAGAGGAAAATAAAATCTTACAACAAAAAATTCGAGAATCTTTAGCAACGCATGATGATCACTTAAGAGAAATTCATGAGAAATCTGTTTATATAGCCAAACTCACAGATGATTTAAAAGAATGTAAAAAGAAATTTGATGAGGTAGTGGAATGATGTAATGAAGCTCTTGAACAAAATAGGATTCATGATGCTACACTAGACACTCTCCGTTGGAACACGAAAGACGATGAGATGACTAGGAAAAGATTAAGTAAAAGAGTAACTGAGCTTGAAAAGATTGTTGAAAAATATAAAGGGTCCAGTTACCTTATTACAAAAAATTCAAGATCTTATCATGATAATCGAGAGCTTGGTTACGGAGAGCCAATACACTATCAAAAATGTAAATCATCATGTCATACACACTTGCACAAACTCCAATAAAATCATAAACCAATCCAAAGTTATGCAAGTGTGCATGACTCAAGACATATTCGTATCACATGTCATTATTGTTGTAGACTAGGGCACATTTCTTTTAACTGTCCATTAAAAAGGTATACTAGTTGTGTGTGGGTAAGAAAGTATTTAAATGCAGGTTTAAAACAAACTTGGGCACGCAAAATTATACCTACTAATCTTGGTGTAGGTACCTCAGCGTATCAAGACTAAAGATCGGTGGTATCTTTATAGTGGATGCTCAAATCATATGATAGGTGACGGCAAATATTTTGCATCACTATCAAGGGAAAAAGAAAAGGACATCATCTTTGGAGATAATAGCATGGGACAAACCATTGGTAAAGGTAAAATAAACTTTGGTTCCTCATGTTCCATTGAGGATGTTCTATTGGTAAGAGGTTTGAAACATAATATAATTAGTGTAAGCCAATTATGTGATAAAGGCTATACAGTCACATTTGATAAAAATTCATGTAATGTACTAGATAGCAATAAATCTTGTTTACTAGCTAACCGATGTAACAATGTCTATGTTATAAACTCTAATGAATTAGCACAGGAAAATATGAGGTGTTTTGTTGCAAGAAATGAGGAAGATTGGTTATGGCATAGAAGACTTGGACACACGGCTATGGACAATCTCAACAAACTCGTAACCAAGGAGCTTGTAAGGAGGATTCATAAAATCAAATTTGAGACAGATAAACCGTGTGAGTCGTGCCAATTTGGTAAGCAAACTAAAAGTTCTCACAAACCCAAGAAAATGGTATCAACTTCTAGACCTCTTGAACTCTTGCACATGGATCTTTTTGGACCATCACGGACACGTAGTAATAGAGATGCACAATATGCTTTTGTAATTGTTGATGATTATAGTAGATTTACTTGGGTTGCCGTTTTGCCACAAAAAGATGACACATTGTATGTATTTCAAAAATTCTGTCGAAGAGTGGAAAATGAGAAAAGCCTCACCATTGTCACTATTCGTAGTGACCATGGTGGAGAATTTCAAAAGGAATTATTCACCTCATTTTATGACAAAAAGGGAATAAAACACGAGTTCGCTTGTCATCGTACTCCCCAACAAAATGGGGTTGTTGAAAGGAAAAATCGATCTCTTCAAGAAATAGCCCGAACCATGCTTAGTGAAAATGATTTACCTAAAGCATTTTGGGCAGAGGCTGTCAATATAGCATGTTACATAATTAACCAAGTAATTATTAGAAAATATCTTGAGAAAACTCCTTTTGAACTATATTATGGCAAAATTCCCAACTTAAGTTACTTTCGCGTCTTCGGATGTAAAGTGTTTATTTTAAATACTCTTGATAATTTGGAAAATTTTGATCGTAAAAGTGATGAAGGTGTCTTCTTAGGATATTCTCTTAGCAGCAAAGCATATCTTGTATTTAATAAAAGAATATGCACAGTTCAGGAATCTATTGATGTTATTTTTTATGAAACTAATCCCTACACCAAAGAAATATTGCATGTTGTTGATGATGATGAGACAGGTGTTCGGGTTGAAAAGAAACAGGTTCACATTGAAGAAGACCCAAATATGAATGATCAAAATCAAAAATCTCATTAAGATGAAGATGCATCCAAATTGCAAATTGAAAAGATGCCTGCAGAACAAATTGATGCCATGGAAGATGAACATGTATAACATCAAATTTCCACAGGTGAAAGACACCCCGCATGGAAAATCATGTATAGCCATCCACCAACTCTTATACGAAGCGACATGTCAAAAGGGGTAACTACTCGCACACAAGCTCAAAATTTCATGTGTTTTTCTGCATTCGTTTCCATACTTGAACCTAAGAACATTAAGGAGGCCTTGCAAGATAATAACTGGATCGTTGCCATGCAATAAGAACTTAATCAATTCGAAAGGAATCAAGTATGGAGACTTGTTCTTAGACCTCATAATAGAACTATACTTGGAACTAAGTGGGTATTTATGAACAAATTAGATGAATCCGGATCAATCACTAGAAATAAGGCCCGTCTTGTTGCACAAGGTTATAATTAACAAGAAGGTGTAGATTTTGATGAAACTTTTACACCTGTTGCACGGCTTGAAGCCATTCGTATTTTACTTACATTTGCTGCTTATATGAATTTTACTCTCTTTCAAATGGATGTTAAAAGTGCATTTTTAAATGGTTTTATTTCCGAAGAAGTTTATGTTGCACAACCACCGGGATTCACTGATCTCACACACCCAAACCATGTACTTCGTCTTGATAAAGCATTGTATGGTTTGAAGCAAGCCCCTCGTGCTTGGTATGAACGAATAAGTTCATTTCTACTTCACATAGGTTTTTCTAAAGGAAAAGTAGACACTGCATTATTTATAAAACATGTTTCTAAAGACATTTTAATCGTTCAAATATATGTTGGTGATATTATATTTGGATCCACTAATGAAAATCTTTGCAAGGAATTCTCAAAGCAAATGCATGATGAATTCGAAATGAGCATGATGGGAGAACTAACTTATTTTCTTGGGCTTCAAATACAACAAAGAAATGATGACATCTTTATCAATCAATCCAAGTATGCAAAGGAATTAGTCAAAAGGTTTGGACTTGAAACTGCAAATGCTTACAAAATACCTATGGCCACTACCACCAAGCTTTCAAAAGATGAATCTGGTAATAATGTTAATATCTCTACTTATCGAGGTATGATTGGTAGTTTACTTTATATTACTGCATCTCGTCCAGATATTATGTTTAGTGTTTGTCTATGTGCTCGCTTTCAATCATGTCCCAAAGAATCGCATTTGGTTGCCGTTAAGTGTATCATTCTATATCTTAAAGGCACACCAAATACTGGACTTTGGTGCCCGAAAAATAGAAACTTTTCTCTTGTAGGATTCTCAGATGCAAATTATGCCGGAAGCTTAACCGACAGAAAAAGTACTAGCGGCACATGTCACTTCTTAGGTGACTGCCTTATCTCATGGGCATCCAAGAAGCAGAACTCTGTAACTCTCTCAACTACTGAAGCTGAATACATCGCTGCAGGATCATATTGCGCGAAGGTACTATGGATGAAAAATACGCTAGAAGATTACAAGGTATTTCTTGACCACATTCCAATTAAATGTGATAATACTAGCACTGTTCTTATGACAAAGAATTCTGATCAACACAGTCGCACAAAACACATTGATATTAGGTATCACTTTATTTAAGATCATTTTCAAAAAGGGGATATTATTCTTAAGTATGTTTCCACTGACTCAAAACTTGCAGACATTTTTACAAAACCTTTAGATTAAAAATGATTTCATTTCTTGAAAGGAGAACTAAATGTGATTGATATCTCCGCATGAAATTCCTTTTTGCGGCCGACTGAACGGGCGACTGCACACCTGTGAGGGTGTACGATCGACCAGTTTACTCTCGGTTAAAATTTGTTTTATGAACTATTTTCAAAATTGGTTTCTAGTATTTGCGGTCGACTGTGCGGTCGACCGGCTCATCCTCTGGAATTTTTTTTTTTTTTACAAAATAAACGGTTGACCGTGCAGTCGACCGGTTTGCTCTCTGTAATCTATTGTGTTTTTACAAAGGGGTGCGGTCGACCGCGCGATCATCCGGTATGCTCTCGGGAAGTTTTTTAAATCATCTATATTGCGGTCGACCATACAGTCGACCGGTCTTCTCTCTGGTCTTCGACAAAAACTCTTTTTTAAAACCATTTTTTTGACTCTCCTATCTATTTTGATTAATAAGTTTTTTTAATGTACTTTCACTATAATATTTTTTAACGTGCTTTCACTTTTCTTCTGCTTAAATCCCTCTTGGTGTGTTCCAAAAGGGAGGAGAATTTTTTGGAATGTTTTCAAATAAAGTCTAAAGTATTCATGACATGTTTTCATAAAATATTTTCAAATACTTTGCAATGATTCTATAAATATTCTAAACTACAAATATGGTTTCAAAAGTCTTACACTAATCATATATGTTGTAGTTCAGTATAACAGGTGACATTGAATTAAGGGGGAGTATTTACTAATGAAAATCTGTGTAACAGGTTATACTAAACTCAGGGGGAGTATTTATGTGGCCTATTTTAATTTTTAAACATTCCAGCATGTTTTGTTCACACCAAAAGAGGGAGATTGTTGACTCTTAGTTTGGTGTGCACAAAACGTGCTCATTAATACTAATAAGTTTAAAGTTAGTTGTTCAGATCTTCAGGATCAAATAATATCAGCAAGAGATCCAAGCGAGATTCAAGAATACTTAAACAAGGAAAGCAATAAAGAAAGATTGCAAATACAAGCAAAAGAGGAAGTTATACAAAAAAGAGCTCATGATTAATTGGTCTACAAGCAAAAGAGGAAGTTATTCAAAAAGAGCTCATGATTAATTGGTCTACAAGTAAAAGAGAAAGATATCGAGATTTGAATTTTTCTTTCTATTTTTGTGAGATTTTAATTGTATAAGATTGATTAAAGATTGATTAGTTTATGGTAAGAAAACAGGGTGGATTCGAAATATACAGCGCGATACCGGTCGACCGTACTTCATGACCGGTCGACCGCAACCTTGAGTTGCTTGAGAAGCAGTCGACCTTTCACCTCTCTGCTTTACGTTAGAGAGATGAACGGTCGACCGCACCAATATGACGGTCGACCGCACTTTGCGCTGTGTATATTCTTGGAAAGTATCGTTTCTATTTTTGATCAATACACTTCCCCGTCTATTAATATTGACGAATCCACTGTGTATTCTCAACCCTATTACTTCCGATAAAATTCTTCTGAACAAATCTTTCGATAATCAATCCGAGTGTGAGCGATAATTTTTCTGTATTCTTCAGTCTGGATCATTAAACGATCTTGAGTTTTGGTTTTTCTTTTTTTCCACTTCGGTGAGATTGACGGGACTTGTATTGAGAATTCTGTGGGTGTAATAGGTCTCTCGACCTGAATCTGAGAATCACTGTACAAAGGGTTTTAAGTATAGTGGAACGCTTGTGACGGAGAATTGCTACAAGTAGGTGGTGTAGACGTAGACCTAGGGGTCGAACCATGTTATATCACTGCGTCATCTGTGTTTGCTGCTCTTAACTCTTTTACTTACCTTGCACTTTATTTTATTAATTTTTAATTCCGCACAATCACCCTATTCAACCCCTCTAGGGTGATTAACATTGTGGACAGTGATGAAAACCGTTTTTCTCATAGATGTCGAAGTATAGACTGGAAGTTCAGGGTAGATAAGGAATTTAGAATCTCTCATTGGATGGAGATGGAGTCAGACAAGATGAAGTGGTTGAGAAATAAGATTGAGACTGGAGAAATGTGACATAATCAAAAATAAAGCGACAATGCAACTCTAGACTATAGAATTTACATCCTTTATGGTTACGTGAATATCCTAGAAAAATATATCGAATACAACGAGGATCTAGCTTAAACCAACCAGGACGGTGATCATGAATTAAATTAACACAACTAAAAGTTTTGGGAGGGAGTGGAAACGGATCAGTTGATGGAATTAGCGTGGAGAATGGTGTCCTCCCCAGAACGAGGACATGCAGCTAATAAGATGACAGGCAGTAAGGACTGCATCCCTCCAGAAATGTTGAGGAACCTGTTTATGAAGGAGCATGGTCTTTTCAACCTCCAACAAGTTATGGCTCTTGCGCTCTGCAACATCATTTTGTTGAGGGGTGTAAGGACAAGAAGTCTAATGAAGAATACCACAGAAGGATATAAAACTAGTGAACTCAGAAGTGAAATACTCTTTAGCATTATCACTACGCAAAATTTTAACGGAAACACCAAACTGGGTTTTTATCTCTGAACAAAAAGATTTAAGGTTAGAGCACACTTCAAGAATGAGATTTCATTAGATGTAACCGAATTACTCAAGAGTACCCATCAACAAAGGTAACATAATATCTAAACCCAAACTGAGATTGAATATGACAAGTCCCAGACATCAGATAAAACTAAACTAAAAGTCTGACTCGATCGTTTATTAACTCTAGGAGGGTAAGACGTACGCAAGTGTTTACCTAATTGACATGACTCACAAGATAACTCCTTAAGAGAAGAAAATTCAAGTCTCGATTTCTTTTGATTCTGTAAGGACGGATGTCCCAACTGACAATGCGAATTCAAGGCGTGCAAGCATTCAAGCATGTAAATGAGGTAGGAACACTATCGAGCTGGTAGATGTCGTCAAATACACGCTTGTGCCTGTTGTTTTCCCGGTTCCAAGCTCTTGAAACACACATTGATCATGATAGAAGGTAATAGAAAAATTCAATGTTTTAGTCATTTGACTAACAAATATCATGGAGGAGAACCAAAGAGGCACCGCCGAAGTCGAAGTTGGGTTGAATCAGGTTCAGCTCTGGATCTCGGTTTGGAACCTGAAAACCAAAAAGGAAAGCAAAAGTCAACAGTCAGAGAAGACAATGTCAACAGCAGCAGAATTCGACGGCGAAGACGGTCGGAGAAGAAAACGATGCTAGCAACAGAAGTCGACGGTGGCGTCGGTGGTAGCGTGGGTTAGGAACCTGACTCTTATACCATGAAAAATGTACTGGATAAATTGCCTAGCATATGTACAAGATACATACTGTTAGGGTTATATACTGAAAGCATCACTTTTGTATTAACTTTATTTCCTTATTTTTTTTGAATGAGAATCATATGGGCATATATTTGCATATTGTGTTTATTATAATATTAATGCAAGTATCTGATATTCTATAAGGTTGATAATATGGTGTGAGGAGACACACAGAAGATCATATTATCAGTTCCCTATGGAATATATAAATAGTTCACAACCTAGACGGACTTGGACAATCCATTGGAAAGGTTGTAGTGTAATCTGATATTAGTCTATCTTGACTATAAGTTTACACTAGTACACTTTGTGTGTATTGAACAGGACCACTTGAGGTTGTTCTCTTTGTACTGACTACAAAAGAGAACAAACACCTCTGTTATTATGGATGCTTATTCTCTTAATCCAGATATAATAACAGACATGTATATACAGTGTGCATTACTTTACTCATAAAAGAGTGAGATTCATTATGGATCAACAACCTCTATGAATTGGGTAATAGCATTGTATGTATGATGGGTTGTTGATTGTAAAAGGAATCCATGTCCCGATACGTCGGGTTGATGATGTCCCCTTAAGGAGCTCATAAGGATTGTCATGTAAACCCTGCAGGTGGATTACATCCGACATGACAAATAAAGTTACGTGGTACTACTTAAGGATAAAAGATGTTGATCAATATAGTTGTCAGTAACTTAATTTGATCGACGGACATTCGATATCTTAACATGGGGAGCTGAACGAGCATATAATAAAAGGAGCCCATAAATATAATTTGGGATTAGGAAGGTAGTGCAACAATAGCTCTTTAGTGGACCGAGCTATTGTTAATGGGCCTAGGTTGTGTGTTCGGGCTGAACACGGGATACCCAGATTCGTTAGGAGACCTAACCCTAATTTCTCCTCATGGTCCTTGCCGTAGCCTTATATATATATCCTCTATTCTCTGGCCGTCATATCATTATCAGAGATAAGAAGTTTTCTCTAAATTCCTGATTCACGTAAGGAGAGAAAGAGAGGTCAGCCAAGGAGAAGAAAGGTTGGTAGACCGTCGCCCATACGACGTCCAACCCGAGGAAGGAATACGTGCAGAAGATCTTGGGGTCGCTGACGATTCGAAGTTGCTAGAAACTATCGTCTTCTTCTCATCGCAGGTATAATTCGTGAACCCTAGATTCCGCTATAAAGGATTAGATCACGTATTAAATCTGTTAAGCTTTTATGATCGATACGCACACCAATCCGTGGTTCTGGGAATCATTGCAGTTCCATCACACACGTGTGTGCTCTATCTGGAATATAATAACCAATACAACTGCAACAATATACATCTAATGATAAAGAACTGTAGGAAACAACTTGCCAGCATAATAATACTGAACAATCTTACAGGCTGTAACTTTATTGTGTACAATTATTAATGAAAGAGGGTGGTTGTACCTTCTCTCATAAAAAACACATTATTGTGTACAATATCATAAACTTGAAAAATATTTTTTGGGTATTTTAATTTAAGGGGTTTAACTTAACCTCAAAAGAAATAAACAGCCTTAATTGAATAGAATCAGTCCAAGAGAGAGCAGAGGGCAATTTGTCAAACACGCGTCGAGCAGATAGCAAATCCCAGGCTATATCTTTTGCTACAAACTGGTTTGATATCCAGAAATTAACGAAAGATTTGCTGTACTGACCCACTTTTTGAAAATATTTGGGGGGTCTGACCCATTTCCGAAAATAATTAGCAATCTGACCCAATTTTGGACACGTCAGCATAAACTATTATTGGAAATAACGGCATAAGTTATTTACGTGCCGTTATTTTCAATAAAGACATCTATTTTACATTTTTTTTACTATGCCGTTATTTGAAATAACGGCATTAGTATATTTCTCTTACAAGTGTGAATCTTCTAACTTTAAAAAAATTCTAAGTGTGAAAAAACTTATAAATAATGTCGTTATCCCCAATCACGGCATTCAAATGACTGATGCCGTCATTGGAGATAACGGCATCAGTTATATATAAATAAATTGTTGCCGTTGTTTGGAAACAGAGAAGATGAATAATAAGTTTATTTTTTTATTAAAAAAATTATAACTGATGCGTTATTTGGAATAACGACATCGGTTATAAATTTTTCTAAAAAAAATTAACTTATGCATCAGAGAGGATGAATAATAAGTTACTATTTTATTAAAAAAAAATAATAACGGATGCCGTTATTCCAAATAACGGCATCAGTATTGAGAATGTCGTTATTTGAAATAAAGGCATCTGTTATAAGGTTTCCACACTTGCAATTTTTTTTCTAAATGGAGACTACAAGCTGTCGAAAAATAAAATAACCTATGCCATTACTCCAAATAAAGGTATGACACTTTTTTTAAATATAGATTCTGTTATTGGGAAAAACGGCATGTAAATAACCTATGTCGTTTTTCTCAATAACGGTTTTTGCTGACGTGTCCAAAACTGAATCAGTTCGCTAATTATTTTCGAAAGTAGGTCAAAGTGTCAAATATTTTCAAAAAGTGGATCAGTACGGAAAATTTTCGAAATTAACTAGGGATGGTGACTTAAATGGGAGACCAAACAATAACAATGTTATTAGTATATAATTCTTCTGGTTAATGTGCTAACTCAGTTATCAATATATAGCTTTTTAATTTTCGTCTGTTGTCGTTGTTAGCCAAAATTTGGGTTTTGGAAATCCGAATAGGACGGACGGTGTATAAAACGGTGTATAATACACCGTCCGACGTTTTTTTTTAATTCTTAATAAAAAATTGTCCCTTCTCTCCTATTTTCTATGCATTTAAATTATTTTAAAAAACAATTTACAAAATGATAGTGACGTTTTGAAAAAATCAAAAAAAATCTCCCAGAAGGCAGGACAGGAGATCATTTCCCGTCTTTCAATTTATTTTAAAGATTCAAATTATGGGACGGTCTATAATTCACCGTCCCAAATCTTTGTAAAAAAAAGGTTCGGATGTTGTATAATTTCCGTTCGAATTTTTTATTAATAAAACAAAATTCGGACGGTAAATTATACACCGTCCGATGCACAAACGAAAAATAATATTTTGTCGGGCTATTTTTTCCATTTAGCCAAATCGTGTGCCAATTATAGCTCGCTACTGTTCCCCATAAGCCAAATTTTGGCAAAATAGCCAACGACTACAACACCCCTTCGAGTCAAATTTTCCATTTTTTTGGCTAAATAGTCAACGATTACAGATGCTCTTACATTTTGTAAATGGTTATATGTATCAAAGCACCTATAATGGGGCAATAGCCTCATATAATTAGGCAAAAGGGCTATGACAAAGTTTACAATATGGACCCCTAACAATCTCAATATTACATTCATACATCATTCACTTAACACCTCCTCTCAAACTCAAGTTGGTTCAAGCAACATGAGTTTGGATATTGATTATGTACATGAGGTCAGGTTGGAAGCAGGTCTAAGGATTGGGTTTTCCTGGTTAAACATATCAGATCGATTTCTGATGGAACCGGGTTTGTAGTACCCTGTATTTTTTAATATAATTTTAAAGATTTATAAATGAATTAAAATGATTTTTTGGAGATTTAATAAATATTTTCATAAGATTTATCCTTTTTACACGTGCAAAACACGTGCAATATTTTTTTGGAAAGTTCAAAAGGCAAAATTATTTTGTGAAAAATCATTATTTATTATTTGAGATTATTTATAATTTTTCTAGATTTTTTTGATATTTATTAGACCTATTTGCAAATATTACAAAAAAGAAGGATCTTTTTGCAAAATTGTCATTTTGAAGGATGAAAGTGCAAAACTATTTTCTGGACTTTTCAAGCAGTACTGGCTGGAAATAAAGAGTTTATTTTGCTTTTAAATCTCAATTTAATTGGTTTTATCAAGTTTCCAAGTGTAGAGATTTATTTATGTAAAGTTATATTTAAAGGGGTTATTTTGCAAATGTGTTTAAAACCCCTAATTCTTCTATTCCGTCCTATTTAAAAGAAAAGTGGAGTGCAGCCGTCTTTCGCTGCACAACACAAAGGTTTTATTATTTCTTGGAGATTTAAGGAGGTGATCTTGGATTTCGCAAAAGAAAGGCTTTCCTTATTAGATTTCTTCATTTGAGGTGAGTGACTTGTTTGTTTTATTTTGTTTTGTGCATGTTGATGTGAGTGATATAATTTGTTTTGTTTTATTCTTATAATGTTGTATATGGAATTTCATCTACTAGAAATCATGTTAGGGTTTGAGTATGAATATGTACTTGATGGATTGGATGGATTGGATGGATTGATGACTTAAAAATTGATCTTTTATGAACCCTAATTATCTATGGATAGATTTGCATGTGGATGATGTGAGTTTTTATTATCATTGAGTTTGGATGAACACATCTTGATTATAGTAATGTTAGATTTGTTCAGGTTCATGAGATAAATTGGATTGAGTTTGATGAATACAACTAAATTGGGGATCTTTTTGAGGTCTTGGTATTGATATGGTTTGGATCTGAATATGAAGCTATTTCAATGAACAATTAATTTTTAAGAAACTCTATTTTGTTTATATGCACAATTCAAGTTTGATTGAAAGAAATTAACAAATTGCTACTTTTATAAATTCAAGTAGTTTTGATTTAGTTCTTATGGACGATTATATATCCTACAAGTTGTATTTGACCAAATAAGAAATATATTTTTGATAGATATCATTTTCATAAAGTAAAACTAGATATCGGTTGAAATATACACAACCAAAATCTGCAGTTTGCAGGTTGACAGTCGACCGGTGTGACTTTCCAGTCGACCATCGCTGCCTGGCTGTTGTAATTTTCTTGAAGTTTTTAAATTATCACGTGGAACAGTCGACTGACTCATCTTTACAATCGACTGAGTCTGCTCCGTTTTGATGTCACCCTGAGAATTGGATTTTTCTCTGGACAGTCGACCTATGACCTTTTACAGTCGACTGCTATACTTAGAATTATTTTCTTAAAGATTATTGGATTTATCACTCTAGACAGTCGACCTATGACCTTTTAGAGTCGACTTATAATACTTAGAATTATTTTCTCAAAGCTAATGGACTTTCTCTCTGGACAGTCGACCGATGGCTTTTGTAGTCGACTGATACTGATATATCTATACATATTTTAATGTTCTTTTAAATGATTTATCCTCTAAATGTTTTTAATCTATAACTTACTATTCTATATTTTATCTTCTACTGAACATATGTTTTCAAGTGAGTTAACTGAGCAATTTATGTTGGAAGTTTTGTTTAGATATTTGGGTGTGAGTCTCTAGTGGGTGTGTGACCCTAGTATACCGGCAGTTGAGATATTTATGTTTGGGCCTGTTGAGGCATTTTAGTTGATCAGTTGTTAAGTTAAGTCCGGTAGGGTACACCAACTCTAGGAGATTCGTAAAGTAATCAAATAACCTAAATGATAAGGACAGGCACTAGTGGTAATATGATGAACGAGAACATTGGTTATAGACCTCGGTATGGCTCGCGGTGTGAGATAATCCCCGAAATTATCCAGGTGTGAGTAAAATAGTCTCCGGAATTACCTGTGGTGTGGGATTGATCTCCGGAATTATCGGGGTCGAGGCGATGCACATGTGGTATTCATGTGATGAGGTGCCATCGCTTGCGGTGTGGGGTATTCTCGAAAATTCCCAGGTGTGAGTGAAATAGTCTCCGAAATTATCTGTGGATAGAGATTGATGTAACACCTCGAATTTGTAAAATACCGAAAATTCCTGTTTTTATATATTTTGAGTGGTGAAAATTATTTTGGTGTATTTTAATTAAATATTGATATTAGTATGAATATTTGTGGTAGATTGGTATTATTGTTATATTAGAGTTAAGAGTTGAGATTTTGTGTGAGGAAATATAGTTTATTTTATTTTATCATTCTGGGAGATTATTATAAGATAATTTTAATGTGTTTTGTATTGCTTGTATTATTATAGAAAAGAGTTGGGGTGTATTTGTAATATTTTGGATTGGAGGGCTTATATGTAAGTATACCATATTGGTATTATTATTATCATTATTATTATTATATATATTACCAAAATAATCCCTTTTCCCATTTTTTCCCTTCTTTCCTTCTTTCCTTTCCCTACCGTTTTCTTCCACCCGATCACAACCAAAACAAAAAAAAAACCTAACTTTCGGCCATCCCTTCCCACGCCTAAATCCGCTCCATCTCTCCATGATTCTTAAATTAAATTGAGGGATAGGCTAATTGAAGGGTTCTCTACAACGTGGTAGCATCGGATTTTCGAACGGATGTCGAAAAGGTATACCCTATTTTATTTATTGGTATAAAATTAAGTGTGGTTAGTTTTATTGAGTAGAAATATTATAGTAGAGAAATTTAGAGAGGTTGGAAGTAGTAGATTGGAGGAATTGGTAGATAGTTAAAGAAATTATAAGTTGTTGATAAATTAGAATTTTGGATTTGTAAAATAGAGATATATATATATATTAGAATTATCTCTTAGATGGTGGTAAAAATTTTAATGAGCCATTAGAATAAAATGGGGAGTAGTGATTTTGGCATAAACTCGAATTATGGAGTTTATGAAATCGGGTAGAAAACTCGATCCAAATAATTGTAGAAAATGCATATGAGGGTGTAGAGTATTATGAAAGGATTAATATAAATTTAGGATGATTTTTATAGGCTTCCAGCTCAATTAAATTGAGTGAAATGGATTATAGGTAAAAAGTGAACGCCGGGTGTTCGGTGAAATGCCCGCGCGATATAGAGGTGAGAATTTGATGAATTCAGAGGTATAGATGAGTTTCATTATTGTTGTTAACCCTAATTTGAGATATTAGGGCCAAGGGATTGAAGAAATTAGGAAATAGGAAATTTTCCTATTAGAAAGCCTCCGATCATTATGTGAGTTCTTGTATCGGGGTTCAAATTTGAAATCCGTTGATGTAGCTCACCTACATATGTCATTTGTGACGCATGGGTGAAGACGGATTCAAATTTGGAGGTCCGAAGGTTGAGTTTTGAGCTTTAAACTAATCGGTTCTATAATTTTTCAATTAGGAGGAAAAAGTCGAACTTCGACTGGCTACAGGACGGACGTGGGACATCGTTTGCTCGAGCCGTCAGGTGAGTACGTTGTGTTTATGAATATTTTATATTGTGGCCAAATTTCGTGGCCTTTTGATATGTTTTGTGGGAGTTATGCCAAAAATGGATTTTCGTTGAAAATACAGATTTTTAAGGATTCAAAATGGGTTTTTGAGACATGTGATGAAATCGATTATTTTAAGTATATAAAATCTATAGTATGGGTTATTGTGATGTGTTGAAGTATAAAAACTAAATATATCAAATCATTTCTGCATATTTTTACCCCGTGTATGTTTTGTGCATGTTTTTGGGGTATATAGGCCGATATAGGTAATTTGGTATATACGGAGCTTTGTGTACGGGCTAGTATGCTATGGATGGGTGTTATAAGATGTAATTAGACGAAAGTAGTGATTGTGATCATGTTTTGAAGACCCGTGTAATCATAGTACACGTTTGTGCATGTTTTGGGGCATATAAGCCCTTATAAGTGATTTTACTTATATGAAACAGGATGTGTGAGCTAGTATGCTATAATTAGATATTATAAGATTTAATTAGAGGAAATAAGTGGTTTTGGCCCCTTATGATAGGAAATCCACACGTGTGGTGTTTATTGTAATATATATAGATGATTATGATGTGTGATGCAATAATTGATGAAATTAATAATTGGGTACATGTTTACATTTTAATTATGTTTGAAATGAATTAATGGGCAATAATATGACATGTTGGTTTATATGATAAATGACATGGTGTATGCATATATATATGATACAACGAGATGATAATCAATATCGTGGACATCAGATGTGCATCAAATGCAAGATAAAAGGTGAGATGATAAGTGTTAATAAAATGTGTTATTATTCTTGTGATTAAAGTTAAGGATGTGACTATTGTTGAATTAAAAGCTGTGATGCTTTATGTTGATAAAGTAAAATGGAAAGATGCAATGATTAATGTTAATAACAGATGGCTTTGTTGACCAGTACCTACAGCAATCCTAGGGGTTTGGGCTAGACCTCCTAACGCCCAAGGACCGGCTTGGGAATAGTGGACCCAAACTATGTTTGGGGTAAGTGATTTTTATCGCCCAAGCTATCGGCTTGAGGCCCGGTTTCCCTCGATGACAGCCGTCGCGAGGAAGAACCCAGTTTACCTAGGGCGATGTTTTTCCCTCCTGGCTATCGGCTGGGAGGAAGTACCCAGTTTACCTGGGGCGACGTGTTTTCCCTCGATGACAGCCGTCGCGAGGAAGAACCCAGTTTACCTGGGGCGATGTGTTTTTCCCTCGATGACAGCCGTCGCGAGGAAGAATCCAGTTTACCTGGGGCGATGTTTTTCCCTCTTGGCTTCGGCTGGGAGGAAGTACCCAAGTTCTACTTGGGGCGATGTTTTTTCCTCGCTAGTTCGGCTAAGAGGAAGACGTAGCCTCGGACGAGTAAGACTCTGTGTGAGCATCAGGGTGCGTGTTTACTGGGCTGTCGGCTTTCAGTATGTTGGGATACTGTGGCTCACTGGTCGACAAACTAATAAAATAAATAAGTGTTAATAATAAATGTGGTAGTAAAGAAAGTGGTAAGTGGAATGTGAATTGTGTGTGGAAAAGAAAGTGGATAGTAAATTGTGAATTGCGTGTGGAAAAGAAAGTGGATAGTGAAATGTGAACTATGTGTGGGAAAGAAAGTTGTTGTGAATGAAGTGAATGTGAAAGTGAACGTGCTATGAGTTAGTGTATGAAAAGAAGTGATAAATGCAGCTTGTGATTAATTTAAGATGAAAGTAATAAAAGAGATGTGTTCTTATGAATAATACGAAGTAATGGTATTATGTGTGTGATCATTAAAGTAAAATACAGTTGATGTGAGTTGTACCTTGGAATTGTGTCAAGGAACTACCTGCCTGCTATTTCTGTGGAAATGGTGGGAACTACCTGCCTTGGCATAATTTGCGGGGTGAGTTGTTGTAATAGTGGTAATGATTGATGGAAATGATAAATAAAGTAAAGTGAAGATGATAAGTGATTGAAGTGATTAATAACCAAGCTATCGGCTTGAGATGTGATGTGATATTACCCAAACTGTGTGTTTGGGGTGCGGTGATTATTACCCAAGCTATCGGCTATGGGGTGTGATATGTTGTGGCCCCAGATTGTGTTTGGGGATTAAGTGAAAATGATAATAAGATTTATTGTTTATAAGAATGAGAAATTACTAAAGTAATATAATAAGATGTGAATGAGCTATAAAACATGGTTTTGATGCAATAAGTATAAGTATTCTAATTAATGATGTGTTAATGATGTGATGAAATGTGAGTAAATCGCATGGGCAATGAGATGTGGTAATTATGTCACAAGACAGGAAGGAAGGTGATATTATGAGAATAGATGCATATGTTTATGATGTGATACTTATTATAACACAATAAAATAAATACCTGTATTATGAGATTGGGTATGAAAATGGTTATTAAAGAAAGTATGTTGTGATATGAGTTTGTGTACCTTGGAAGTGTGTCGGGAAACTACTTGCCTGCTATTTCCGTGGAAATGGTGGGAACTACCTGCCTCGGCACAACTTCCAGGATGAATGTGTGTGTTGATGACATAATATAAGTAAACGAAACGCATGGCTAAATAGAGTTGGAGAAATGATGTAATGACATCATGTAGTTATATTAATATAAATAGTGAGATGCTGATATGATGATAAGTGTGGAAAGATGAATATTCGTATTATGCGAATGTAAGATAAGTACATATATATATACGAGGTTGATGTGAAGTGTATTATGAAATGTGGGAAGTTATGGATAATTAAATAGTTGAATGCAGGTTTGGCAGAGTATTTGATATGTCATTGTATTGACGATGATGTTGTATTCAAGATTCAGGTTGCCTTATTTTAATTTGGCATTCGTGAGTTTAATTTATTTTCTTTATACTATTTTAATTTGTTATTTGATTAATAACTATACTCACACCAGAAATGGCTAACCCCTTAGTGTTTGGGGGGTTAGGGGAGTCTGAGGACTACCCTAGATTCCCCACTGTTGCAGGTTCTCATCAGTGCAGAGGTGAGGTGTGGATGGGTAGGATAAATTTTTATATTAAAAATTTGTATTATTTAGTTATAGGAATAATAAAATTTATGATTTAAATTGTATTATGGATGTATAAGCATGTATATGATGATGATGAGTATAGTGTGGGGTGGTGTGGTATGTTTGTGACCCGTACCCATCTCGTTGTGGAGTACCGGGCTCTGTGGTAGGTTTTACAAGGATTTTTCAAAAATTTTACCTCGTTTTTTAAAGAAATTTATAGTTTTTAATTGATATTTGATAATCCGTTATAAGTTTGGCCCCCAGAGTATTATATTATATTGCCTGTATGTTTCTGCTCATTTTGGCCTGGGGAGCCCGTGAATTGATTGGGTGTATTGTGAGCTACGGAATTTTGAGCAGAATTTCGTAAGCTTTTTGTGTTTCGGGGCAAAATTTACAGGGGAGACTCTGCCAAAATTTTCTCTGAAATATAACTTTCTTAGTTTATGATTAAAGTGATATAGAAATTGATCGAATTGAATTTGGAGACTTAGTTTTCAAAAAAAAAATTTGGGGTGTTACAATTGACCTCCGAAATTATCGGGGCATGGGCTAATACTCGCAGTTTATCTTTATCTCGTAGTAGTCATCATTTTAGGATTAGTTGCATAGCAGGAGATTAAACCCTACAATGTGGAGATGTTAAGGACTTGCACCGGATCTATATAGAGTGGGATGCATAGACTCCGACAAGTACGCATTAGAGAGTCAGCATATAGAATTGTGATTTTTTGATTTGGTTTCATGCGTGTATTTTCCTGTTTTCTACACTTGACACTTAGTCTAGCTTCACTTGTTGTGTTTTTGCGTTTCGTAATTTTCCTATATTCACTTACGTCTGTTTATTTCCTGTTGTTAATGAATCCATGCTTTACTTATGTTGTTTGTTTTTATATCACTCACACCATTATGGCTGACCCTTTTAGTTTTGGGGGTTAGGGTTATCTCTAGGCTCATATTTTACAGGTGATTACTTGTAGCTTGGGATTTGGTTGCATGAGTTAAAGTGGTGTAATGGGTTATGTAATTTGTAAAAGAATTGTCGTAAGGAAAGAAAATTGTAATTCAAGGTGTATTGTATTCCGCTGTGCTATGTAAAGATTAATGTAATGAAAGTTGAAATTTTTTAATTGGTATTTGGCTGTGTTTAATATTATATTTGAAGTTAATGCTGGGAATTGTGCCACGTATTTCTAAGATATCATATTGGAAATTCAGGGCGTTACAGGGTCGGGTCCAAAGCAGTAGACAACAGTAGTTACAACGGGTGTGGATCCATTCTGGACTAAATCGGTTTGTATCGGTCAGATTCAAACGCAATCAGTCAGATTATGGTTAGCAGCAGGTCACGTTGGGAACCCTGGGTTGGATCGAATCAAGTCAAATCTTAACATCATCATCAAGCTCACATGATGGACCCACACCACCATCAACCATGATGATGAACATAGGAAGAAGAGTTGGAGGGCCTGGTGGGCCCACTGCGGCCTCAGCAGCAGTGGTCGCCGCATATGATGGCGATCAGTCGGGGTTAATCTGTTGGAAATGGGTGTTTTACTACCATTTTACGAACCAATTTTAAGGCAAATTCATTTTGTGGTTAACAAGGTCATTTGCAGTGGGAATGTAGTGTTCAATGAAAAGGTTTTATACAAGGAAAGACACACATATCAAGACAGTACAACTAGTTCAGAGTCAAATTTTTGTTCAGACTCATATTCAGATTCAAATTCTGAAGGCAACCCAAGTGGTGGGGCCTTACAGTGCAACAGCAGGTACATGTACCATAGACAGCACAGGAGGCTCATGATGAGCCTATTAAGAATGAGCAGGTTATCCATGACGAACAGGTACAGCCAGAGCAGTTCGGGGAACCTGAACCGGTTGGTGAACCGGTACCCACATTGAGGAGATCGACACGAGAGAAAATGTCAACCAATATATTTGATCCATCAGCTAGTATTTTTCACGAGCAAGTTCTGTACATGGATTCAGGAGATCCAGAGACTAATGAAGAGGCTTTGAAGGATGAAGCTCGAATTAAATGGGAGTTAGCCATGAGGGACGAAATGAACTCTTTGGAACAGAACAAAACTTGGGAGTTGACCAAGTTACCTGCAGGGAAACGCGCTCTTATGAACAAATGGATTTTCAGAGTCAAAGATGAGGAAGATGGTGGTAAGAGGTATAAGGCGAGGCTTGTTGTTAAAGGGTTCTCTCAAAGTGAAGGTGTTGATTACAGTAAGATCTTTGCACTGGTTGTGAAGAAGATTTCAATCAGGGTTATGCTTAGTATTGTGGCAGTTGAAGATTTACACTTAGAGCAGTTGGATGTGAAAACAGCATTTCTCCATGGTGATGTCGAAGAAGATTTGTACATGAGACAACCCACAAGATTTGAAGCTAAAGGGAAGAAGACATGGTGTGTCGATGAAAGAAGAGTCTTTATGGGCTCAAACAAGCCCCACGGCAATGGTACTTGAAGTTTGATTGCTTTATGAGAGGAAAAGGTTTTGATAGATGCAAAACAGATCATTGTGTGTATGTTCATAGATATGAGGACAATGATATAGTTATCTTGACAATGTATGTGGACGATATGTTGTTAGCAGGTTCATGTATGGAGAAGATCAAGGAAGTGAAAAAGACACTAGATTCAGAGTTTTTAATGAAGGACTTAGGTGAAGCAAAGCAAATCCTCAGTATGAATATTAGTATAGACAGGAAAAGCAAGAAGCTTTGGTTATCACAAGCAGACTACATGAAGAAGGTGTTGAATAGATTCAATATGGATGGCATGAGACCATTCACTTGTCCCTTAGCCGCTCGCTTCAAGTTATCGATGGACTTGTGTCCTAAAACAGAGGCAGAGTGGAGAAAATGGCTGCTATTCTTTATGCTTCAGCTGTTGGGAGTTTGATGTATGCAATGGTGTCTACAAAACCAGACATCTCACAAGCAGTGAGAGTTGTCAGTCGTTACTGTTAGGTTTCAATGGCAAACACAGGTTGAATACACAGCAGAAAAATTACAAAAATTATTGAAACCTAGCCATGGATCCATGCGAAAACCATAAATCGTGTTAAGGAATTATACCTTATGGATGGATCTGTTGTCTCCAAGATATGTCGATCACAGCACTGCAATGTTACGGTGCCTCTAAGGTATCCACACGAATAGATCAAAACCAAGCTTTCCTCACGCCGTGGTGCTAGCTGTGGGATGGGGTTGTTCCCCACGATCTCTCTCTCATAATTTCTGTGACGGCTAGGGTTTTCTCGTGTAACTCTTTTCCACAGATATGTATCGTATATATAGCTGCAGAAAATTAACCCTAAGAGAGTAATGAAGTTGTTTGGCTCACAATCCGACCTGAGTCAGATTCGTGTGTGGGCCTCTGAACTTTAGTCAGCCCATTTAATCTAATTAAATGTCCAACTGATGTCAGGTGTCCAAGTCTTACTTGGATTCCCAATTAAATTCATCTTATGAATTTAAATCCCAATTTCGATCCATTCTAAGTGTGTGACCCTGTAGGTTCTCGTTACGTTGACACTAATACTAAAATCATATTCTAGTATTACAAACAGTGAGCGGCATCTAGCAATACATCTCTGCTACTCAAGTAACGAAAATGTCAGTGATTAGACATAACATATCTGTGACCAATGTTACCATGTAGTCTAGTCCATTTGTCCAGATATCTTAATTGACCATAAGGCTTAGAGATTGTGACCCTTGCATAGTTCAGTCTTTGGTTTCTTGATGTCCGAGTAGACTTACTAAAAAAAATGAGCTCAATATCTCATATTGACTCATTTGAGCACGGCCATGCATTTTGCAGTCTCACTCAATCAAGGAGCCCATAGATATCGCTCTTGTTATGTAATAGAGACAAATCCTATCTAAGTTACTCACATCCCTCCGCATGATTTGTAATATATTCAATAGTCGACTTTATAATCACCTTATTACAGGCAACGTTTGACGACATTAAAATATATAACTCCTCATATAGGGAACCGTAGTGACTTCAAGTCAAAGGACTACATACACCATGGTCACTGTGAGAACCGCTTATGACACTCATGTAACGATCCATGCAGTGTTCTCATGGGGGGTCAGTTCAGTACATTATTACTTTAATACGTACCCATGTGAAGACTTGATATCTCATATCCATGACCCGTGAGATATGGTCATCAGTCTACGCACATACTAGTCTCTATGCATTATTATTATCCAAATTCACAATAATACTTAACTAGGGACATTTAAGAACAGTGTTCTGATTACAACCAACAGGATCTCACAATCAAGTCATGCACTTGATATCTCATGGTATTGAACCTACTATTCTAAGGACTTTATTATGCTCATTTAATCACAATAAACAATACAATAAATGAAATGCTTCATATATAAAATAAATTTCATAATGCAAAGTAAACTATTAATGCCAATACACAACTGGCCTCTAGGGCATACACCAATAGTTACATGAAGAATCAAGGTAAACAATATTGGGATGGAATGTAGTGGATTCTTAGGTATCTTACAGGTACTTCAGATTATTCTCTTTGCTTTAGGAGAGATTCTTTGCATATACATGGTTATGTGGATGCATATTTTTGGGCGATCGTGATGGTTTTAGAAGTACTACAGGGTATGTATTTGCAGTTGGAGGTGCAACTGTTAGTTGGACTTCGCCGTTACAAAAGGTTGTAGCACGGTCAACCACAGAGTCAGAGTATATGGCACTTACAGAGGCGACGAAAAACATGTTGTGGATTTCTGAGCTTATGAAACATCTGGGCAGAAAGCAACTCATAGGTGAGCTATGGTGTGACAGTCAAAGTGTGGTTTTCTTGGTGAAAAACTCGGCATATCACTTTAGGACTCGGCACATTCAAATGAAGTATTATTTTATTAGAATGACGGTTGAGAAGAAATAATTGAATCTATCTAAGATTCTTGGCACTAAGAATCCGGCGGACATACTCACAAAGGTAGTGGATAGCAGGAAGCATCAGTTCTGCTATACTGCTATTGGATTGTCTCTAGGATAATTGATGAGGAGACTCGCAGAGACATAGACCTAGACTAGGCCAATGGAAGAATGAAGAATAGGTTAGAGACTTCATGTATATGTTTCCAAGTGGGCGATTGTTGGGGTTTGTGTATCCAAATACACGATAATGGGGTTGAAGAAGACAGACGAGAAGAAGAGTCGAAGATCGAGCAAGCAGCTCAAAGCAGCAAGTAGTTGGAGGCAGGGTGCGATCGACCGACTGCCCGGTTGACCACATGGTCGACCGTCCCGCTCGAAGTTATAATCCTGTATTGTTGAAGGAACGATCGGTCGATCGCGCAGTTGACTAACCCACTCTCTGTTAAATCCTGTACAGTCGAAGGCATGAACCGGTCGACCGTCTGAGAGTTGTGGTCGATCGTCTCGGTGCTGATTGATCTGTAGCTGAGATTAGAACTTGTGAAAACCTATATATTGTATTGTGTACGATTTTAGGGTTAAGTGAAAAGAAAAAAGAGATCTATCAGCCGTCAGAGAGAGAGAAACCCTACACCTTGGAGTGAGTTCTTGAGATATTTGTAAACTTGTTCTTCATATTTCTAATGGAAATCGCCGAGTGCCTTTGCGCGGGGAAGTAGTCATTGCATTGGGTGAACCTCGAAAAAAATCTCATGTGTTCTTGTGTGATTGCTTTTGTTTGCTTTTGTTCTCTTGCTTTTGAATCGATTATGCTGCATCTCGTTGGTGAGTTATTCCGCAGTTAGAACTCAACACTCTTAGTCTTTAGGCTGAGATGGACGGTACTTTTGTAGAATCAATTATTTTTGGAATATTTTATTTTTTCGGAAAGATATAATTCTTCACCCTATAAATAGAGGTGAATTCACTAAGTGTTCTTCATCCCTTTCAACTATTATTCTTCTGAACTTAATCTTCAATTAATGATCGGAGTGTTGCGCTTTTATTGTTTTCTTAGTCAATATCGACATAGATCTTGCTTGTTCTATTTTCTTTTTGCTTTGGCAGTTTTACGGTGCATATTCATAGTTGTCTTATGGGTGTAATAGGACTCTTGTATTGAATACTGAGAATTCACTGTACGTGGTTTTGAGTATAGTGGAATACTTGTGTCGGAGAATTGCTACAAGTAGGATGTGTGGACGTAGACGTGAGAGTCGAACCACGTACGTTATATCACTGTGTCCTACATGATTACTATATTTATTTTCTCTAACTCTATCTTCCTACTTTACGCATTCATTTTAAGTTTTTAATTTTCGTACAATCACTCTATTCATCCCCCAAGGTGATTTACAAGATAGACCCCATTATGGATATTGAAACTTAAATGAAAGGTGGGGGAACGCAAAGTGTGCTGGGGTAACTCGTTCCTTTTGTACCGGAGACATAAAAGGTTCAGATTTGGGGAAGAAGTAAACACGGGACAAAATCTCACATGTGGAAGGGTATCGCGAAGGTGGGGGAGGACTTCCATGCTAACACTGCATGCAAGTTAGAAGATGGAAACAGCATCAGGTTTTGGAAAGACAGGTGGGCCGGAGCTAACACACTGCAAGCACTATTTCTTAAATTGGTAGAGGAAGCTGAACAGGAAAATGCTTTAGTATCGAAGATTTGGAAATTCGGGTCAGTCAAAATAAAGAGAGAGGGATTACTTTCGGATGAAAGTAAACAACAACTAGTTCAACTCAAATTACTACTGGATGAAGGGGTGACTATCAGCAGGGGGATAGATGACGTCAGGGGTTGGAAACTAGAATCCTCGGGAGTGTTCTCTGTCAGGTCCATGTACAACTTCTACAATGATAGGGGTACTAGAAACGATGAGACGAACATTATTTGGAAATCGAGAGTACTGAATAAGAACAAGGCTTTCCTTTGGTTGGTTACGAATAACGTGATTCTTTCAAAGATGAATCTTAGGGGTCGTCAGATTCTGATAGATACTCAGTGCCCTAGATGTACCGAGGGAGAGGAGGATACCCAACACATTTTCCTTCGTTGCCCCAAAGCGAAATTATTATGGGAAGTATTGATTTTAAGTTTTGGGACCTTAGCGCTGCCTAACACTATAGGGGATCTAGGGGGGCGTTGGAGAATGAATAACATTAGGAAAGACTTTCGTGTCATGTGGGATATATCGGTAGCGGCAGCCTTGTAGAGTTTGTGGTTAGATAGGAATGAAGCATGCTTTCGTAATAACAATTGTTCGTTTTAAGTTAGATTGCATAAAATATCTTTCCTTATTGTTGCATGGGTAGGTCAAACAGGGGCTAGAAAGAGGATGCGGAGTAATTGATATAGGGTGGCAACATGGGACAGACCAGCCGAGAGGAGGACAGAGACTTGGTGATGCTACTCAACTCTAGGCTGGTCAGCTTGGGTTCTTGTGTAGGGTGGGATTCTCGTATTGTAACACTTATGTAATTGGATGTTTTTGAGATCTAGATCGGTGAATCTAGATGGAACTTATGTTGGTTATAATTTTGGATTCTTTGAAACCTTTTTAATGAAACAGGTGACCGAGTTCGGTCATTTTATCTATAAAAAAAAAAAAAAAACTTAAACGAAAGGTTTGACATATTCATCTCATAACTTTGACTTCTTGTTTCTGAATTGGAGCCAAATTTCTGACCAAGAGAACTATGAATAGAGAAGGCTTAAGGAGGAGTATTAAGGCAAAAATGAAGTTTAAGAGTTTGTATGAAGAACTACAATAAACTTGCACCAAAGTATATTGCACAAAAGAACATGCATGTTATTGAATGATGTAATTTCTAAGCATCTTAAACATCTAATTTCAACTTTTACTTCACCAAAAAAAAGGAAAAAAAAAAGAAAAAGAAAAAGAAAGAAAAGATGCTCTGATCTGGGTTCTCTTTTGGCGAATAGCCCTTTGTACATGATCCTTTCGAGTATATTTTGCAGATAAGAAAAAGCTAGATTCTTTTCATCAACTTCACAAAATCTTCATAGTTTACACTCCCATCTCCATCTAAATCTGCCTCTTTAATCATCTGCTCTGCCTCCTCTTCTGTTAACTTCTCGCCGAGGCTCATCATCACATTCCTCAACTACAACCAATAAAAATAGATACATTATAAGATAAAATAAGTTTTCGTCAATTAAATATTAAGAATTCTCATCAACAATGGTGATTAAAAAGTTAGGCAGAATGTATGAGAAAAATATGCCAAAAAATCACCTCAGTAGCTGATATGTATCCATTTTGGTCCCTGTCAAACACCTTAAACACCTCCCTCAACTCCTCCTCTGAATCCATTTCCTGCACGTGCGGTACCTTAAATTTTCTTGTTATCTTATTCAGAAACTCCCCAAGCTCTTCTTCATTTGGGTTCTGACCAAGTGTTATGATGGCGCTGGCGAATTCCTGCACAGCTGAGCTACCTGCATTCAGGCCAACGCAAATCAGAAAAAAAAAAAAATAAGTAGAAATAATTTTGTCATAGTATATGTCTGCAAAGTTTGCCAAGTCGAAGTTTGTTTTTCTAATTCAAATTTTCTGTAGAATATGTTGACAAATTTGGTTAGAGAAAAACATCCAGATTATTTGGTGTTCTCACTTGTATCATCAAACTAAGTAGATGGGGAGTTTCACAAGCTCTTACATATTTTCAAAAGATTATAACTACCTACCGCTAGTGTATAAAGCTGTCATTGGGCACATAGCCTAACCCTGAAAAGGTATCATTTGGTTGGTAGCGGCCCTTGTTTTTCAAAACACACTCCAAAGAACTAGATTGATTTGTTCGTGTATCCCACGTTTTTCTTACCAAATTCAATCGTTACAGAGGACGAGCATTTAACAGTTCATCAATTCTCAATGCTTACTTTAGAAAGAAAAGAAATATTATATATAGTGCACTTATCAGCTTCACAATTCATGAAAACAACTAATAAAGTTGCCATAAAATCGATCAAAATCACGGTGACCAAGCAAACAGATGCAATGTCATTAAAGAAGACCAAATTATATAAGTAAAACTAATCAAATTAAAATATATGAGATTTTTTTCTGTAAACAATGAGTTGTATATAGTAAATTATGAACAATGAACCTTCTCCATCTTGATCATGATCCATATTTAGTCGGAGAACTTCAACAAACTCAGCCATCTGCTTCTGATGAGGAAGATCCATTTGTCAATTGATGTTACAAAATATATGAAAGAAATTCAAATGTGATGGATGATACTATGTTAAGAGTAGGAACCCAATGGTTTGGTATTTATAGGGAGAGGGAAGCTGATAAGAGGAGAATCAATGTCAAAGTACTTAATATGTGACATCTCTGACTATACTGAAATTGCCAGTCAAATAAAACACCAGTTAAGAAACAGTAATGGGATTATTTAGAGAAGAGAATTTATTTGAATCCCCTCCTTTTATTTGTCTCTTTGGACTATGTCTATATGCTTATAAATTTTCATCTCTCATAAAGATACGTTCAATCGGGTCTGGTCCATGAGACTGACAGGAGTCTGCCCAGACTGCGGACGCAACTGATAAGCGCTCTCCGTATTTCTCATTTCTATTCATAAAAGAAACTAATTAAATTAAAACAAAACAAAACAAATTAAATTAACTAATTAAATCAACTATTGAATGTCATTGTCCATCTTATTTATATTACTCCTCGAGTATTAATTTACTGAACATGATCACCAACTTCAATTACATTGTAACCACCGACTCACGTGAACTCTATATGTGTGGAACTTTTCATTTTTTTGAAGAGAGATGATGATAGGTACCATGGCATGTGAAAATAATTACTGCCTCATATATGTATCAGAGAAGGTCAGCTACAGAGTTAAAATAAGAAGAATCAAGTTGCATATATCCGAATTTCTCAGACAGTAAAACTACGTTAACATGATTCAATTTCAATGGGTTGTGAAATAGAGTCGTAGTTCAAGAATTTCGCTTAACGGTATCATGTAATCAGGTAATATGAATTCATAAAAATTGAAAATGAATAATCAAGTTTTTCACATATCTAATTCGTATGTCACCAAAGTTTAATCAAGATGAATGTTATTACATATGAAAACGAACTCTGTGATGTTTGACCTGGTATACAAATGGTCATGAGTCATGACTGGTTAGTTTTAGGAATTTTTTCCCAAATTGACCCTTTTTGTAAAAGTATTGCCACAAACGACCTGTTTTTTTTTTTATTTCCACAAACGCCCTACTCGCTTTTTGAGAAAGCGGGTTTGGTACAAACCCTCGCGCTTTTTCAAAAAGCGAGTCTTGGGTTTCAGAAAATTGGAAACCTGAGACTCGCTTTTGGAAAAAGCGGGATAGTTTGTACCAAACTCGCTTTTTCCAAAAGCGAGTCTTGGGCTTCTTTGCAGACCAACACTCGCTTTTTGAAAAAGCGGGGGTAATTATACCACACTCGCTTTTTCAAAAAGCGAGTGTCGATTGGGACTTAAACCCCCGCCCCCAAAACAGATCTCACTTCTTCTCTCTATTCTTTCTCTTCCTCTTCGTTCGCGAAACCCTAACCCATCTCTCATCTCAAATTCGTCAAAATACCCTCATATTTTGTTGAATTACCCACAAAATTGCTTTGGACAACTTAAACCCATCTTCCGTTAGAGGTTTAATTTGTTGGAATTTGGGTATACTTCAAAAGGGAAGCAACTTTATTGTGAAGGTATGTTGTTTATTTCCCCATTATTTTGTTAATTTAAATAGGTTTTCTTTATGGGTTGATAATAACTCGATTATTGGTATAAATTAACGTAGGTATGGATTTGGAGATTCCTATTTGGTTATATTTTGGTGGTGAAATAATTCGTGATCCAAAGATTGGTTGCTCTTATAGTCATTTAGAACCGGAAATAGTTTGGGTACCCCGTACCATTACATTTGAAGAACTAGTTGGGAAAATCTATGAAGTTACTAATTGGGATAGGAATGAATGGAATGTGAAAATTTTAGCTCGATACTCAGCAGGAAGAGGAGATGGTCAGTATTTTATGACAGTGCCCGTACCTACTGATAATGCGCTGAAGTCATTGATTGCTAGGACATTTGATCCCAGTTGTGCTTGGTCTGTTTTAGAGTTATATATTCAGCAAATTCGAGTTGTGAATGCTCAGCCACATGATATCCCCAGTGCAAGCTTCATACGGGTAGTACCTACACAGGAGTCGAGGCCTACCCCCGATCAATCATCACAACCAAATCCGATATCCTCACAAGAAAACACCTTCGCCCATGCTCCAATTCCGGATTCTGTAAATGTTGAGCCGCCACGCCAACCTAGCCCGGTTCCTGACTCTGTTCCAAATAACAGCATGTTTGAGCTCTTTGAAAATGCAGTCTGTAACAACAGCTTATTAGAAGATGATGAAGAAGATGAAGAAACAGACGATGAAGATGTTGATAGTGGTGACACTGATGACGTAGACGATGATGAAGATGTTGACAGTGGTGCAGATGTAAATCCCACGAACAACAGTTCTAGTGAAGCTAGAGGTACTTATAGCTACGGCAATGTTGACGGTCATGTTACTGAGGAAATGGCTGAAGGTGCTAGAGTAAACCTAGTTCCACAAGAGTCGTCTGGTTCGTCCAATGTAGACGAATTGTACGTTGGACAGGAGTTTATAAGTAAGAAGTCGATTCAACAGGCAGTGAAGTTGTATTCTATCAAAAAACATCGTGAATTTGTAACTTTGAAATCTACACCGTCACTGTACACTGTTAAATGCAAAATGGCACCTAGAAAACGTACCATTGAGGAGATCGTGCAAGGGCCCCCCGGAGTAAGTGATGTTGGCTGCCCTTGGAGATTACGAGCGATGGTTCCAAAAGGCGGGACGAATTTTGTGGTGAAGAAGATAGTTGGGCCACACACTTGTACGAATCCAACGCTCAATCAAGATCACCTTAAAATTGATTACAATATTGTTTGTAATCTGATTGTTGATGTGGTGAAAAAAGATACCGCTTTATCGCCGAGGTCAATTATTGAGATTGTTAAGATACAATATAATTACCAGATTTCCTATAAGAAAGCTTGGCGAGCAAAACAAAAAGCGATCGAGAGGTTGTATGGTACTTTCGAAGAAGCATACACAAAGCTGCCTGCTCTACTCACAGCAATTCAAGCTGCAAATACAGGAACCGTTGTTCACTGGGATAAGTATCCGTCTGGTCCTGACGAGGAAATATTCAAGGGTGTATTCTGGGCATTTGGTCCTTCAATTCAAGGTTTCAAGTCCTGCAGACCGGTGATCAGTGTTGACGGAACTCACTTGTACGGTAAGTACAAGGGTTGCTTGCTAATTGCTGTTTCCCCAGACGCGAATGATTGTTTATTTCCGTTTGCATTTGCATTGGTTGATGGAGAGAGTATAAATACGTGGACATGGTTCATGAGTTGCATCCGACATTATGTCACCGATCGCACTGAGTTGTGTGTTATTTCCGATCGTCACGCTGGTATAATGCATGCTATGGAGTTACAAAATGGAGCTTGGAACGAACCAAGTGGGTATCACCGTTATTGTATGCGCCATTTTGCTACAAATTTCTTTACTAAATTTGGTAGTAAGGCATTGCGTAATAAGGCGAAAATAATAGCGTGTGAACACCAACCCAAGAAGTTCATGGCCAAACTTGCTGAGCTTGAGAACGTAAATGTGGAAGCGGCTAATTGGTTAAAAGAGAAGCCGGTTGAGAAATGGGCACTTTATGCAGATGAAGGTCGCAGATACGGAATAATGACTACGAACTTGTCAGAAGTGTTCAACTCAGTCTTGAAAGGAGTCCGTAGTTTGCCAGTGACAGCGATTGTTGAGACGATCTTCGAACGTCTGAACAATTATTTTACTACTCGCCGACAAGAAGCAACTCAACTTTTATCCGAAGGGAGGATTTTTTCTCGAAAAGTACATGAAAAGCTTGATAGTCGCCGTGAGAGAGCTAATGGACATGGGGTGACAATGTTCCATCATCAACCAGGAATTTTTTCCGTGAGAACGGGTATACGCATGGTGGGTGGAGAAAGGAAGGGTGGGAACTTGCACACTATGAATTTGGGAACGAAGACGTGCACATGTATGAAATTTCATCTATACCATATCCCATGTTCTCATGTACTGGCGGCTTGTGCATATCGTGCAATAGATCACAAGCATCTCGTTGATAAATTTTACACCGTTGCTTCATTAGCACAAACATACGGTCCAGTGTTTCAGCCTATACTAGATCCAGCATATTGGCCTATTATTAATGGACCAAGACTAGTACCCGATGCCACTTTGCGACGTAAAAGGAAGGGCAGGCCTAGAACTACCAGATTCCGCAATGACATGGATGTGAGAGATAGGTCAAGTCGTGGTACGGGGATGAGATGTTCAAAGTGTGGTTTACAAGGACACAATAAGCGACGATGCACTAATAGTGGAACTCAGCAAACTTAGATATTGTGTGCTTGTAATTATTAACTTGTACTTTCTTTTTGTACTGTATTATGTTGACGCTAACGATGATGTTTTATTGTGTTTGATTCGTTATTTTTGTTGTTGATGTTCGTTTGTGTTTGTTACTGTGTGAATTAAAATCCCTTAAAAGTAAAGAACATCAATATAGGCAAAGACTCGCTTTCTCAGAAAGCGAGTCTGGTGTTAAACAGCGCGCTTTCTGAGAAAGCGTGTCTTTGCTCTGTAGAAAACCAGAGAATCAAAATTCTCTGGTTTAACAGTCGCGTTTCCAAAGCACGTGGGTGAAAGTACTAGACTCGCTTTCTGAGAAAGCGAGTCTTGGATCTGTTTCTTTAAAAAGTTACAGAACGAAGACTCGCTTTCTCAGAAAGCGAGTCTGGTGTTAAACAGCGCGCTTTCTGAGAAAGCGTGTCTTTGCTCTGTAGAAAACCAGAGAATCAAAATTCTCTGGTTTAACAGTCGCGTTTCCAAAGCACGTGGGTGAAAGCACTAGACTCGCTTTCTGAGAAAGCGAGTCTTGGATCTGTTTCTTTAAAAAGTTACAGAACGAAGACTCGCTTTCTCAGAAAGCGAGTCTGGTGTTAAACAGCGCGCTTTCTGAGAAAGCGTGTCTTTGCTCTGTAGAAAACCAGAGAATCAAAATTCTCTGGTTTAACAGTCGCGTTTCCAAAGCACGTGGGTGAAAGCACTAGACTCGCTTTCTGAGAAAGCGAGTCTTGGATCTGTTTCTTTAAAAAGTTACAGAACGAAGACCTGGCGTACGACCCATTCCGGTAATTTTATGGAGATCAGCATTGAAGGGCACAGCTACTGGTATCGACTGCTGGAGACCAAACTGCCGTAGTACTCTGCTAACAAAATACAACTCGACAGTGCTGAAGTTAATGAGCGGTGCTTTGGTCAGCCAAAGGTCTCGCCTATACAAGGCACTGGGCGGTAATCGTGCTAGACGCTCCTCCGTGTAGGGCATCCATACAACGCAGTTGTCTGCCAACCTGTCCAACTCATCACGGTAGTAGGTCAGGCATCTGTTCGGGTTGGCAGTCCAAGTTAGGTTACCCGACCAGTACACACCTAGAGGAGGAAGCATGTACGGGTCTTCAGGGAGGTTGATCCAGCTGGGTGATTGTTTTTTAACTACGGGACGCCCAACATGGATACGCTCCCAGCTCCACACTTGAAGCAAAATCATCGGGCCATTCATCTGCACGGACCCGAGGGCACACAGGCACAAACTCCTGTAGAGGGCTGCTAGGGCGGCGCTATCCCAACTATACTGGCCGACTCGTCCAAGGTCGGCAATAAGCGGGAGGTACATGAGGGGAACGGAATGACCACTTGAGTTAGAGAATAGTACCCCTCCAAATAGAGTAAGGATGTACGCCCTGCAGTACATCTGGACCTCCTCTTCGGTCGAATAATCTGTCAATTTATCTTTAAATTTTTCCTTCAACCACTTCAGACGAATTTGTTTCCCAACTACTGCACCTGTCTCCACTTGGACGCCTAGGTATTCTTCTACTAAGTATGCCGCGTTGAAGTCCATGGAACCGGTCACCGCCTGCCCATCTACCGGGAGGCCTGTGATGACTGAAACGTCCTGCAACGTAACAGTCATCTCCCCAGCTGTCAAGTGGAAACTATGGGTCTCAGGACGCCATCTCTCCAGGAGTGCTGTCAGTAGAGGCCGATCGCACTTGATGCCGCTCATCAGTGCGATGCCATATAGGCCGCAATCCCGTAGTATTTGGTGAATCCGTGGGTGCATAGGGAGAGGATGCCCCCCACGGAAGGTACACTCTTTCGAATCCCCCTCCCACACATCTCTGGAGCGATGGTGCGACTGACAAGTTAGAAGACTGGGGTCGAGTGGACCTGGACCAACAAGCGGAACCGTAGATGAAGGAGGGGCAGGCGACGAAGTACCAGGCACATTTTGGTTTGTTGGGACCTGCAAAACACCAGTTACGTCAGCAAATAAATATAACAATCAATTTTATGACAGTGAAACAAATCGAATGCAAAAAAAATATAACTTACATTAGTTTGTTCGTTGCCACCACGTCGACCACCACCACCACCACGTCCACCACCACGTCCACTACGTGGTGGTTGGCCAAAAGAGACACGTGGTCCATCCCCACGATTGACTCTACTACTACTGCCAGCCTCCGCACGTCCCTTATTCCGTGCCATTTATTCAAAAAAAAGAGTATCCTACAATGATGAACGAGTAATCATTATTAACAGTACCAAAATTATTGTAGCAATTTAAATAAACACGGAAGCAAAAGAGACAGCTGACAAATTATCCTAATCTATAGGTGGATATATTATCCTAATTTTACTCAAAACATCTACAACTGACAAATACAACTCACATATCCTAAATTCAAATAGTTGGTCTGTGAATTACAGTAAAAATATAATTAGAATTGCAGTAAATTTCTCCTCATTACAAATCCCAACTATATACTTATAATTGCAGTAAATTTATACTGATCACAAATCCCAAAGTCACAACTCTCAAATACAGCTCACAAAAACAACTCACATATGCACAAATCTACAATTCTTTTTTTAAGTAAAATAAAAAATTGAATTCTAGAATCGTTCAGATCCCAAATTACACTTTCACAAAATCACATATGCACAATTGAACTTTTACTCACATATGCACATATGCACAAATACTACTCGCATACGCACAATTACACTTTTACTCACAAATTCCCAAATTCTACACACATTACAGACAAATCGTTCAAATCAAAGATATAGAGTTATATATTCAGGAAATCGTTCACAAATTCTACACACACCACCACATATTACACACAATATATATACAACATTAGCAAATATTGAGTTCTAGAAATATACCTCAAGCTTCACGCAAGAATTTAACCACCGCAAACACCACAAACCACCGCAATCACCACCGAATCGCGAGCGTCACCGACCTCAAACCCTTCTTCTTCAATCGACCGAAATCACCCAAAATTTCGAAAATAAAACTCAAGCACAACGTGAGAAACTAGATGGGGATGAGAAAGCGAAGATTTTAGGAGCTAATTGACGGCTAATTTGATGAAATAGGCAAGAAATCGCAGGTTTCGAGCGATGGGTTAGGGTTTTTCGAAAGCGAGTCTTGAAGAAGATAGAGAGAAGTGAGATCTGTTTTGGGGGCGGGGGTTTAAGTCCCAATCGACACTCGCTTTTTGAAAAAGCGAGTGTGGTATAATTACCCCCGCTTTTTCAAAAAGCGAGTGTTGGTCTGCAAAGAAGCCCAAGACTCGCTTTTGGAAAAAGCGAGTTTGGTACAAACTATCCCGCTTTTTCCAAAAGCGAGTCTCAGGTTTCCAATTTTCTGAAACCCAAGACTCGCTTTTTGAAAAAGCGCGAGGGTTTGTACCAAACCCGCTTTCTCAAAAAGCGAGTAGGGCGTTTGTGGAAATAAAAAAAAAAAGAGGTCGTTTGTGGCAATACTTTTGCAAAAAGGGTCAATTTGGGAAAAAATTCTAGTTTTAGATAGTATCTACTTTTTGACATGTTTTTTCTCCCCCTTCAGAACCCACGTTGGTCTGCCAACTACAATCATAAACAAGGATGCATGTGGTTTGGTTAGACCAGTTCTATTTTGATTTTTGAACACTTTTTCTGGGTTGAGTATGACTGCAATTTCCTTCACACAGGAAAACAATCCCTTCATTTGAGTCATGACTGCTATATAGTCTGTCCGTGTTTTTTCTCCTTAGTATTTGTAGGTGAGGAAGCAGTCAACACCATGCCTAAGATGGAAAGTACATGACAACTTTGTGTCCCAGGGCGAGGACGTACTACAAAAGGAGGAAGGCATTGACATGTCAACTTGTGGCCCTAATAAGTTATCATAATGAACAACATGAGTATTTCCCCTTTTTTGGGCATATTTCAGATATGTTGGGTCTTCATTCCTTCACAAAGAGAGTAAGTTTTGGGCATGTTGAACTTATATTATACTATTATTGTTGGGTCTTTTGTTAAACTCTCACTCAAAAAGACTAGATCTAACCTATTGGAAGAAAGAATTGGTAGAAGAAACTTGAACAAGAAATTGTAGGCTTGTATCAATTTTAATTGGGGTTTTAGGAGAAATTTTGTCTAAAAGAATTGGTACTAATGATATCACAAATACGATTAATCACTTTAAAATTTTCTCTTACCAATTATTGAGTTGATGTTTTATATCCTAGACAAACAAATTCAGGAAGAACTATTGTCAAGGACCTCAAGGTTGAAGGGTTTCTATAGGTGAGCATTTGGTGCACAAAAGGCACTATTAAGCCTAACAAATAATAAATGAGCGCGCTAGCGTGAAGGCCATTCTGCCTTAGCGATTTACGAAAGAGGCTGGTAACTTATGCAGTTTATGTTGAAATGTAGTAAGTAGTAATATGTATATTCTATTTCCTAATCTATAGAAAACATATTTCCCAAATCTCTCACCCCTCAATCTTCTCTCAATTTCCTTTCTTCTCCTCCAAGATTGTAATCCTTATATATAGATGTATATTGTAAAGTATAAAAAAAACAAGAAGAATAAGAATCATTTTTCTCCAAATCTATTTTCTTCATGGTATCAGAGGCTAATCAGATCTAGGCCAAGTGAAGAAGAAGAAGAGGAGGCTGATCACCTCCATCATCATCTCCGATCCCATCAGATCCCGTGGCTGAAAATCCCCCGTACCCGCCGCCATCACCGCTCTGCCCTCATCCACGACTTCCGCCACCGAAACCCCAACGAACCCATCACCACTGCCGCTCTGTGCTTCTGTCTCAACACCCACACCTCTGCCTCTCCTTCTTCTCCACTCCCAGACGCGCCGCCACACCTGACCCCTAAACTCATTCTACTCTACCGTCGACATCAACAGTAGACCCAGACCCGTGACCCCGATCTGCTCCTCTTCCTGATCGACGGCGCGCTGCCCAGTCGCTGCTCCTCCTGAGCGCTGCCGCGACCTCGTCGCCGTCCGCCCCTTGCGTCGCCAGCGACACCACCAAAGCTCCATTATTGTCGTTGCTGCTATCTCTCTCTCTCCTATTGCTAGTTGGTGTTTGGAGCCTTGGTTCTGCTTGCTGTGCTGTTTGTTGTGTTACTATGGGACAATATCCGTATGAGTCAAGGAAGTGTACTCATTGTGGCAAGATCAGCCATACGAAAGCTCATTGTTATAAGATTATCGGCTATCCGGAAATCTGGGATCATAGCAGGGATATTCGGGAGAACACTTGCAATCAACCCACTATCGTAGGTGAAGTTTTTGATCGTGCTGCTGCAGGTAATGATGGTAAGGTTTTTAATATTTCTGGCTCTATTATGAATAATGCATGGATAATTGATTCGGGTGCTATCGACCATATGACTTTTGATTCTAGACAAGTTTAAAATTTTCAACCTTCTACCAAATCAACTGTATCCACTGCCAATGGTGATCCTGCCACTGTTACTGGCGAGGGTACCATACCTCTCACAAACAACCTAACCTTAGATACTGCTCTAGTTGTGTCATCCTTGAATTTTAACCTATTATCTGTTGCTCAAATAACTACTGCCTTACATTGTATTGTAGTCTTTTGGCCTTTACATTGTGTGTTTAAGGATATTCGAACTCGCAAGACGATTGGTTAAGGGGTTAGACACGAGAAGCTCTATTACCTGGATTTAGAATCTGAAAGTTCAAGCAAGTTGATTCAAGCTCTAAGTGTGGAAGAATCCGAAGGTGAGAAGAAGAAATCAGATATTTGGCTATGACATCAACGTCTAGAGCATGCTTCTTTTGGTTATTTTAAGAAATTATTTCCAAGTTTATTTTTTGAAGTTGGATATTTCTATCTTTTGGTATGATGTGTGTGAACTCGCAAAAAGTCACCATGTCTCTTTTCCTCCAAGTCCAAGCAGAGGCGCTCTTCCATTTATGATTATTCATTCTGATGTTTGGGGTCCATCCAAAACCACTACAGTTGGAGGTGCCAAATGGTTTGTGACATTTATTGATGGCTGTACTCGTATGACCTAGATTTGTTTGATGAAGTCAAAAAATGAAGTTAGTGGCTTGTTTCAAAAATTTCACAAGCATGTTATGATTCAGTATAAATTACAGATTTAAGTTCTTAGGAGTGATAATGGCAGAGAGCACCTGAGTTCGAATCTGCAACAATATTGGGTGGGACACGGCATTGTTCACCAGACTACATGCTCATATACACCTCAACAGAATGGGATTGCAGAAAGAAAAAATAGACACTTGCTCGAGGTGGTCCGTGCTTCTCTTATCCATGGAAATATGCCACTCATTTATTAGGGGGAAGCCATTGCTTATGTTGCATACTTAATCAACCGAGTTCTCTCTAGTATCCTAAACTTCCTCACACCATTTCAAGCATTAACTGAAGCTATGAATGCACCAAAAATCGTCAACTTGCCACTTTGTGTGTTTGGGTGTGTTGCATTTGATCATCTTCATCAACATGAACGCAATAAGTTAACTCCTCGAGCTGTCCATTGTATTTTCATGGGATATGCACAGGATAAGAAAGGGTACCGGTGCTATCACCCACCAACTCAAAGGATGTTTGTGACTATGGATGTTGTGTTCCATGAAGATGAGATGTATTTTTCTTCTTCTACGACTAAATTTCAGAGGGAGTACCGAAGTGAAGTTCAGACTCTTGGGTATGATGAAAGGGTTAGTGAAGTTCAGACTCTTGGTTATGATGAAGTAATTACCAGTCAAAACGAACAACTGGATACAAATAATGGCGAACACTTGAATGAAGATCTAGTAAGGGAGGAAGACCCTCATGAAGAAGTGCAACCAAGGGAAGAAGGCCCTCTTGAAGACGACCCTCTTGAAGAATTGCAACCAATACCAAATCTCGATGAGAGTGAACCGTCAGAACCCCAAAATCAATCGTCATCATTGTCCGAAGCTTCTAGAAGAGAACTCCCGCACCGTACTAATAGAGGTATTCCAAAACTCACTTATGAACCTGATCCTACTAGTAACATCAAATATCTCATGAGTAATTATGTATCCACTCACCGCTCTTCGGAATCAAATAAGTCATTTGTAAATCAATTATCTATTGTATCTATTCCTAACAGTGTGCAGGAAGCCCTTACTGATCCAAGGTGGAAAGCAGCTATGAATGAGGAGATGAAGTCCTTGAAAAAGAATAAGACTTGGAAAATAGTCGAGCTGCCAGTAGGAAAGAAGCCAGTAGGATGCAGATGGATTTATACGGTGAAGTATAAGTCTAATGGTTCAATAGAGCGATACAAAGCAAGGCTAGTTGCCAAAGGATACACTCAAATGTATGAAATTGATTATGAAGATACATTCGCACTTGTGGCAAAATTCAATACTGTTCGAGTCCTACTATCACTTGCTGTAAACCTTAACTGGCCGTTGGAGCAATTTGATGTGAATAATGCATTTTTACATGGGGAATTGACAGAAGAGGTTTATATGGATCTTCCACCAAGGTTGAACAGACCAGTCCAACACAGCAATAAAGTATGTCGTTTGAAGAAAGCATTGTATCGACTTAAGCAGTCGCCAAAAGCTTCGTTCGGGAGGTTTGCAAAAGCAATGAGGATATTCGGATATTGTCATAGTAATTCATATCATACCTTATTCTTGAAAAGGAAAGAAGGTAAGATTACTGCTCTCATTATATATGTAGATGACATGATAGTAACTGAAAATGATCCTGAGGAGAGAATGGCATTGAAGAGCTACTTGTCACAAGAGTTCGAAATGAAGGATCTTGGCTCTTTGAGATATTTTTTTGGTATTGAAGTTTCTCACTCGAGAAATGGTATATTTCCGTCTCAAAGAAAGTATGCTCTCGATTTATTGAAGGAAACTGGAATGTCTGCTTGTCAGCTGATTGGTACACCATTAGAAGAAGGACTGAAATTTTGCAATGAATCTGATCATGTGCCTTGTGATAAGGAAAGATATCAGAGATTGGTTGGACGACTGATGTATCTTGCGCATACACGACCAGATTTATCATATGCTTTAAGTGTGGTAAGTCAGTTTATACATGCACCTCAAGAACATCACATGGATACAGTGATGAGAATTCTGAGATATATTAAGTCTGCTCCAAGAAAAGGGGTCCTATTTACGAAACATGGTCACTTGAAGGTTAAGACATATACTGATGCTGATTGGGCAGGATCTATAATTGATAGGTGCTTTACTTCAGGATACTTCACCTTTGTTGGAGGAAATATAGTTATATAGAGAAGCAAGAAGCAGAATGTTGTTGCACGCTCTAGTGCAGAGGCTGAGTATCGCAGAGTAGCTCTATGTATAGCGGAAGCTTTATGGTTGAAGCTCCTGTTGCAGGACTTAGGCTATGGTCCGAATGAACCTATGAAGGTGTATTGCGATAGTCAAGCAGCATATGATATTGCCGCCAATCCAGTTCAACATGATAGGACGAAATATGTAGAGGTGGATAGAATCTTCATCAAGGAGAAATTGGATGAGAAAGTCATTGAGATATCTAAAATGAAGTCTGAAGATCAACTCGCAGATATCCTGACCAAGGCAGTTTCGAGTCGGCTCTTCTTGAAATTTGTTAACAAGTTAGGCATGTTCAATATCTGTGCACCAACTTAAGGGAGAGTATTGAAATGTAGTAAGTAGTAATATGTATATTCTGTTTCCTAATCTATAGGAAACAGATTCTCCAAATCTCTCACTCCTAAATCTTCTCTCAATCTCCTTTCTTCTCCTCCAAGATTGTAATCCTTATATATAGATGTATATTGTAAAGAATAAAAAAAAAAGAAGAATAAAAATCATTTTTCCCCAAATCTATTTTCTTCCGTTTAAGGCCTGTCAAGAGATACTTGCGATTATTATGTTTCTTTTTTAATTTTAAAAGGTTGAAATTGAAGAGACCTTCTCTCTATATTTCAATATGAAGCAATTAGCAAAACAAGAAAGTAAGGCTCAAAGCTCCAAGAAAAACAGAAAGGGGAAAAGCCAAGAAAAAGAAAAAGAAAAAGAAGACCGAAATATCAGTTGACGAAAAATAGGTATAGTCACCGTTAACAATCAAAACAAAAAAACTATAATTAACTTATTCCTATCCAAACAAAAATTGTTGTATAGAATTCTTGCAACATGTATTTCAGTTTCTTAAATATCTCTTAAATGAGCTTTCACCTCGACTGCATTGGTGAGGAAATGTCTGCTTAATATTGAAATCATATTTGGAAAAAATATATTTTCTTGTCATTCATTTTTCTACTATGTATCTCTTTATATATATATATATATTACATTATTGGAGAAGGTGTACAACTGATTGAGAAATTAAGGAGATGAGAGATTTGAGGGAATCTGTTCCTTATAAATTATGAAACAGAATATACAGCTCATATAAAATCAACTATATTTTAACACTCACCCTCAAATTGGCGCATAAATATGGAACATGCCCAACTTGTTCACAAATTTCAAGAAGAGCTAATTCGAAACTGCCTTGGTAAGAATATCTAAGGGTTGGTCTTCTGACTTCGCCTTAGACATCTCTCTCATCTAATTTCTCCTTGATAAATAATCTATCCACCTCTACATGCTTCGTCCTATCTAGCATTGGTATCGGGTCGAGTTGGGTCCTTCACTACCCGGACCTGTGAGGACCGGGTCCGGTTCTGGGTCCAGGTCCTATTAAAATATTCCTACCCATTCGAGTAGGAGAAAGTGTGTGAGCCGCGAGCGGAGGCGGTGAGTGGATAGTTTAGATTAGCGAAGAGAAGAAAAAGGCATGAGTTTTGAGTTTGGAAAAGCAAGATTTAGAATTGAAGTGAAATAAGGGGATGGATGATGATAGAATATTTATTTTTATGTTGATTTTTTGGGGGGGGGTTTAACGGGTTCGGGTCTGGGTCCGAGTCCGGGTCGGGTTTCTTTTGAGCGGACCCGGACCCGGACCCGAAAGTACAACGGGTCCCATTTTAAGACCCGGACCCGAACCCAGACTCGGATAGGCCGGGATGGTTCTGGTCTAATGCTGGTGTCACGCCCCGCTTTCCAAAAAGAAATACGGAATACGGAATACGGATGCGTGACTAAACACAGCGAATGATTTTCATCATCCATAAGTTGTCATGATCTTTACAACATTTCACAAGAATAATCAGAGTAGGAAGCAAGAGAAGTCAACCACGCTGCATAATTGAATCAATATACCAACAGAATTTATTTGAAACAAAATTTAATAAATTTCAAATAAACCAGATCTAAACAAGTCAATAATCCTGGATCACATTGCCCAATACAAAATAATCCAAGTAGCAGATACATTATTCAAATATGCAACAGGAAATGATAATAATAGCAAAACCCAAGCAACTAGTATCTCAGATCACCTACTCCATCTGGTAGCTAATCTCCAAGGTCTGTAATTTAATAAATTGCAGAAAGAGGTAAAGAAAATAAAACGTCCATCAATGCAAGTTACGGGCCGCTTGTAGTGCATGCACAAGTATATGAGAAAGAATAACAAATACAGAATAACAGCAGAAACAAACATAGCATGGTATAGGCATGTCAACAAAACAGGTTAACTAACATGAATCAGGAAACAGAATCATGTAACATGGTATACTAATAGGTACAGGTAAACAGGTATCAAGTGTCATGCAAGCAGGTAAACAGGCATACAGATGAACAGGCAAACATGTAAACGGGTATACAGGTACAAGTAAACAGGTAACAGGTGTCATGTTATGTCAAGTCAAGTCTTGTATTATTACTATCTAGGTAGCACTTCATGCATCCCAAACTTTTACCACATGGTTGCTACATTCAAACAAGTTTTTTTTAGATTTCGTAGTGGAGTTCATAGGTCATGTACTCGGGTATTCACAGGATCACAAAACTTGGTCGGTAAACTTGATCAGTAACAGGAAATTAACTTGGTCGGTAAACTTGATTGGTAACTTGGTCGGTAAACTTGATCGGTAACTTGGTCGGTAAACATGATCGGTAATTTGGTCGGTAAACTTGATCGGTAACTTGGTCGGTAAACATGATCGGTAACTTGGTCGGTAAACTTGATCGGTAACTTGGTCAGTAAACTTGATCGGTAACAGGAAATTAACTTGGTCGATAAACTTGTCAAATGGGAAACACGAGTCCCTTTCCGAGTACATGCTCCAATATTGTCCACTACTAGATCTTTCCCTTAACCCCGGCTTGGTTATTTGTTGTTATTATCAAATAGGCATGTATATGTCACAAAACTGAGTAAGAATAACATGGCATAAACAAGTAACAGGTTCAGGTCAAAAGATAAACATGTACAGATGAAAGACAACACATAAAAGGATAAGACAACGAAAATTCTAGTTCAGTGCAGCAAGACAGTACTGAACTAAATCTGGGATTCTCGTTGTCACAAACATGCAAACCTGGATCCGTCAAAAAATTTGAAAAATAGAGTCTCGGCCGAATCCAGCAAATATATATAAGTCATATGGTATTTCACAAAAACAAGTAGAAAACCTTTCTTTAATTGAAAAGAGAAATCAGAACAGATTTATATCCAGAAAACGTGTTCAGCCAGAAATCAAAAATTTGTATTCAAGAACAGGAAAACAACATAAAAACTCACTGATAAAATCCAAGAAAAATATGAGGTATTCCCTAATATGTTTAGTAATCAGAAAATAAAGTTTCATAATTTTCCAACATAGATAGAGTAGTCAAGTAAAATCAGAAAGCAGCAAGATACAGTAGTTTTGTAAATCTAGAATCATAAACACAACAGTACTAAAACAGCAATATCTAACCAAATATAAATCGAAATCCAGATCCGTCAAAAGGGTGATAAAATAGATACAATATGCTATAATTCATATTCACAACGTATTTATAGACAACAAATAGAATCAGGTCGAAAATATGTATCTTTGATGAACATTAAGAAATTTTTGCATGTATAGTAGTTGTTTGCAAGCATAGAATAGTTTATAAAAGTCATCAATTAAATACACAAAAATTAGGGGTTAATACCAATCAAGTCTAGTTGTAATCAGCAAAATATTGGATCAAAATATGACCTTTAACATCAGTAGAAAAATAAATAGTCATACAGAATTCATATAAAACTGGATCTAGAATTTTAAACATATCTGTAGTAAAATAGTCATAATTCAAAACTCATAAATCAAAACTGAGATCTGTCAGAAATTCTAGAAAGTAGACAGAATTCTCTACAATTTATATTCACAAAAAAATTTCATATACTGACCTTAATAGGGTCTAAAATACCGATAAAAATGGAGAATCGACAAAACAGAAAATATCCTTAATGAACAAAATGAACTAGTTCATATGAAACTCATCCAAAACATAACCAAACCTGAAATAGAGTATACTAGATGTCCAATAAATATGGTATAGGGTATTTTACAAGTCTACAACGAGTTTACTACAACTAACACAACCAAGCACACGATATCATACAAATAACATGCATGTATACATCAAGAAGTGGTCATCCCTAAGTTATTTCATGTCATATGTGTAGTGAGACAACTACGGGGGGTCAACACAACAGAGACAAGATATAACAAGGGTTTCACACAAGAATTGTCTCTAGAACACAACTACACTACAGGCAGTATTTAGTACTTGTATATGCAAAATAAATTTATACAAGTTACTTGCCTAGAATCCGACGACGAAACGACGAAGATAAGAGAATAACGGGAACGGATTCTCAGGGCACAAACACGACGAACACGACGAACCCTTGAACACACAAGCAACAAACTCCATGAACGACCATGAATCACACGAACACACGAACACAATACCCACGAACCAACACACAACCCACGAACCAACACACCCACACAAAAAGAGAGCGAGGGACGGACAAGGAGTCGACGGTGGGACGGCAGCGCTACAGTTAGCAAGGGAGCATGGGGGAGGACTCAACAGGAGAGGGATCGCCAGCAGGTCGCGACGGTGGAGGCACACGGCGGAGGACAGGGCAGGAGGCGCGCTGCTGCAGGAGGAGGGCGCACGGGGAGGAGTCGAACAGGGGGTCGCGAGGGTGCTGGCACGACTGGCTGAATGGGAGGTGGCTACTAGCGTCATAGTGAGGCAGGGGAGCGCATGACAGGAAGGAGGGAGCACCGGAGGGACGGGCATCGCTGATGCTCGGGAGGTGCAGGACGAGGAGGGGTGTCTGGTTCGGCAGTCGAGGGGAGGAGACGAGAGGCGGGGCGAGGCGGAGGTGCAGCACACAGGGACGACATGGAGAGGAGAGGGGGGTCGGGGGTGCACACAGAGGATGGAGAGGAGGTCGTGAGAGACGAGAGGGTGACAGGTGGATGGGTTGAATAATGTTGCACAGGGGATGGTGAAGACGAAGTGGCTGGGGGGTTAACAGAAGGTAGGGGATATATATAGGGTTGGGGTTTTAGGGTTAGAGTATTAGGCGGCTGATGGGGTACAGTTAGGTAAACGGGTAATTGATAACGGGTTAAAGTGATGGGTTAGGGTATTGGGTATATGGGTTTAAAAATCCAATAAGAGGGGTTTTAGGGTTTTAAAAACTAATAAGAAAAATAAATAACCAGTAAAAGGTAGGATTATATAACAAAATATATTTTGTAATACAATATGGAAATTATTTGAAAGAACTACAAGTACAATTTACAATAGAAATAGATTTTACATTAACAATCAAGGGTAATAGTAATAATAACAATAATCATAATAATAATAATGAAATAAGAATAACAGTAATAATAATAATACTGATAAAAATGATAATAATAAGAACATTAATATGGTATAAAAAATCATCGTAAATAGTTACAAATAAAATTATTGATCAAAAATATATTTTAATAGAAGATCCAACAATACATTTTAAAAAAAGAATTTGAAAGCGGAAAAATAATTTACAAAAATATTAAATACAGAAAATACGTATTTGCGAAAACAGGGGTTACAGCCAGGTCCGGGCCAGCTTCGGGTTTCGGGTATTTATACCAATGCTACTCCTATCATGTTGGACTGGATTGCCTGCAATATCACACGCCGCTTGATTGTCACAATACATCTTAATAGGCTCATTTGGACCACAACATAAATCTTGTAACAAAATTTTAAGCCATAAGACTTCAGTTATACTCAGTGCTACTCTGCGATACTCAGTCTCTGCACTAAAGTGTGCAACAACATTTTGCTTTTTGCTTCTCCATATAACCAAATTTCCTCCAACAAAGGTGAAATATCCTGAGATGGAACGCCTATTATCAACAGATCTTGCCCAATCGACATCTGTATATGCCTCATTCTTCAAGTGACCATATTTTGCAAACAAGACCCCTTAACCTAAAGCAAACTTTATATATCTCAAAATTCTCATCGTTGTATCCATATGTTGTTTATAAGATGTATGCATAAGCTAACTTACCACACTTAAGGTATATGAAAAATCTAGTTGCATATGTGCAAGATACATTAGCCGTCCTACCAATCTCTAATATCTTTCTTTTTCACATGGCACCTAATCAGGATCATTCCACAGTTTCAGTCCTTCTTCTAACGGTGTATCAATGGGCTGACAAATACACATTCATGTTTCCTTCAATAAATCAAGAACATACTTTCTTTGAGACAGAAATATACCTTTTCTAGAGCGAGAAATTTTTATACCAAGGAAATATCTCAAAGGGAAAAGATCCTTCATTTTCGGACTCTTGTGACAAGTAGCTCTTTAATGTCTTTCTCTCATCAGGATCATTTCCGATTACTATCATATCATTCACATATATAATAAGAGCTGTAATCTTACATTCTTTTCTTTTCATGAACAGAGTATGATCTGAATTACTCTGATAATATCTGAATGTCCTCATTGATTTTTTAAATCTCCTAAATCAAGCTCTGGGTGACTGCTTGAGACCATACGGTGCTTTCTTCAACTGACACACTTTATTACTGTGTTGGACTGGTTTATTTGATCCTGGTGGTAAATCCATATAAACATCTTCTGTCAATTCTCCATGCAAAAAAGCATTTTTCACATCAAATTGTTCCAACAACCAGTCAAGGTTTGCAGTAAGTGGCAGTAGAACTCGAACAATGTTGAACTTTTCCACAGGTGCACATGTTTCATCATAATCAATTTCATAAGTTTGAGTGTACCTTTTGGCAACCAATCTTGATACACAAATGAATTATTTGATTTAGACAATCGGTGAGTGGACACATAATTACTCATGTGATACTTTACATTACTAGTGGGATCAGGCTCATAAGTCGGTTTTGGGATACCTCTAGTAGTACGATTCGGGAGTTCTCTTCTTGGAGCTTTGGACAACGACGACAATTAGTTTTGGGGTTCTGACGGTGCTGGTGGTGGAGGTGACACTAGCGATGGCATAGATCCCGACGATTCATCTTCGAGGAGGTTCGGCACCGATTGTAGTTCCTCGTGGAGATCTTCTCCCTCAATCAAATCTTCATTCGATTCATCATCACTACTTACATCCACATTTTCACCCTTTGTATCCAATTGTTTACTCTTGATGGTAACCACTTCGTTATAAGCAAGGGTCTGAACTTCACTTCGGTACTCCCTCTGAAGTTCAACCTCAGAGAGAAAATACATCTCATTTTCATTGAACACAACATTCATAGTCACAAACATCCTTTGAGTTGGTGGATGATAACAACGATACCCTTTCTTATCCATTGCATATCCTACGCACATCGAACAGCTTGAAGAGATAACTTATTTTGTTCATGTTGATGAAGATGAACAAATGCGACACACCCAAACACACGAGGTGGCAAGTTGATGACTGGCGGTGCATTCACAGCTTCAGTTAATGCCTGAAATGGTGTGATGAAGGTTAGGATACTAGAGGGAACTCGGTTGATTAAGTATGTAGCAGAAGCAATGGCTTCTCCCCAATACATAAGTGGCATATTTTCATGAATAAGTGAAGCACGGACCACCTCGAGCAAGTGTCTGTTTTCCTTTATGCAAACCCCATTCTGTTGAGGAGTATACGAGCATGAAGTCTGGTGAACAATCCCATGTTTCACTGAATATTGTTGCAGAATCAAACTCAGATACTCACCGCCATTATTGCTCCTAAGAACTTGAATTTGTGCTTTATGCTGAGTCATACCCGTTTGTGAATTTCTAAAATAAGCCACAACTTCACTTTTAGACTTCATCAAACAAATCCAAGTCATACAAGTACAATCATCAATAAATGTCACAAACCATTTTGCTCCTCCAAAAGTAGTGTTTTTTATGGACCTCAAACATCAGAATGAATAATCATAAATGGAAGAGGACTTTTATTTAAATTTTGATGAAAAGAAACACAATGACTTTTTGCTAGTTCACACACATCACACCGAAAATTAGAAACATCCAACTTAGAAAATAAACTTGGAAATAATTTATTCAAATAACCAAAAGAAGTATGACCTAGACGTCGATGTCATAGCCAAATCTCTGATTTCTTCTTCTCCCTATCGGACCCTTCCACAAATAGAGTTTGATTTAACTTGCTTGAACTTTCAGATACCAAGTCCAGATAGTATAGCTTTCCGTGTCTAACCTCATAACCAATTATCTTGCGAGTCTGAATGTCCTTAAACACACAATAAGAGGGCCCAAAAATCACAATATAATGTAAGACGGTAGTTATTTGAGCAACAGATAACATATTAAAATTCAAGGATGGCACAACTAGTACAGTATCTAAGGTTAAGTTTTTTGTGAAAGATATGGAACCCTTGCCAGTAACGATGGCAGGATCTCCATTAACAGTGGACACACTTGGTTTGGTAGATTTTTGTAAGGTTTGGACTTGTCTATAATCAAAAGTCATATGGTCGGTAGCACCTGAATCAATTATTCATGCATTATTCATAACAAATGCAGAAACATGAAATTCCTTATCATCATTACCTGCAGCTGTAACTAATGCAGAGGCTAGTCCAAAATCCTTTTCAGCTCCATCAGCAACTCCAACGGCGACAGTGGGTTGGTTGCAATGCTTCTTTCGAGTATCTCTGCTGTGATCCCAGTTATCTGGGTAGCCGATAATCTCATAACAGCGAGCTTTCGTTTGACCGATCTTACCACAGTGAGTACACTTCCTCGGCTCATAAGGTAGTTTTGGTCCAGATCGACCTGATTGGCTCTTTGGAGAACGGTTCTAAGCCACCATTGCAGTTGCATCAGAGGGTTCTGAGAAATTGTTCATGGTGCTTTGTTGGCGAGTCTCACGGTGGACATATGCATAAGATGCCTCAAGATCAAGAGCGGGATCCTTTTGCAAAATTTCTCCTCGAACCTGTTCAAAACCAGTATCCAATCCTGCCACGAAGATATGGACCCACAAGCGCTCAATTGATTTCCGATATATTTCAACATCATCAGGATTCTTCATGATCACCTTGTCATGATGGTCAAGTTCTTGAAAAATCTCAGTTAATTCTCCATAACAAACGGATAGTGACCTACCATTTTGCCTTGTCAAGAAGGCTCTCTAGTTTATAACAAATACTTGAACCTCATCGGTTCCATCATAGAATGCCTTTGATAGGTCATCCCAAACATCACGAGCCGTACGCAATCAAATGTATGTCTTCATGATCTCCGCTTTCATGGACATCAATAACCAGCCTTTAACTTTCTGATTATTAGCATACCATTTATCATAGGTGGCATCACCTTCATCATGAATTTTAATCTTTCCTCCAATATACTAGATCTTTTCACGTCTAGCAATATGCATCTCCATCAGCTGAATCCAAACATCTTTGTTGGTTTCATCAAAAGTTATCCCATCATTAAAACCAGAATTGTCGGATTGTACAATAATTGGTGCATTATCCTTAGTGTTCGAAGATCCATCAGTTGGTCCCATGGTGGTGTTACAAACAGAGAACTAATTTTATACTATAGCCTAACAGACAACAGCAATCCGCCCACAAAAAAAAATGGGAAAAAAAGAGGATCTCCTTTTTTCCCCTACACACGAAACACAGAAATAGTCCAATAAAAAAATTGAATCTGACTTGAATCTTTCTCTCTGTGGAATCGAAGGAGAAGAATGATGCATTTTCTTGTTCGGCCTAGCAGCGGGGCGCGCTGGTGAACTTCGGTGGCTGCGGGGCTGAGCGGCGGTGGCGCGCCGACAGTGGCGGCGAAAGGAGCAACAACGGAGCGGCAACAGCGGCGATAGCGGCGGATCGGGAGTGGCTTCGGGGTTTCGGGGTTTTGGGGTTCGCGCGGTGGCGACTTTGGGGATCGGTGATGCTAATGAACAGTGCCTCTTCTTCTTCACATAGCCTAGGATAATTTAGGCTCTGATGCCGTATTGAAATCATATTTGGGAAAAAATATATTTTCTTATTATTCATTTTTGTACTATGTATCTCTTTATATATACATTACATTCTTGGAGAATTAGAAAAATTGATTGAGAATATTAAGGAGATGAGAGATTTGAGGGAATCTGTTCCCCATAAATTAGGAAACAGAATCTACAGCTCATATCATACCAACTATATTTTAACACTTAATACTCAAAAACATGTTTTAACTGTCTACCTTCTCTTGCTATGATGGTACATCTACAATGATGACTACTCATCCGTGTAACACTTTGATCACGACTCATCTATACGACTCAGGAGCTAACTCACACGTGTATCCTTTAGACGACAACTTCCTCATCTACTACTATCAGGAACACACACATCAACCACAGTATCGATGACTTGTTCGTCCACCACGACAACGCAAGTTGCTAATCTACCACGACATATGATTCACTCATCTAAGAGCATCCACACCAAACTCTCATTTAGGTTGCCATATTCATGTTGCCAAATTCGGTAATGGCCATTTTTTGGGACAAATTTGGAAAACCAAATGACAATGTCATATGTCACATCACCATACTTTTTATCTTTTTCCTCCAAATTTATAATATATATATATATATAATAATAATAATAATTATTATTATTATTATTATTATTATTATTATTATTATTATCTATAAATTATGCTAATAGGAGAGATAATATACCCCCTTTCCAATTTCTCTATTTTGAAATAGAGAAATGAGAGCAAAAGTACTAATTCACATGTACCTTAACACGTGTACACACCCAGCCACCACCTCCGCTCAATTTTCGACTGTCTGATCGTCCAGATGTACGAAGACGTGCATAATCGAGGCTCCCGATCGCGCCACGTCGCCACCCAATTACGCTTGTCCAATTCACTAAGCGGACGAGCCCATCACGTGATCAACGTCCCAGGTCGTGCCACGTCACCACATCGTCCTGATACCTTATTCCACTCAGCGGGCAAGCACATGCTCAATGGGTGATCCAGACCGCTAAAAAAATCGCGCTAGCTCGATAAATCAATACAAATTTATAGAAAATAATTGAAATTTAGGAAATTAAATTAAAATTTCAATAATTATTATTAAATACATAATTTTAATTAGAATTTCTGAAAAAATAATTAAAATTTTGGAATTTATATCTCTAACATCTAATATTATAATGGGAGAAGGCATTAATGTCATTTGTCAATCTATCAACAAGTGCAACACACGTACATAACTATTATAAATGAGGTCTTAGGTTCAAACCCAGACTACTGCTGCATTTTTATTTTTAAAAAAACAATATTTATTAAGACATGCATCGCATGTGTAAATCTCAAATACTATAATGGGAGAAGGTCTTAAATCTATCAACACATGCAATGCACGTGCATAACTATTATAAAGGAGGTTTTATGTTCAAACCCATACTACGTCTGAATTTTTACTTTTAAAAAAAACTATATTTATTAAGACGTGCATCACATGTGTAAATTACTAATAATATATTATGCTAAACCACCTTGGTTTATGATTTTTTCTCATTTTTCCTTTTTAAAATAAAAAAAGAGGAAAAATGCAGGAGATAACTCCCCACTCTCCATCCAAATTGAAATTAGAATCTTCATTATTATATAAATGTTATTAGATTAATTTTTCAAATTTTTTTTATTTTCTTATTAAAAAAATTTATGTGCAATATTACACGGGTTATACTACATATTATATTATATTATATTATATTATATTATATAAGTTTGTGCAATATTGCCCAAAGGGTACACTAGTGTGTGTGTGTGTGTGTGTGTGTGTGTGTATAGAGAGAGAGAGAGTCCCCTTCAGTTGTGCACTAGCTATGGTGTGCACTTTGTGTGCACTCGGCCTTCGAGCCTTCGTATCGACTATCCGAACCATTCACATTGATCTACACATCTAACTTAGTCTAAATAAGTAAGATCAAGTTATTTGAAATTCATTAGCCCATCCATCATATCATTATTAAAAAAAAATTATATTCAGCCATACAATTTTGTAACACTTAAATGCATCGGCAAATAATTTTTTAAATGACTTGATTTTATATATTTAGACTAATTTAGATGTGTAGATCAATGTGAACGATTCAGATCATTGATACGGAAGACCAAAGGCCGAGTGCACACCATAGCTAGTGCACAATGCAAGGGGTCTCTCTCTCTATATATATATACTAGATTTGCCTGTAGGCACGTGCCTAGGGCACGTCTTCAGAACGATACAACATATGAAAAGCCTTGTAATTATTAAATCTACAATTATGTAGCTCAAGTTTGAATAGTATGACAATAATTAGTTGTAAATAAAAGTTCATGTCCCCCCCTTCCCCCCCCCCCCCCCCCCCCCCCCCCCCCCCCACACACACACACACACACAAAATATATATAGATATATATATAGAGAGAGAGAGGGAGAGAGAGAGAGAGAGAGAGAATTAAATAAATAAAGGAGTTGTTTTTTGTGTTTTTTTGTGTGTGTGTGTGTGGGGGGGGGGGGGGGGGGGGGGATTTGAATTTGAGTTTGTTTGGGGGGAAAATGTGTTTTGTGAGGTTAGATCTGGGTCTTTGATTTTGGGGGGATTGAAGGAGAGCCACTTGATATCTTTCATTGTGTTATATATATATATATATATATATATATATATATATATATATATATAGACACACACTAGGTTTGCCCGTTGGCACGTGCCTACGGCATGCCTTCGGAACAGTGCACCTGTTTTGATTATATAAAATAGTTTTGAAGGTCCAGCAAATTAATTGAAGTAGCAAACATATTATATGAGAAAGCAGTATATATATATACCTTTAAGCTCAACCATCACCTTCTTGGTCATTAGCTTGAACTTACCTGGAATGCAATAGTTTGAGAAACACTGCATAGAGTTTTTTTAACTTCAGCATCACTTTTAAATGCTTGCAATAGTTATGCAAGGGCATTATCATATAGGTTTTATAAAGCTTATTCTAATCTCATAACCACTATGAGTACGTCTAAATACAATGGTAACGCAAGTGCACGTGTGAAGGTATCTACAATACCAATAATCTAAACATTTGTTTGTCTGAGACTCAGTTTGCAATTGAAATACCTCTTATTATTATTTCAACCAAAATGAAATACATGAAATTCTCAAAACTCTAATCCAAGCTAATCATTTCTTTTATCTCCACTTTGTCTCCCCATTGAACATTTATAAAAAAAAAATCAAAATTGATAAATAACAAATTTACTTTAGTTGTCTTTCTGTAGTAGAGAGTTTGCACCCTTCACTGGTAAACTCCAGTCATCCCAATCATATATATCCAAACGTACACTAAAAGTTCTTATATGTTATGTTATCCATGGTTTCTAATAACCAGTGAATGGAACACTTCAAGATAGTATTTTCTCTTGTAGTAAAGAAATTAATGTTGCATATTTGCTAAGTTATTTTAAGTTGCCAGTCAGCTTACCTGTCATGTTGTGGTTTGGAAGCCCAAATTAAGGCCACTAAATAATCCATCTATCACTTGCGTACACCTTAAATCAAAACCAATAAAAAAACCCATAAATAAATTACCAAATTAAAATTTTTTAAACCCAAAAATAAAACAACCATACCTCTCTAAACTTAAATCCCATGCACACACAAAACTCAAGTCAGAAAAAAACTGAGTAATCCCATGCACAAAAAAAATTAAAAATTAGAATGAGAATTCGGTTAATAAGATGAAATTAGAGTCGTCGCATCGCATATAGAGGCTCTCGATTCGGTGGAGGGGAGTTGCCGATACGGAGTTACTTGATATTTGCGCTCGATTTGGTGGTGGGAAGTCACCGATACAGAATCAGCAGCGGATCAGATATCGGCGCCGACCTCTTAATTGAGGTTTGACATTGGATTTGGATTTGGATTTGGATTTGGATTTGGATTTGGATTTGCTTTGAGATTTTATTTTCAAAATTTCAAATTATCAAAATTTCAAATTTTCAAAATTTTCTAATTTCTAAAATTTATATGTTATTTTAAAATTTATTTTATTTTTATTTTTCAAAATTTTCAAAAATTCTAATATTTCAAAATTTTAAAAAAATTAAATATTTTAAATATTTTTTTAATATAATTTTTTCAATTTGTTTGAATTATTTTTAATGTTTTTAAGCTTTTAATTTTTTAGTTTTTAAATTTTTATTTTTTAAAAATGTGTCAAATTTTTATTTTCTTAATTTTTTAAATAGAAGAGAGAGAGAGAAAGGGAGAGAAATAATTAAATAAATAAAGGAGTTGTTTTGGGTCGGGGGATTTGAATTTGAGTTTTTGGGGGAAACTTGGTGGGGGGGGGGGGAATGTGTTTTGTGAGGTCAGATCCGTGCCTTTGATTTTGGGGGGACTGAAGGAGAGACACTTGATAGTTTTCTTATATATAGAGAGAAATGCTCCATTGAAAACGGGTTTGTTTTTACCGAGTTGGAAAACAGCGATCTCCGCCATTGGATTACTCTTGATCGTGATGAGCGGCTCAAATCGCCTTCGCCCATCACCCGTTCTCACTTAAGTGGCAGAGAGTTATTTTGGGAATTTCGTCCCAAATAACTCTTCGCCTGATCCGCAGCGAATCAGGCGAAGAGTTATTTGGGACGAAATTCCCAAAATAACCCTCCGCCACTTAAGTGAGAACGGGTGATGGGCGGAGGCGATTTGAGCTGCTAATCACGATCAAGAGCAATCCAACGACCCAAATCGCTGTTTTCCAACTCATGAAAACAATCCCGTTTTCAATGGAGCATTTCTTATATTCACACACACACACACACACACACACACATATATGGGCCCTTTAGTTGAGCACTACTTTCGTGAGCACTCACCCTTCTGGCCATTGCATGGATGATCCAAACCGTTCACATTGATCTACACGTTTAAATTAGTCAAAATATGTAAACTCAAATCATTTAAAAGTCATTTTCTCATCCATCATGTCATTATAAAAAAAACGATATTTAGCCATACAATTTTTGTAAAACTTCAATGAATAAGCAAATGAATTTCAATTGACTTGATTTTACATATTTACACTAATGTAGACGTTTAGATCAATGTGAACGGTTTGGATCATCTATACGATGGCTAGAAGGGCGAATGCTCACGGTAATGAGTGCTCAATGGAAGATTTTCCTATATATATATATATATATATATATATATATATATATATAGAGGAAATGAGTGCTCAATGGAAGATTTTCCTATATATATATATCTTCCATTGAGCACTCATTTCCTCTCTCTCTCTCTCTCTCTCTCTCTCTCTCTCTCTATATATATATATATATATATATATATATATATATATATATTGACAACTCTACAACCATTTTTTGTTAAAGTTGTTCTGTAAGTTGCCAAAAATAAAAATGATAACATAAATGGCTAGTGCATTGGTGCAGATGCTCAAACACAATGGTACAAACTCGCACATCTTCCACAAAAATAGAGAGTTGTGCATCTCCCATAACAATATGTACAGCACGCGTGCAAATACACACGAGTCTCGGTGGAAAGAAGAATTGCTGGTCTGATCCAACGGTTGCAGAGAATCACGATGTGGGGCCACCAACGTACCAAAGAGTGTGAAGAAAATGAGAATTTTTTGCCGTACTAGGCTACATTTTGAAACTACTTGCGATTTTAGGCCAGTTCCCAAACTATTAGCGTTCGTGGACTAGCCACTGCCACGTCAGCAGCGGCCGCTATTGGGAATAGCGGCCTCTTCATAGCCAGCAAATTTGTGCTCCCACACTTGGTAGATTACAGAGGGAGCATTGTACTGAGTCTGTGTAAAGGTGGTCGCTAATGCCAGTAGCGACCGTCGCTAACTGAGGTCGTTATTCCCATTTGCGACCTCAGATGGGCCCAATTGCTTTTAAGATAGAGTCGACCCCCACTGTCTCTCTCTATCTTTTTTTCGTTTCTTCTTCTACCCCTCTTCCCCAACAACGGCCTCTCCACTTTCTCCCAAAAATCCAAAACCCTAACCCCTAATTTCTCCTCCAAAATTCCATTAATCCAAGTTTCCTTCTTCTCCACCCGACCTCTCTCCTCACACTTCGTCTCAACCCAATCACTCTCCTCACTACGGATTTTGGAAATCCCCAAATCATATCCAATCTCCAAACCCTAAAGAGGTATGCCTAGTATAGTATTGTGATGGTTGATTGTTGGTGTTGATTATAATTTTTTTCACTTATTGTTAATAATGTGACCCAAATTGATTGTTTGTTTATTGAGAAATTTTTGCGGAATTGGATACTTAGTGAGGAATACTTAGTGTTGGATACTAAGTTAGGATATGTAGTCGTAAAAAGCTTTAAAAAGCTATGCTTAAGCACAAATCACATCTCTTCCATATGATCAGAAAGAGATGTTATTCTTTCTTTTCTTTAAGAACAAATAATTAGTGGTAAAAAGTTGGAAGTCAATATTTCTAGTTATGTATTTACTTGCAATTCTTTCAGAGTAGTTTACAGTGCATTAATATTAGTATGTCTACTTAAACTTAAGGTCACCATGCATATACATTTTACCTTTACTCATAAAAAAAACACTGGATTACTAGATATAACGCACTAATGATCAATGCACTAATAATTACCTTAAAATCAACAACTTTCATAAACCACAAAGTGATGAGTTGACATCTGCATTTGAGAATTGAGATTGTCAACTTGTAAAAGTAACTAATATAACATCAAAAAATAATATGAAATAATTCATACAACAAGCAGAGCCCTCAATTTTTAGACAGGTATAGAGGTTATACCTCCACTAAGAGTGAAAATATTCATTAGTGGAACCTTTATGAATTGATTCATATATACTTTTAACTCTCTCTTTCACAATATTAGTTATCTTTCACACATTTAATTATATAAAATATAATATAAATATCTCAAACTTTTCATCCTCTCATGAGTTCCAAGTATAAGTTCCAGTTTTCATTCTTTAAGGTGGGAATCACTAATTTCTTACTCATTATCGAGGCATTACAAATGGTATGACAATGGTATAAGTGATCAATAACGATATTGGCAGAGAAGAAAAATCATATTCCCTCCGTTTCACTTTAAGTGATATTTAGGATTTTTTTCTTGTTTCACTTTAAGTGATATTATCCAATTTTTTCCAACTTTTTTTCCAAGAAAACCCTTATTTATGTTGAAATTTTGGCTTAATTACTCATCTTAATCCTATCAAATATTCTTAGAAAATTGTAGTTTCAACTTTCTAGATTTTATTTTCTCCAAAAATTTAATGCCAACTGTATTGAAAGAAGAATTAGTAATTCTATTTTTTCTTGAAAACATAATTTGTATTGAGAAAACATTAATTACAATTTCTTGAAATCACAATCTGTATTGGAAAAAGAATTAGTAATTAAATCATGGAGACTTATTAATAAGGGTGTGGAGGGAAACAAATATTTATCTCACCATTCCTTAATCTGTGTGCAAAACTCCTGAATATCACTTAAAGTGAAACGGAGGGAGTAATAATAGATAAGATACCTAACAAAACCAATTAGGCAAAGCTTTAGTTTGACTGATATGGAATAAATTGAATAGGCAGTATGAGACTTTGTCATAAATGAAATGCTTAATTGGTTGCAATCCAATCATATATGTACACCGGTCTACCCTTCCGATATCTTCTAAGTATGTCATCAGCTTTCAGCGTTGGTCCCCATTGAGCAGGCCAGTATGCTTCATCTAGAATTGGATTGAAAGTTGGCAGCCATGTGCGTAATAAACAATCCGTAGAATAGAAAGGGTCAACATAAGGACGGTAATCCAAAGCTCTGGATGCACAAGCTGCCAATGCATGAGAACATGGTAGATGGTAAAGCTGGAATTTATGGCAGGTACAAGTACGGGCTCCTAAGTCGACAGTATGCAGATTCCCACCCCTTTGCCAGTTTTTTTCAAACCTAATACCGGTTTTAACTTGAAATACACCGGGGCTATGGTGAAACATTATAGCCTCGTGCAAGTTAGCTCTCTCTCGTCGTTTATCAAGAAGAGCTTGAACACGTGGAGCCCAATTGTTCCTATCATTTATCAATTTTTGTGCCGCTTGACGACGTTCAGTGAAGTAACTATTAAGACAGTAGAATATCATCTCTATAATAGCGGTAACGGGCAAGCTACGTACCCCCTTCAACACAGAATTAAATACTTCATTACTATTCGTAGTCGTGATGCCGTACCGACATCCTCCATCTGCCGCTAGTGCCCATTTCTCAATTGGTTTCTCCTTGAGCCAATTAGTCGTCTCGACTTTGACCGACCCAATCTCTGTCATTCCTTTTTCTAGATTTTTTGGCTGATTTTGACATGACACTACCTTCATCTTGTTCCTCAACTCCTTGTTACCAAATTTTTTTTAAAAATTTTGTAGCAAAATGCTGCATACAATAACGGTAATAGGCATGTGGCTCATTCTAAGATCCATTTTGTAAATCCATGCAAGAGAGAATACCGGTGTGACGATCGGAGATTACGCACAGCCCTTGACGGTCCGTTACATAGTATCGAATACAACTCATGAACCAAGTCCAACTTTCTATACTTTCTGCATCGACTATGGCAAAGGCAAATGGAAATAGCCGATCACTAGCATCAGGGGAAACCGCTATCAGTAAACATCCCTTATATTTACCATACAAATGTGTTTCATCAATACTTATTACCGGTCTACAAGACTTAAATCCTTCGATCGAAGCTGCAAAACTCCAGAATACTCTCTTGAATGTCTCCTCACCTGGGCCGGTCGGAACTTTATCCCATTTAACATATGTACCGGGATTTGAAGCTTGTAGTGCTGATAATAGATAAGGCAACTTCGTATATGCTTCCACAAACCCACCGTAGAGCCTCTCAATAGCTCTTTGTTTCCCTCGCCAAGCCTTGTTGTAAGAAATCTTATAATTGACGTCTTTCAACACTATCTCAATGATCGCCTTTGGCGTTATCCCTATTTGTGCCCTCACAACATTCAAAATTAAATTTGAAACTAATTTGGAGTCAACTTTCCTGTGAGCCTGTGTCAATATTGGATTGAGCAGGTATGAGAACCTCCCAATTTCGTCACAACAAAGTGAGTCTGTCCAGTTGGAATTATTGCACAAAATCTCCACGTACAACTTGGCTCTACCACATCCGGATTTGCTAATTGTTCTGCTATTCTTCTAACCCTTGGTGCCATTTTACATTTAACGTCAAATATGGTTTTGTTTGACCTGACCGTGACATACTCTCGATGTTACTTGATGGAGAAAATTTTCACGGCATGTATCACGACATCTTTGCTTGTGAACTTATGGCCAATGTACAAGTCACGTGGGTCAGATGATCTAGAAGACTCTTCACCAAAGTGGTATACTCTAGCAATGTTACCCAAGTCCACCGGTCCAAATCATGAACTGTTGATGAAACCAATTGGGTCGTTGGGACAGCCCGTTCCACATTTTGTTGCAAATTATGAACGACGTTAGAGACATTAACGTATGCATTCGCATAACTGACGTGCAAATTTTCTTCATCTTCAACTTCACCGTCCACTACATCTTCCACCTCTTCTTCATGTTCTTCATCTTCTATTAAGTCATTGTTAACCAAAGCATGCTCGAAGGTTTCAATAATATTTTCATTTTCGACGAGATTGCGTATGAAAATAGAAGGATTTGGGATTTCATCTTCTGCAGGACTAAATGTACTTTGAGTTGTGAATATGTCACCATGTGAAGGAGACAAGCTGACACTCAACTGTATCGGATCATTGGGAATCATCTGAGAGGTCTGTAATTCGGGTATTGGAGTTGACACACGACCAACTTGTAGACTACGTATGTGAATCTTGGTTTGCTCTATATATAATTCCATTGCAGACCAACTACTGTACGGAATAAGTGACCTTGCTATCATAGCAACAAGTGAGTCATCATCAACTATAGGTACTGACATAAAAAAAAAGGGCCTCCTTTGCCTTTTCCAGCTGCATACCTAGCTTTAATTTGAACACTCCATTCACCTTTATCCCATTTAGTTACTTCGTATACCTTTTCTGCCAATTCTTGCATTTTTATATTACGATTGGTCCAAACTATCTCCAGTTGTACACCTTTATAGCAAAATCCTACTTTTCGGTCTTCAACTATTTCCCCCCCGTAATACAACCAAATTGGAATTTTATAGTCCATACCTATACATTAGTACTCAAATTTGCATTCAATATACAATCGTGAACAACAAAAATAAAATAGATATTAACCAAAGATTAACCAACAAAGATTAACCATGGCATTTAACCATTGCATATAAATATGTGTGTGTGTGTGTGTGTGTGTGTGTGTGTGTTATATTCATAATAGCATAGTCAAAGTGAACACACTTGTTATGCTCATCACCCTTACATAGTCACATGCACAAGCTATCTTCCTGCCGAGAGACATAAAGAACCAAAGACGATAATCCTGAGAGGAGAGAAATCTATATAAGTATGTGACTATGCACAAGATATCTCCTAACACTTTATCTCCTCACACAATTGTGAAGTGTCTTTCACAAAACCAGTAGAAGCCATCTCCAACCAATTCATCTTTATTTCAATTGTGCATGTTACTATATAAGTATATAAATTCATCTTTATTTCAATCTCCACACAATTCATCTTTATTTCAATTGTGAAGTGTCACATCATAGATTGAGTCATAATTGTAACCATCACCAACAATCAACCATTCAACAATCAATTTGGGTCATATTTTTGGGTCTAGTTGTAACTCTAATACATTAAAAAAATCTCAATAAACAAACAATCAATTTGGGTCACATTATTAACAATAAGTGAAAAAAATTGTAATCAACACCAACAATCAGCGATCACAATAGTAGGCATACCTCTTTAGGGTTTGGAGATTGGATATGATTTGGGGATTTCCAAAATCCGTAGTGAGGAGAGTGATTGGGTTTAGACAAAGTGTGAGGAGAGAGATCGGGTGGAGAAGAAGGAAACTTGGATTAATGGAATTTGGGGGAGAAATTAGGGGTTAGGGTTTTGGGTTTTTGGGAGAAAGTGGAGAGGGCGCTGTTGGGGAAGAGGGGTAGAAGAAGAAAACGAAAAAGATAGAGAGAGACAGTGGGGGTCGACTCTATCTTAAAAGCAATTAGGGGGCCGGCCCATCTGAGGTCGCGATTGGGAATAGCGACCTCAGTTAGCGACGACCGCTACTGGCATTAGCGATCTCCTTTACACAGACTCAGTACAATACCCCCTCTGTAATCTACCAAGTGTGGGAGTACAAATTTGGTGGCTATGAAGAGGCCGCTATTCCCAATAGTGACCGCTGCTGACGTGGCAGTGGCTAGTCCACGAATGCTAATAGTTTGGGAATTTGCCTAAAATCGCTAATAGTTTCAAAAAGTGGCCTAGTACGGCAAAAAATTCAGATCTTTTCTCAGCTTCCTTCTGTGTAAACCCTAGAACCCCAATTTTGGGCAGGGAACTCCCCCCCTCCCGAGTTAGTCTTGTAAGATCTGAAAATAAACCCTAAGCCCCCGTCGTCGATTCAGGTGAATTGTTTCTTTACTCAAAGTCAAATTCTTTCCCATTTTCCTCCAATTGGACCGGGTTATTCATCCAATTCCCTTATTAAAGATGTATTTTTTTCCTGTGATTTTTATTTTTATTTTACCGCGATAAGTCATCTCTAAGATTGAAGTTTACCCATAAGGTTGAATGATGCGAAACAGATTTCATTTTTCTGTTTGTGACCTCTCTTTCTTGTTTATTCGCGTGTTTTTTCTAGGTCAAAATTCAATTATTGATTAGGGCTATTCTTCTTTACTCTGATTTGTTAGACACTGTAAGTACTAAGTACATTTGCTATTATTTGTAGAAATGTGGACTTGTATAGGGTTTAATTTGTGCGTGCATGCAAAAAATGGGTAAAAATGGTTTATCGTTCATCTGGTTTTGGTACTAATACATGTACACCAAGTCTGAAATAGTTGTTGGAACTTGTAAATGTGCGCCCGCACCCTTTTCTTGTATTATTATTTTCAGATCAGTTAAGGTTATAAATATTGCCAAGAAATTTATAGATCAGTTAAGGTTATAAATATTGCCAAAAAATTGTAAATTTCGAAGAGAAATCAATTGCTTGTTGAACTGAAGCTTAATCTTGAATTTTACTCTTCTTACTTGATTTTTCAACCAAACAATGCAACATGACCTGTCTACTGGGGTGGATCCAGGATTAAAAACTGAGGGGGGCTAGGGATTTTTTTGTGTGCACAAGATAACATTCAAAATATATATAGATACTGGAGGGATAAAGTTTTTATAGATACTAGATGGAATAGAGTTGGGCTTGTGCCAAAAAAATAAGTGGAAGACCCAAATATATATGGGGTGGGCTTTAAAACATATTTGGTGGTGGGGGGGGGCTGAAGCATACATCCCACACTAATATTTTTTAAAAAAATTGTAAAGAAATACCAAAATGTTGGGGGGGGGGGGCTGTAGCATACCCTAGCCCCCTAGATCTGCCCCGGTCTGTAGAGGTTTTTTTTTTGGGGATTTAGTTGGAACCACGTTTTTTTAGGATTCATGTTCATAGGATTTGACAAAGTTTTATGTTAGCTGTCAACTACTTAACGCAATTCTCCTCCTTACCCGGTTTGTGGTTGGATTCCTGGTTTGGAACAAGCAATGGCAGAGAAATTATTAATGAAAAGGTTGTGGGTAATTTAAAGTAGAATTAAGACCTTTGATGTTCGAAATATTATAGGAAGTATGAAAATAGGAAAAGCTTTAGGACCGAATGGTATACACGTTGAAGTTTGAAAGTGTCTTGAGAATGTAGGAGTGAGTTGGCTAACAAGATAATTTAATGAGATTTTGAGGATCAAGAAGATGCCCGATGAATGGAGAAAGCGTATTTTAGTACCTATATATAAAAATAAATGAGATATCTATGAAGCACGGATACGGGTACGTGTATCCGGTACGCGGATACGACGCTTTCTCAAAAACTAGGATATGGGTACGTACGGATACACTAAATTAAAATAATTAAAAAAGTTAATATTATAGATATATAAATAGTAAACTAAAATATTCAATTCAATACGAACATGAAAAAACAAGAAACAAAAACATGGTAATTAAAATTAAAACAAGCCATTGTCAAACAAACATATTAATGGATCATTCAAAGTTTCCAACAACATCAATACTAATTTTACATGACCAATTTTTTAAAATAAAAGTAGGCTAGTCTTAAACATATTCAATATAATTAGTATCATAACTACATTTATCATAAAACCAACCAAGATCCTTCAATACATCCTACTGTCCTATATCTATCACATTAAAGAAATCAAACACTCAAACACTAGAGCGAATAAAGTTGCAGCAATTTATACAATAATACAAGTAGTCAATCAACCAAAATAATAGCAAGAACTACATCCTACATCTATCATTTTGTCTACGTCTTTTAATCAAATGAAACAAAATAATATCTTTTAATCAAATGAAATTAAGATTTGAAAGGAGAAGATGAAGAGTATAGTAGAATATATATATATATATATATGTATATATATATATATATTCTACTATTCTCTTCATCTATATATGAGCAATGCTCCATTGTAAACCACTGAAGCCGTTGTTCGGAACAACGGCTTCGTTTATTTTGAACTTAAGGCGTTGTTTCGAACAACGGCTTAAGTTTATAATCGAAGCCGTTGTTTCCAACAACGGCTTTAGTGGTTTGCATATCCGTTTGCACGGAACCCGTTTGCAATAGAGCATTTCCCTATATATATATATATATATATATATATATATATATATATCCAAACAGTATCCAAGAGTATCCCGATGTATCCGAGAGTATCCCCAGAGTATTCGATCTTTTTTTTCTTTTAAAAAAAATAATTGCTTGGATATGTATCCGACAAGTATCCCACCGGGTACATATCCGGTACGAGATACGCATCCTCGGGAGAGTATCTGTGCTTCTTAGGAAAATATACAAAGTTGCTCCAACTACCGCTAGATTAAATTAATGAGCCATACGATAAAATTTTGGGAGAGATCAAACATAGACTAAGACCAGAAACTACAGTGTATAAGAATCAGTTTGGATTATGTCTGGAGGACAACAATGAAAGCAATTTATGTACCGAGGAGGCTTATAAAAAAATATAAGGAGAATAAGAAAGATCTACATATGGTGTTTTATGGATTTAGAAAAGGCATATGGTAAAGTCTCTAGAGACATAATATGGTGGACATTAAAAAATAAAAGAGTAACTATTCGGTATATTGAGGTGGTTAAGGATATGTATGAAGGGGCAATGCTACAATTAGAACAACCACATGAGATACCAGCAATTTTTCTATTACAGTAGGTTCACACCAAGGTTCGGCTTTAGGCCCCTACCTTTTTTACTTTGGTTTTGAATGATTTGATGCAAGAATTACAAGATGAGGTGCCTTAGTGTATGCTTTTAGCCAATGACATCATCTTAGTGAATGAGACTAGAGCATAAATCAATGCTAAATTAGAATCGTGGAGAGAAACTTTGGAAGCTAGAGGGTTAAATAAGCAGAACTAAAACAAAGTACATGGAGTGTAATTTTAGTAATTTCGGGACACAAATGAGGAAGTGGTACCTAAGAAAGACCGTTTTCAATATTTAGGCTCGATTATACAAAGAGATGGGGAGTTTTGTGAAGTTATATATAGGCTCTAAGCAGGGTGGCTTAAGTGGAGAAGTGCTAGTGGTATCTTGTGTGACCAAAGTATACCTTTAAAGTTGAAGGAAAATTTTTATAGGACGAAAGACTATTGTTTGACCAGCAATGATGTATAGAGCAGAGTTTTGGGCAATAAAGAAACATGTCCAAAAAATGAGTGTAGCGGAGATGAAGATGCTAAGATGGATGTGTGGTAAAACTCTAAATGAGCATATACGAGACATGGTAAAGCTAACTTTTATCGAAGATAAATTACGAGAGAATCGCTTCAGGTGGTTTGGATGTCACACGTAGACCTAGTAGCGCCACTGTTAGAAAGAGTGATTTGATAAGTATTGCGGGTAGAGTTAGGGGTAAGAGAAGTCTAAACTTACTTGAGAGAAAATGGTGAGAAAAGATACGATAGCTTGTGGCCTTTCAGTAGATATTGCACTAAACCGAGCAGAATGAAAAACCATGATTCATGTAGCCGACTCCAACTAGTTGGGAAAAAGGGTTTGTTGTTGTTGTTGTTATTGTAGGTGGACCCACGGTTCATAATCTGGTGTTGGTGTCAATGTTACTGGAGATTATTTCGGATTAGAGCGTCATTGTATGTATCAACAACTTAAGAATTAAAATTTGTTATGATTTGATATAATAGAGATGACTAAATTAGGTAGAATGAGTTTTGTTTAGCAAGAATTCGTTAAAATGTATTATTCTTGTTGTTGAGTAGTAGTTACTGTTTATATATTTCTGTATGGTATTGATCACTTTTTATGGAAATTAAATAATTGGGTATATCATCTGCAGTTAGAAGGATCAGATCAAACAAAGTATGGGTAACAAGAAAAATCCCACTGTTTTTTTTGATATATCAATTGATGGTGATCCTGCTGAGAGACTGGTGATCGAGGTATCAAATGATTTGTTGTTTTGATTCTATTTATGAATATTAGTAGTTTACACGTGCAATGCACGTCTTAATAAATATAGGTTTTTTAAAAGTAAAATTCAGACTACGTCTGGATTTGATCTAAAACCTCATTTACAATAGTTATGCACGTGTGTTGCACGGGTTGGTAGATGGACAAATTACACTAAGGCCTTCTCCCATTATAGTAGTAGAGATTTTATTCTATCGGTCATTGTTTTCTCTGCATATCTGTGATGGAAAATTTTATGTTCTTATTTTTCTTTTAACTGATCTTTCAGCTCTATTCAGATGTTGTTCCAAAGACTGCTGAAAACTTTCGAGCACTTTGTACTGGTATTATTCTTGCACTTTTTTTTATTGATATTGGGGAATATTTTGCATAATTAAGTAGTAGCGCTGGTGCATCTGAATATCATTAAGTTGTGTTTGTTTAGAGTTGCCAATGCCATAACCACCAGTGTCATGTCTTGATATCTGCCATGACCATCACCATTGTGAAGACCACTGTGCATTTTTGTTGGCACGGTCATTATTGTTGTTGCCGTTATTGCTATGTTTGTGTCTCTACCTCTCTACCATCATCATTAATCACCATTACTACCTCAATCACCACCCTCAAACTTGCACTGATCATCACATTCTTCACCTTTTTTTGGATCAATAGCTGTCGTGGTTAATTTTAGAAAATCTGAGTGGCCATATCACATTGCCATGAATTATTTAACACCCCTGATAGGAATATTGGATTGAATATTCACGAACTTCACATATAGAAAATTAATTTTCAGGGGATACAATGCCTGTGAACTCTGTTCTAGCCCATGTCCCTAGAAATGATGGCAGAGAAAATATTGTACTCTATACTAAACATACTCTCAGGGAAATGTTGTTAAAGGAGCAATCCTCTTAACTTCACTTAACTAAGAGCTTAGAAGAAGAGTATCAATATATCATAGGCATATATTCTTTATATACACACACCATTATGTTTTTTTCTTCTGCAAGTACATTGGTCTGATCTGTCACATGTGCTGTATGCGAGAAATCGTCAGATTTTGGGTGAGTTATATATGATCTGTGCAACTTTCATCATATTCAAGACATACTCTGTTTATATAAGATTCATGACTTAATTTTATGGTTTCTTTGGTAGGAGAGAAAGGGGTTGGAGCTTCTACTGGAAAGCCATTGCACTACAAGGGATCAATTTTTCATCGCATAATCAAAGGTTTCATGGCTCAAGTATGTTGAGAATCTCATCTGTTGGCTATGATTTTTCATTCGGTATTTTGCGTAATAGTTTCTTTGATAGATGGGTGTGTACTTCCATTGTATTAGCCCTTTTACATGTTTAGGTTTCTAGAAAAAATGAGAAGCATAAGCCGTAAAGCATGAGGATACTACAAAGTTATTATTATTATTAATTGTTTTATATGTACAACTGTGTCCACATTTCTACTGATTGAAACTGGGATGATTGATTATCTTATAACTATTTACAGGGTGGTGACTTTTCAAAACGAGATGGTATTGCTTTAATATGCTCAGGCCTTTAATATGTCACTTCTTGCTCTGTATTGTCAGTGAAAGTTCAACCTTCATTGCTATTTCCAGGCACTGGTGGAGAGAGTATCTATGGTGGGAAGTTTCCAGGTTTGTAGAGAATTTCTTAGATTAAAAGCACATATGTTTGTATTTTTTATGCTAATATATCTCTATTTTTCTCCCCAGATGAGAATTTCAAACTGAAGCATAATGCACCTGGAGTTTTATCTATGGCAAATGCTGGTCCAAACACAAACGGATCACAATTTTTTATCACCTTCAAGCCGACGCCCCATCTTGATGGGTAACACCTCTTCTTAGTTTTTCAATGTTTCTATGCTCATTAAAAATCAGTCTTATTATATAGTATATTTTCAAATTGGCCATGGATCTATTTGTTTTTCTTGCCTAGCATCTCATTCTTCATCATAAGATGTCAAGTTCAAAAAAATAGTAATGGCACATGCTATGCACAATTATTGATCATTTAAAGTAAAAAAAACAACTTGAAAAAGCAAATTTACATACTACCATTGATGTTATTCAGCAGAAGTCCAGATAAACTTTAGAAATTCAGGTAGTCATTACATATCAGTGTTCTAAAAAGCGGCCTAGGCGGCCGCCTAGGCGGCGCCTAGGCGCTAGGCGGCCCTCCAACGCCTTGCCTAGGGGTTAGGCATTTAAGAAAATCGGTTAATGGTTCTAGGCGGTTAAACGCAGGTCTAGGCGGCGCGTAATCAGTGTAAGCGGATCTAGGCGGGCTAGACCTGCTTAGGACTTAATTATTAAAAAAAAGGACTCGACTCATTCCAACCCGACCCGCTTTAATACAAACCCTTAAAACTTTTTTTTCTCCTCTAAATCCCCCGTAAAAAACCCCGAAATCAATTTTATTCTCTAAATCCCTAATTCCTCTTCTCTAAAATCCCCAAATCACCTCCTCCGCCTCCCTTCTCGCAGTCGGAGGCTCGCAGCTCGCAATGCGCTTCAATTTCGACCTCCTTCGCCTCTCTCCTCCTTCGCCTTCCTCCTCTCAATCGTTGCTCGCAATCGTCAACACAACCTCCTTCGCCTCCTTCCTCGCAGTCGCAGCTCTCACTCACTCTGTCACTCAGTCGTCAAAACCTCCTCTTCTACCTCCCTCCTTGCAGTCGCAGCTCGCTTCAACTTCAACCGACATCAACACAACCTCTCTCTCCTCTCTTCAGCTTCAAAATCAAGTCGTCAACACAACCACACATTGCCTCCCGCCGTGCTTCACCTCTGACGTCAACATTACGTCTTCTTCTCTCTCAAATTTCTCTTGACCCAACCCTCTCCCATCCCCCGACTCAAGCCTCCCGCTTCCGCACACTGTTTGCTCCATGGACTGGAACAGCCGAACATGTAATCTCTACGACTGATCTTCGTCATAGATTAATACTAGTTTAATAGATAAGTATAAGACTATACAAAAAAAAAGACTAATAATAATACACCGATTCGATTTTGTAAAGCTCATACTGCAATTGCAAGGAGAAATATCAAGGGTAAGAATTGGTAACAACAAAACAAACCAAAATGATAAAATAAATAAATAAATAAAATATATACATAAATAAATATATAATATATAAATAAAACCGCCTAGCGCCTAGCCGCTTAAGCTCCACTTACAAGGCCTAGGCGCTAGGCAGCCATCGGCCGCCCGACTACCGCCTAGCGACTTTTAGAACATTGTTACATATTAGTATAAAAAGGAATTGGATGCCATGAGATTTGTTAGTTAGCCTTTTCTATTAAATATGAAGGAATGAGATAAGAGTTCGTTAGTTACTAAGTATCTTGTGTTGATTGTAAGTGATAACTACTTGGAAAAAAGGGATAGAAGTGATCTTGTAGTCGAGAGGATTTTAGATATAGTGTTCTAAAAGGGAATTCATAGAGTTAACATAGTGACCAAGGTTTTAAAACTCGGGAGCGAGATCAGGTTTTTCCGAATATTTGGACTTGGATCGGTTCCGGCCGGATAGTAGTAATGTAGTATAGGATTGGCGTGTAAGGTTTTCTGGATCAGGCATTTTTTAACATAAAAAATAATTATCTAATATGTCTCTATAATTAAATTATATTTTAAAAATAATTAATTTTAAAAAATGAATTGATCATTGATCAATTTAAATAATTTTTTTTACAAATTTAATATTTTCAATTACAAACTTGAACCTTTTAATTAGTTTCAAATGTAGAAGAAAACTAGAACAACAGAAATAGGTAGACCAAATAATACAGATTTTATTTACACATACAAAGAAGAAACCAAATATGAAAAAATAATGTTCATTACACAATTACATCTTCGTTGGATTTATAGGATCCACATAAATAGAAAATTCAAATATTGAATCTTTTAATCATCGAATCGATGGTATCAGGTTGAGATCGAGCGAATCCATTTGTTTCAATTGCTAACTCAGCCGATGCCCGAGTTATCTCGCTCATCCCGATATTTAGGGGTTGTATTGGAGTGGTCCCTTGAAAAATGATCTGGGATCTGCCGATCTTTAAAACCATGATGGTGACCATGTTTTATTTATGATATACTTTATACAATCTAAAACTTTTCTTTTTAGTTTTCGTTTTCTTTCCAAGATGAGCAAGGTGAAAGATGGAATCAAAGGAATATGCTCTCAACCCATACTTACGTAGCAGTATAGATATAAAATTATCTGATATATTATTCTCTGCATTAGTTTTATCAGGCTAAAAGTCATTTGAACTGGTGCTTGCTAATAGAGTCTAGAACTTCATTCTAAAAGGATATTGATTGCATCATGTACTATCATGTGCAGCAAGCATGTTGTTTTTGGGAAGGTTGTCAGTGGTTTGAGCTTTCTGAGTAAGATGGAAGAAACAGGTTCGCAGCAAGGAAAATGTACTTCCATTGTAAAAATTGTGGATTGTGGTGTATCTACCGATAAACCTCTTAAAGAACAAAAAAACAGGAAAGGTATGAAAGAAGGTACAAATTCTAATTAGAACCACTTGATGCATTCCAATTTCTTGGTTCCTGTAGGACGATGGTACTTCTCTTGCAGGAAAGAACCTGAAGAAACTAGGAAGAGACCGGCCTTCAGATGATAATTCTGATGAGCAAGGTACGGCAAGGCGCAAAAGTCGTGTTAAAAATAGAAGGAAGAAGAGAAAGAGAAGATATTCATTGTCAGATTCTTCCAGTTCTGATGAATCTGATTCAGATTCATATTCTTCTGATAGTGACTCTGATTCATACTCATCATCAACTGAATCAAGTTCATCAAGTGATTATCGACGCAAAAGGAGAAAGAAAACATCAAGGAAGGACAAACATAGAAACGAGAAAAGAAAAGGTGGTCGTCGTAGAGAGAAACAACAAAAGAGGCATAATAAACGATCCAGACTCAAGTCAAAACGGTGTGCTTCTTCATGTGTTAATTTCCCCCTTGTTCATCCTGTTCATACGGTCCTTATTTTTGCTCCGAGTAATTGCTTTATTTTGAGTTTGTTTCAATCTTGTTTGTAGATCCTCTGGGAGTTCCAGCGATTCTGATAGTGAGAGTGCCAGTAGGAGTGGCTATGATGTTGAGAAAGATACTGATAAAGTGAAAATTTTGCCAGATGTTGCTAATACGTCTCCTAGAGGTGTGTATTCTACTATATCAAAAAGTTTTTAATATAATGTATGTGGTTTCCGATTCCCTCCTTTTGCAATGTATTCAGTGCAATATTATGTTCAGCTAAACATGCAAGTGCCAGTAGGGTATAGTTGTCAGTCTCTTCTCTAGTGAGCAAGAAGTCGGGGGATCAATTCCAGCTTGCATCATTTGAAAAAGTGTGCATATGTAGTTTACTGGCCTTGTCGAAAACAAAAAACAAGTTGGTTTTTTTTTTTTTGGTAGGGGGGGGGGGGGGGGGGGGCAATTATTCCCAGTTATTATAAAGATGAACAGTTTCAGTTCATATTTATTTTTTATTTAGTATTTGCCTAAACAACAGTTACATTCATTTGCGGTTTACATTCATTGTGGGTTTTCTCCTTCATGATGTTTAAATGTTTTATACATTTAATGTGTGAAGCAGTTAGTAAATATAAAGGTCACTATGGTCATATTTTTCCACAAGTGTTGCTGGACAAACATCCACTTCAATGCAAATGCTTCTATCTTGTATGTGTTTGTTTGAAGTTTGAGCACAAATATAATATTCGGTGTCCAGTTCATTTTTTCTCTTCTTTTTTATTTTTTGCAGGAGAAATGAAACATTCTTCACCTGTTTTGAGTAAACAAGTAGTTGCAAGGGGAATAATGAAGAATGAACAGAAGATTATTGAAGACTACGAGGAGGGTGAGCTGTTTGAAGAAAAAATTGGAGGTGCTCCAGATAATGATAACCACTTGAGAGCCAAATCCAATTCAAATGAAAAATCACATACGTTCAGGTTCTCCTCGATTATTTTTTAAACATAGTACAATATTTCCATGCTTTTGTGCACTTAGACGTGTATCTCGATTCTCGAATATGACCCAGCCCATTGGAAAATGTTTGCTTATTTGTGGAAGATCTAAATTTGTCCATAGTCAATAGGGTCTGGTTGCAACTTTCTCAACACCTGCCCAACCCGAACCCTAAAGAACCAAAAGCTGGCCCAGACCTTGACATGCCCGAAAACCCAAGGCTTTGAAGTATAATTATACTTACACATTTAAGAAAATATAATCCATATACCTATTTGTCAAATATGTAGAGAATAAGATGGAAATCTGTTTTCTTTTTTCTTAATAGGAATATTATATTTTTAAACAACTAAGGCCTTGTTTGGGAACAAAGTTAACATAACCGAAATTATTATTTAAGTGGAGGTAGAGGTCTGCAACTTTGGTTAGCAAACCTCTACCTCCACCCAAATACTTTCCCTTCAAGTGTTTGGAGAAGTGGAGTCGGGATTAGACAGGAGTGGATTTTAGGTAACTATAGTTATCTTGAGTTTTTGGCTAAGAAAAGTTGAGAAAACTATAGTTATGTCAATTCTAAAATGTTGCAAATTGCCCAAACTTTAGATAACTAACAAAACTCCCGTTATTGTAATTTAACTCCAATCCTAAACACGCTCTGGTGTAAACTTAACCTTATGTAGAGAATTTTCCAAGAATATTAAAAGATTAAGTTTATCAACAAGTAGTGCCGATTAAGTTAGAAGTAAAACTAGTGATTGATATGATGGATTTTCAAGAAATTGAATAAGTTTAATAGTCCTAATTGAAAATTCATGCCTAAAATTCAACGATTGTACTTAGAGTTTTTAGCATGTAAGATATTCAATAGTGATATGTACACTATTTGGCAAGCAGAAGCATACACTCAATATTTGTGGATGACAGATAATTTAGATAATATTCTAGAGATGATAAGCAGTACCACAAGTAATGAAGGAATGGAAAGATCTTATCGGGACTCGATGAAAGTGTGTCGGGTCTGAATTGAAACACTATGATGATCCCCACTTCACACCCAAATACGAAACACTAGAAGCTATCCAATCGAAAATCAAATCTGAACAGATCTGATATGTTTTTGCTGTGCGCTCGGGAGGAAGGCGAAGGCAGGAGGTGCAGGGTTGCAGGGACAGTAGAGCAGCAATGGAGGATGAAGCTTCGGGGTGATGGTGGCACGGTGGTTGTCGGAGACGAAGAAATTGGCAGTCGATGGGGAGCGGTGTGGGTGGTGGTCGGGGTTTGCAAGGGTGAGAGCGGCAGCGATCGGGTGGCGGAGTAGGTTTGATGAGAGGAGGTTTGGGGTGGTCGGTTGAGGAAGAGAGAGGAAGTGGAGGTCGAGTGAAGGAGGAGAGTGTGTGGGTGGAGGTTGTGGGGCTTTGGGAAGGGGAAAGAGAAAAAAAGGGAGGCGGCAGTGAATAAGGGGATGGAGGTGTAGTCTAGGGTTTCTCACAAATCCTAATTTTTTCTCAATGTCTTACACGAGATGAATGAAGAGCAAAACTTAATCACACAATTTTTAATCAATCAAAAACATATGTTCTCGTTAGTCTAAAGGCCTATACATAAGCTCAAAACAAATCTCCAAAATATATCTATTGTACAGAAAATAAGGGTGTAAATAGCAAAACTATTATATATACCAAAACAACTAAAAGTGTTGAAATGAATATAACTAGGCTAATAAAATAGTCATCCTAGACGATGCATGCACTGATAGAAGCGCCCAAAATATCTCGAACCGTTGTCCTCATCATTCTTTCCGGGTGGGAGAGAGCTCGACCCAATCGAGTCAAAACCAATGCTCATGTCATAGTACTCCAAAATGTCTGGATCCAAGCACTGGAGCTCTTCACGATCAATCCAAGTGTCCTCCGACTCTGGCTTGTTCTATCGCACCAAATATTTGTGAATACCACAATCTCTAGTAGAGATTATCTGATCATCTAAAATATTATCCAATTTTTCAGTCGGTGGGTAAGTAGTGTCGGGTAAAAAGAGAAATGTGGGAATCTTATCAGTAGGCTGTAAGGTAGGTTCATCTATAAGAAAATTTCTAGGGTTAAATTCGGAGCCTTCATAAGATACTGGATCCTCAATATTGAAAGTCTTACTTTTGCCAGAACCTTCTGGAAGGTCAACGACATAGACATTATTATTGATTTTATGCAAAATTTTAAACGGACCTGTAGCACATGCATTCAATTTCTTAACGGATCTAGCTGGAAATCGTTCCGGATGAATCTGAACCATCATCTCGTCACCAACATCAAAAGTTTTAAATTTTCTTCTAGTATGTGCCCTTAACTTGTAGTTAAAATTTTCATTTTCTTAAAATTTTTTCTATGCAAATCATGAATGCGGGATACAAATGTGGATGCAGACTCTCAGATTATGATGTTCTAATATGAGGACAAGATCTATGGGCTGCCTAAGATGATAACCATGCACAACTTCATGTGGACTCATGCCAGTGGTTCTATTCTTTGATGTGTTGTAGGCAAAATCAGCAACAGTTAATTTTAAGTTCCAAGTTCCTAAGTTCTCCTATAATAGTATGCAAAAGATTACCAAGATCCCGATAGACCACCTCAGTCTGTTCATCAGTCTGTGGATGGAAGGTTGAAGAGGATTTTAGTTTTGTTCCCATCTTGCGTCATATGGTCTTCCAAAAGTAACTTGTGAATTTTACATTTCAATCGGACACAGTTGTTTTTGGCTACCCATGTAACTTTACAATATTATCGAAGAAGATTTGAGCTACACAAGATGCATCGAAGGTTTTCGAATATGGGAGGAAGTTGACCATTTTAGAAAAAGGTCCACGACGACAAGAATGAAATCATGTTTTGTTTGTGTTTTCGGTAAGCCTAACACGAAATTCATGCTGACATCTTTCCAAGGGCAACTGGGAACAGGTAACGGGGTATACAGGTCTGTGTTTTTGTTTTTGTTGTTTGGCGAGTTGACAAGTATGACACATGTTAACAAGTCTCGCAACGTCCCTTTTAAGCTTAAACCAGTAAAACCTATGTTCTACAATATCAATGGTCTTGCTATACCCAAAGTGTCCAGTAAGACCACCAACGTGCAATTCTTAAACAAGATATTCTCGTAAGGACGTGCAAGAAATGCACAGTTTGGAGCGATAGAAGAGATAATCATCTTTCAAAAAATAATCATCTATCACTTGAGTGATGTCATCCTTCAAAGGGGTGTACATCTTATGAAAATCTGGGCATGAGGCATACTCATCTTTCTCAAAACGAATAACTTCGGTGCGCAGTGTGGATAAGATCGTGTGACAATGAGTTTGCGCATCCACAACCTTATTATCAACCCTTTTCTTATGCCTAATGGTATACAAATATTCTTGTAACTCTACCCATCGATCATGTCTCGGATTCAGTTTTTGTTGGGAATTGAGGAATCGTAAGGCTTCTTGGTCTGAGAAGATGATGAATTCTTGCGGCAGGAGGTAATGTTGCCAATAGGAAAGTGACTGAATTATCGCATAGAATTCCTTGTCATAAGTGGAGTATTTTTGTTTTGCTTCATCCAGCTTTTCGCTGAAATAAGCAACATTGCGACTATTGACTGTGGACTCCACCTATACCAATACAAGAAGCATCGCATGTTACTTCGAAGACTTTAGGAAAACCAGGCAACCTCATGACAGGTGTCTGAGTCATTCTTTTTTTGACTCTTTGAAGGCTTTCGTGGCTGCTTTCGACCAGACGAACTCACCTTTCTTCAAGCAGTCAGTTATCGGAGCCATGATTATACTAAATCCTTGCACAAACTGACAATAGAAGGTGGCAAGACCATGAAAACTCAGCACATCACATATGTTGCGGGGCTCAGGCTACTCAATAATAACCCTTATCTTTTCTGGGTCAGCGGATACTCTGGTGGAAACAATAAATCCCAGAATAGTCTGATCAGAGAGAAATGTACATTTGGTAGGATTAGCATAAAACTGTTTCTTCCTCAAAACACTGCATACCTGTCTCAGATGGTCAAGATGTTACCCAACAGATCGGCTGTAAAAGAGAATATCATCAAAGTACACCACAATGAACTTGCCCAGAAAAGGACAGACTACTTGTGTCATGATTCTTATAAACGTGCTCAGGGCATTCGTCATTCCAAATGACATGACCATCTATTTGTACAAGCCATCCTTCATCTTGAAGGTGGTCTTCCATTCATCACCAGGACGAACACGTATTTGGTGGTAGCCACTTTTAAGATCAATCTTGGAAAAGATTGTGGCACTAGACATCATGTCCAACATGTCATCCAATTGGGAATGGAAAAACGGTATTTTACCTTGATTTTGTTTATGGCACAACTGTCCACACATACGCCATGTTCCATTTTTCTTTGGCGTCGACAGAGCAGGTACTACACGATAACTTAAGCTTTTTATAGTGAAGCTCTTTACCAATAACTCGTCAACTTGCCTTTTCAACTCAGCATGTTCTGCCGGATTCATCCAATAGTGTGGCAAGTTAGGAAGACTCGTTCCCGGAACCAGATCAATAGCGTGTTTGATGTCCCGCTGCGGGAGTTACTGGTTGGGAGGTCAGCAGGAAACACATCTGCAAATTTCTGAAGGACAGGAGTGACTTGAGGAAGGATGAATGACTCGGGCTCTTTAGGAACTTCTCTCGTTGTGAGTAGGAGAACTATCGTTCCTTTGTCACTTTCTTCCGTGAGTTCCTTTTCACCCATATAAGCTACTTATCCTTTTTCGAGGGAGTTGGTGTTGTCACAGACAGACTAGTTTGTGGTTTCACTGGTATGAGCTTTATCTTTAATCCGTCGTGCGGGAACACACATTGGTTGGATCGATCATATATTGTCACATCGTGGTCATATTGCCAGTCTCCCTAAAATTACTTGATCCACATCCATTTTGAGCACATCACACCAAATTTGTTCCTTGTAGGCTTTGAAATCTATGGGGATCAAACAACCTTGTGTTACTTGGAAAGCTGTCGCATCAATTCAAGATACTTTGTATGGGTGTGGATGGGGTTCAGCTTTAAGCCCGGTCTTGACCAGGACTGATGAAGAGGCAACATTGATGATGCTTCCACTGTCAACAATCACCTTACAGTTTTCCTATTGTTGTGAAGGTGTGAAATATAGCAGTGCGCTTCCACTCATCTCCTTCTTTTGGTTGAGACAAAGTACATCTGACTACATTCAAAGGAGGTGATTGGATCGATCGAATACAGTTGATATTCTAGTCATCCTCTTCTTTGCCGAAGTCATCACTTTCATTGGGTTCATAGGAAAACTCATTGTCGAAATCATCTGCATTGATAGCGGTACCTTCTACTATATTAATCCTACTGGGGCTGAGACAGTTGACAACAACATGACCGTATCCCTTGCATTTATAGCATTTAGTGAGAGAATCAATCTTAAGAGTAATTCATACCCTTGTTGTTATTTCTAGGCGGGTAGGAATTTGAAGTAGGCTTGCTTGGGTAAGACTTGTTGGGTTACTGAAAAGAGGACTTAGGTCTAGAGGGATCAGTGAAGGTCATTCTAAAGGAATGATCTTTCGAATCGCTGGAATTGTAGGAGGAGCTTGTTTTAAGGGTATGCATATCGAGGACGAGGACATAAATCACTGCCAAGGAGTCCACATTTCTATGGATTTACTCGTTCCTTAGATCGGATCGTAGTCCAGCTGTGAACCTAGAGAGGGTTTGTTCTTCGCTCTCTTTACCTAAAGCATTGCATCAAATGAGGAAGTCGTTGAACTTATCCACTTACTCTTGGGTGAATTTGCTTTCTTGATAGAGTTGGTTCCACGAATCTAGTAATCTAGTGTGGAACGATAATAGTACATATCTCTCAATGAGTTTCTCTTTCATGGTCTCCCAAGTGGCTATGGGTGCCAAGCCTCGGCCTCTGCGGGCATATTCAAGATTGGTCCAGTGGTGTTGAATTTTACCAGTCAATTTTATCGTGACAAATCAGTTCTTCGGGGCTTCACTTGTGCCAAACCACACGAAGCAGTGGTCCATGGCACGGATCCAATTGAGATAAGCTTGGGGTTCCATATGACCTTCAAAGTACGGAATGTCAGCCTTTACGTTCTTCTTGTATTATTCGTCAGAGTCACGATCTTGACGTCGGTCGTCACGATCATTTCCTTGAGGGATCTGACGATGAAACTCAGGGGCAACATTTTAATTCAATTCCACTTGCTCAAGCCTTTGATTGATCTTAGCGAGAGTTGCTTGAATGGCAATGAGGGTAGTGAAATTATCAGTGTTGTCCATTTTAGTTCGAAGAGGGGTTCGCTGATTTCTAGGATTTCTGATTGGGTAGTTTGGAAGGGACAATAAAGCCTCTTCAGGATTTGTGATGGTGCTGCGAAGAAGCAGTCACCAAAGGCGAAAAACTAGGGGCCATAGGGACGTGTGCTTGCTGAAATTTGGGGAAACGTGACCTAAATGCACCTAAAATGATGTATTTTTAAATCCGAAATGATCTAAAAATGACCCTAAATGATCATAAATGAATGCAGAATTTATGGCTAAATGATGCAAGAACTAGGGTTTTAAAATATTTGCTCTGATACCAAAATAATGTAAACTTAATCCTATGTAGAGAATTTTTCAAGAATATTAAAAGATTAAGTTTACCAATAAGTAGTGCCGATTAAGTTAGAAAGTAAAACTAGTGATTATTATTATGGATTTTCAATAAATTGAATATAACAGTCCCAATTGAAAATTCAAGCCCAAAATTCAACGATTATACTTAGTGTTTTTAGTATGTAAGATATTCAATAATGATTCGTACACTATTTGGCAAGTAGAAGCACACACTCAATATTTGTGGATGACAGATAATATTCTAGAGATGATGCAGTGCCACAAGTAATGGAGGAATGGAAAGATCTTACCGGGACTCGATGAAAGTGTGTCGGGTATGAGTTGAAACACTATGATGATCTCCACTTCACTCCCAAATACGAGAAACACTAGAAGCTATCCAATCGAAAATCAGATCAGATCCGATCTGTTGATGTTGTGTGCTTGGGAGGAAGGTGAAGGCAGGAGGTGCAGGGTTGTGGGGACAGTAGAGCAGCAATGGAGGATGAAGCAAGGGTGAGAGTGGCAACAATTGGGTGGCGGAGTGGGTTTGATGAGAGAGGGTTTGGGGTGGTCGGCTGAAGAAGAGAGAGGAAGTGGAGGTCGGGTGAAGGGGGAGAGAGTGTGGGTGGGGGTTATGGGGCTTTAGGAAGAAGGAGAAAGAGGAAAAAGGGGAGACGATAGTGAATAAGGGGATGGAGGTGTAGTTTAGGGTTTCTGACAAACCCTAATTTTCTCTCAATGTCTCACAAAAAAGAGAAATGAAGAGCCAAACTCAATCACACAATTTTTAATCAATAAAAAATATATGTTCTCATTAGTCTAAAGGCATATATATAGGCTCAAAACAAATCTCAAAACAAATCTCTAAAATTTATCCAATGTGCTGAAAATAAGGGTGCAAATAGCAAAACTACTACATATGCCAAAATAACTACAAGTGCTGAATAAAAATAATTTGGCTAATAAAATAGTCAGCCTAGACGATGTTCGCGCTGATAGAAGCGCCCAAAATACCTCGAACCAATGTCCTCATCACGCTTTTAATATGTATATAGTTTCTAGCTAGGAAGCATGGATTCTTCACAGAGGTGCTCACACTCGTGTTGGACTCGTATCGGACATGGGTGTAACTGTGATACGTATCGGGTTCGGCGGGGTGCGTGTCCCATTAATTTAAATTAAGATCATAAAATAGGGTGAGGTATTGAGTGTGCTGTATTGAGTGTGGCGCGATACAGAGCTTGGTTTTTTAGTGCGGGTTTGGGTATCTTTTTACCCAAACCCAGAAACCTGTTTAAATATCAAATCCCTGCATCCCCAAATCCTATCTTTCTCTTCAGATCTCATTTTCTAACTAGGTTGTGCTATATTAGACCATATGACTATGTTAGTATTTTATGACTATATTTATAGTTTTATAACTACGTTGTACTATTTTGTCATTTTGAATCGTTTGGTTAATGAATGATGAATGACAGTGTTTTTTATTTTTTATATAAAAATGTTAATATTAATATAAATATAATTATATAAATAATTATTTAAGTATTGGCCGAACGCCGCACCTGCATCCCACTGTTTTTAAAAATTGCCGCATCCCCACACCCGCATTCCCGCACTGGATTCGGTGCTTCCTAGGTTTCTACAGAGTAGATGGGACAGTATTTACGCAGTATGGGTACAAACTTGCTCAACCTGTCACACCCCCATCCTCACCTCCACCCCACCCCCATCCCTACCCTCGATAGATGAAAACCTAATTCAAAGTTCAAACCCAGAATCTGCTTGGAACCTGATGTCGAGCTCTACAGAACCTGAATGTAGTTTTGGGTCAGGTTAAAGTTTTTTAAGAACCTGCCCGACCAATCCTATGAACACCCCAAGTACATATCTTTTGTATTTCACATTACATAGATTGTTTTCCATATTGCTCAATACTTACATTTATTTTATTGCTTTGCTTTAAAGGAATTCTGTTGAAAGTCCCGAGAGAAGTCCAAAGATAAGTCCTAGGATCAGCCCGAGAAAGCATGCATCAAGTCCTGATAATGTTGGGCAAAGCGATAAAAGAGGTCCTTTTAGACTAAGCAATAGACAGGACCATACAAGATACTCAAGGAGTCCTCCAAGAACTGTGAGTAAAAGCCCTGCACGTAGGGCACCACCACCTGCATCCGATTTATGTCGGAATTTGTCAAGGAGCCCTTCCCCAGATGGTCCTCCAAAACGTATAAGAAAAGGGCGTGGGTTCAGTGAGCGTTTCTCATTTGCACGCAAGTACCGGACCCCATCACCAGATCATCCTCGTTATAATAGAGGAAGGAACAAACGAGGACAGGACTATGATATGTAAGTTAATCTTGATGTAATTGATTCTCTGAGTTGAGATGAATTAAAATCAAGCATATTGCAGGCATGCCAGGTACAGGCCTTACGATGACCGTTCGCCTCAAAGAAATTATCGAAGATCCCCGCGACGCAGCAGTCCTGACAGGTACCCTCGTGTTGCGTTCTTTCCCCTTTTTCTTCTTACCAGTTTCTAGATTTTATACCAGCTGTTCTAGAATTGTTCATGTTTGTATATATGTCGGATTACTTTTCCAAAATCTACTGATTACATAGATTTTTCCTTAAGAATGTGACTTTCTTATGAGTTTTGCTGCCGATAGTTGCTGCTGGCCATTGGTATTTGGAGCTTCAGTTTCAAAGGAAACTGACAAAAAGCACTCTATTCTTTCCGAACACTAACGTGCACGGAAAAGCTCTTTCCTATATTGATGATTTAGCTCTGTCTATTTAAAAGTCAGCTTCAGAGAGCTGGCTTTACCTCTAAAGGGCTGTATTCAGATATCTGGCTTTTCTTCTTCCTTTATTTTTGTAATTAATCGTTCTTTCTTTCCCTTCCTTGATCTCCTTTGCTCATAAAGTTGTGTTGTTCCTTTCCTCTCTTTCCAGATGACATCATTTACTTTTTTCCTTTCATTAAGAATTAACATCAACATGACAACCCTTAGGACTGTCAGCTGTAGTTCGTTTGGGGTGTGCGTTGTTGTCATTGTTGTTGTTGGGATTCAGTTAAACAAATATCTCTAGTAACTCTAATGTTAGATCATATCATATAGGAACAGAATAGCACTCTAACCAATTAATGTCTTTGACCTGGGTGCCATTTCTGGTGTCGGCTGGAAAGTTGGATAATTGATCTGACTGTTATTTCCCATCACACTACAATTTTTAATTTGTTATAGCCCATAATTTTAGAGTTTGTTGATGAACTCTAAATTATAACAAAATAATACTCTACCAAATTTTAAATTAATTTTATCCGATAATTTAGAGTTTGTTGATGAACTTTTATTGCTTAGTACTTAATTTCAGTCTCTCCAAATTTCAAATTTGTTTGTTACCATTGGAGCAATTCAGAGTGCCTCAGATTCTACGCGTTTTAATTATTGTAAATGCCAACACCCTGCTGACTGTCAATTTTCTAGATTAGGACACCTTGAATTAGAAAAAGATCAAGGAGATGACCTTTTACTGTGTTACATATCATTTCACTAATTCAGAGAACATGTTGGGTAGTTATGAGCATCGACACTGTGATGATACACCAAAATACTATTCTATATTATGGAAACTGCTGCAGTTACTTGAAAGCTTGCCAACTCCTATGCCAATTAGATTGTTATAAGAAGTTGCTTTACTCATTATAGTCAATTTGAGATCTCTTGGAGAGTATAGCTATTGCTATCTATATAGTGTAGCAAACTACCACCTCCTGGGTCCACCACCTGGGTCTTTCCAGCTGAAAAATAGTCATTTGAGGGATGAGATAGTGAGGAAGACAGTATCCAAATTGGTAAGCATCCACATGTAATTCTGGATTTGGAATGTGCAGAATCTGCACTTCTTAAAACCTGTGTAGGCCAAAGATAAGGTGGTTTAAGAAAACCCTTATTTAGTGGTCAGGTAGGACAATTCTATAACCATTTAGTTAAACTCGCATATTCACTTGTCATTATTACTTTGCCACCTGAAATTGTCCTTCCCTATTAGCCCTGAAATTCACATTAGATATTAAATTGTACCTAATGTTTAGTTTGTTTTTTAAAGTAATATTAAACTTTCATTAGTTGCAATTGTAGTTGCGAAATCGTGAAATTTGACGTGGGATTCTCCTGAATCCAAATTTCCAAATTCTGACCAGCAACGTTCTTGATGTAAAACGTAATCCTAAATAGAGAATTTTTAAGAATCTTAAAGGATTAATTTTACCAACATGTAGTGCGGATCAAAGTTAGAATTTTAAACAGTTAATCGGTTTGATGGATTTTCAAGAATTGAATTAAGTTTAACAAGCCCAATTAATAATTCAGTTCTAACAATCAATAATTATATTCCTAAGCGTTCTTAGCAAGTAAAAGATGCAATATTATTCGTACTCTAATTAGGCAAGTGGAACACTCAATCTCAATATTTGTGGACGACAGATAAATCAGATAATATAATAAAGATAACAAAGCAGTATAATATAAATATTTAAAAAGTGGAAAGAGTATACCGAGAGTTCGAAGAACAGTTGCGACAATCGGAGGGGAAACTATTGTTGGAATGGTGGGTGGCTGGATCTGGCGGTGGCTGACGGTGCGTCAGGGGCATCGAGTGGCACGACGACTGGGGTCGGGTCTGCTGATGTTGCCGAATGGAAAGGGAAACAACGGAGGTTTGAGGGGCTGAGGTTAAGGGTTTGGCTGGTGGATCTGGGTGAGGGCGGCTCTTCGACGGTGGCGTCGACAGTGGAGGGGAGGAAGATGACGATGGCGACAGTGGTGGAAGAGGGGAAGAGGAGATCGACGCTGGTGTGGGAGGGGTGGCAAAGCTTTGTTGCGGGATGTTGGGGGTGGCGTGACTGGGGGTTGACGACGGGATGAGGAGGCAGCTTCGGGGACGCTGTTGAGGTCGCGAAGTGGAGGCTAGGGTTTCGGTAGGGGTCGGGGTCGGGGTTTGGAGGAAGAAGAGTAAGGGATTAGGGTTTTGGGTAATTATATTTGGGGATTAGGGTTTGATTTTTAATTTGGGAAATTAGGGTTTGGGAATTGAAGTGGATTTGGGGATTTGGGGTAGTTTTAGAGTTTATCACAAACCCGAAAATTTTATTAGGATTTATCACAAACCTAATAAGTTGGATCTCAATTGTATGATACAGGAGAGATGAAGAGCAAAACTCAACACAATAATTTTTTAAAATAAAAAATAACATGACTTCTCATTAATCTCAAGGCTTATAAATAGGCTCAAAACAAATCTTGATACAAATATCAAAATATTCTAAACATCTCAAAAATATTCCAATGCATAAAAGAGATTACATATGGCTATAATTGCCAAAAGCAAATATGGTACTGAAATAAAATCCTAAGCTAATGAAGCAGCTGTCCTAGACGATGCCTGCGCTAATAGAAACGTCTGAATCGTCTTGAACCGATGTCCTCATCATTCTCCCAGGGTGGGAGCGGGCTTGACCCAGTCGAGTCATAACCAGTCCTCTTGTTATAGTGCTCCAAAAGGTCTGGATCCAAGTGCTGGAGCTCTTCACGATCTGGCCAAATATTCTCCGACTCCGGCTTGTTTTTCCATCTTACCAAATACCTATGAATACCACCATCTCTAGTAGAGATTATCTGATCATCTAAAATATTATCCAATTCTTCTATCGATGGGTTAGTATCAGGTAGTGGGGGTAATGTGGGAATCTCACCATTAGGCTGCAGGGTAGGCTTATCTATAAGAGGAATTCTAGGATTAAATTCTGGGCCTTTATAGGGTACTATGCCTATATCCTCAATATTGAAAGTTTTACTTGTACCAAAACTTTCAGGAAGGTCAATGACAGGCATTCAACTTCTTAATGGATCCAGCTGGAAACCATTTCAGACGAATCCGAACCATCACTTCGTCACCCACATTAAACGTTTTGAATTTTCTTCTAATACCAGCTCTTAACTTGTAGTTAAAATTATTCTCGTTAATTTTCTTGAAAATTTCTCTATGCAAGTCATGAATGCGGGATGCAAATGCAGATGCAGACTCTGAGACTCGGTGATGTTCTAACATGGGGGCAAGATCTATGGGCTGCCTAGGACAATAACTATGTACAATTTCGTGTGGACTCATGTTAGTGGTTCTATTCCTAGATGTGTTATAAGCAAATTCAGCAACCGTTAATTTTAAATCCCATGTTCCTAAGTACTTTCCCACAAGAGTACGCAAAAGATTGTCAATACTCCGATTGACAACCTCAGTCTGTCCATCAGTCTGTGGGTGGAATGCTGAAGAGAACTTTAATTTCGTACCGATTTTGTGTCATAGGGTCTTCCAAAAATAACTCGTGAATTTCACATTCCTATCAGACACAATAGTTTTTGGCAATCCATGTAGCTTCATAATATTATCAAAGAAGATCTAGCTACACGAGATGCATCGAAAGTTTTCGAGCACGGGAGGAAGTTGGTTATTTTAGAAAAACGGTCCACGACGACAAGAATGGAGTCGTGTTTCTTTTGTATTTTCGGTAAGCCTAACACGAAATTCATACTCACATCTTCCCAAGGGCGACTGGGAACAGGTAACGGAGTATACAAGCCCGTGTTCTGTTTTTGTTGCTTGGCGAGTTGACAAGTATGACATCTGTTAATAAGTTTCGCAACGTCTCTTTTTAGCTTCGGCCAGTAAAACCTATGTTCCACAGCATCATTGGTCTTGCTATGTTCAAAGTGTCCAGCAAGGCCACCAGCGTGCAATTCCCAAACAAGATACTCTCGTAATGATGTACTAGGAATGCACAGTTTAAAGCGATAGAAGAGATAATCATCTTTCAGGAAATAATCATCTATCACTCGAGTGATGCCATCCTTCAAAAAGGTGTATATCTCGTGAAAATCTGGGCATGAGGCATACTCAATCTTTTAATCTCTCAAAACCAATAATTTCGGTGCGTAGTGTAGATAAGATCATGTGACAACGACTGAGCGCATCCGCGGTTTTATTATCAATCCCTTTTGTGTGCCTAATGGTATATGAATATTCTTGTAGGAACTACCCATCTAGCATGTACCAGATTCAACTTTTGTTGAGAATTAAGGAATCTTAAGGCCTCATGGTCTGAGAAAATGACAAATTCTTGCGGCAGGAGATAATGTCGTCACTAGCGAAGTGACTGAATTATCGCATAGAACTCCTTGTCAATAGGATGACTCTTTTGACTGAGGACTCCACCTATACCAAAACCTGAGGCATCACACGTTACTTCGAAGATTTTAGTGAAATCAGGCAACTCCATGACAGGTTTCTGAGTCATTCTCTTCTTGATCTCTTCGAAGGCTTTCGTGGCTTCTTTTGACCAGACAAATTCACCTTTCTTCAAACAGTTGGTTATCGAAGCCATAATTGTGTTAAATCCTTGCACAAATCGACGATAGAAGGTGGCAAGACCATGAAAACTCCGCACATCACGAACATTGCGAGGCTCAGGCCACTTAGTAATAGCTCGTATCTTTTCTGGGTCAGCGGATATTCCTCGGGCAGAAACAATAAATTCCAGAAAGATAGTTTGATCAGAGAGGAAGGTACATTTGGTAGGATTAGCTGTTCCTTCCTCAAAACACCACAGACCTATCTCAAACGGTCAAAATGTTGCCCAACGGATCGACTGTAAATGAGAATATCATCAAAGTACACCACAAGGAACTTGCCCATAAAGGGACAGAGTACTTGCGTCATGATTTTCATAAACGTGCTCGGGGCATTTGTCATTCCAAATGGCATGACCATCCATTCGTACAGGCCATCCTTCGTCTTGAAGGCGGTCTTCCATTCATCACCAAGACGAACACGTATTTGGTGGTAGCCACTTTTTAGATCAATATTGAAAAAGATTGTGGCACCAGACATCATGTCCAACATGTCATCCAAACGAGGAATGGAAAAACGGTATTTCACCGTGATCTTGTTTATGGCACGGCTATCCGCACACATACGTCAGGTTCCATATTTCTTTGGCATCAATAGGGCAGGAACAGCGCAAGGACTTAAGCTTTCTCTGATGAAGCCCTTCGCCAATAACTCATCAACTTGCCTTTTCAACTCAGCATGCTCTGTCGGATTCATCCGATAATGTGGCAAGTTAGGAAGACTCGCTCCTGGAACCAGATTAATAGCGTGTTGGATGTCACGCAGTGGGGGCAACTGGTTGGGGAGGTCAGCAGGAAACACATCTGCAAATTCCTGTAGGACAGTAGTAACTTGGGGCGGAATGAGTGATTTAGGATCTTAAGGGACTTCTCTCGCTGTGAGCAGAAGAATAGTAGCCCCTTTGTCAATTTCTTTCGTGAGTTTCTTTTCACCCATATACGTTACTTGCCCTTTCTCGAGGGAGCCGGTGTTGTTTCAGCCGGACCAGTTCGTGGTCTCGCGGGTATTAGCTTTATTTTTAGTCTATCGTGCTGGAACACATTGGTTGGATCGACCATATATGGTCACATCGTGATCGTATAACCAAGGTTTCCCTAAAATGACTTGACCCACATCCATTTTGAGCACATCACACCAAATTTCCTCTTTGTAAGCTTTGAAGTCCACAGGGACCAAACATCAATGTGTTACTTGGAGGGCTGTCGCATCAATCCTAGATACTTTGTATGGGCGTGGATGGGGTTCAGCCTTAAGTCTGGTCTTGGCTGAGACCGCAGAAGAGACAGCGTTGATGCAGCTTCCATTGTCAACAATCACCTTGTAGTTTTTGCCACCTATAATCGTAAATGTATGGAATATAGCAGTGCGCTTCCAGTCATCTTCTTTCGGCTGGGACAAAGCACATTTGACTACATTCAAGGGGTGATTGGATAAACCGAATACAGTGAAAATACTGGTCATCCTCTTCTTCACCGAAGTCATTGCCTTCAATAGGCTCATAGGAAACTCATTATCAGAATCATCAGCGATGATAGCGGTATCCTCTACGATATTGATTCTACTGGAGCTGGGACAGTTGCTAGCAACATGACCGTATCTCTTACATTTATAGCACTTAGTGAGAGGGCCAATCTTTGAGTAGTTTCTTTCAGTGATCTTACCCTTATGTTCATTTTTATGTGAATTGAAATTTGAACTAGGTTTGCTGGGATAAGATTTGTGAGGGTGCTGAGAGGGAGGCTTAGGTCTAGACGGATCAGTAGAGGTCATTCTAGAGGAATGATCTCTCGAATCGCTGGGCTTAGAATGAGAACTAGCTTTAAGGAAATTCATATCGAGGACAAGGGCATAGGCTGCCGCTAGTGAGTCCACATTTTTAGAATTAACTCGTTCCTAAGATCAGCTCATAGTTTAGCTCTGAACCTAGAGAGAGTTTGTTCTTCACTCTCTTTACCTAAAGCATTGCAACGAATAAGGAACTGATCAAATTTATCAACATATTCTTGTGTGGAGTTACTCCCTTGATAAAGTTGGTTCCACGAATCCAGCAATCGGGTGTGGAACGATAACGGTACGTATCTTTCAGTGAGCTTCTCTTTCATGGCTTCCCAAGTGGCTATGGGTGTCAGGCCTCGGCCTCTGCGGGTGTGTCCAAGATTGGTCCAGTGTTGAGCTTTCTCAGTTAATTTCATCGTGGCAAATTTAACCTTCAGGGCTTCGCTTATGTCAAACCACACAAAGTAGTGGTGCATCGCACAGATCCAATCAAGATAAGCTTGGGGTTCCATGTGGCCTTCAAAATGGGGAACGTCAGCCTTAACGTTCTTCTTATATTGTTCGTCAGGGTCACGTTCTTGACGTCGATCGTCACGAATATTTCCGTGAGGGATCTGACGATTAGCATGAAGCTCAGGGACAGCAGTTTGATTTAATTCTACTTTCTCAAGCCTCTAATTGATATTGGCATGAGTTGCTTGAATGACAGCCAGGGTAGCGGAAATATCAGAGTTGTCCATCTCAGTTTGTGGAAAGGCTTGCGGAGGTGAAGGGTTCCTAATTGGGTGGTTTAGGAGGGACAAGAAAGGCTCTATAGGATCTGTGATGGTGCTGCGAAGACGCATTCACCAACGGGAAAAACTAGGGGTCGTGGGAATGTGTGTTTGTTAAAATTTGGGGACACGTGTTCTAAATGCACTTAAGTTTTTTTTTTTGTTTTTTAAAATTTTAATTCTAAAGTGATCTAAAAGAACGAAAGAAAATAATAATAAAAGGCTCTAAACGATGAATGCAAAAATAATGCCTAAATGATGCAAAGACTAGGGTTTTAAGAACCTTTGCTCTGATACCAAAATGATGTAAAACATAATTCTAAATATAGAATTTTCAAAAATCTTAAATGATTAATTTTACTAACATGTAGTGCGGATCAAAGTTAAAATTTTAAACAGTTAATCGGTTTGATGAATTTTCAAAAATTGAATTAAGTTTAACAAGCCCAATGAATAATTCGTTTTAACAATTAATAATTATATTCCTAAGCGTTCTTAGCAAGTAAAAGATGCAATATTGATTCGTACTCTAATTAGGCAAGTGGAACATTCAATCTCAATATTTGTGGACGACAGATAAATCAGATAATATAATAGAGATGACAAAGCAGTATAACACAAATATTTAAAAAGTGGAAAGAGTATATCGAGAGTTCGAAGAACAGTTGCGACAATCGAAAAGGAAACTATTGTTGGAATGGCGGGTGGCTGGATCTGGTGGTGGCTGACGGCGCGTCAGGGGCGTCGAGTGGCACGACGACTGGGTTCGGGTCTGCTGATGTCGCCGAAGGGAAATGGAAACAGCAGAGGTTCGAGGGGCTAAGGTTGAGGGTCTGGCTGGCGGATCTGGGTGAGGGCGGCTCTTCGATGGTGGCGTCGATAGGGGAGGGGAGGAAGATGATGATGGCGACGGTGGTGGTAGAGGGGAAGAGGAGATCGATGCTGGTGTGGGAGGGGTGACGAAGCTTGGTTGCGGGATGACGGGGGTGGCGTGACTTGGGGTTGACGACGGGATGAGGAGGTAGCTTCGGGGATGCTGTCAAGGTCGCGAAGTGGAGGCTAGGGTTTCGGTAGGGGTCAGGGTCGGGATTTGGAGGAAGAAGAGTAAGGGATTAGGGCTTTGGGTAATTATATTTGGTGATTAGGGTTTGATTTTTAATTTGGAAAATTAGGGTTTGGGAATTGAAGTGGATTTGGGGATTTGGGGGTAATTTTATAGTTTATCACAAACCCTAAAATTTTATTAGGATTTATCACAAACCCTAATAAGTTGGATCTCAATTGTATCACACAAAGGAGAGATGAATAGCAAAACTGAACACAATAATTTTTTTAAAATAAAGAATAGCATGACTTCTCATTAATCTCAAGGTCTATAAATAGGCTCAAAACAAATCTTGATACAAATCTCAAAATATTTTAAAAATCTCAAAAATATTCTAATGTATAAAAGAAAGATTACATATGGCTATAATTGCAAAAAGCAAATATGGTACTGAAATAAAATCCTAAGCTAATGAAGCAGCTGTTCTAGACGATGCTTGCACTGATAGAAATGCCCGAATCATCTTGAACCGATGTCCTCATCAGTTCTACATTTGTCTAGTTGCAGCAGCAGCTGCTGTTGTAAGACCTCTTCCATTCTGTGTGCGTTCACCTGTTTCCAGTTGAAAAGATTTGGTACAAGTACGCCCATCGCCAATTGGAGTACAAGATATAAACCCCTCTGACCTATGAAAGTAGTAAATGTATCTTTATTCCAGTAGTCAGTGCATAGAGTGTTGGAAGAGATTTATTAATCCTTCACTGTACTTATTACCCGAGTGATCTCTAGGTTCCATGCTCAAGTCTCGGCAGTAGGGTCTTAAGAGCATTTGTCAACTTGTAGGCATCATCCTGGTGTGAAGGCCTAAACTTTTATTATGGCTTTTGTATTTGATGCAATACTCTCGCTTGCACTTTTATTTTACACTGTCCTTTTTTGCCATATAACTACCATGATTTCTCATAATCACTGACACTTGGTTTCTTCTGGCTCTTCAATAATTGTTAACATGCAGATACCGGAGCAGGAGGGACCAAAGCAGGAGCATCTCACGGAGCCCAGGTAACTATCGCAGCCGTGGAAGGGATCACGGCCTCAGCCCTAGGCGAAGTCGGAGTCCCATAGATGATCGCCGGCCAGCGGTGAGTGATCGGCTTCGTTCTCGCCTGGGCCCACCGCCAAACAACCATCTTCCAGAGAGGGGAAGGTCAAAGTCAAGATCAAGGTCAAGGTCAAGGACTCGAGTTTCTTCACCATCCAGGTCAGATGATCCAGACCGACGTGGTAATAGAGGCAAAGGGCAGTCGAGGTCGTCAAGCAGCAGGTCCAGGTCCAGGTCCAGTAGCCCTGCTGCGGGGAATGGTTTGGTTTCATATGGAGATGCCGACTTGTGAAATTTTGCATTAGGTTCCGTGTGTTTTGTTTTAACCTTGTTCCCATTTCGCTACATCAAACACGGACAAGAAATTGCAGTTCTGGCTGTCTTGGAGATTTTGAGGAACACGTTATGCTTATGTTTATGTTTTGGTTAAATATTTTGCTATGATTAGGACTTGATTCACCTGAATGGATCTTCAACTTGGTGCAAGGTGTTGTGCTACATAGCTGATCTGGTTATCTTCAGTGTTAGAAGAAGATGTCTAATGTTTTTGGGAAGTTGTTCTGATTAGATCTTGGAATGATACTTGTGATATGATCATATGAATGGTATTGACGTACAATTGAATTGCCTTGTAAGCGTATGCATTTTTCTATTGCTTGGGCTTTTTGTTTAATTTCACGGTATCATTTAAAATGGGTTCACCTTGGAATTTATTAACATTCTCCAAAAATTGTTAATAATCCTGTTATCTCAAATTTCTTCATGTTTTGGCATAATCGATAACTATAATTAAAAAAGGAAAATTACAGCATCTGGGAATAAATGAATGGGAAATACTTCAAGAAGTTATGCAGTGGCAGCGTACTATTATGTTATCGGACCAGATTTCTCTTTTCCGGCTTTCTCTGGTCACAGAAGATTTGTATCATATTCTTCGTATATAAATTGCCATCAACAAGAATTGATGTCAATCTCAATTTTCTACTCACAACATAACTCGAAAGTTGTGTCTGCCTACAAAAAATCAGATGTTTCGGAAACTATCAGCTACGAACTTGCTACATCAAGTTCTCTAATGTATTTAGAGCTGAATCGCTGGTTAACGAACAAAATATTTTATGTCATGCAGATGAGTAGCAATAATTCATCCAATTTGATGTCATTCATAGATTTTTGGAAGGTAAACTTCCCTTTGAAACGTGATGAGATTCATCTGATTCATAGATAATGATTCCGGAGCGGTATTAAGGCATGTTACACCTAAGAAATTCAGTCATGCTTTACTGCAGGATAGAACAAATATCAAACATAAAGACAAAGGATTCAATACAAGTTCACTGTTGATCTGCTTATACATAGCGACAATAAAATGCACCACATGATTTCCTTTTCAGCTGAGACACAAGGAACCTGCAGCCAAGATTATTGCCACTCTATTCATCCCATAAGATTTCTTCACAAGTTATTTCTTCTCGTGAACCAAAATTTGAACTTTGTGACCGTGCTGCTGTTGAGCGATATGAGGCATGACAAGAGTAAAAGATTTTCAGTAACAGCCTAAATGGATTTTCTTGAATAAAACAGTCTTAACAGATTCAAAATGCAGTTACAACATGAAATTTGAACAAACTCTCTATCAAGTTGTTACAAGAAATACATGGTCGTGAAAAGCTTTAAACAGCATCTTAAACAAAGAAACAGCTGCTAAATTCAATTGATTACAAACCCGGGGGGTCCCCTCCTCCCCTCATTCGTTCTCTCTACTGCTCTCTCTACTGCTCCCATGTTCATATGGGCATGCCTTTGGGGACTATCTGATCCTTGATCCACATGTAAACTGGAACCAGGATAAAGTAGGCTGATGCGATGGTGCCTAATATCAAGCGCAAGAGGAAGGTAATGGGATTGATAGGCCTCTTCACATCTTCAGCCTTTGGACCAAGCTGCACAAAAAATAAGAATAATCTCAATTAATGTCGAGAATAACAACCAGGTACTTACTGTTAAGGGGAACCAAAAAAGTACGGCCAGGAACTTGAATAAATGTTTCAGAGTTAATGATAGTGTGATAAAGCGTGATAAAGCATGTAAGTACGGAGAGTTACAGGCAGTTCACATATTTGTAGCAACCAAACAGGAAATTAAGCATCACCTTTAAACAAGCATGATACCAAAAGAAAAAAACAACAGAGCTTGTAAAATATTGCATGTGGCGATGGAAATTGTAGAAAAAGACAAATTTGCAGTCATGTATAGGAGCATTTTTGTATATGAAACTCTCCATCTAGAGTGCAAAAGATTCTCTGTTAACTCCGTTTTACTTCCTGTGGGGTACACCGTAACAGAATTTGTCTGCTCCTCATCATGTGCACAGCATGGACATGCAGAATACTGAAAATGTGCCACAAAAGGGAGAGTAAAGGAATCATAACGCCACATGGTTAGCTACGGGTTATCCCAATTGGCCAATTCTAGAGGCATTTAGAAAATTAATCAGTTATGTATTAACAATGTTAATTGTTTTGGTAAAAGGTTAACATTGTGGCATTACATTTGCTAAAGTGCTAATGGGGTAAGAAAATGAAGATAAATGGGGAATCTTCTAGAAGATGGGATTTAAGTGCAAAATCCTCATGGCACCAGTTGATCAACTATGGTACAGAAGAGGAATGAAAATCCTAGCGGCACGAGTTCAAGTCTGGTTCCTGACTCTAATTAATAGATCAAAAATATATTCAAACCTTTTACAAATGAATTGAAGGTTTGAGACAGATTGGGATACAGATACATTAATGGTGATGTATATTTATTCATCTAGATGTATATATATCTCCAATTTTTATATGGGTAAAACATAGATGAATGTAGAGTAAAGAACAAAATGAGATTACTATCTTCATTTTTGGTACACAAGTGGTATAATAGAACAAATACTTGCACACAATGACCTTTTGATATTTTACTCAAATTAATAGAGTAAATCAACTACAGGGAGGGAACAAATTGAGGTGGGGATGTACATTGCAGTAGAGGATTGTAATTAAATGAGAAGATAAACTGGTTGGTCAGGAAAACCAAACGAATTGAAGTACTTGAGATTTGCTATTGCCATTACACAATTTCTGAATTCTTCTTCTTACCTTCTGTGAACTCACTAATCCTAAAGTTGATAAAGCATACTCGAGGATTCTCATCTGAAAACAACAGCTTATCACAAGAAATTCAACAGGTCCATGAATAGGTAACTGACAGAGTAACTCACAAAACAAACAGTGTACGAGGCACTCAAGTTGTATAATTGGTTTCTCTTACAGTCAAGTCATTTAAACAAAAGCTATGCATGTTAACACTGTCTGTACTACAACAAAGACAACCTTTAATACCATCCCCGAGTCTCCTGTTAGTATCTCTATCACCAGCAAATTTATCTTCATCAGTGGAGCTCCCCTCCCCCTCCTATATACAAGTACCCAGATCACCTAAGGCTTTGTTTCTCTAGTCTTGCTCTACATAACAACTTGTAAAACATGTTGGGAAAATTTATACCCAAAACAACTTGGAAAATCTATTTGAGTGCAAGCAATGGAAAGAAAAAAAACTTCAAGTGCCTTAGTATTACATCAACAAAGCAGAGCGAAATTGCACACAATAAATCGAGCTGATAATTGTAGTAACATGCAATCGGTCAAAAATAGCCCTTATAATAAGCTGTGTATGAGACAATTGACTTAGTCTTTGTATCTTATGATTTGAATTTCCAAAATATGGAGTAAGCAATCAATATGAAGGAAGGAAGGAAAAAGATACAATACGTCAATCACATATAATAAAACAATAATATGATTTTGGCTATTTCTAATTAAAAATTTTACAGTTTTTTTCTAGCCAAAAGTTGTAGGCTTATGGAAGTGTCTACCCAACACCATAATGAATCACCGAAAAACAATGCATAACACAGAAGACTGAAATTTCTATCTAACAAAAGTGATTAAATATTCAAGTATAAAAAGAAAGATTTTGAGTCGAAAAATACAAAGACATATACCTGCAGAGGAGATTCACCAGATATTCTCTTTACTCCAGTGACAGAGCATCCCATAATCAAACCGTGCCTACGCACACCACGGTACCATTTGGGGCCAATCCTCTTCAATTTCACATCTTTAAATCCTGCCTTTTGGAACCACTCAATGTATTCTTCTTCCTTTGGGAAGAGCATCCACACATCAGCAAAAAAGCGAGACAGCCAAAAGGTTGGGTATACAGGACCAATTATGCAGGCTATTCCACCTAGTTTCAACACGCGGTATGCTTCCGTAATCCCTCGTTGAGGATCTGGCCAATACTCAATGCTGGATAATAGCAACCAGTTATCTCCATTAGCGATAAAACAGTGAGAATTACACTAAAATATGCTGGGAAAGTAATACAAATAGCATGCAACACATAAGAAGTTTAAATATTTATAACAAAGGATATGTTACTCATACATCAATCTTTCTACATCTAAAGATTGAATACTTCAAATGTGTCTATCTGATATGCTAGACCTTCTATTTCTTTAAATGAAAAGTGGTGTGTGCCTAAGTAAATTCTTCATCTTGTCCAAATAAAAACTCAAAGAAATTACGATGTTATATAATGAGCATTCTTGTAAGCAGCATGACTTCAATACGACCAAAAATACATGCTTGTGCTTCATGTTTTTTGAAATAAAAGTGTAGCATAGTCACCCTATCTCATTAAAAAGAAATATCGACAAAACAATTTCCCAAAATAGAGGGATACAAACATTACCACATACTCTAACCTCTAAAGAAAATTAGGAAAACAGAAAGGAAAAATGAAATCCCTAATTAGCTTGGCTACATGTTGGCTTAAAAGAGTTGAGTATACCTCTGAAATTGAACAACAGATCAAGAATTAAAGCAATAGATCTCAACTAAAAAATGAATTCAAAAACTAACAGACACTACACTTAGATAATAGACCAATGCAATAGACAATGAACTACTACTTCAAAACAAAAACAAAACACACACACACAAAAAAACCCAATTTGAGCGTTAAAAAAAAAAGAACACAAAGATTCCATCAGAATCTCACCTTCCAGCAGAAACATATCTATCGACAGAATCAGTAGGAAATGGCAGGTCCTCTGCATCACCCTCAATAATCGTGCACTCCTTCAGTGCCTCCTTCTTCTTGGCCCTCTCAAGCTGGTGAGGTGACTGATCCAAAATAGTCACATTCTTAGGGTCCACATGCTTAATAATCCCCAAAGTAGTGAACCCAGTTCCACCTCCAACATCCACAACCTTCATCCTAGGATCATACAGATCAGCTGGCTCCAAAGCATCATCCCTCATATCCTCAGTCCAATGCCCAGGGTTTATAACATGGTCATAAACAATAGACAAAAACCTGTAAAACCAAAAGGCCTCTTGCTTGTGCTGAATGAATCTAGGCTGAGAAGCAGGTCTAGATGATGAGATGCTGCAACACTTAATGGGTTTGATGGGTCTCTGAAACTTCCCAGAAAATGGGATTAGACCCATTTTGGGGAGGGATTGAGAAGAACCCAGAAAGCCCAAGTTGCCATTTTGGGATTTGGGTTTGAGGAGTGTGAGGTTTTGAGCTCCACTTATCATGTAGGAAGCCATGATTGAGTGGAGTGAGGAGTGAAAGGGAGGAGGAAGAAGAGGTAGTGGGTGATAATAACAAGGACAATAACGGGTTTTTTTATGTTGAAAACAAAAAAAACTGGTTTTACTAATGGAAATAGAGAGAGAGAGAGAGAGAGAGAGAGAGAGTACCCAAATATGCTCAAAGAGAGAGTACCCAATTTGAAGAGATGGGAGGATGAGGTTTTGCGCAAAGAGGAGTCCTTTTCGTCTTTTTTTTTGGAGGGATTACAGATTGCAGCCAAGCCATGGATACCACAGGTTGCAGGAATTGGAGATAGGTGTGGAAATTGTTTGCTGCCACCAAAATAATAATAATTATTATTAATTAGTAATTGTTGATGTACAACTTTTTCCGTTTTCTTCTGCAATTCTTCTAAAAAAAATTAGTTTTAATTAATTGTACTGGTTCATGCACGTCTCCTTTCTATGTTCTAAATATGATTTAAGATGATTCTCCAAAAAATATGATTTACGACAAAGTATAAAACAAAAAGTATCGTTTTTGTTTTCTTTTCAATAAAGGTTACAACTTAGCCCGATCTCAAACTTGAGATTTATTTTTATCCGTATCCAATCTTTATCAGCTACAATTCAGTGGTTCAATTTTTTTTATTATGTATCTATTTTTATCTATGGAAACATTTCGGTTGCGCACTCTTCTAGTGGCGTGTGCACTAGGCCTTCGGACATTCATATCGACGATCTGAACCGTTCACATTGAACTATACATCTAAATTAGTCTAAATATATAAAATCAAATCATTTGAAATTTAATTGTCCATCCATTTTTTTTTATTATATAAAAAGGGTATGTAAATTTTTAAAACTAATTAATAAAATAGGTGACAATACTTTATATTTTACTTAAAAAAAAAATTTGTTCGTAAATCGGGTGGAGCCATGGCCTAGTTCATTCTTTACACACTTTGCTACTGAGATTATATCTTCTCAAATTTAATAATAAAGGATTGGAAAATATTACAATGAAATGCAAAATAATTCTTTCGATAAATAAGTTTTGATGGAAATTTATCTTCTTGCTTTCTCATGGTATAATCATTTTTTCGCTGAGACATCTTTCTCCTGGGCCTATAGATACAAAATGTTGGATGGGTGTCCACAATTCTTTCGAGAAAGAAGGGACTTGTTAAGGGATTTATAAGACAAAAACGCCTAAAATTGACGCATGAGAAAAATCCCGTGGACTTAATTATCGGACTTTGGGCTTAAAAAAATTTAAAATTTTAAAATTATGTCTCACATACTCCACTCTCAACTTAACCTAATTTTATTTTTATTTAAAATCTGCACCTACAGTTGAAAGTTCTGATGAATTTTTTATATATTTTGGTTTATACTAATATCTATATAATAAAACACAAAGAAAGCTATCAAGTGCTTCTCTCAATATGGTTAAAATTAATGGTCCAAATCTAATCTCACAAAAGTCCCCCCAAAAACTTAAATTCAAATCCTCTTAAAACAACTCCTTTATTTATTTATTTATTTATTTCTCTTCCTCTCTCTTTCATTCTCTCTCTATTTACTTAGAAATTTATATTTTCAGATTTCAGGTTTTTTTCAGATTTTTTATGCATTTTTTTATTGCTCATGTTACATTTAAAATAGAAAATACCTTCTCGATTGTGTGCTTCTTAACCGCATTCTCTCTCAAACTAAATATAATTAACATCAGAAACACATTGAGGGAACAATTATTGATAATTAGGTATATCAAAAAATGAATATATAGATTAAGAAATTCAAATTTCGAAACCAATATCATTATATATTTTTTATTTAATTAAAAGAAAACACCAAAATTCTCGATGTGTGTAACTCTGCAATAATTCGAGCACAAAGACACAGGTAAACCCTAGATCCATAAATTTAGAGATGTCAAGAATTAGATTTTTTCATAAATCATTTACAATCTTGTTAGATTCCTCCATTATAAAGCTTGTTTGTAAATACTCATATTGTTTACGAAGTTCCTCAATATTTGTCTCCTTCTGTTCCATATTACTCCTTAGTTGCGCCTCTACAAAATGATCATACCATAAAACACATACAATACTACAATTTTTCAAAAATTTTCGAACAAAACAAAAGATGTAGAAAATGTACCACTATCAGCATGTTGTTTTCCTTCTGATTCCAGTATATTTTGAAGCTTCTCTTGCTTCATCAAATTTTCATCTTTTCTTTTCATCACATAAAACTGAAACAAACATTTCTAATAATAAATTATTCAGCAACATATATCTAAATAAAAAAGAAATAGATATGTTACGTTGTCAATTTTTAGTTTGTTTGGATTTTTTTTATTAAAATCGTGCGTAGTGCACATGTTACTTAAATAGAATCCCTACTTTTTATCTCAATTTTCTATTTTAAAATAGAGAAAGGAGAGATGGGATACTCCTATTAGTATAAGATAGAGTATAAGATATAGATTTAATTAGAGATAAGTGCTACTACATGAAAATTTACCTCAAACATACATGAGTAAAATACTACACCCACTACCAATTTTACTACATTTCTCTTTACTATCTTAGGTGGCACACCACTATTGAAGAGTTTCCCTACCCACTCTATACCAACTCTCCATTATTACTGTGCCACTTAAGGTAATGAACAGATTGGTAGCGAAATGTGTAGTACGTGTAACATTACTCAACATACATTATAAATATAGTGGAACCCATTTCTCACTAAAAGACAAGATTTTATTAAATTTTAAATTATTTTTAAAGATAAAAGTTTGTCTTCTAGTGAGAAATGGACCCCACTATATTTTTAATATATGTTTGGGGTAAATTTTTATGTAGGTATAGCATGTTGCATTCTAGAATATAAGTCAGTTAAAGGTTTTCATACTCCTTTTTATAAAAAAAACACTTACATTAGTGTATTAGGAATTAAATATTCCTCTTAATTGAATCTATTAATTAATTAATTAATAATACACTTTTAGTTTTTTAAAATTAAGCACTCAAGAATAGAATTGGTAATTATAAGTACAAAAAGATAATGTTTCTAAAAAACTTAATTAGTGAGAGATAAAGAGTATAAAAAATATTATATTAGAAAGCATAAATGACTTGACATTTTGGAAAGCGAAAAAGCTTAAACGCCTTAAATTTTGGAATGGAGGAAATACTATATAATAGTAGGAGGGTTTTAAGGACTTTGGGGATGAAATGGCAGACTATTCGGCAAAGTATCAGAGGCAAATATCGGTTTTGTATGTGTTTTTATCTACGTGTGTGGCGGATACGCTGGAAGATGACATACAGCGATGAGGAATATGAAGGGGATTAATGTTCGACATCGTGTTTTTTTTTTTTGAAGTAAAAGATGGAATAAGGTCACCCTGTTTCATTAATAAGACGTTAATAAAACAATCCCGACGTACCGGAAAAAAATAACAGTACAAAACAAAGTACAATGCAGGAAGAAACAGAAAGAAAACCAACATACACCTCCAACAAACCCTGGGGGTGGGTCTAACACATCAGAACTACACCCCCAACAAACCCTGGGGGGTGGGCCTAACACATCAAATTTGAAGCTACCAGTGAGTACAGTAGGTTGAAACAAAACAAAGGCTGGCTTAATCACCATCATGACTGGTGACGCCAGTCCCTCAATCCAGCGTCGGCCCGAACTCTACCTCGTCATCATCAAACTCCTCTACCTGGAAGATTCTGGCTATCCTTCCTCTTGCCCCACCGTGTTGCGTTGCGGTTGCTGGCAATGTGATTTATTGTTAAGTAGAAAGATGGTTCGTGTTACGTTACCTTCAAAATACTTTTTATAACTTAATTAATTATATTTTATATTACTGTGAGTAGTGACCTAATGCTTCATTATTGGTCGTTGTTTCTCTATTACCTTCAATATTGTGTTTGTTGTATGTCTTCCATACTTGGGTCCAATCCAAAGAGAAGACGGTAAAGCGAATGAGGTCGAAGCATCGAAGGAGTGACGTCATACAACAATTGCAGCAGCCTCTGTTTGATGATCGACTGCACCATTTGGGCAGTCAACTATCCCTCTCTGATTAAAGTAAGAGAGCAGTTGCAACCGGGGGCAGTCAACAGACCCCCGGCCGACTGCGTGCTCTCTGAATTGGAATTGGACAATTGGGGTCGACAGTCCCTTTTGGACAATCGACTGCGAACGGCGGGAATATGTTATTTGGGCTGATTATTTGTTTCTATTTCAGGCCCAACTTCCTCATCAAGTCAGATCATACGGCTCATATTTTGTGGCTTCTTCTACAAGATATATCAGAAAATTATTGTATCAAGACTAAACCTAAGGTTTCTCTAGATCTCTATATATTGTAATATCCTCTATGGGAGGTTCATTCAGAATTCTCCATTGTAATCAATAGATTATCTTCTAGTGAGGCTCGAGAGATAACTAGGTTCTTGGTGAGAGTTTATAACTCTTGCAATGTTCTTTAGTTGAATATATCTCTCTTACTTCCCCTAGATTAGAGTTCGCCCAAACCGGGACAAATCTTTGTGTGCTTTGTATGCTTTCATCGACTTGTTTGGTTGTTCATTAGATCGGTTATCCCTTCTCGTACTAAAACTCCAACTTCGTTGCGACAAATTCTTAACAACTGGTATCAGAGCTACGGTCAGGGCCGGCCCTCACCTTGAGGCCGGTGAGGCGGCCGCCTCAGGCCCCCAGTATTTTTGCAATTTTTGGGGCTCCAAATTTGTATTTCTCTTGTAAATATAGCTATGTATTTTGCGTGTAAATTTTTTTATTGTTATTAGGGGCCGCCAAAAATAATTATTTAGGCCTTTCACCTCGGCCCCCTAGGAACTTAGGGCCGGCCCTGGCTATGGTTGACGAGTCCCTTTGTGAAGATGATAGGTCACAGCTATGTAAAGATCAAGCAGTTTGATGGTAAGATCAACTTTAATCTATGGAAGATGGACATGTATGGTGTACTTATTCAAGAACATCTACATCTAGTCGAAGATGGGGGATAAATGATAGTCATCCGACATGAAGAATGAGGAATGGGATGAGATTGTCTAAGATCCATAATTTTAATCTGATTGTCCTGGCGGCGAAGTCAAGTGCAACTTCCTTAAGAAACAAAATTCGACGAGTCTGTGGGCAAGATTCATACTGACTACTCTGGATCGTCGTTATTGGATCAGATGTACTGGAAAAGAAAACTGTTTTGTTTCTTGATGAAGGATGGTATCTCTCTTCAAGATCATATTACAAATATGGCTGTAAATCAGACCGGACGGGACAGGACGGCCATATGTTCAAGCTCGGACCGAAATTCTACCCGGACGGGCTTATGTCTGGCTCGGTCCAGGTCGGACAAAATTTTTATAGTCCGGACTCGGTTCGGTAAAGCATCATACCGCAATAATACTTGGACAGACTTATATCCGGCTTGAGCTCGGTAAAACATCAGACCTAATAATTTGTTCAAGTTCGGTTCGTATAACAGTTCAGACGGTCCACGCTCGGGCCATTTCTCAAGCCGAATTCGGACGGACCGTCCTGTTCATTTTACACCCCTAATTACTGAGTTCATTCTGGTGTTATCTGAACTGAGGACGTTAAACGCAGATGATCTAAGTGAAGAGTATAAAGCTTTCAACTTGATATATTCACCACCATATTCGTACGAGCATTTGATAACTACCATGCTACACGGAAAGTCTGCTAAGGAGAATCTTTCGGTGGCTGAGGTGATCAAGGGCTTGAAAGAAGATCAACTTAGAAAGGAAACTCATAAATTATCGTCTAATTCCACAAGTTGCTTGGCGTTGGAAGATCCTTCAATTGAAAGGGGAAGTGCGCATAAAGATGTGATCCGTTGCCGACTTTGCAAGAAGGTTGAGCATTACAAGAAGGATTGTCACAAGTTGCTGAATTAGAAGAGCGTCAATATTGTAAGTCTTATGAGTCAGGTGATAATTTGATTGTCTTTGTCACGCCCCGCTTTCCAAAAAGAAATACAGAATACAGATACGTGACTAATCCCAGCGAATAATTTTCATCATCCATAAGCTGTTCAGAATCTTTCCAACATCTCACAGGAATAATCAGAGTCGGAAGCAAAAGAAATCAACCAAGTATGCATAATCGAATCAAATATACCAACAAAAATTTACTTGAAACCAAAATATTATAATCTCAAATAAATTAAATCTGGACAAGTCAATAATATCCTGGGTCACATTGTCGAAATACAAATAAATCCAAGTACAGAAACATTATTCCAATTTAAGCAACAGAAATAATAATAAAAACTCCAGCACTAGTATCTCATATCACCAACTCCATCTGGCAGCTGGTCACCCTGGTCTGCAATTAATAAATTGTAGGAAAAAAAAGGAAAACAAGCTCCCGTCAATGCAAGTTACGGGCCATTTGTAGTGCAGGATACAAGTACATGAGAAAGAACAACAAATATAGAATAACAGCAGGAACTAACATAGCATGGCATAAGTATGTCAACAAAATAAAGTATCTAGCATGAATCATGAACAAAATCAAGTAACATGATATACTAACAGGGTACAGGTAACATGTACCAGGTGTCAAGCAAGCAGGTAAACAGGTAAACATGTAACAGGTAAACAGGTAATCAGGTATAGGTAGTCATGTAACATGCATCAGGTTATGTCAAGTCTTGTATTATTACTATCTAGGTAGCACTTCATGCGCCCCAGGTTTTTATCACATGGTTGCTACATTCAAACAAGTTTCGTTTAGATTTTGTAGTGGAGTTCATATGGCAGTGTACTCAGGAATCAGAATAACAGGAAAAACAGGAACAAGTAGAACCTAGTGGTTCTCTTCTGAGTACACCTTCCTATAGGAAAGTATGCAGTCAGGTAATCAGGTAAACAGGTATAGGTGGAACCTAGTGGTTCCCTTCCGAGTACACATTCCTATAAGGAAGCATGCAGTCAGGTAATCAGGATTTTGAATCATGTAGTCATGAACACGTAACAGGCAGGACACAGGTCATCTTCTCAGTAGATATTTCCATATTTTCCACTACTAGATATTTTCCTTAATCCCGGCTTGGTTATTTTGTTATTATTATCAAACATGTATGTATATGTCACAAAACAGGGCAAGAATAACATGGTATAAACAAGTAACAAGTAAAAGATGAAGAATAAACATGTTCATGTGAAAAATAACTCATAACAGGATAATACAATGAAATTTCTAGTCCAGGACAGCAAGACAGTACTGCACTAAAACTGGGATTCCCGTTGCTACAAATATGCAAATCTGAATCCGTCAAAGAATCTGGAAAATAGACTTCCGTCCGAATTCAGCGAATATATATAAGTCATATAGTATTTCACAAAAAAAAGAGTCAAAACTGAATTAAAACCAGATAATATATTCAGCCAGAAATTAGTAGTTTGTATTCAAAATCAGAAAAATAGCATGAAAACTCATTAATTAAATCCACGAAAAATCTGGGGTATTCCTCTATATGTGCAGAATCAGAATATAAAGTTTCATAATTTTTCAAAATAAATAGTTTAGTCAAAAAAAATCAGAAAACATCAAGATGCAGTGGTTTTGTAAATCTGGAATTATAAACACCGCAGTTTGAAAATAGCAATATCTCACAAACCATAAATCAAAATTTAAATCTGTCAAAAGGGTGATAAAATAGAAAAAGTAGGCTAACTTTTATATTATCAAATATTTTACAAACAACAAGTAGAATTAGGTCGAAAATTAGGTTCTTTACTGAACAGTCAGTATGAAAAATCTACTAGTATAGTAATTGTTTGGAAACATAAAATGGTTTGTAAAACCCATCAAATAAATCCACAAAAATTCAGGATTAGTCCCAATCAGGTCTAGTTATACTGTGAAAAATATTGGATCAAAATAATATTTTTAACATCACAATAAAAATAGATTACTCTTCAGAATTCATAGAAAACAAAATCTGAAAATCTCTCTATATCTTTGTAGTAAAACAGACATAACTCACAATTCGTAAAACAAAACTGAGATCTGTCAGAAGTGTTGGAAAATAGACAGAATTCTCTATAGTTCATGTTCACAAAATATTTTTATATACTAACCTTAATATGGTCTAAAATACTTATCAAAAGCAAGATTATAGAAAATACAGAATTGTTCCTCATACACAAATCAACATAGATCATATGGAAATTGTCCAAATCATAACCAAACATGAAATATGGTGTACTAGATGTCCAAACAACATGGTATAGGGTATTTTACAAGTCCACAACTAGTTATACTACAGATAACACATTAATCACATGATATCACAAAATAGTATGCATATATCCATCTAAAAAGTGGTCATCCCTAGTTGTTTCATATTATGTATGTCGTGAGGCAACTATGGTCGAATCAACACAATAGAGAAAATATCAACAAGGGGTTCACACATGAATTTTCTCTAGAACCCAACTACACTACAGACGGTATTTAGTACTTGTATTATATAAAGAAAAGAATACAAGTTACTTGCCTTAACCGACGACAAAAATGGTGCAAAGCAAGAATAACGGGAACGGATTCCCAGGTACGAACTCAACGAGCACACGAACTCCAAAAGCGAGAAAAACCCACGAACACACGACCAACGAGCAACGAACACAAACCCATAAACAACGAACGCACGACAGCGAACCGACAACACACTCACACAAAGAGAGAGACGAGGAACGGAGAGGTGCACGAGGAGAAATGGTCGGCCTGTTCATGTGCGTCGGCGGAGGGAGAGCACAGCACGCAGTGCTGTTGCTGCTGTTCTTTGATCTGACGACGGGGAAGCACAGGTAGGAGGGGGGACGCGGCTAGCTGGCTGCATCGCGACAACAGGAGAGAACAGGGGGGTTTGGGAGAGGGGATGCAGGTCGGGGAGTGAACAGGGAGAGGCAGGGGATGATCGGGATATGGGTTAGAAGGTAGGAGTGGCTAGAGAATGAAGGAGGGAGAGATACAGTAGGTGAATATATATATAGCTTTGGTGAACTAGGGTTTCGGCTGAAGGGGTAATAGTTAACGGGTAGGGTTAGGAGATATGGTACGGGTTTGGGTAGTTGTTATAACAATTGGGTTATAGGGTCTGATATTATTTGGTTTTGGGGTAATTATTATGGGTGTAGGTTCAACAGGGTAATGGTAGGTTACTAGGTAAATAGGTATTTGGTGGATTGTTAATGTGTTAAGAAGATCCATTAAGCAATAGAATAAGGTTTAATTGGGTTTGAATGGATCAAAAAAATCAAGATAGAGCAAATGAACAAAATAATGAAATAGGATATGAACAAATAAAATACGGGAGATCAAAAACAGCAGCTCGATCAAAAGGAGACAAAACACAAGACCGACAAAAGAATTAAGAAGATCAATAAAAGAGAAGACAATCAAATAAATAAATATATTGAAAATAAGATCCAATACAAGGTCCAAGAAGAGATACAATAAGAGAAAATACACCAAAAAGAAAAAAATACACCCAAAATACACAAAATGGAAAACAGGGGTTACAGTCTTCATGTTTCAATTTTTTTAGATGTGGATTCTGGTTTATTTCTTTATTCGGATAGTTCTAATTATATTTCCTCTGAGAAGGAGAAGTTTTATGCTTACAAGCCTACAACACGGTATTGTGTAAGAAGGGGAACTGGTGAGGTTTGTGAAGTAGTTGGTGAGGGAACATTTGAATTGGAGATGCAAGATGGAAACATGTACACTCCAATAAAGTCATGCATATACCTCTGCTAAATAGCATCGGATATCCTTGGAACACTGGAAGCACGCGGCTGCAGATACACAGCTCGAGGTAGAGTTCTATCTGTTTGAAAATGTTGTCGTAAGGAGATGTTCAGATAGAGGGGTGTTGGACCAAGTTAAAACAACCTCTACTAGCTTTGTGGGAATCAAAAATCTTGTGCAAGTGTTTCTTTGCCCATCATTTCTAAAGCGTTATCTAGTCTGTTGCCACTAGAATCATTAAAGCGAGACCATGACGTTCGAATACATTGAGAGGTGGAGAGTACCTCAAGGTAGGTGGAGTTCGTTCGGAGGGTGGCACCTCTGTGTTAACGCTTACAGGGGTGTGCCCTTGAGGGGGCATATTAATTGGTGAGATAAGGTATGAGATTGATTCAACTAACTGAAAAGCCACTGAACCGAGTTTATTTACAGGTGGAGAGTAAAAGAGTCTAGAGGTGATTAATCACACAGTGTTAATAGCACACACGTGCAATCCAAGGTAGAGATTGTATACTTGGGGCCAATTCGAAGAGAAGACGGTGAAGCGAAGGAATGAAGTCGACAACAAATGCAGTAGCCTCTGTTTGACAGTCAGAGAGCAGCTGTAGTCGGGGGCAGTCGACCGACCCCCCAACTACGTGCTCTCTGGATTGGAATTAGACAATTGCGATCGACCGTCCCTTTTGGGCAGTCGACTACTGACGGCAGGCATATATTTTTTGGGCTGATTATTTGTTTCTATTTCAGGCCTAACTTTATCTTCAAGTCAGATTATACGGCTCCTATCACGTGGCTTCTTCTACAGGATATATCATACAGTTATTGTATCAAGAATAAACCTACGATTTCTCTAGATTTCTATATATTGTAATATCCTCCATTAGAGGTGCATCATTGAGAGCTCTCCATTGTAATCAACAGATTATCTTCTAGTGAAGCTCGGGAGATATATACGTTTTTTTGAGAGTTTGTAACTCTTGTAATCTTCTCTATTTGAATAATATCTCCCTTATTTCCCACGGGATTAGGGTTCGCCCAAATTGGGATAAATCTTTGTGTACTTTGTGTGCCTTTATCTACTTGTTTGGTTATTCATCAGATCGGTTATCGCTTCTCACTACTAAAGCTCAAACTCCAATGCGCCAAATTCCTAACATATTGGTATTGTTTCTCTTTTTACCTTTGATATTGGATTTCATCTAAGTTTCTCTCTTTCAGGTTTAGGGCTAGGGTTTGGATGCTCGGATTTAGAGATTAAGGTGGGTGTTTCTTTGGATTTGATCTCATTCAGGGCTGTAATCTTTTAGTATGGGGTTAGGATCTGGATGATCGAATTTGGGGTTCGAGGTGAGTATTTTCTTCGATTTCAAATTCAGTTTCTCTCTTTTAGGTTTAGGCTAGGGTTTGGATGCTCGAATTGGAGATCGAGCTTCCGGGTTGCAATCTTTCAGGTATAGGGTTAAGGTTTGGATGATTGAATTTGGGATTTGAGGTGAGTAATTTCTTCCTTTTTTTAACAATCGTAATCTTTACTTAAAATATACTAGTAGTTTACACGTACGATGCACGTTATAATAAATATAGTTTTTTAAAATAAAAATTTCGATGTAGTCTTGATTTGAACCTAAGACCTCCTTTATAATAGTTATGCACGTGTGTTACACGGGTTGGTAGAATGACAAAATATTTACAAATGACCCTAAGGCCTTCTCCCATTATAATATTAGAGATATATTGTTTTTTTTTGAAGAAAAGGTGGAATAATGCCACCCTGTTTCATTAATAAGAAATTAATAAACAACCCCGAAGACTCGGGAAACAAAAGAGCAGTACAGGAAATAAAACATAGCCCCCAACAAATCCCTGGGGGTTGGGTTACAACATCCAGCCTACCGGCAACACAAAACCAAACTACAAGTCATGTCCCACAATAAGCAGCAGTGCCTCGGCAGTCCACTCATCAGTCGAGAGTGGGTCCGATCTCAATCTCCTCGTCGTCATACTCATCCACCTGGAAAACCCTTGCGATTCTCCCTCTTGCGCCTGAAGCAGCAGCTGTAGCCCAAAAGGAAATAAGATGCATGATATGAGTGAGATTACTAGAAATTGAATTACATGAAGCACGGAAATAAAAATTATTCCTATCTAGCCATAACACCCATGTGGTTGCCGCTATGGCAATAAACCATGCATCTTTCATATCGTGACGGGATGAGGCGAATCTGGACCCAACCCACAATTCCTCATAGTCTCTTGGATAGTCACTTGTGCCTAGAGCCCTCAAGACCTCTATCATGATGGCCTTGCTTCTGGTGCAGTGAAGAAACAGATGATTCAGATCTTCCACGTGAGCGTTGCAGAACCCGCAGTTGATAGCAATGTTGGGTTGCCTTTTGGCAAGGTTCACTCTAGTCAGGATGGCATTGTTGAGCACAAGCCATAGGAAGACTCTAATCTTCAGAGGCGTTTTGGTCTTCCATAGAACCGCTGCCCAGCTGGGCTTGCATCCACGGAAGTGAATCCGGTGATAGAGAGATCTAACCGAAAACACTCCTTTGTTCTCGAGACCCCAACGCAGGTGATCTGGGCCTTGAGCACATACCACCCCAGTATGGGCAATGCGCAGTTGTAGTACATGCAGCCGCTCTAGCAAACTTGGAGAAAGATTACCTCGGAACGAGGGTCTCCAAGACCCTCTTTTCCATGTCTCCGCAACCGAGATATTCGGTCGAATCGTAACCGCAAACAATTCTGGGAAATCTTCCTTAAGAGGATGAGGACCGCACCACCTGTCCCACCAAAATCTGGTGGTTCGACCATTGCCGATCAAAGATGAAGTGGCCGAGCTGAAAGGTCCACTAGCTTTAGCAACTCCTTTCCAGAAACGAGATACTTTTGATCCGACGCGGAAGCCTAAGCTTCTAGTCCCTTTCCCACGCAGATAAGGTTGGATAAAGTCCTGCCACCCTTCCCCTCCGTGATGGAACACTTTCCACCACCACTTTCCCAGGAGAGCCAAGTTCATATCTCTGAGGTCAATGATTCCTAGCCCTCCGTACCTCCTTTTCATGCAAGCGATGTTCCACTTAATGAGGTGGTAGCCTCCCTTATTTGAGTCAGCACCTTTCCAAAGGAATCTCTTCCTGATACGATCAATCCTTTGGATCACCCACTTTGGAAGTTCAAAGAAAGACATATAATATGTGGGCAGGTTGGATAACACAGAGTTGATGAGCACCACCCTGCCCCCAAGAGAGAGCGCTTTGCCTTTCCACCCTGACAGTCTGTCCTCCACCCTGTCAATAATAGGCAACCAGTCAGCTTTAGTAAGCCGCCCTGGGCGGAGCGGAAGCCCGAGATAATTGATTGGGAATTCTTCTAACGCACAGTTTAGAATGGTGGCATGCTCCCGAGCTACAGCTTCTGTTAAGGATATAGGAATCAGTGCACTTTTGTGGAAGTTAATTCTCAGACCTGACCAGGCCTCAAAGCAGTAAAGGACCCCTTTGAAGCAAATAGTTTCCGTTCTGGACCCATTTCCGAAGAGAAGAGTGTCATCAGCATATTGAAGGATCGAGCATCCCTGATTAGCAATACTGCAGGCCACCGGTGATATCCACCCTTTATCTTGACAGTTTACTATCATTCCTCTGAGCACATCTGCTACAATAGTGAACAGAAGCGGGGACAACGGGTCCCCCTGACGGAGACCCTTCTTGCACGGGAACGACGTACCTGGTCTCCCATTCACTGAAATGGCCGTTTTGCTAGAGTGTAAACACTGTTTGATCCATCTAATCCATTTGTCCCCAAAGCCTCTTCCCTTTAGGGCCTCTAGCAAACAATCCCAGTCCACGGAGTCATATGCCTTCTCAAAATCCAGCTTGAGGAGAAAGTTCTCGGAGTTGCTCTTGTGGCAGTGGTGTATAACTTGTTCAGCAGTGGCCACACAGTCTAGGATACATCTTCCCTTAATGAATCCCGTCTGAGTCTTACTGATAATGCTGTCCATAATGCTGCTCAACCGGATAGCTAGAACCTTACTGATGATTTTAGCAGAACAGTTTATCAGGCTAATTGGTCTGAAGTCCCCAACACACTTGGAATCCTCCCGTTTAGGGATCAACACCACTTCTGCAAAGTTGAACATTCCCAACCTCAGGTTATTATGGAAAAATTCCAACATCACCTCCATAAATTCCCCCTTAATTTCTTCCCAGAACACTTGGAAGAACATCATAGGGAAACCATCTGGGCCCGGCGATTTGTCAGCGCCCATCTGGCCAATGGCCGCCTTGACCTCTGCTTCCGAGAAGGGTTCCTCCAAAGGGGCGGCATACTGACCTTGATCAATCTGATACTTTAGCCAGAAATCCGCACCCATAGGGATCCTAAAGTCATTCTTCTTCCCAAAGAGACCCTTATAGAAGGCCTGAAACGTAGAGGAGATCACCTTCTCATCCTGCGAGGCCCCAGTCTCTGTCTGAATGGATAGGATAAGGTTGGATCTCCTTCTACCACTAGCGACACGATGGAAAAAGGCCGTATTTGCGTCTCCCTCTTTGAGCCACGAAATCCTGGACCTCTGTTGCCATTTGATCTCTTCAATTCTATACATATTGGCAAGGCTATCACGGAGCTCTAATAGCCTGTTACGTTCTTCCTGCGATAGGATTCTAGATTCTTCCAACCTCTCAAACTCATCAATTTCTTCCAGGAGGACCTCTTTATCTCGCCAGATATTCGAGAATCTAGACCGATTCCATTTACAGAGCCTCTTTCTGAGCCTGCGGATCTTCCCACACCAGATAGCCGCTGCGTCCCGGCCGGTCAATGGGAGTGCCTAGTTCTCCATGACCATATGGTGGAAACCCTGAATTTCCAGCCAGGCCTTCTCAAATCTAAACTTCCTTGCCTTGCGAAGACCCCGATTCCCTACGTCTAGTAAGATCGGGGTGTGATCCGAAGTTGGCTTAGGGATCGATCTGGCCGATACGAGAGGAAATAGGGCTTCCCACTCCATAGAGACCAGGACCCGATCCAACTTGGCCATAATCGGAACCGCTTGCAGATTAGACCAAGTGAAAAGTCTATCGTTGATAGGGATATCAATCAGCTCAAGTTCCGTGATAACTCTATTGAATTCCTCTCTGTGTCTATCGGTAGCGCCCCTCCCCTTGTGTTCAAAGGCAAATCTAGTAATGTTGAAATCCCCACCCACAATCCACGGGCCCGACCAGCGCTGACGGATGTCGGCCAGTTCTTGCCAGAAGGCCGCCCTGTCTGTGGCCACGTTCGGTCCGTAGACAACAGTCACCGTCTGCATCCAATCATCGGATCGACGCTTAAGTCGGGCAGTCAAAGAGAACGTACCACAATGCTCCTCAACACAAGAAAGAAGATCCGAATTAAACCCAATAGCAATTCCCCCTGAGGCACCGGCAGAGGGGCGAAACACCCACTCCTTGATTCTGTTACCACCCACTCTTTTGAGTTTGAGCCCATGCTGGAGTTTGGTCTCCTGCAGACCAACAACATCTGCCTTGGAATTGCTAATGACATCCCGCACCATACCCCTCTTCCCCCTATCCCCCAACCCCCTAACGTTCCAAAAAAGTGTATTCATTGGGGAACCGATTCTACAGGGATCGTTGTAGAGGGTGTGGGGGCGACCCCATCCTCATGGGACTCTGTAGGCCTAGAACAACCCTCCAGGGCATTGACACTGCTAGTTTTAACCCTATCAAATTCCCAGCCCCGGATTTTGTTAAGAAGTAACGCGCTTCGGTCAGTGTCCCAAACCTCTAACCCACAGGTTTCAGCAAGTAAAAAAACATCGGAGTCTGACATGAAATTTAAAATAGAAGCTAAAAAGTGAGTCGTACCTCCATTGTCGAATTTGGCAGCTTTGGCTGCCGCTGCTACTTCCAGATAATCATCCAAGGACTCCACATGAGCCCTCTTTGGTGAGCGGTGCACTCTGAACCCACCTGCCCTCAAATTCACCCCAGAGCTGTTCATTGGAGCCGAGTCTGGGAAAGTAGACAGAACCATCTCTGGGGAAAGCTCCTGCTGTGTGTTCGCAATGAACTCAAGATCCTCAGATTCGTCATCTGAGATAGAGAATTCAACATCAAGATTGAGTCTCCCTTCAGGGTCGTCCTCACTATCTGTAGTAGCCTTCAGTGCGGACTCCTCATTAAGCCCGTGTCTAGGCGCTTCAGCAATAAAAGCTGCATCCACCACTACGGACCCCTCAGTGGGCCCGTTCCCCGTTTGAAGTAGTACCTCAGAGCAAGACGCAGTACTGAGAGAATGTTCTGATCCAGTGCACCGATCCTTGGACCCCTTCTTAGGCCCAAAAGTGTCTATAAAAGGCCCATCCCCGTTTGAAACAGCTGCCTGGCCCACGATAGAGCCAAACATGAGCTGGCGGCGCATCATAACAGCACCCTCGGATACCGAGTGAGGCGCAATTAATGCCTGGGCGGTACGCTCACCCCCCATGCCAGCTGTCGCCATCTCATTGGCAGATAGTTCGGCAGTAGCAGTGGTGAGAATACCGCTCGAGACACCTGGATCACTCCTATTGGTCTGGACCGCGGTTATGTCCGCAGGCTTGAGCAGAAATCGATGTGCTTCTGACCCCCTCCCACTCGATCTCAGCAAAGCCTCTTCGTCTTCTTTCCTCTTTTTGCCATGCTCCAATTCCGGAGTTACCTTGTCTTCTAACCCAAACTTACCAACTTCCAAAAGGCCGCCTACTCCACCCCCAGACTCCGTACTCGTCTCTTTAGAGACGACGTTGCCATTTCTGTGCAAGTCTGCGCTCGCCTCATTCCCCAAACCTTCCTCTAAATCCTGAGAAGTATCATTTTTGGAGGCAAACCAACTCTTTTGGACCCATTCTTTGGTCGTAAGTCTTCTTTCATCTGACACTTTCACCAAAGTGGCGTTCTTGACCACTACCCTCCGGTTTTGAGCTTGCATGCAACCGAAAATAGAAGAAGTGCCCTCTGACCCTGTCTCACCCCCCGATGCCAGCGCATGCTGACCCAAGAGGAAGCTGTTGACTGGGACCACTGCTCTATCCGGCGTGTTGAGGGTCTTCGTAGGCTCTTGACCACTGGATCTTGCGGGACGGACCCATCTCCGGTCTTCCCTGGCCTGAGCTCGCTGCTGAGGATGTTGGTGACGATTCTGCTCCCTTGCTGCCCTGAGAATCTCCCGGTGGGCTCGCTCCACCTCGTGCGACCCATCAATGGTGAGGCTGTTGTTCGGCGTCGCCACCTGCAAGAACGATCTTTGATCTGTGAGGGAGGTTGATGGCTTGGAGGATAGGTGCTTCCGCTCCGGCGTTGAGTCGACTTTCCTGTCTAAGACGAACCTAACGAGGTACGACTCAACAAAGGAGTGAATCTTGGCGAAGCGTGGCATCAAGGAGATGTCGACGCTTCGGATCAAGACCCTGGCTGAGATCAACTCCGAGCGCCTCACCGTCTTCTCATCCACCTCTTCGATAGTCCCAAAATCTGCGACCATTTCCTGAAGCGCCTCCCTCTTCCAAAAATGTAAGGGGATATTATGAATCCACACCCAAAACTTGTCTCCCTGCGGAAGCTCAGCGCCAAAAGTTGGAGTCCACGCAGTAAACTCCACTTGAAAATGTCCGAAATCGACTATCCCCATCCCAACCACCTCCGATACTTTCGCCGGAGAAGGGAACGAAACCAAGAACTGCATGTGGCACAGTTTCTTGGCCACCCAATCTCTGTCGGCACGCATGGGCCATTTCTGAGCGAGTGCCTGGGTCAAGTGCACCTCCGAAGGCCTGCCCTTCTTCACTTTGGCGACTGCACACCATTGTCTTAACCAACATTCTTCGTTTTTGATGGCTTCCAGGCACTTCGCCAACTTAATAACCGCGGGGTGGTCCGGAGATCTACCCCTGTGCACTTCCCTCTCATCGTCACTTTTAGTGTCCACCAAGTTGGTGCAGACGTATGATAGATGGCCCCATTTCAAGCACTTGGTACACCGGACCTCTTTCGTGCACTCACTCTTGAAGTGCCCAAGATCTCCGCAATTAAAACACGGTGTCGGTTTCTTCTTCCCCTTCCTCTGCTTCTTGATTCCAGTTGTAATGCCAGGTTGGCGGTAGGCGAAATTCTTGGTAAGCTTGTTTCTTTTACCCCTAACTTCAGTCCATGCCAGGGTCCCTCACTATTAGAGATATATTGTTAGGCGTGCTTCGCATGCATGCAATAGTAATAATAGTATAACTAGAGAGTTGGATGGAGTTGTGTAATTTATAGACAAACTAACTTAATACAAACTCAACCACAAAATTTAAAGTTGTAATCACCGATTTATAATAAATTATCAATTTATTGTAAATTACAGGAATAAGTTCAAATTTATTTAATATAGTAATTTATGAAGAGCATGAACTTTAAAAAAAATTCAAATTTATTTACGACATAATTATTTATAAAAGTGATATTGATATAAAATAAATGTCGATGCTCCTCGATGCTACGAATAGCATTGATATAAATACCCGAAGCCCGGACCCGACATTGGACCGGAACCGACCCGGCCTATCCGGGTCCTAAAATGGGACCCGTTGTACTTTCGGGTCCTGGTCCGCTCAAAAGAGATCCGACCTGGACCCAGACCCGTTAAAAAATCCAAAAAATCAACATAAAAATAAATATTCTATCATTATCCTTTCCCTCCTTCCCGTAGGAGACTGGTACCGGATCCGAATAGTGAGGGACCCGATCCGACCTGACCCGACCTGATACCAATGCTAGCTAGGAAGGTAATTAATAAAGAGTAGAAGCATAAGAGAGTAAAAAAGACGTGCAATTCATTGCACGAGCAAATTAGTTTCAATAATTTCATCCAATATTCCAAGTTCCATCTACGCTAGCACTTACAAGTAATAAATTACACGTACAATGTGATCTTGCAAATTGTTTTCCGTACCGACCCACTATTTGAAAATAATTACCAAACTGAACAATTTTCCAAAAATATTTACCAGATTAGCTCACTTTTAGACACGTCAGTATAAAACGTCCTGAACAATAACGACATATATTATTTTAAAATCGTTGTTGTCAATAGCGGCACCGGTAAATTTTTTTCCAGTTGCTGTTATTGAAAGTAAAGGCATAGGTAAATTTTGCATTTAATTAAGAACTGCTTGATTTATGAAAAAATTGTAAGTGTAAAAATATATTACTAATGTGGCTATTTTCAATAATGACAACCTTAAGCTGAAAATAGTGGCACTGTGTTCATACAAACTGGCTTGGCTTCTTCCTCCAGTCAAATGAACATGGCGTCAATCCACTTACTTGTCTTTTATAAACCAAAACTGGCTTGGCTTCTCTCGCCCTCCAATCATTCTAATATTCCCTACATGCTGCTTCCATACATAACACAACCATCTTCTTCCTTCTTCTTGCATGATAGCCATGCCGCAGCCGATATCGCCCCACTTGGACTTCTCGTGCCACATCTTGAGGCCTCAGCCCATCCCCTCAGGGACCAACCAACAACTCTGAAACAGCATTGAGATGGTTAACTTCATACTAAATAACACTACAAACCACGACGGCTTTAGCGGCGTTCCTATCCCGGCGTTTTACAACAATGCCGGGATAGTTTTGTTAGGGTTATATACTGAAAGCATCACTTTTGTATTAACTTTATTTCCTTATTTTTTTTGAATGAGAATCATATGGGCATATGTTTGCATATTGTGTTTATTATAATATTAATGCAAGTATCTGATATTCTATAAGGTTGATAATATGGTGTGAGGTGACACATAGAAGATCATATTATCAGTTCCTTATGGAATATATAAATAGTTCACAACCTAGACGGACTTGGATAATCCATTGGAAAGGATGTAGTGTAATCTGGCATTAGTCTATCTTGACTATAGGTTTACACTGGTACACTTTGTGTGTATTGAACAGGACCACTTGAGGTTGTTCTCTTTGAACTGACTACAAAAGAGAACAAACACCTCTGTTATTATGGATGCTTATGCTCTTAATCCAGATATAATAACAGACATGTATATGCAGTGTGCATTACTTTGACTCATAAAAGAGTGAGATTCATTATGGATCAACAACCTCTATGAATTGGGTAATAGCATTGTATGTATGATGGGCTGTTGATTGTAAAAGGAATCCATGTCCTGATACGTCGCGTTGATGATGTCCCTTTAAGGAGCTCATAAGGATTGTCATGTAAACCCTGCAGGTGGATTACATCCGACATGACAAATAAAGTTGAGTGGTACTACTTAAGGATAAAAGATGTTGATCAATATAGTTGTCAGTAACTTAATTTGATCGACGGACATTCGATATCTTAACATGGGGTGCTCAACGAGCATATAATAAAAGGAGCCCATAAATATAATTTGGAATTAGGAAGGTAGTGCAACAATAGCTCCTTAGTGGACCGAGCTATTGTTAATGGGCCAGGGTTGTGTGTTCGGGCTGAACACGGGATACCCAGATTCGTTAGGAGACCTAACCCTAATTTCTCCTCATGGTCCCTGCCGTAGCCTTATATATATCCTCTATTCTCTGGCCGTCATTTATCATCAGAGATATAAGATTTTTCTCTAAATTCGTGATTCACGAAGGGGAGAAAGAGAGGTCAGCCAAAGAGAAGAAAGGTTGGGAGATCGTCGCCCACACGACGTCCAACCCGAGGAAGGAATACGTGCAGAAGATCTTGGGGTCGCAGACGGCTCGAAGTTGCTAGAAACCATCGTCTTCTTCTCATCGCAGGTATAATTCGTGAACCCTAGATTCCGTTATAAAGGGTTAGATCACGTTTTAAATCTGTTTAGCCTTTATGATCGATACGCACACCAATCCGTAGTCCTGGGAATCATCGTTGTTCCATCAATTGGTATCAGAGCCGGTATTGGATCTGCGTATTGATTGTTACATCCATGTTGGCCAATAAAACTTGTGTTGTATGATAGTCGGTAGATGTAGATATGTTCTAGATGTAGATCTGTTCAAACTCGGTTTTGCAGGTGATATGGCTAAAAATAGGGTTAAATCGGGACCGTCCAGATCGAGCACGAATCTTGAAGCATAGGGGTAAAAAGGTAATTTCACATACAGATGGATCCAAAACGGGTATTGGGTCTCCTTCTCACAGAACCAACCGCCCGCAAATGGATCCACTTCAACTGGGCACGGGTCCCGACCCGATACAAGCCCAGTTCACCAAGAGGAGAATCAGGGCCACTGATTTGACTAAATCAAATCAACAAGCCTGATTGGCTCCCACCAGGGAATCAGGGGCTAATTTCCCAAAACAGAATAGGAGGATTTTCCTCCTGGCTGTTAGGCGGGAAATCAGGCCCCTAACCGTTCCAAAGGCGACTATAAATATCACCCCTCTACCACCATGACCAGGTTAATCACTTTTTCACCACTTAAGCTCTTTCTTAATCTTTTTCTGATTACTGACAAGAGCGTCGGAGGGTGCGTCGCCGGAATCAACCCCGGTGTCTCGCACTTCCTTGCAGGTTGCGGCGGGAGCAAGGAGGCTGAGTCAACTGTTCAGGTTTTTCTCGGACTCACAAATTCTATCTGTTTACCCCCACACCGAAATCAGCGGTAACAGATTGGCGCCGTCTGTGGGAAAAACCACACGAACAGCCTCAGCCCATTCTCCGTCATCCTCTGCAGTCATGCCACCGAAGAAGGTCAGATCCAGAGGGTCGAACCGTGTGGGCAACCTCACCGACCTGGCGAATGAAGTCCCACTCAATCCTATTCCTCAGTCCGACCTCCCTCCGCCGACCCAGCAGGTCCCACCTCCTCCTCCCAAGCAGCAGCCCAACAATGGTCCGCCCGGTCATAACGGTCGGAAGGAGAAGTAGCCCCTCAATCCGGGCCATGTCTCGGTCCATAATGGGTCCTCGGACTCGATGGCTTCTCATCATCCCGACCTCCGCATCACACTTCTGAACCGCCAGAAGGACGACGACCTCCGAACCCATCTCGACAAGAGGCGGGCCCGAGAGGGAGCCTCCCGCCAGCGTCAAGGTGAGCGGTCCCCACGTCGCCGGGACGGCAGAAGGTCTCCGGACCGCAGAGGCCGAGCGGCGTCCCCCAAGCGCCGAAGGAGGAGGTCCCGTTCCCCCGGGGATCGGCGTCATCCGAGGGACCGAGATGTACCTATCAGTCGAGCCGAATTCCTCCAGTTTCAGGAGACCGTTCTGCAGGCTCTCAATCTTCGGCAGAACGTCCAGAATGCTCAGAGGGCTCCGACGCCCCCCAGGGATCCCAGTCCTCGGCGCCGAACCCGGAGCCCTTCCCCGACTCCCAGCCGCCAGCAGCGGGAACAAAGCCCTCGCCGGTCCCAGGACTACCGGCGCCGCAGTCCACGCTCCCCTTCCTATGAAGAGGAGTCCGGGGGGTCATACGATTACCAGCGGAGGGACGACGCCCTCATCCGCCGTCTCCATGAGGTGGAAAGGCGTATCGGCCGCATGGACAAGGAGGAAGAGTCCCGAGCAGGAACCTTCCGTCCCAGCCGACCCCCCTTCTCACGGTCGATCATGGAGGCCCACATACCGAGGAGTTTCAAACCGCCACAGTTTGAAACATACTCAGGGGAATCCGACCCGGTCGATCACGTCGAAAGCTTCAAGACCCTGATGCTGATCCATCAAGCTTCCGACGCGGTGCTCTGCAGGACCTTCCCTGCCACCCTCAGGGGGTCGGCTCGGGAATGGTATTCCAGGCTCGCCCCCTCATCCATCTTCTCATTCGAGCAGTTCGAGATGCTATTCATAACTCACTTCGTGAGTAGCCGGCGAGCCGAGAAGACAAGTCTTTCCGTACTGAACCTGCGGCAGGAGAGGGAAGAGAAACTACGGGACTATGTGAAAAGGTTCACCGCAGAGGTCAGGTCTATCGCCTCCTTGGACCAGTCCGTGGCCACCGTGGCGTTCCAGTCGAACGTCCTCAATGCCAACCTCCGATCGTCCCTAGCCAAGAAACCGCCGCATGACTTCGCCGACCTCCTCCTGAGGTGCGAGAAGTACATCCGAGCCGAGGAGGCTGAAGCCCTTCCGAGCTTCGGAGGGCCCTCTGCGGGTTCGAAGAGGAAGGCGACGGGGGAAGAAGGGTCCAAGAAAGCTCAAAAGGACATTGGCGGCCAGCGCCGCCCTCCCCCCAGGTTCGAAAAATTCACTCCCCTCACCACTAATGTCTCTACTATCCTAATGGAGGTGGAGAAGGAGGGAGTCATCCCTCCAGCTCCGAGGATGCACACCCCGGCGAAGAGGAGGAACAAAGATAAGTGGTGCCGTTACCACCGAGACCACGGGCACGACACGAATGACTGCCGGGCTTTGAGAGATGAGATTGAAGCCCTCATTCGGAGGGGGCAGTTGGCCAAGTTCGTGAAGGCTAACGATCGGACAGATCGCAACACCCCTCCGCCTCGGGGGGCTAACGAGCGCTCCGAGCGGCACGAAGAGACACCCGAGTTCGAGGAGGAACAGGTTCTGCACTTGATCCATGGAGGCCCCATGGGGGGCTCCTCTAATTCCTCCCGGAAGGCCTTCGTCCGAGAGGTCAACTAGGTCCATAGTGCCCCTCCCCCGAAAGGTCTCGGCGTCCCTGTGTCTTTCTCCGATGCCGACCTCGAAGGGGTCCGAACCCCACACTGCGATGCCCTCGTCATCGACCTCCGCATGGCCAACTTCAAGGTGCAGAGGATTTTGGTGGACAACGGGAGTTCGGTCAATATCCTTTTCCTCTCGGCCTTCCAAGGCCTGCAGCTGTCCCGAGACCGTCTCAAGCCGGCCGGTTACACTCTCCACGGGTTCACGGGAGTCCCGGTAACCGTCGAGGGGGTGATAACCCTAGACGTTACTGCGGGAAGCACCCCTACTACCTGGACCGAGCCGATGGACTTCATGGTCGTCGACATCCCGGCAGCATATAATGTCATCCTAGGCCGCCCCGGCCTAGCCGCCCTGGAAGCTGTCCCCTCGGCATACCATTTGAAAATGAAGTTCCCCACTCGGTCGGGAGTAGGGGAAGTCAGGGGAAGCCAGGAAACAGCCCGGAAGTGCTACATGACTTCCACCGGGGGACTAGTGCTCTCGCTCGAGACGCTGGAAATCCCCGAGCCGAAGGCCCGCCAGACGTCCGAGCCGGCAGACGAATTGGAAGAAGTGCTCTTCTCGGACGAGGATCCGAGCTGGAAATTTCTCATCAGCAAATCCTTGCCGACCGCACTGTGTTCGGACCTGATTAAATACATCCGGGACAACCGTGACCTGTTTGCATGGTCAGCCGCGGACATGCCCGGCATTTCCGAGGAGCTCCTCGTCCATCGCTTAAGTGTCGAACCGGGGTGCAAACCGGTCCAACAGAAGAGGCGAAAGTTCGCTCCCGAGCGACATCAGGCCATCAAGGAGGAGGTTGATAAACTTCTAAAGGCCAAGTTCATACAGGAGGTAAATTATCCCGAGTGGCTGTCGAACGTTGTGATGGTCAAGAAGTCCAATGGCTCGTGGAGGATATGCATTGACTTCACCGACCTGAACAAGGCGTGTCCGAAGGATCCCTTCCCGCTCCCGAACATCGACACCCTTATCGACGCCACCTCGGGCCATGAGCTCCTCAGCTTCATGGATGCCTTCTCGGGTACAATCAAATCCGAATGTTCCCTCCGGACATTCCGAAGACCTCCTTCGTCACCGACCAAGGCCTCCACTGCTACCGGGTAATGCCGTTCGGCTTGAAGAACGCCGGTGCCACCTACTAGCGCCTCGTCAACAAGGTCTTTCAGAGCCAGATCGGCCGAAACATGGAGGTGTACGTTGACGACATGCTCGTCAAGAGCATCCGCGGCACCGATCATGTAGCTGACCTCCAGGAGGCCTTCGGCGTGTTGAGGAAGCACAGCATGCGGCTGAACCCGAACAAGTGTGTGTTCGGGGTCCCCTCGGGAAAATTCCTCGGCTTCATGGTAAGCCAGCGAGGAATCGAAGCTAATCCCGAGAAGATTAAGGCCATATTAGACATGGCTCCGCCTCGGAACGTCAAGGAGGTGCAAAAGCTCACTGGCCGGCTCGCTGCTATCGGCCGGTTCCTTTCGAAGTCGGGGGAAAAGTGCCTTCCCTTCTTCAAAGCGCTCAGGGGGGCCAAAGGTTTTGAATGGGGCCAACCACAACAGGAATCATTCGACCAGCTGAAGGCCTATTTGGTGAACCCCCCTGCTCAGTAAACCGGTCCCGGGCGAGACCCTCTTCGTCTACTTGGCTGCCTCCGAGCAGACCCTAAGTGCTGTCTTAGTGAGAGAGGAGGACCGGGCCCAGAGGCCTATCTACTACGTGAGCAAGGTGCTCCGGGACGCCGAGCTCCGCTATCCGAGGATAGAGAAGATAGCCTACGCTCTGGTCATGGCAGCGAGAAAGCTTCGGCCATACTTTCAATCCCACTCGATCGTTGTCCTCACCGACCAACCCCTCAAGCAGATCCTCCACAAGCCTGAGACCTCGGGCCGGCTGATGAAGTGGTCCATTGAGCTAAGTCAGCATAACATCTCTTATCAGCCTCGGACGGCAATTAAGGCACAGGCTCTCGCCGACTTCATCGTAGAGTCCACTATCCCCGAGGTCGGCCACGTCCCGAATGGGCCCCCCATTTGGACAGTTTTCGTGGACGGATCCTCTTGTAATGAAGGAAGCGGCGCCGGAATCATACTGAACGGCCCTGACAACTTCGTCCTCCAGTACGCCATCCGCATGAACTTCAAAGTCTCGAACAACGAGGCAGAGTACGAAGCACTCATCGCCGGGCTCGGACTCGCCCGAAGTGCTGGAGCCCAATGCCTTCGGATTCACAGTGACTCCCAACTAGTCGTGAACCAGGTCTCGGGCGAATATGAGGCCTGAGACGAGCGAATGGCGAAGTACCTCGCCAAGGTCCGGGACCTCCTGAGCCGGTTCGAAGAGGCCACCATCGAACGAGTCCCTCGGGAAGAAAACTCACAGGCGGATGCCCTCTCCAAATTGGCTTCGTCCTCACTTCAAGATCTCGAACAGACCGTGCTGATCGAAGTCCTCTCTAAGCCGAGCATCGAAGATGAGTCGCCCGCCTCGGCGGAGTCGTTGCCAGTCATGCTACAAGACGATTGGATGAAGCCATTGATAGAATTCTTAAGGGATGGAGTTCTGCCTTCGGATCCCAAAGAGGCTCGCCGAGTCAGGACCCGGGCCGAGCGGTTTGTCCTAATCGAGGGTATCCTGTACAAACGCTCTTTCTCTCAGATAGACGGCCGACCGTACTTAAGGTGCCTCTCTCCGGATCAAGCCGAATATGCCCTGCGAGAGCTCCACGAAGGCATCGGAGGGGCGCACTCAGGATTTAGGTCCTTGGCCCGAAAAGCTTTGAATTATGGGTATTTCTGGCCGACCCTCCTTCAAGACGCCGAGCGACACGTTCGTCAATGCAGTTCCTGTCAGAGACACTCTAACATCCGACGCCTCCCTCAGGCCAACCTCGCCTCCCTATCAAGTCCCATCCCCTTCGCAATGTGGTGCATGGACTTACTAGGGCTCTTCCCTCCAGCTCCGGGTCAGCTCAGGTTCTTGGTCGTAGCCATCGACTACTTCTCGAAGTGGGTCGAGGCCGAGCCCCTCGCCACTATAACCGAGAACAAAGTGGTACAGTTCTTCTGGAAGAGCATCATATGCAGGTTCGGAGTCCCCCGAGTCCTCATAACGGACAACGGGACTCAGTTCACAGGCACAGCGTTCCGAGCTCTATGCGACGACCTGGCCATTCAGCAGCGCTTCTCGTCCGTCTCCCATCCTCAGTCGAACGGACAGGCAGAAAATGCCAACCGGCAGATCCTCGCAGGTATCAAGAAAAGGCTCGACAAAAGTTCCAAGGGCTTATGGGTCGACCAACTCTCCAACGTCCTATGGAACTACCGCACGAGCAAACGGACCCCCACAGGCGAGTCCCCCTTCAACCTCACCTATGGGTCCGAGGCCGTGATACCTCTTGAGGTCGGAATACCTTCCCCTCGGCTCACAGCCTATGACGAAGCACAGAATGCCAGAGACCTCAGAGCAGAATTGGACTTGATAGACGAGCTGAGGGAAAGGGCATCGATTCGGCAGCAGATCTATCGAAGAAGAGTTGAATTGGCGTACAACAGGAAGGTCCGGCCTGCCAACCTTAAACAGGGAGATTTGGTCTTGAGAAAGCTAGCTATATCCCTCCCCAGTCAGAAGAACAAGCTAGCCCCGAACTGGGAAGGGCCGTACAGGATCACGAAAGTTGTTCGGCCAGGAACATATCGCCTTGAGGACCTGGAGGGCAGAGAGTTTCCGAGGACTTGGAATGCCGACCACCTCCTGAAATACCAAGAAAGCGCTCCGGCGCCGCTCTGAGTAACATGGAGTATCGAGCCATTCCAGTCCTCCGACTTGTAACCCATTTTCACAAATTGTACTATGTAAAACGGTTCACCGTTAAATATCAATAAAGAAAGCTCTATTATGTTTGTGAATCCGCATGTTTTTCTCCCCTCTTATCACCTGCCTTTTATATTGTGATTTCAACCAATGGTTCGGAGTCCACGTTCGGCTCGGCCTCATTCCCTCGGTTCGTCTCCGGACGGACCAGAGGTAGACCGCCGTTCCGAACTGCTCCCGCAGCCGTTGAACTATACCGATGGTTCGGAGTCCAACACTCGGCTTGACTTTACCTCCTCGGCTCGTCTCCGGACGAATCAGGGGTAGATCGCCGTTCGGAACTGCTCCCGCAGCCGTTGAACTATACCGATGGTTCGGAGTCCAACACTCGGCTCGACTTTACCTCCTCGGCTCGTTTCCGGACGAATCAGGGGTAGATCGCCGTTCAGAATTGCTCCCGCAGCCGTTGAACTATAATGATGGTTCGGAGTCCAACACTCGGCTCGACTTTACTTCCTCGGCTCGTCTCCGAACGAATCAGGGGTAGATCGCCGTTCGGAATTGCTCCCACAGCCGTTGAACTATACCGATGGTTCGGAGTCCAACACTCGGCTCGACTTTACTTCCTCGGCTCGTCTCCGGACGAAATAGGGGTAGATCGCCGTTCGGAATTGCTCCCACAACCGTTGAACTATACCAAAGGTCCGGAACCCAACACTTGGCTCCCAGTCCCCCCAGACTCACTTCGGGCACATAATCCGAACTCTCCTAACTATTAGCCGAAGCCCGAAGACCCACACCTTCGGTCGGCTACCGAGCAAGTGCCTTCCCGAGCTTGTAAACAGGGAAAACACACTTTCCCCTCAACTTTCGTGCATGATCTCGATCAGACGGCTCAGATCTTGCCACCTGCGCTAAACGACAAGATAATGTTTTCTTGGGGACTGAGCCGCCTCAAGATTTGCGGCTACGTTCGACGGCTCAGATTCGCCACCTGCTCTAAACGACAAAATAGCACTTTCTTGGGCGCAGAGCCGCCTAGGAATTCGTACCGTACCGTGTCAGAGTCGCTAAACGACAAAATACCGTACTCATGGAGACCCGTTCGGTTAAACAAACACGCTCGGTTCAAAGATCTCGGCACGACCGACACAGTTATAAGCAAAGACAAATATGCAAAGCAATGAAAGGGAATTTTATTAATGGTCGGTGCATAATACAAAACATTCCATTACAAAGTGTTGGCAAACAAAACACACAACGCCCGACCCACTACACTTGTCTCACATATAGAAACATCCTCACTAGACTGTTCGTCCTCCTCGGCTGGCAGCTCCTCTGCTCCCCCCCTGGAGCTTTGCCATCACAGCCTGCAAGTGCCGAATCTCCGAGAGCAAGTCATCCCGCTCGGCTATAATCTTCGACTGGTTGTGCCGAATGCATTTGACCCGAAGAGCGTTGCTGAATGCGGTTTGCGAGTCTTCATCCCCTCCTGCGGGGCTCAGCTCGACGATCCTATTCTCCAAGCGTTGGATCTCGGCTTCCCGGAGATCGAGGATGGACGAAAGGTGGGCCCGCTCACTCTCAGCCCGGCGTAACTTCAGATCGGCGCTCCTAGGGCTCAGAACCACCGTCCCAGAAGTGGCTTCGGATTCGGAGTCATCATTCGAACGTTCGGAGTCCGAGCCATGGATCGTCACCACGAGCTGAAAGGAAGGGAAAACGAATAACACAATTTCAATACACTGCCGATGTCTAACACTTGAAAATTTTCCAAAAAGATTCGCATTCAGACATAATAGTGTTACAGACAGCCGAACCGACCCCATAATTAGGTTTTTACAACAACCAACAAAAATGGAAAACGACATGATCAGGGCCTCTTCGGAAGGGGAATGCTTCGGTTTAGGAAAACGCGAGGACGACGAGGCCTGCCCTCCGAGCTCGACCTTAAACCAACGAAGCGCGATCCCCC